>JAJQOW010000016.1:3294295-3929295 GCA_037975125.1 Latrodectus hesperus | reverse complement strand
TATTTATATTTTGTGTTTTTGGCTCGCTTGTAGATTTCTGAGGAAAATTTGGGAAAAAATGCATGAATAAAAGAATGCTTCAAATAAAAATATTAGAAAGGAAGTGTTAAAGTTTGATCAGTAACTATTTAACATAATAATGTTTGACACTTATTCAAAACATACCCACAGCCAAGTCTTTGTCTCAAATGTAACTGCGACAGATGACGTCCCCTTCAGCAAACAAGAAATAGCGAGAGTTATTAACACCCTAAAAAAAGGCAAAGCTCCAGGTTTCGATGGGATTGACAATACTATTATTCAAACCATCAACAGGTCATTTCCCAACATCCTGCATAGTTTGTTCAACAAATGCTTGTCGCTTTCCTATTTTCCTCGGTGCTTCAAGGTTGGAATTATTATTCTGTTCTATAAAGAAGGCAAAGACAAATCTAATGTCAGCTCCTATAGACCTATCTCCCTCCAACCAACTCTTGGGAAAGTACTTGAAAAACTTGCCACTAAGAGACTGTCTTTTCATTTGGAAAACCACAGCTTCTTCCATCAAAACCAATTTGGCTTTAGACAAGGCCGTTCTGTCGATGATGCCCTCTTGACACTCACCAAGAAAATCCAAACTCTTCGTAGCCAGAATCTCCACACTGCAGTTATCACAATAGACATAAAAGGAGCCTTTGACAATATAAACCATTATAAACTTAAGCAGCAACTCTGTGCCACCAATAGCCCGGCCAATATTACAAACCTCCTAATCAACAACCTTAACGACAGAACGGTCCTACTTCCAACTAATATGGGCATTGCCTCTAGAAGCCAATCAATAGGGTGCCCACAGGGATCTTGTAGTGGCCCAATTCTTTGGAGTCTTGTCACTGATGCACCTTTGAAATTCAACTGGGGCAATATTGGCAAGGATGTTGACACGAGCAGCCAAATCCACCTTCAAGCCTTTGCGGACGATTTTACATTCGTTGTTGGCGCCAAAAGTGAAAAGAAGCTAGGAAAGGTTTCAACTCTAGCCCTTACACATTTCAAGGCGTGGGCTGATGAAAACCATCTATCCATTTCCCTGGAGAAAACTAAATTCATGCTCGTTGCAAAACTCAAGTGTGGACCGCAGATACTTTGGGGAAACCACAGACTTAAAAAAGCTAACCATTTCAAGCTGCTAGGAGTGATCCTTGATAAAAAAACTTAACTTTAAAAATCATATCATCTCCCAAGGCAATAAAGCGCTCCTTCTGCAAGGAAAACTACGCAGAATTGCAGGCAATGAATGGGGCATTAACCAACATTACCGGATAATGCTCTACAAGACAGTCATTGAACGCATGATCTGCCATGGTGCTGCTGTTTGGGGAACTTCACTCACATCCAAGACGTCTCAAAAGCTCTCATCCATTCAACGAAAGTTCCTTCTCAGCATCACTGGTGCTTTCAGAACTACCCCAACCTCAGCCTTACAACTCATTACTGGTCTTCCCCCCTTCATCTGAAAGTTGAAGCCGAGGCAAAGCTCATCAACCTCACTAGGACTGGAGTTCAGTGCCTAGAACCTCTTCTCCCCTTACCATCTGATGTTGAGGCGAAACTAACTCTGGATACAAATTATCCTGGTCTTTTTAATATCAACACGCTCATCACAATAGATGAAGAGGCAACCCCTCTGCAGTTTTTGCCGGACACTCTACACATATTTACAGATGGATCAAAACTTGAAGAAGGAGTAGGCACAGCTTTTGTTGCCTACCTAAACAACTCTAAAATCCACACATGGAAGCAGAAACTCCGCAATGCGAACTCTGTTTTCCAGGCAGAGGTAATTGCAATCAAAGAAGCTGTTAAGTTCGCAAAAAGGCAACGACTTCCTGTAACTATTTGGTCAGATAGCCAGGCAGCACTTAAATCTATCAGCAACCCAGCATCAACAAGTCCTATACCTCGCTCTGTCCAAGCTGAATTAGTTAATTTCTTGTCCATCCAACTAAAATGGATTAAGGCCCATGCTGGAACAGAAGGCAACGAGGAAGCTGATAAGGAAGCGAAGAGTGCAGCCTCATCCTCACTCCAGCCTCTCATTGTTCCACTCCCACGCTGTCATCTCAAACAAGAATGTCAGAAATGGATTCTTGTTAACTGGCAACAAAGCTGGAAGGATGCCAATACAGGGTGCCTTATTCACGAGATGGAACCTACTGTTTCAATGAAACCATTAAGCTGGACAAGAAATGAAATTCTATTTATGTCCGGCCATGGCCCTTTTCCTACGTACTTTCACCGAATGAACCTGGCAGTCTCACCTAATTGCACTTGTGGAGATATTGGCGATCCTCTCCATTTCATCACGGCTTGCCCATTAACAGCTTCTTGGCACCTGTCAGGCCCAGCCACCAGATGGATAGTGGTGTGGAAGAAAGCAATCCTAAATAACAAGATTTCCAGGAGAAAGTTGAACCAACTCATGGATTTTCTAATTATTCAGGAAGGCCTTTTTACTTGGTTCCATGACGACACCAGCTAGTAACTACTCCTCCAACCCTGTGTCGTATCAATCCTCTTGCCTCATCCATTTACTTAAAACTCTGCCTTACTTTGTATGGCTCTTCTTCATATCTTACACAAATTTTGTAATTTATCCCCTATTTCTCACTGTAGCACAATCATCATTTGTTAATATTCATGTAATTCCCCAACCAACCAACCAATTTTTTTTTTTAATTTTTATTTAGTATAATATTGTTTTAGTACTCCAAAAAAAATTTTTTTTGTAAATACTTATTGATTTTCCCTAATTATTTGTAATGAATTGTTAGCTTAACTTGTATTGTCCATAGTGTGGTAGTATTTGAGAGTTCGGGGTCGCAAAATTGGGGTTCTTCTGTAGCGGCTCCGTTTTTCTCTCCAGTGGCTTCTATCGTACTGGTAGAGCTCATTTGAGCTGGGTACAGGGAAGTTCACTGGTGTAAACGTAAACTTATTCAAAACATGTAAACAATCTATAACGATTCTCACTTATTCAAATTTAATTGTAATAATATTTCTGTGGCACAAATGGTGTTTCATTCTCGAACGCATATAATGCTAGATTATTGTTTTTATATTTTGTTTATGCCAGTAAACCCACTGAGTTTTAACATTTTATTACAGCTGAAAATATTGTAGATCAATAAGAAGTTTTTGTCAAGTAACATTTGCTCATTGCCTAATTTATGGTATACATATTTTGCTGTTTAATCTATCTTAGTATCAAAGAATCATAATATTTTATAAATTGTATTTCTTAATTCAATAAAAAAATTCTAAAAGGCAAACAGAAATTTTTAATATACCCTGATTAAGAAATTTTTCATCAAGTTTTGCATGATGTATTGAACATATAAAGTGTGTTATATAACATAATGTGTGCTTTTATATTATTTTATAAAATAATGAGTGTTTTATAACATTATATACACGTGCTTTTTTTATAAAAAACATTATTCGAAAAAAATAATTTATTTCAAATATTTTTAACAATAAAGAATCACATTTGACAAATTGTAGTTTTTTGATGATACATAAATAATTAACAAAATCTTAAAAATTTTCATGCAAGTCAAAAGAAATATTTTATAAATGATAAAAAAGAACCAAAAAGATAACTTTCTGTTAGTTTCTATTTTTCAATTAATTTTGATAAGTTTGTGTAATCAAAATCTATTGCCTCGCCTTTGAAAGATTATGAATTGCTGAAAAATAAAAAAAAACAGGGCTGCTTCACTTTTTCGAATAATTCCTTTCACTAAATAAAAAATTATATTCAGTATAAAATGAAAATAAAAACTAAAATTTATCAAAACTCCTTATTTTTAATATTTGAAATAAATTAAAGATGTTATAAAAAACTAAACTATATATTATAAACTAATAAAAAATGCTTCCAGTTTTTAATAAATAAGTTACAATTTAAACAACATGTTCAGCATTTCGAATATTATTGACATTGGTATACAAATGCTCTTTTGCTACCTCAAACAAATAAAATATACAAATTGACCATTTGTGAGAAAACAAGAAGGATTGAATATAATTTATTTTATTATTATACACATATGAAACAATAATATGATCAGATCAATCGGACTGCCTTTACTTTATCTTCAGTATATCTTCAGAATCATTTGAATAAAATCCGTGATTGTAAGTAAACTTATTCCCTTGGTGCATTATCCATAACGACGAGATGAAATTGAATTCCAGTAGCAGAATGAGATAAAGTGAACTGCCATACAATATTCATGAGTGAAGGAAATACACATATTTTATTACGGAATCAGTATGTAGATAACTTATTGGTATTCAGCGAAATACAAATCCAGATCTAAGAATTCATACTATATGAACAAATATAATTACGTGATTTCAGAAATTTAATTTTCCCTAACGATTTATTCCCTAACGAACCTACCCATTCTAGGGTACAACGAAAAATAAGTAAACATTTCTACAGACTTGAATGGGGTGTATAAATTTAATTTTTACCAACATTATATTATTTAAAACTATAATGAAATATAAATCGAAATTTCTACTGAATTACAGTGAATGTTGGTATAAATTTAATTTTTACCAACATTATATTATTTAAAACTATAATGAAATATAAATCGAAATTTCTACTGAATTACAGTGAATGTGCCAAATATTTAAGAAAAAATTTCAAGACAGAAATAATGCATTATTCTAGTTTGTCAGTTACACGAAAAACAAAAACAATTTGTTGCTTTCATTTTAAATAGCATGTGTTATGTTATTGAAAGTTTTCAAATTAAGCTATTCTTATTTAAATGCAATAATAGAGCCAACAGATGTTTAAATTCCGCATAATGTTTCATTTTTATCATACACAAAGTGTAAAATCGTAGGTATATATACTTTTCTTATGGCCAATTAATATAATAAAAACTATACTTAATCCATTTTATTTGTTATCACAACTATTAATTAATACTTTACTTTATTATTCGTTTTTAACTAATAATAAGTAATAGTCAAGTCTTCAAAATACTTCCGGAAAATATTTAAATAAGTCCCATTGTTTTCATGTTGTTGTTGCTGCTAATCTTCGTGTCCAGCCTCGGCTAGACGAAATCTTCAAGTTTATTCACTATCCAAAAGTCATAGACTAGCATAGGTAAATCTAATAGGTTTCTTATTACCAGCCTAGAAACTAAGAATATGTACTGAAGAAGCCAGCTCTTGGTTACATTTTGGACAAATAGGGTGGGCTTTCTTGACTACCCTGGATGACAAGGCCTCTTAGATGATTAACTAAGAAAGCTGGAGAGAACTCTCTGGCCGGATCTGTCACAGTGTAGTCATAGCCCACCCCCCTGCACGCATCTTCGCCAAGATTCCCGCCTTCTCATTAAACCAAATGTCTCCATGTGGTGGGATCCAACGAATATGCACATCACATAGACACAGACATACGCAATGGAACAACTGGTCTGTACCTTAGGTTATCAGGTATAGCTCCATCACGTAATACATCTAATGTGACAAATTTTTTTCACGAGATTTGATAACAAAATTGAATTTCAATAGGTCTCTAATATTTGAAATTAATAATTTGACAGAAATATAACATCAACAACAAAACATTTACAAAATGTTCACTATGGGAAATGACATGAGTTAAATATTGCAATAAAATTGTGAAAATAGATAATCCTAACACTCCAAGTAACCTTGGTAAAAAATACAAACTAATTATCTTGATGATGGTCATAGCAGACGATATAAGTAGTTTATAACACAAATATGCAAGCAATATAATTAAGTTTAAGTAGAAGAGTATAAAAAAGAGCAAATAACTGGGACAGATTTTCAATAAGTACTAGTAACTGCTCCATGCTTTAACTGTGTCCTTTAATGTAGCATTGCATTTTTCGCAATACCAAAGGACTGCATTGTCTACACGCAGATAGTTAAGATTACATATGCATGAATGGTATCCTATTGAACATTTAACATTTGCTGTAGGTGATAAACTGTTGAATATTTAAATTATTTTTTATAAAGATTACAATCTGCTGATTCAGTTAAAATTTTGCAGCAGCTCAGTCTGTGCACTGTAGTAACCACAAGAGGACGAGATTTGTTTTAATTAAGTTCCAATTTTTTCACCAATGTTACACCAGTTTGACAAAAACTGGATACTACTTCGACTGTCAGTCAGAAACCAAATGGCCTAAAGAAGACATTGCATGGATTAGTCACTCATCGATGGCAACTTCAAGTCTCATCGACTGTCTTCATAAACATATGAACTCATTTAAGTCATTTTTAACCATTGCCAACTCCTATGCTTGAAAACATGGAAATGATGCATTTGATCATCATTTGAACTCATTTAAGTCATTTTTAACCATTGCCAACTCCTATGCTTGAAAACATGGAAATGATGCATTTGATCATCATTTGAACTCATTTAAGTCATTTTTTACCATTGCCAACTCCTATGCTTGAAAACATGGAAATGATGCATTTGATCATCATTTGAACTCATTTAAGTCATTTTTAACCATTGCCAACTCCTATGCTTGAAAACATGGAAATGATGCATTTGATCAATAACTTAATATTTGATTTTTTAAAAAATTCTTATCAAAATATTAGAATTTGCACATTTTTAAAATTGTTAATCCTTACATTTATTCATAAATCAGAATTATGGGAATTAACTTTATTATAGAGCAAATATTAAACAAAGTATCCAGAAAATAAATTCTCTTTATTTAAAGATTACTCTATATACAAGCATAGAACAATCCATAAATGAAGAGGTTCGTTAAAAAGGGATTACTAAGCAAATAACTAAGCAAAAACTTATAAATTTTAAGAAAAAAGTTAAATAAAATGGTGGGATTGTTGGGTTTCAATTTTCAATTGATATCAATTTATTATTATCTCTCATGTTTAAAATATTAATATTCCAAAATTTTATAATGTATACTATTTTTATGAATAATTTGTAATTTCTTTAGAAACTTGTGGGAATGGAAAAAAATGTTTAAGTTTTTGCGCAGTCAGCTTGAACTTTATCAAATAACGACCAAAAATCTAAAAAATAACGAACATGTGATATTTAAATTTTGGATGAAATTTCAGTGAGGAAATTATTTTCCAAAATAAACTTTTCAGAGGTATGTTAATTCCAAACATCATCGAATTTTATTCCAGCTATCCCGCTTATTATTAACGAATCTAGTAAATTACGTTAGCTTATCACTTAACCAACCTAGTAAAAAAAGTACATTTATTCAACCAAGAAAATCTACATAAAAATTTGGTGGTATTTTTTCAGAATTTTATTCAATTATTTTTTGACACCATGTGAACTGTAACTAAATGTATATATAAAAGAACAGTGATGTATGAATGTAATTCTTTATTAAAATGAAATGGGTTCAAAACTCCATATGCTTCTAAATACAAAAATAATTAGGGTAAATAAAAGGAAATAACGCTCGAAAAATCTAATAATAAGGTATATAAAATTCATATTGATTTAAGAGCAACTTTAGTGCATAGTTTTCTAAGAAATGCAGTAGAAAACTGTACAAAATTTGGAAAAAAATTGAAAAAGATTGATATGCAAAATTAATAAATGGAAAAAAGTAAAATGGATATTTTTTTAGAAATTTTGAATATATAGTAAACTAATCTTAAAATGCATCAAACTTTTAAATACTAGTTATTTAAATTTTGTAATTATTGTCTATATTAAAAATTATTTTGACATTCCCAGCTAAAATTCCATTATCATGAATGAAATATTGTGAGTTTGTGACGATGGTCATACCTTTATAAATAAATAGGTGGCAGCTATCAAAATGTTCCTTGCTAGAAAGGATCCATATATATATATATATATATATATATATATATATATATATATATATATATATATATATATATATATATATATATATATATATATATATATATATATATATATATATATATATATATATATATATATATATATATATATATATATATATATATATATATATATATATATATATATATATATATATATATATATATATATATATATATATATATATATATATATATATATATATATATATATATATATATATATATATATATATATATATATATATATATATGTATGTATATATATATATATATGAGGGTTACTCTGAAATGTTTGAGATACGTGCAGATGAGAATTTACATAATAAAAATAACGGTTTAATTTTAAAGTACAAAGTATTTTAACACAGAAGACGATTTTTTACTGACTTACTTCAACTTGTTTAGCGTGTAATAAATTTTAAACAGAAGAGAAAATGGAGTTGATGCGAGAACATTTTGGCGGTATGATTTTCTACCATTTCAAAGCAGGATTAAATCAAGAAGAATGCGTTCCACGGTTGCAATTAGCATTAGGTAATGAATCTCCAGCTCGTGCTACTGTATTAAGATGGTTTAGAAAATTTAGAAGAGGTCACAATTTTCTTATATATATATATATATATATATATATATATATATATATATATATATATATATATATATATATATATATATATATATATATATATATATATATATATGTATATATATTTGACCATAATAGTAAACTATGACGCAAAAGTGTAACTTCTGTGTCATTGTTTACTATCATGGTCAACCAATATTACAATCCTTATTTCTGATCACAATTGTTGAATCACAATAACTGATTGGATAGACATTTACTCTAATATATGTGCATTTAATTAATAATTCCCTCAAGTGCATGGGCACGGTAGTGGTTAAGATAATTTCAAATTGTTTATGTTTTAGAGTACGTATATCACTAAAAAAACGTTTCAGTTGAAGAAAATTAATGAATTTGCAGAATTCTCATAAATAATATATATACTCGTGATTTTTCCCTAAAAGAAGGCTCCTTAGTAGTTTAATTACGGCACCATTTTTTCCAATTATTCCATCTTAAAAAATTGGGAAAGGTAAACAAATATTTAAAATTCTCAACTATGATTTTAAAAATGAGAAACTATATCAAATTCGTATTGCTTGGTTTATTGGTAACAAATTGACAAAAATGTTGTATTAATAACAATTAATAAAAAGGATGATATATGATGTATACATATATCTTGCATGGATTCGCTAACACTTCGTACCTTGAATTTGAAGCGCACAAATTAATAGTGGTAGAAATTACCACCTTAATGCAAAAAATAACGTTATTTCAATAGACATTACCATAAACAAATAATTACTTATAACAGCAGACGTTCAAATTTTACATACTCGTTGAGGCGTATAGAATAGTTCTTAAAATATAAAGTTCATAAAATGGTAAAATAAGTATTTGATTATTAAGATCTCATTTTTTTTACCGAACTGTTCTTTCTTTATAAAAAAAGTTATTTAAAATTCACTTCATAAGAAATACATACAAAATAAGAGATACACATTTAAAAAAAAAATGTTTACTTTCATTTTATTGATGAAATATCAGGCAAATTAATCGTTTATCTTTTTCTGCTTATAAAATATAATTTTAAAAATATATATTATATATTTTTCAATTTAGGAAAGCATTTTGCTGTTTTTTTTCCTCTCAAAAAGGTACCTTAATCCTATTACCTATTTAGTTGCTCGTTTTGTTGACAATCATTTTCCTCTTGTTCTATATCGGAAAACGTTTTTAATCTTCATTTATTATAATCTCAATAATTGCACCATCCAATATTTCTTCCTTAAGTGTCACATCTGGGTAAATATTCAAAATACCCTGGAAGAAAATTTCAAGCAGAGGGAACCTTGGTCGAAATTCGTATATGAGTTATTTATCTTTGTGTGTGTGTGCTCAAGTCATTAAATATTTTTTTTTTTAGTTTTCTTCAGCTACGGTGGTTTTTTGATGAAGTCAGCAATTTAAAATGCCCTTGATATTGTCTTTTTTAATGACAAATGTATTACTCCTAGTAGATAAATTTTAGAAGGCAACTCTAATGCCAAGACCCCATAATCCATTTTTTCAGAAGTGCTTTGCACTTGAATCTGTTGGTCATTATAAAATATAATATATTTAAGTATCCCATCAATTTTGATAAATGCCATCAGTTATTCAAGCTCTAATGTTACAGGTGCGCAGTGGATAGTTTTTGAACATTTTTAAATTCGCAGTTTTACTGATACTGTTTCCTTTTAAAGCTTTTTTTGGAGTTTTTAAAATTGTCCACTAACTATTTTGAAATGCCATGTTTCTGTCAATTTTCATATAATATTTTTTCGTCTTCTTACTTTTTAATTTTCTTTTTTTTTATTAAATTGTGATAAACACGTTTATTTCTTTAATTACGACATAATTGAAATTCTTCAACGCAGACGATCCAATCCTTCTCAAAGTTAAAATTTCATAAATTGAGTTTATCGGATGAAACGAAACCATCTAGAGAACAACAGAATTCAAAATTGGTTGAAGTTTTTAAACTCTTTCTATATTTTTAGGTACACGGAGGAGAGAAGTCTGAGATATATCCACGCGTTTTTAACTATTGTTCCCACAATGTCTGTGAAATACCTTCACGTGTCGCTTCGTTGTTCAAAAATATATGAAGTTCTCAAATGTTTTTTTAAAAATGAAATCAAATAAATATATAAAAAAATGAGATCATAAAATAAATAAAAAAGGAAAGAAACGAAAAATAAAATTATTTGTCAGAAATAAAAGTTATTAAAAAAAGATATTTTTTAAATTTTTAGTTTGTAAATAGAAGTTAAAATAATATGCTATTTTGTCATGGTAGGGACTAGTCACTGGTTTGTAAAAACGTGAGTGTTCGTAAATTAGAGGTTCGCAAAAACGAAGGTCTACTGTATTTGCATATGCTTTAGTTATTTATTAGATTGGATTGTCTTTTGTTCATTGAATGTTTATTCTGTGATAAGCATCAAATATTTTTTTATCCAATGGCGGGCACACAAGGGTGACTGAACCCTATGCCACAACAAGGCTAGAAACTGTTACTCATTTGCCGTTACCCAGCGGGCACCTGTGAACTAAGTCACGGCGGCGAGCAGCATTAACTGCGCCATACCACCACAAACCCGTTCATAGGATTGGCCACATTCATACAACATCACAGAAAGGACAGAGAAGGAAAGAAACATCCATGCCCGAACCGGGATTCAAACCCGGGACCAACAGATCAGGAGTCAGGAACACTAACCACTCAGCCAATCGGTCGGCGGCATCAAATATAATGCACAGCAAATAGTACTCAATATTTCTAAAATATTCATTTAGTTTATTGTAAATATAATTCGAAGTTATGAGAACAGACAAGTATGTGGTAAAACTGAATAGTTACATTGAGTGGTGTAGTTGGAAAAGTTTTGATTACAGACTTTAAAAAATATTAATTTTGAAATTTGATCATATTTCAGCGTTTTTAGCTCGTGTTTAAACATCAATATCTTAATGAAAAAGTGTCACTTAGTAAAATTTTTTCATCTTCACAAAAATTTCGCTAGGTTTTCTTAAAAACAATATTTTATTAACAACAAACATTTTGAAATTTTCATTCCAGAAATCTGAAAAAAATTAAAATTTCACTGAAATCACTATAATTCAGAAGTGCCAGAAATTATTATGATTGCTAAAATGTTTCCTATTTCATCGTCTTTATCATCATTATCTCCCACTTGAATGATACAAGTTTGTTTTTCATAAGCTGATAATTTGTGCACGCTGTAATACAGTTCTTAAAAAATTTATAAAACCTAAATTGTTTATCATACATTTATTTATGTAAATATTTATTATTAAATTGTATAATAAATTTAATTGTAACACAAATTAATTTAATATGAAACTCAAATCAAAGTAAAGATAGATTCAGCTCGAAATAAAGAATGATATTGTATATTTATGCAACTTTATGAGCAAGCTATACGACCTAGAACCAATTCTTAATTTATTATGATATTTGATATATAAAGGAAAAATGATGTAATTAGATAACAAGTTGAACTTGGTTTTAATAAACGCGTTTTATGGAAACAAAATATTAATTATATAGGCGATAAATAACCGATTAATCAAATAATCGTTTTATGGAAACATGTAAGTGATTAAAACAATTTATACAGTTTAGAAATAATAGTATACTGGGTGTTATTATTCGAAGAAAAATTTTATAAAACTAATAATTTAAGTATTCAAAATTTAAAAAAATATATTTATGCAGATTTTTATAATGATGCTGAAATTTATTAAAATAAATATATTGTTGAAGCTTCAATTTTTCAGTAATGATTTAAAATATTTGAAGTTGATTATTAAACTTACAAATTAACTATATTTATTTTCTATATATATTAGAAATAACAAGCTTTACTGATTAAATTGAGTAATTCAAAATAATGAAAGGAAAATAACATATTTTTTAGTACAAGATAGTCATATATTTTTATTTATAAAGATTTCATAATTTCTGATAAGGTTAGTTTGGTATATAAATTTAAAATTCTCATAACAATTCATTTATATTATAAAATAAGGTGTTTCCCCAAATATTTTTAACATTTGATAAAATCAGGCTACGATATAATTTCCCACTTATAATTTTATTATTTTTCTTAAAATATTTATAAAAATTTTTTATTTAAACTTCTTAAAATATTGCACAAACTAAATGCAAACAATATGAAATCTGATACCTTATTAAATTTAATAATTGCTTGTAAGTATCACATACACACATAAACCTTTTCTATCAATTAATATAATTTGCTAACTGTATATGTTTTAATATAAATTACTCATATAGTTAATCATCTTCAAATAATTTACAAATGAATGGTTCCAAGTCTAATTCCTATCAAATTATAACTTTCTTTAGATTTTCAAGTAGCTAAAAATACGAAAAAGTCGAGAAGAATAGCAAATTTATTATCCACACAACTTTTCTGATAAACTGATTTATTTAGAAATGCTGCCTTCCCCTTTCCAACGAAACGTGGATCTCTCATGCATATAGAAAAATATATTATCTTAATTTATCGCGCATTCAATAGTTTACTAATAATGGACGGCCGTAGTAGTCTAGTGGTTAGGGTCATCTGGAAGGGCTGGGTCCATTGCCAACGTATTTAAAGACCCACCGAGTACATGCGATATACGTGCTCCTTAAATCTATGGAACCGAAAGTCCTGTGGTCGGTCGTTGAGTAGTTACCATGTGTGTAATTGTCTGGAGAAAATTTCATCTCCCTCCAGATCAAAGTCAAAGTTAATGGAAATGATCCTCAGGTGGTGCCATCTATCGGAAGAATCTTAGAGCATAGTTGCACTTTCACCCTCAAGGTTTCTGATTAAAATGAAAGACGCACCCTTCTGATTTAATTTCGCAAAGCCATCGGCTGTTGAGCTTGGCTGATCCAAGAGTGATAAGTAACACACAACAAATAATAAGTGGTCATTTATTTATAAATTGCAATGTTTATTTCATGATAAAAAAAATTCTAAATGGACATTAAATCTTCATTGAATGCATTGTTTTTAAGAAAATTGAAAACATTCGAAACATTAAAAGAAATAATTTTTATTTTTCAGTACAAAGTTCTTTCTTTAATTAGTTACATCAGCATTGACCAGCAGGTTCAGCTTGAATGTCCCCCAGTGCCTTATATTAAATAGAGGGAAAATGTGAAAGAAATCAGCACATGTGAAGAGTGTTAAAAGTTTATTATCAGTCGTTGTCCATTCAGGAACTGCCACCGGTGGTGCTTGCCAATATCGATCATCAAATGGGTGTAGGCCAGGTGATCGTGCTTCCAGAGAACTTTGTATTTCACTGTGTTTAGGCCGTCTCTGGAAGATCTCTTTTTCGCCATCCGCAGCAGCGCTGATCTGCAATAGAATCACAGAAGATGAGCACTCCTTTTCAAATACAAATGTTGTAGCAAATGTTTCATCACATGTAAAAGACATTAAATGCAAAAAAAATCAGTTTGAATTTGCAGTTTACAATTATATTTCTAATAATTAGCATGAATTTCCTCACTCACCAAGCATATCATTCCATTAAAAACATTCGTTCATAACAAATTCCAGCCGTTGCCAATTTTAATTTTCAAATAATGTATGAATTTTAATTTATGTAATTTAAAAATAGCAGAAAATATAAACATCTCACTTAAAATTGTGCTGTGTTTAAGGATTTTTCTTTTTACATAACAAAATACTGTTAAATAACGTGAATTCTCGAATCTGAAGAGAAGAAAAGAATCAAATGGTTTTAACCGAATAAATTGAAACTACAGAATGTAATCAAATAAATAGATTTCATTTATTAATTTTTAAATAATAGCGTTATATTTTTGCTTTAATGTATTTTTGTTTCTCAATTTCTCTACACAATTTAATGTTTCACAGTAAATAAATTTACATATCAAATATTTTGCACTTTTAAAACTCGGTATCAAAACATATCAGAATAGATACAAAGTAATATTTGAAAGTGATGAATTCTATATCTCATATTTTTTCAAACATTGTAGATTTTGTAAATTACATATTTTTACCCATAACTGACAGCAGACATTTGGTAAAACAATTTAATTTCTATTTGAAAGAAAAATATCGTCATTATAAATCCGAAAAGAATAACATTCCTAAACTGAAACAAAAGAATTTAGTACTGCAACGCAACTACAATGAAGTAATTATAATTTGAAACGCATTTTCATGTATTTTTCATAGAAACAATTATTCCTGAACTTAAACTATGTCGATTTGTATGCTTATTGCAAAAACATATAATCATATCCCAGAAAGAATTTAGAATACAACAGTCTGAAGGAATAATACTGAATAGAATCTGAGAAGTGTAAATCTGAATGAATATATATATATATATATATATATATATATATATATATATATATATATATATATATATATATATATATATATATATATATATATATATATATATTAAGCAATTGAAACCAAAGAAAAGAGAAATGAAGATAATAGAAAACTAAAATGGATAGTTCAACATGTTGAGTGAAAAGATAAAATGTAAAAATAAATTATACTAGTATTCTGAAGGTACAGGGGAGCTCCGAACACTGTTTAACTATCACTCGAGCGAACAATCGATGCCTGAGCAAACGACTCCATCGCTCTTGAGCTCTGACAGTCAATAATTGTTTTAGCGGAAAAGCAAGGCATTTACTCAACGTCTTTCATGTTTTTCTTTCTTTCTTTTTTGGTATTATTATTCTAATGCTAATTTTTAATGTAAAAAAATCGATTATTTAATCGATATATTTCAGAATTTAACACAAAGTGTATCGATGATATAATTTAACGAAATTATTTGAAAAACAAACAGGTGGCAATTTAAATAAATCAAATAGCGTACAGTCAGAAAAATTCAGCAAAACATAACAGTACAAAAATTTGTTTCAGAATTATTACTCAATTAAAAAATATGGATCAACATTGAATTATTTTACTTAATACTAAGAAGTTATAATTTTAAACATCGAAAATGATATATTCTCTGATGTCATTTTAAAAATCGTGTACGCGAAACACTATAATTTTAATTACATTATATATTTAAAAAACAAAAATTCATATTAATATCCTTAACTGTTTTCAATTTATTTACAATAGAAAAATAGTAATTCTTTTCTCATAATTATTAATTTAACAAAATGTTAAAAATAATATTATATCAATGTTGATAGATTTATCATTCAAACATTAATTATTGTTAGTCACTGACTATTAATTAAATTTTTTCTAATTTTTCATGAACTGCTCTTTTCTGTTCACTAACGTTTCTATTTATTAATATTGTATTTTAAACGCAATGTATTCACTATTAAGCATATAGGTGTTAAATACTTTAAGCATTTTCACGATTATATTATTCAAAATTTTATTTCATTTATCTTATTCATTACTGCTTATTTTGAAAATCACGCCTTTTACATTTTTGTTTCTGGAAGCACAACCTCAAAAATTAGATAACCGCTGCAAAGAGAATATTGTAAGCAAAATAAAATGTCCTTTTAGCTCTCGAGATTATACTGCACGATAAGAATACAGGTAAGTTATTGTTATTTATATAAGATCTTAAAAAAGGTTTTCAGGAAAATTGAATCTTTTACAACATTATTCGATATTAGTATTCAATATTTATCAACGTTTAAAAGTTACTATATCATTACTTAGTAGAGTGAAGAGTTTAAAATTTCAATTTTTTCAAATGGATATGTGTTACGTAATTTCACCGATTGTTGACGTAAAATACACTTCAGAAATATTTACAATAATGTTTTAAAAAAGTATTTTTGCTTTAAGCAAATCTAAATAGGTAACTTGTTTATAATATTGACTTACAAATGAAATTTTTTTATCTTTATCAGTAAATCGATATTTAAGTTTAACTTAACATTGGTAATTCACGAATCGACATATTATAGCATGGAAACTTCGTGAACGAAGCGTTTCATATCTTTTTCCATTAAAAAAACAAAGTTCATTATTATTAAGTTTAATTTCAATATTTAAGATATAAGTCTGAAAATTTGCTTTATAACTAATCATAAAAAAGAACTCTCTGAATCGCGATAAAATATTATAGGATATAATTAAATAATAAATTTAACAAAAATAATTTTTTTCAACATGCATTTGTAGTAGATTCACATATATTTCATTTTTTTACAATTTCATGACTTTTGTAATATTTTGCAAGATGTGAGACGTGTATAATAATTAAGAGTTAACTGTTCCCTACATTTCCTTAATATTTTATAAATTAAGATCTTATTGGAGACGTACAATGCAGTTTTAGAAATGGAAGAATGGATTATGTTGTTGTAGTTATTTATGACACTTGGACAAGCCAAGCTCGCTCTGCCGACGGTTATGCGAATTTAAGTTAGTAAGACGCGTCTTTCGTTTAACCAGAGCACCATGAAGGTGAAAGTACGACTTTGCTGTAAACTTCTCCGAGAGATGGCACCACCAGAGGATCAACTCCCTCAATTTTTACATTGATCTAAAGGGGAAGAAATTTTCTCCAGACCATTACACCCATGGTAACTGCTCAACGAACAACCACACGACTTTCGGTTTCCCAGATTTAACTAACACGTATATCTCATGTATTCGGTGGGACTTTGGGGGCATTGGGAATCATGTCTGTCATCGACGACCCCAACTGGGTTTAAACTTTCCAATTTTTGCGAAGTTTATAAAATTTCTACTGTTCAATATTTGCTTAAATTTATTAGCACGTTACCGTTCAATAGCATGTTTCCATTGTTATGAAATAGCAGAAAAGCAATATGTGATAAAAGAGCACTGAAATAGGGTTATAGAGAGTCATTTCGGGCCGTTCCAACTGAAAAAGTGATAAGAATTTGAAGAAATCTGAAAGAGGTACTAAAAAAGACACACACTAAATATAACTCATGATCTACACAAAACAAACAATTGTTAAATAATTTTAGAATTGAGGCGTTATTAATATACTGGGTGGTACTGAAGAGATGTATAAGAACTCAGATGCTGATTTAGAAGTGGTTTTCAGTGACTCTTCATTTAGTTCTGGAGATAAGTGTCTGGATTTTGACGAAGATTAAAAAGTGTTATTTCCCAAGTTGATTTAATATATTTTTTAAAAATATTATGTTGTATTTTTATTATGTTATATTTAAACTATTATATAAGTTCCTTATAATGAATAGTAATACAGTTTTATCCTTAAAAATGAGTATAAAAAAGGGTATGAGTCTAATAGGCCAGTGCGTCTTATACCTTGGTAAATACTGTAATGGGTGATATCAATGCAGTGTTTTCAACAGATAAAAATGGCTGTTATAGAAATATGTTTGTAAAATAATTATGGATGGAAAGTTTGGAATGTATGAATCTTTAGCGAAAAAATTATGATTATTTTTATTCCCATAAATTAAAATCAAATGGTGATGCAAATGATTTTGTAGACAATTTGTATGGTTAAATTGTTAAATGATTTTGCAAATTAAAATATCCAAGTAATTTTAAACCATTGAATTCACAAATTTAAATATTATAAATATACGTTACATTAATAAATAATAATTAATTACAGAATAAATATATATTATAAAACATTATTAATATCATTTTATGCATTTTGAATATCCAATTTAAGTAAAATTAATGCATTAGACATTAACATGAAAATCATCTTAAACTGCCTAATTTTTTAAAGATAATTCATTTTTATAAGAACATATAAGGATTTTCAAATGACCTTTACAATTTTCCTTTTATTAACATACCTGATAGCATTGGGAGATTCTGGCCTATGATCATGCTTGATCATAGAATATCTGGCCAAAGCTTCCGGTGGACGAATAATGTCGTATTTCCGGTATTTTATTCTGTAAAAAATTATAAATGCCATAAACAACAATAAATACTTACAATTTGTATTTGACAAATTAATTTGTATGTTATACGAGCAAAAGCAACTTTGATAAATATTATATCTTGGAAATTAAAACGCGCAAAAAAAATCATAAGGCTACTATTCACGAATTAAAATGTAAATATTAAAATAACATATTTTAAAAAATTTCCTTCAATATTTTGAGAAATCAAACATAAACATTTTCTGAAATGGTCGTTGAAGAAATAATGATATTTTGGATTCTAGAATCATTATACATTAAATGTTTTATATAATTTATAAAATCTTCATAATTTAATCTTAAAATACTTTCCTGTGAAACTAATAATTATTTGGTGCAATATTATTTTATGTAAATTTTCCAAAATTAAATTTAAATTCATAATTTTTAGGAATCGCCAGTATAGCTTGAAGAGCAGGGAAAATGTCCAAATTTAAATAAAAATGATTATGGAAAGTATATACAATAATTATTAGCAACTATTCTCATATAGCGAGGTATTTATTCAACATATATATAATTGGAAATATGTTATGCAAAATATCATTATTAATATATTTATCTATAACAACACTTCAGACAATTCAGTTGTGTCATGAAATATGAATGGCTGACATGAATATTTAACCATGAAACTATACAAATGATTAACATGAATATAATAAACAAGAATATATATGAATAACTGCCTAATTATAATGATGGCTACGTATTAATTATTCTCAAATAGTAAAGATATATTACAGAGGGTATTTAAATTATAAAAAAAAAACTTATATTAATAAAAAAGGTTTTCATGCTACTAATTAATTTTTTACATAGTTGTGGATTCTGAATCAGTTCTTGTAATTTATTATGCAAATTAAATAAAAGTTTATGGATCTAAAAATTAAGTAAAAAAGTTCAAATAGCTTAAAAGGGTATTTTTCATACACTGTATTTTATCTATATCTATCAATACATTGGGTTGGGGAATAAGCTCGCGGAGTGTTTTTACAAAATAATTTTATTTAAATAAAATACAATAATTATGTTAATCAGTTATATATTCGCCGTTGCTGTTTACAACCTCTTCCCACCTCTCGACCCATTTGTTGATGCCGTTCCGCCAAAAATCACCTGGTCTGGTGTCAAAGCAGTTGATGAGCCAGTTTTTAAGGACCTGTTTATTATCGAAGGTAATGTCCTTCATATAGTTTGACAAGGAGCGGAAAAGATAATAATCGGTCGATGCAAGGTTTGGAGAATATGGCGGATGCTGAAGGACCTCCCCTTCGAGCTCGTGGAGTGCGGCTTTGACGACTTGTGCAACATGGGGCCTGGCGTTGTCGTGAAGGAGTATGGTTTGACCATGTCCATCAGGTTTTTTCAGTCGAATAGCCTCATTCACGCGGTGTAGCTGGGCAATGTTCCCTGTTACTGTTAAGAGCTCCTTGTTGACTGTGGCATTCTTTTCGAGCATTTCCCAGTGCACCAAAAGGTCCATTAAAATTGGCTCAACAACCTCTTTGACACCAGAACAGGTGATTTTTGGCGGAACGGTATCAACAAATTGGTTAAGAGGTGGGAAGAGATTGTAAGCAGCAACGGCGAATATATAATCGATTAACTTATTGATATAACTATTGTTTTTTGTTTAAATAAATATATTTGGTAAGAACACTACTCAAGCTTATTCCCCAACCTAATACATATAAAAACTTATATCATAAAATTACAATTTCAATTTACATAATAAAATATAATAAAAAAGAAACAAATTTATAAGTTTATTTATGTAAAAAAACACAGCAATAGAAACTCTTATATAATAGAATAACAATATTTTAATTAATATTAATGAAGATCAATAAATTACTAGTGCTAAATTTTTTACAGTTAACTATTGAAAGTATAAACAAATTAGTAAATAAATAATGAAAAATGTATATATTGATTATATATAGAAATCAATATATAATAATAAATTTTAATTTGAATATTTACATCATTATACCGATTCATCATTCGATGTTAGTAAATAAAAAAATTTACAAATTAGACTTTGAGATTTATACTTTTATTGTAATTATATATAAAAATACATGACAAATATATTATTTTTACGTACATGCAAAAATTGTTACATAATCTAAAGAATGAATAAGGTATTTTTGTTTACCTTTAAATAAGAAATAACTAAAATTAAAATGAATGAATTTTTGACATCAAATATTCTTAATGAAAGCAACTTGTGAAAACCTACTATAAACCAAGAAATGAAAAGCATTCTACCTATAAATATATGTATATTTTAATGAGTTGTTACCTGTAGGCCATATCGTCATCTTCACCTCCCCAACCCCAGTATAAATTAGAATAGCCGTTGACTCCCAGGTAGTGATCTAATTTAATCGAGAACACTCCTCCTACCAAGAGTGTGTATGGTAATCTAAAATAGCAGAAAATGAATGTCACAATAGGTTGCACGAACATATAGAATAAAAATTCAAATATCTGATAAAGTTCTAAAAAACATTAATTCTTTCAATCCATGTATATATTACAAACACGCATGTGTATTACCATACTCCATATAAATTATATATTTCAAAAATGGTCACTAAATATATTATTTCTCATAAAAGTTACAGAAAATATACGGAATTTATCTTATAACTATTTATTTGACAACTTCTTTATAGAATTTTTTATTATTTCCTATTGAAAATAATATTTTGTATAGTGGAAAATATATGCTTTTTAAGCTAATATAATAATCTTAATATTTAAACAACATGAATAATCGATTATATCAGTCTTTCCCAAAGTGGGCGTTTGAGACCTAGAGTGGGACATTAAGGGCCCCAGAAAAAATGGGGGGCGTTGACGTGGGTTAGGGGGCGATGGTAGATTTGTGTTGTTGTTGTTGTTGCTTATGACACTTGGACAAGCCAAGCTCGCTATGCCGTTGGATATGCGAATTTAAGTCTTTCGTTTTAATCAGAGCACCACGAAGGTGAAAGTACGACTTTGCTCTAATAAGATGCCTCGTACTTTTGAACCACGGTCAGGTGACGAGGTCACACCTGAGCTGGCACCCTCCTCTCCACATCCACGCCACACCAACGGAAGGACTTTGGACGTCACAGATTAACGTGGACACGTCCCCAACCCACGGAGTTCCAGCAACCCAGTGAAGGAGAGTACACCGTGGTCATCCTCCAAACCACTGCCCGCGGCAAATTTGATTTACTTTATATTTTTAAATTTCACTAGAATTAAAACCTACCTACTACACAATAACGAATATTTAGTTTATATTTCTACCCTGTATGATGTTATAAAAACTTAAAATACTTAACATAGATTTCGTAGGATAGCCCGCACGCCGTATGCGCGTACGTTGTAAAATGACGAAAAGCATACAGCTGTGTAAATGCATGAATCGCCAAATGTGGCAAACATTCCGGGGGAAAGACTAACTGCACTTATGATGTTGTGCTCCGTAGACGTTTTCGTTTGGAGAGACCTTCACCGCTTTTACGCATGCGTCAGGTCTGCTTCGAGTTCATCAAAATAGGGTTGAGACAAAAGAGAAATGTTTACTTAACATGCGTGCTTCCGTGCTTCTGAAAAACCGATCTGAAGAAAAAAGTCCATCTCAGCGTATCGCCCATTTTCAGAATAGAATGGTCGACAGGTGGCGGTTTTGCAATACGAAAACGGACTGTACGTGGTAGCAATCGGCTGGTTCATCGATACTTGTCCTAACTTGCTCAGTACGATTGAGCGTCGAAAGAGATAAAAGAGTTTGTGCGTGTTTGTCTTATTCCTGTCGGTGCTTGCTGTATTTAAATCCTATATAAAAGCTCGTAATTTTTCTTATATTTTCATTTGTGGTTTTGCGCACTATATTTAAACGAGTATTTCAGTTCAACACTTTATTTACATATTTTTGGAAAAAAAGTCGTGTCACAAGCAAAAATGAATAAACGGCAATACAGTGCAGAATATATTAAATATGGATTCATAGAAAATTCGACAAACCCATTTTTGCCTTTGTGCCTTCTTTGTTCAAAAACATTTTCAAACGAAGTGATGAAGCCTTCAAGATCATTTGAATAAAATGTATCCAGATAAGAAAGACAAAAATGTAGCCTATTATCAAGATCTGGAAAAGAAGCATAATGCTCAGCCAAGTGTATCGAAACTTTTTTCGATGCAAGACGATGAGCGACTTCGAGCTGCATACAATATCTCTCTGTTAATTGCTCAAACAGGTAAACCACACACCATCGGAGAAACGTTAATTTTGCCGGCGATAAAAGAAGTCATAACTACTGTGCTCCATAAACTGGCGGCAGATATAATTCGAAAAATTCCGCTGACCAATAATTCTGTGCAAAGACAAATTGATGAAATGGCTGAAAATAGTCATTGAGCAATCATCTGAAGACTAGTCAATTTTCAATTCAGTTGGATGAGTCCACTTTACCAACTAATGAAGATTGTTAAAGAGAAACGATATTTAAAACACTGGAAAAGTTTTGTGATGAAAAAGGAATTCCCTTGAAGAATATTATATCAGCTCCAGCTATGACAGGGTGTCAAAAAGGCTTCATGTCGTACTTAAAAAACAAAATTCCTGATGTGATTGCTGCACATTGTGTTATACATCGACAGCAATTAGTTGCTAGAAATTTAAGTGAATGACTGTTTCAATCATTGCAACATGTCATCAGAGCAGTCAATAAAATCCGAAACAACTCTTTAAATGACAGATTATTTAATCAGCTTTGCTGTTGCTAATGATGAAGATTTCAACAGATTGCTCTTTCACACAGAAGTGCGTTGGCTACCAAAAGGAAATATGTCTGACTCGTTTTT
Source organism: Latrodectus hesperus (assembly GCA_037975125.1). Lineage (NCBI taxonomy): Eukaryota > Metazoa > Arthropoda > Arachnida > Araneae > Theridiidae > Latrodectus > Latrodectus hesperus. Next base: position 3,905,905 of record JAJQOW010000016.1, on the reverse strand, counting down.
ACAATCTGTTTGACTCTGTCATAGAGTTCTTGGAAAACAAAGACACAACATTGCGCGAAAACCTCATCACATCAAAGAATGATATCGCATACCTGACAGAGCTTTATACATTGTTTAATGATATGAATCTCCAACTTCAAGGCGATGACTTGAACTTAATAAAAACAAAAAATATCGTCGCTGCTTTCGTAGCCAAGCTGCTCTTACACAAGAAGAATATAGGCAGGCGCGAGTTCCATAATTTTTCCAATTTATCAGTATCCTGAAACAACGACGACTTGACTTGCTCGTCTACTGCCAACATTTGGAAAATCTTCACAGTGATTTCATTGAAAGATTCCAGGACATTTTGAAATAGGAAATATCAGACTGGGTGTTAGATCCTTTTTCAAATGCCAACATAGCAATATCACCCCAGCTGGAAGAAGAACTTATAGAACTGACAACGAACGAGGAAATAAAAATAAAATTTAAAAATGGTTACCAACAATTTTGGCTACAAAAGTCAATTCCTCAGCTGTACCCCTGGATTGTGGTCGATCGTTCAACAATTTTTGATATCATTCCTATCGTCATATTTGTGTGAGCGTGGATTTAGTGCTGTGACAACGCTGCTTACTTAAAAGAGAAATCATATGCAAGTTACCAAACGCGGTGACTTACGACAGTTTTTGAATAAAATCGAACCTTATATCAACAAACTTGTTAAAAATCATCAAATTCATCCATCCCATTAGATTAGTCTAAAAACTAAAATTGATTACCTATCTATATATTGTCTTTTTTAATTTGATTAAAATCTATTATTAATATTATAAAGTTGCGTTTTAATTGCTGTCACTGGTAAAAATTTCTAGTTTAGAATGTAAGTTTAAACACCAGAACCGCCTAATATAGCACACTATAACTAAATTAATTAAAGTAATGAAATTGTGGTTTTTAAGTTTTAGGAGTGTATAAAAAATGGGGGGTGCGATGAAAAATAATTGATTTTCAAAGGGGGCGGTAGAAGAAATAAGTTTGAGAAACACAGGATTATATGAATATATGCAACTTTAAGATAACAATGATAATACGTCGTTCATTAAATCATGTCACTAAAATATAATATTTTTCCTATAATGAATTAACAAGAATTTTTTTTAAATAATTAGTGAAAAATTAATTCAAATAAATTTTTCATTTCATATTTTTTTGTGAAATTTACCTTCTTGAAAATGGTTTGAAAAATTTATTTTTCAAAACATCATAACTAATTTTTTACTTCTTTTTAAAATTGCGTTTATTTTAAAGTTTTAGTTAGGCGGAATTTTTTTTATTATTTTAATATTTATGTTCTTTCATCATTTAATTTGTAAACTGATCATTTAATAGTATTTGCGTGGGACGAAATCAGAGAGTATTCTAAAAAATATTGAAACTTTTTTACTGTTTGTTATATTATTTTTCACTCAAAAACTGAATAAGCATAAAGTCTGAAAATGCAGTGCTAATCCATTAGTTCAGAAAAAAAATCATAAAAAGCGATATATTATAAACAATCATTATTACGTATAATTCTTTTAAAGATACAATATCTAATAAAACACACACACATTACACACAGATAAACTATTAATTTTAAGTAAAAAGAAAATTATTATTTTCGTTAAAAACAATTAATACTTTTCAAAAATATAAAGGTTTTGTTTAAACTTGAAAATTTCTTTCATATAACTTATTTGAAAATATGACCGAAAATATATCTGAATATTCAGTTACACATAAAAATTTAGCCAAATTAATTAGAAATTTCTCAATATCATAAAATAATTAAAGTACTCAACAAGTATTTCGAAAATCACTTTCTTAAAACACATTCACACTTTTCGGAAAAGTAAAATATAATTATTTCATGATAGTTTAATCGATTGGAAGGTTTTCTAACTATATTTAATTTTATTTACAAAATTTTTCATAAATGAGATGCTAAAAGAAAACTAGTTGAAACATTGGCTGTAATTTCTTATAATATATACATTTTATATGAATGAAAATTTATCTAACAATTTTAAAATATCAAGTTTTCTATTGATCTACTGATGAAAAAGAAATAAAAGCTGACTATTTTTATAACTAGATACAACCTAGATTTGCGTTACGGAAAGTAAGCAAACATTTGACCGACATCAATGTCTTGAAATTATAGATTCGAAACAAATGTTGATTGATCTTGTAAAGTTAGTCAATTTGCTTTTAAATGAAGACAGAAGTATGTCTGAATAAGTTCATAAGTTCGAAGTAATAATGGAGGGTAGTTAATAGAGTGTGGTTAAATACACTCGTATTTTGTCTTTCTTTTAGTGTGCTCTGAATTCTTAATTTTATTTTTCAATATATATATATATATATATATATATATATATATATATATATATATATATATATATATATATATATATATACATATATATATACTTGTATCATATATATATATATATATATATATATATATATATATATATATATATATATATATATATATATATATATATACTTGCAAAAAGAGCTAATTTTTAATGTAAGATACAGCGATAAAAAGTGCGTGCCCCATTTCCAAAATACACAAATCATGTAATCAAATAACTTCTTAAAATTTGTGATAATGTCTTAACTAAGCAGCGATTACTTGAAATAATATAATGGATGCAAAAAGATGAAATAATAGAATGAAGCAAATTTCACGCAAACAATTTAATATAATGACTAATAATGTTAAAAATAAAATAAAATAAAAATACAGAATTAAATTATATAAACAATTCTTAGAAAATTTCATTATATTTTCTAAAACGCTAACACAATAAATAATTCCGTAGTTGACAGTATAATTATATTTAAGTGATAAACAAATTATGTCTGCAATATTAAGTAAACTCTCTATACCATTAACTAAATAATGTGTCAACTATTCTGAATGTGTGCGTTCACAAGCACTATTTTCCAACACTATTATCTCTTAACTACAGTTCATTAATTTCTCAGTAGTTATCATTCACCACACCCAACCTGAATCCAAGGTTAAAGGGAAAGCATTTAATGCTACAAACATAAAATATTTATTGACGATGCTTGGGTGAATGGAAAAAACAGACAGCTCTTTTATTTGAACTACTTTATTATGAATGTAAATAAGTAGAAAATTAAATGCTTTTAAATAAAGTAGACTTCAGAATTAAATTATTTGTATCGTCTTGTAATATCTGAAACTGTATTATCACAATATAGATATACTTTCCCCGCATGTTACGTTCACGTTGTATATTTATTGTTGTATATGCATTATTATACGTCATATAATTTTTGTATCATAGAAGTATAACGTCAGTTCAATGATACTATGAATTTTAATAAATGTTGATTAAATTATTTCCCATAATTTTTGGAGCAACATTTAATGTAATAAAACAACATTAGATGTAAATTTTCCTTAAATTCCAGATAAAAAGTCTGAAAACCATAAAAAAATTGTGATGCGGAATCCGCTTCATTCAATGGTAAGAATTTTGTGCATTATGATTGATAATATTGTATATATATATATATATATATATATATATATATATATATATATATATATATATATATATATATATATATATATATATATTATATATATATATATGTATATATATATTATATATATATTATATATATATATATATATATATTATATATATATAGGTACTAATGTCATTATAATAGGTTTTATATTATAACAGAAATATAAAATTTTTAACTGAAATCTCACATGATACATGTAAAATTAGAAAAAAATTAATGAATAGAAAGTAATTTATTCTTTGATATTAAAATGGATTTTCTACTTTTCATTATTCTGCTCTAATATTAATCAAAACCCTTTTTTGATACGTTAGAAGGGTCAATAAAAAATTTTGAAAAATTGTACATTCATTAAACAATTCAATGTCAAATATAAAGATATCGTACTTTTTTAATATCTATAAAAAATATGCATTAGTTTCAAGTATTTTTAAAGCATACCTCATAACTCATTAAAATAATTAGCTCAATATATCATTTCTGTAATTTCATTAAGGAAATTCATTATTAAGGTTTAACATTATTTTCACTAAGATAATTATTTTGAGAAAAATATGGAAAAATCAAAAAGGATAGTTTCAATTTTTTAAAAGATCTGAATATGTATAAAAATTCGTATTGTTTTGAAAATATGATTAGAGTGATTTTAAGAAAATCAAAAATATCTAAGTATGACCTAAACCAATTAAGTAAAACTTATTTTTTGCTTAAGAATACAATTAGAGATGGTTTAAAAACCTTAATATTTTCTTCGGAGTATAGGAAATATTTTTATAATAAAAATTAAACCTTATATAATTAAGATATATACGATTTGCAGTAAAAGAAATCAGTCATAAAAATAAAAATCAATCGCTATTTTACATTGCACATTTTAAATTTAGATAATTTTCTATTTTAAATTTAGATGATATTTTAATTTAGCTTCAGACGATCAATTATGCGGTACAGCATTTTATTCTAAGGATAATTACTGTTTGTAACTCAATCATGATTAATTATTCTTTGAGAAATTACAAAATGCAAATCATTTGTATAGTAAAGAAATTTTAACAGGTTTAAAATTTCCAAATAAGCATTTTCCTCAAATAATAGATATTGGCATACAAAAAAATCAAAACAATATAGTTAGTGTATAATGAAAGTAATATATGTAGTATTTTCAAGTCAGGGGTAAGCGTCTAAATCAGGAAAAGCAAATATTAAAGAATTCAAGTAATGCTTCTTAGTACAGTCGACCCACACAGTAAAATAGATTACTGTTTAGGAAAATACTATATAATTGTTTATTAAAGTAAATAAAATACTCAATCTTTCCTATACATATTTCTATTTACATTTTTTAAACTACTAATAAAATACGGGAATAGCTTAGCAATACTTAAAAAATACATTTGAAAACTCAAGAATCAAAATATTATAGTCATTTATTTACCATTACTTTAGAAATAGGATTTTTTTTTAAAATTGAGAATTTAAAATAGTAATGAAAATTTTATCCAATAAGCAAGCTTTTAACAATTCCAACTTTCTACAAATTCAATAAAGGAAACCTAGAATATTTAACCTACAATTTGTCGCCTTAAACATATTTAAGCACTTTTAAGTTTATACAATAATTTTTATAGTAAAAAAAGCAAAAATTTCTTATTTATTTTCGATTGATTATTTAATTTCAACAGATGTCCTTAAATACGAATAATATCGATAAGGCATGAAATCACAATTATTCATACATAATAAATTACATAGAAAATATGGAGCAATTATTAGCTACAGACAGAAAAATAATTTTATATAATTTCTAAAACAAACTTTACAATACCGGTCTGTTAACGGTCTATAAACATACTTTAATCTTCTGATAAATGCTTGAATTCCCAACCCAAGCTAATCATACGTAGAATTCTCTATTGGATTAAGATCTTTTTATCAATTTTCAAGAAATTTAGCAAGTTCTAGCAATTAAGTTCCTTGATCACGCTGTTAGTAGTTGACAAATATTTAAGCCAATACAACATTTGCAAAAATATGCTTGCTGCCTTCTGGGTTAAAGTTTTGAACCAGATATTTTAGAAATGTCAACACTGTTTTAAACTTTTGATTCACTCGTTGAAATCACCGTGATCATATTCAATACCATATGAATTAGCCTTAGAGAAAACATTTATCGTCTTTCTTATAGAAATATTTTTCTAAAGTAAAGCATTTCCAATTTTCCTTAAAAAGGAAGGGTGTACCAGTGTATCATCGCATTCAGAAAAATTAATAAAACAACGGATTTTTTAAGTTGAGATTTTAAGAATATATGATTTGTCAGAATGCATATTTGTATATATGCATCTTCTGTAAGTTAACATGTCTAAACAACATTCTTTATTAAGTGTTGAGTGTATATTATTATATGAGTGTGTATTATTATTAAATATTTCTTTGATATTTCGAAAATAAATTTTATGTTTTAAGTTATAATAATTTTACATCTATGGAATATACAGCAAAATTAATTTTAAAAATCTTAAGTTCACGTATTGAGAAGAAAGAGAAATTTGTAAATCACTCCTGCTCATTACACATCAAAACATTTCCTGATAAAAATTGTAATTATTTTGAAAATAAGTTTTGAGAAATAAATCTCTGCTTCTCACTACAAAGATAATATTTTTGTCACCAAAATCTGATTTCAATTACACTCATTTTATTATTTTTTTAATATTACATTAATTTTTTTTAATATTTTAAATGTTACATAACATTTACTATTCATATTTTAGAATATATTTTATTAACTTAAAATATAAAATATTTTCAACTTTTAACAACCATGTAAGCATTCTGACTATTTTTATCATCTCCATGCCAATTCAGTTTAAACCATTCATGAGCTATTAGAGCAATTAAGTTTCGTCTGAAATAAGTATTTATCATTTATACTTAATTTACTTGCATGTAACTTTTAAATTTTTAACAATATAGAAAAACATTGATTTTCATGTTTTTTAGATATCAAAAGTGAGAAATTTTCCATTAATATTTCCTGTTAATTCAAACTTGGAAAACTTATTGCTTTGGCGTTTGATTCGGTAATTCATAACTCCGGTACCCACTTTGGGCTTGGATGTTTGCAAAAGTTCGGAATTCATTTTAAACTGCAAATCCTGATTTAAGCCGGTATGTATAGAAAGTGATCGTTGAGCAATAACAAACTAATCCAGTTTATTCAAGGTGCTACACAAAAGAAATAAAGTCTGAATAAAACCATTTATTTGTCGAATATATATCTAATATATAAAATTCTCATGTCACAGTTTTCGTTGCCATACTCCTCCGAAACGGCTTGACCGATTTTGATGAAATTTTTGTGCTTATCCGGTATCTATGAGAATCGGCCAACATCTATTTTTCATCCCCCTAAACGTTAGGGGTAGTACAACCCTAAATTTTTTTTTATTTTTTTAGGTTAGTTCTGTAAGTTCCTAATAGATGGCGGTTTAGCATCTAAGTTGCACAGGTATTCGGCAGATGGCGACGTGTTTATTTTTCTAGATTATACCATCTTCGAGAAAATTATCGTGCGCGCGCAAGCGCGTGGTTAAATATAGAATTTACATATATTTTCATGATGTATAATGATACTATAACAATTTTTCGTGAATCATTTTCATAATTATACTTTGTATTGTGTTATTATTGTGCAGTATTCAGTTTGAATATTTTTAATATTATAAATAGTAAAATAAAATTTTATTTATTACTGTTTTTCTCTACTAATTTTCATACCACCTCGTAAATATGTAAGTATTTCTTGATAGCCTTTTATTATTTTTTATTTTTATTTTATAATTTGATAATTATTAATTTATTCAGTAGAACATTTTGATCTAATTTATTTATTCAAATGATAAATTATTTTAATTTTTTTTATTTCAGTATAATGCCGCGGAAAAATTTTTTAGTTTTAATATAATTTAAAATTAAAATAATAATAGTTCGATGTCAATGTTATCTACCTCTTTTATAACAATTTATTTTTAGATGTCTTTAATTTATATAGTATATTTTATAAGTAAGTCACTGATTACAAACTATAATTTAATATAAGATGAATAAAATGTAAATTCAGAAAGTATATGTTGATTCTTTCTGAATTTACATTTTATTCATCTTAAAAAGTATATGAAATCATAAAGCTTAATTTCAAAATTTCGATACTTTACCTATTGCTATTAAATTTTGGTGAAACGTTTTATTTTTAATCTCCTATGAATGAACCTATTCTAAATTTTTTTAGAAAATATTAATTTGATTGAACCCAAGAATTAGTAAAAAATTGATTCAATGTATTTTAAAAAATCAGCCACTGCAACGCGTGGCTGGGTCTGCTTATATATATATATATATATATATATATATATATATATATATATATATATATATATATATATATATATATATATATATATATATATATATATATATATATATATACGAGAAAAATTAGCTTTAAGAAGCATATTTTTAGAGAGTTACCTTTGGGAAAATACTAATTTCCCAAGCCGTATAATTTTTGAAATATTTTAGTTATGCTGAATAAAGAGGATTTAGTCATGAAAAAAGATTATATTGAACATTTATCTTTGAAAATAATACTTACACTCATAATCACGTCAAGATAGAGTATTTGAATACTAAAGTCATTTACTTACGTGTAGTTGAACTTGTCAACGGCGACTGACATGTGCCTAGGCGATTGGGGACAGGAATAAAGATTTCTGTCATCTTCTGGAATCATATCGACGTCGTGGAAGACGAAACACTGGAAGTCCGAGTCCCGCAGGGCCTCCCTAACACCGGCGTTCATGAGCACACCTTTGTTAAAAGTGTCGTTGCCCCACTGAAATATAAGATTCAGTCTCACTCGGGAAATTAAGACTACGATTAAATGCTAATAAAATTTTTGCTAAACAATAAATAGAGCCATGCATAAGAATATATAGGAATTTCCTTTATAGAATGTATTTGAACTTAAACTGAATATCTGATAATATTTTTAAATAAGTTATTTACATATCATGTAAAAAAAATTAGCAACTATATTTTTAATTCAAACTCACTGTAAATGTGATAAATTTATAGTACTGAGTCTACGTAAATCTTGAACATTTTACCGAAAAAACAGAGAAAATAAGATATTACCATTTTGATAAGAAATAGCGAAGAAGGATTACAACAATAGGTGCATATTTCTACGCGCTATGTTCGTTTACCGCTATGTTTCCTTCTGTTAATATTCATATTTCAAAAATTATCAAATCAAAATTAGCAACTTTATTTTTAATACAAACTCACTGTAAATGGGATACATTTATAGTACTGATTCTACGTAAATCTTGAACATTTTACCGAAAAAACTAAAAAAAAGATATTACCATTTTGATAAGAAATAGCGAAGGATTACAACAATAGGTTCATATTTCTACGCGCTATGTTCGTTTACCGCTATGTTTCCTTCTGTTAATATTCATAATCCAAAAATTATCAAATCAAAATTAGCAACGATACTTTTAATTCAAACTCACTGTAAATGTGATAAATTTATAGTACTGAGTCTACGTAAATCTTGAACATTTTACCGAAAAAAAAAGAAAAAAAATATATTACCATTTTGATAAGAAATAGCGAAGAAGGATTACAACAATAGGTGCATATTTCTGCACGCTATGTTCGTTTACCGCTATGTTTCCTTCTGTTAATATTCATAATTCAAAAATTATCAAATCAAAATTAGCAACTTTATTTTTAATACAAACTCACTGTAAATGGGATAAATTTATAGTACTGATTCTACGTAAATCTTGAACATTTTACCGAAAAAACTAAAAAAAAAGATATTACCATTTTGATAAGAAATAGCGAAGAAGGATTACAACAATAGGTGCATATTTCTGGACGCTATGTTTGTTTACCGCTATGTTTCCTTCTGTTAATATTCATAATTCAAAAATTATCAAATCAAAATTAGCAACTTTATTTTTAATACAAACTCACTGTAAATGTGATAAATTTATAGTACTGATTTTACGTAAATCTTGAACATTTTACCGAAAAAACTAAAAAAAAAAAGATATTACCATTTTGATAAGAAATAGCGAAGAAAGATTACAACGATAGGTGCATATTTCTGCGCGCAATGTTCGTTTACCGCTATGTTTCCTCCTGTTAATGTTCATAATTCAAAAATAATTGTTCAGAGAAAATTATAAAATAAAATTATTAGGTTCAGCAATTTCTACAGCACTATTTTCTGGTACATTCTAAAAATTATAAGGAAATTTTGGAAAACGCTTATGTACAGGTTATTTTCGTATGTAAACTGCTTAATCTTACTAATACATATATGTGAAATGAGTTGAAAACTATATTAATATAGAGTTATATATCCATTTAGTAAAATGCATTTTATTATCTTTCGAGATGAATGAGAGATAGCACGCAAGCTAATGCGATGTTTCGTACTTCAAAGAACGCATGGCCATAATTATTTCTTCAACAGTTTCCTTAAATAATTATATATAGATATTAATAGCTTTATAGACTAATAATTGCAACAAAATCTGTGAATGTCTGTAAAAAATTTAAAAAAAAATAATTTCTAATAAAAAGAAATTCTGTGCTTAAAGTTAACAGCTTTTTTGTTTAAGTCAGTGAAATTTCCCACACGTTTGAATTATATCCAAATCAGTTCAATTTTAAAATGTATTTTCCTTTAAAAGAGTTTAATGAAACATGCTTTATTAGTATATAAGTGGATACAGAAATAATGGAAATCCCTTGGATTTACAACGAATCCTTTATTAATATTTCATAGTACCATCTTTGACATGTATTATGATACAGCGAGGAATCGGTTCATACAAGTATTGAATAGAGTTCAGGGGAATATTGTACTGTTATTCATGGAAATATCGTGACATTTCTAGCAGAGGTGCTAGAAATTTTACTGGAAGATATCGATTACTCCTTGAACTCTGAACATTGAACAGACTAAAACGGTTCATTTATATTGGAATTGGGTAACTGTTAGACTTTTAACTTTATCCTCGTGTTCATCAAATCATTAATGGGCAGGTCCCGCAGCATGCATAAGTGGAATATCATTACGGAAAATTCGATTTCCTGTACGAAACAAAGTTTACATCATAGGATGGACCTCTTCAGCTAACATTTCCCTATACTTCTCCTCTGAGATCTCTCCTTTGAAAGCTACGATTGGTCCAGCAGAAAACCATAACACAGCTGACTTTATCACGATAGATCCAACTTTATGTAACAATTACAAGGAGATATTCATGATCATAAGCATATGCGGATAGTCTTACAAGCATATCGGTCCTGTTGCAGGGAAAAGTCTGAAAAGCAACTCATCTAATCATATTACTTTCATCCACTTATCAATCAACCAGGTTTTTTGTGAGTATCACCACTTTAGATGATATTTGTGATTAATATTTATAACAAATGACTAGATAATAATCATTTTGTCGTAAATATTCTATTTATGAATGAGTGGTTTCTAAATGTAATTATTAGTACTTTAGAATCTAGATAATTATTGAGGTTTGTGGTCACTTTTCCTACACTTGTTCACTTTTCAGATATTCCAATCCACCTCGATCTCTTTCTCCGAGCTTATCTTTCCGTCCACCATTTTACAATGTCGAGCTTTTCTTTCCAATACCGATCTTTGTATGCATGCTGTCATGACTTTGGATATTGTATCTTTAGAAATTTCTAAACGTTGGGATATTTCAGTCACACGTGCTTCAGCGATTGACTCCAACAAGTGTAACTCTTTGAGAATCGAAGAGTTTCGGCATTGTACGATCTTTTTAAAATGGAAGACTTACAGAAATTACATACTAAAAGATTATATATATTTTCCTTTATAAAAAACTAGTAGCTATAATTATATTTTAATGCTTACGGAAATCATTTAAAAAAATGTTTCATTTATTCACAAGAGTTTCCATTATTTTGACAACCACCATTTTGTGAAAGTAATCCATATGTAATTGCTGAAAGAAAAAAGTTCCATAAGTGATTTCTAAAAACAAAAACTTTCAATATTAATCAATGAAATGGTTCATTAGTTCAGTTCCCAATATAATATTATGGTCTTATCAAATTGATTTCTAGACAAATTTAAACAGATTCCTGTACCACAATAATTACTGTGTTCCTGATATTCAAACATTTTTATGTATGATTTATTATTATTTATTGAACAAATAATTATTCTCGTCTAAATAACGAAAGCTTGAAAATCTTAATGAATTTCGTATTGAATGTTAAGAAGACGAAGACGTTTTAGAAGAACATTTATGAAGACGAAACCCTTTTAAAACCCTTTTAGATGTTATAAGATTTTCAAATATTTCACGGTTATTTTTACTCAACGAATATGAAATTACTAAATTAGGCAATCTACATATTGGAGAGAAAAACAATCGAAAGATTATCCTACTCAAAACAAGAGAAACAAACTTCGAAGCTATTCCAGAAACCGATTAGATAAGAAGTTATCCCCGTATAATATACAAATTTATATAGAATCAAAATGAAATACAAGTATATTTTACTCAGTCAGAAATGTATTAGAACCAGTAAAAATTATTGCTCAGTAATTTAAGCTCATTTGCAATTTTAGTAAGGATTCAAAAGGAAAGATAATCTAATTATGAAAAACATTATTATCTTTTATAATTAGATTATTTTTCCTTTCGAATCTCTCTTCAGTTACAACTAATGATATTAATTCTTTAAAACTCTTACATCTCTCTCATTTCTAGGGTTTTTCGATAACGTTTACAAAACCCAAACATATGCCAGTTAAATGACTAACGATTGATTATCCTTTGTATGAAATACACTAAACAAGCTTCCGAAACATTTATTTAGAGTTACAAATCCAACGATAAGAGTGAAAAATGAAAACTGGATGAATAAAACTGAAGTAAAAATAAAATGAAAGATGTGGGTTGGGGATTGTTTACCTGCTCGACTACGTAAACTCTGTATTCAAGTAATTGTCTTTGAAGGAGAGGGTGGAGTGTGTAGAGGAGAGTCGTAAGATGTTCCAGTCTGTCCCTGTAAGGGATGATGATGGCTACTCTGTACAAGGGGGCACAGTGGTGAGGTGTCCACGAGCCCCGACCCCTCGTGTAAGGACTCCGACGCAGCAGATCTTCCACGTCAGTCCAGTTGTGGAAAGACAAGTCCACTCGCAAGCGACCGGCTGGAAGGAAAATGAATACAACATTACAAACAAACAGAAACACTTCACGGTTTTGCTTACTTCATAGAAAAAAAAAAAGAAAAATCAATTCCAAATGAAAAAAATTAACATATATTGGAAGCATTTAAATTCATCTCTTAAATGCTTCGAAAATGTGGTTGGTACTTTAAATACTTTCAATCTAACATAAACAATAAAACTACAATCAAGTCTCTTAATGTGTTTCTAAATTAAAATATATCATAGGATTACACAATCAACTAAGATCAAAGCTTTTAAGTTACATTTACAAATCATTTTCCAGTATGTAAGGAAAATGCTGCATTAAAGAAATATTACACAGTATTTAATAAGCAGCTTAAAATATGTCGATGATTATTTGCTCAACATTTATAATTCTAAAAAATATAGTATGTAAGATAAACAAACTAGATTATAGAAAATTATATTCTATAAAGACAAGATTTTCGTATGTTATATGAAACTAAGCAATTTAAGTAATCTACTTATACTTGAATTTCCTACGATAACATTTCGTTACAATAACGGCATCTTGTAGTATAAATATTACGATTAGACACGAGAGGTTTAGCTTTCTAAAATTTAACTTCATTTCTTATACAAGATTTCACACGCAAGATATTGTTAAGTATACAAAATATCTATTTTTATGGATAACTGTATAGAATATTTTCTTCATTTTCATGGAAAAAATAGTTCCCTAATCCGGAATTTCTAATCAAAATTGACCATCATAATTTCACTTTAAAATTATATATTGTTACATTTGAATGGAAAGTGTTTAATAAGCTTTTATCGATCTTATTTTTATATTGAAGTATTAAAAGATAAAAATCTAAGCCAATTCTTTTTATGTGAAGCACAATTTGGAACAAATATTTCTAAACCATTAATAAAATTATTTTTGAAAAAAAAAAAAAGCTTTTTCTACCACGAATCAAGTCACACGATATTTTTTATCTCCTCTAAAATAATTGATTATGTTAAAATTTCTTTATGTCTACTAAAATAATTTGTTAATGATTCTTCTACAATGCCTTACTCTTTCATAATCACAATGAAACAATATTAACTGCAATGCCTGTTTTAAGTAAGATCTTCAAGGCATTTTTATATTCATCGAACTCCTCCCACGCATTTTTGTGGGGACCAAGGGAGATACTTAATATTTCATGCAATGAGACATCCCTAAGACACACCCTAAGACATCCGTGACACCATGATCTCATGATAAATGTAAATGCTGCAGTAAATTAGAAGAAAAGATCGGCTAAGGGTCCATCGTCCAATGGCATTCATCGATTTTTAGGAGCAGCACATTTTGTTATTTTAACTAAGAGTTCCCAGAAGTACTTTTTGCCCCTCCTTTGTTATTTAAATAATACTTTACACTTAGAACTGAAATATATAATTTAATCTTTTATCATCAATATCAATCATTCAAGATAATATTTCGTCCATATTTTGGGTCAGCAGCCGTAATCAGTTTTCAACGATCTTATCATTGATGTCATAAAAGCAATGAACAAAAATAATAAATGTATGGAAGATGCTTCTAAAAGGGGCCACTTTTTTAGAAGTAAGCAAATTTTAAAATTGATATATATATGCAAGACTGTTATTAGAAAGTTTAAGTCTAAAGATATCATAATTAATATAAGAATAGTCTTAAGTCAAGTAAAAACTGTAATTTATGTATACTATAGAACTAAGTCGAGTGCGATACAGATTACTATCGATAACTATTATCTGTGACGCGATATTTTCACTGCCGTTTAGGAACCATGGTTTAAAACCATTAAAGTATCCAAACAAATATAAACATATGCCTTTTTTTAAATAAAATGCTTTTGGGTTTGAATCTAATCATTTTTTTGAAGAAAATATAATAAATAAACATTTATTTTTATCTCTAATTAAAAAATCATAATTTATTAAAGTGCTATGAATGCTCAGCATACTCACTGCCTTTAATGACAATTTTCCATTTTGTTCTATTTAGTTTTCATTTTACTATACATAACTAATATCGATACCAATCAACAGACTTAAAATATTATTAAATATAGGACGGCATAAAAGTACAAAGTGGTTATTCATGTTTAGTCGCTTTAATTGAATGACAATAAGAATTATATACTCTAAGTAATAAACATATTATTTTTACATAATAGCTACTTATTTCCCTATGTATAAATTAACTACAACTTCGCATTCTATCTATCCTAGATATTCTAGCTTGTAATTATCTTTTTTAGTTTAGCGATCCCTTTTACACTTTATATTCATGTAATCATTATGTGATAAAGCATATTTCATAAATTACACTAAATTAATCCATCTAAAACATTAGATTTAAAGTTATATATATATATATATATATATATATATATATATATATATATATATATATATATATATATATATATATATGTGTGTGTGTGTGTGTGTGTGTGTGTGTTGTTACTAATGACACTTGGACAAACCAAGTTCGCTATGCCTTGCTATGCGAATTTAAGTCAATTGGGAGCGTCTTTCGTTTTAATCAGAGCACCATAAAGGTGACTGTACGACTTTTGCTCTTCAAATCCTCCGATAGATGGCAGCACCAGAGGATCTACTCCTTCAATTTTGGCATTGATCTGAAGGAGGAGTAAATTTCTCCAGATCATTGCACCCATAGTAGCTGCTCAATGACCGATCACAGGACATTCGATTCCACAGATTTTACGAGCACGTATATTGCATGTACTCGGTGGGTCTTTGGCAGCATTGGGAATCGAACCCCACCCTTCTGGATGGAAGGCCAATACCCTAACCACTAGGCTACCACGGCCATATATATATTGAAATTTTATTGATTTATGGTAAATTAAAAAGTTTCCTTAGTTAACAGGAAAACGCGGCAGCTCACATAAGTGTTTAGCAAATTCATTTCGAGTACTGATGGGTTTAAATCCTCGACAAAATATAGTGCTATTGTTAACTATTATCTTGCTTCTAATCATGCATAAAATTAGACCTTTTATTCCTGTATAAAATATACCTTAATATCAAAGAAAATGGTAACTGGATTTCATGCATGTACCAATTAAATGACATAGTTTTAGGACTTCCCAAATGATGTTTGTGTGTTCAATATACCAAATTCCTCATTCTGATATAAATGCATAATCAAATATAAAGATATATTTAACATAAATAAATATAGTTTATATAATAAATCTAAATATAGTAAGAGATAAAATGTTTAAACTTTGATAAAATTAGTATTTACTTGCTACCAAGAGTAATCGATAATAATCCCCAGAAAAGATTCAATTTCAAATTAAAATTATACAATCTATTTTTCCAAAGTGAAATAAAATGGAAGCAAATCACAAATTTTTTTCAATTGATTTCTAATACTTGACCAGGCTTTAAAATTAATTTCGTAGAAATAATTTATATTCAACAAATTCGAATTGAAACATAAATTCGTTGTATCAAAAGAATGTCGATGAATATTTTCAATAATTTTAAAAGCTACAAAAAATGTAAAATTGACGAAATTACAGTCAAAATTATGGTGAGTGAATTTTTATACAACATGAAATAAATCTTCCAAATTTCAGCAATGCTTAAAGAAATATATTCTTCCGATAAAGAAAGCACAATAAGTAAGATCACAATTCAACAGAAATATTTATAAACATTAAAATGCACAATTTATAAATGCACTTTGCATAATTATATAAATTTCTTACGTTAGGAAATTATCACCGAACATTTATCTTTTTTACTCAGCAAGATATATTACTGTTTAAAAGTGACTATGCGAATTGAAAAGACATCCGATTTAAAGATTCAGGAAAATCAGTGGTCTGAATCTAATCTTGTCTGTCTATATAACACGCATCTGGTTTTTATCTTATTTCTTCTCGAAAGGTAAGTTTTCAGCTGAAGTCTGGTATTTGTTCAACTAAAAAGCTTTCACTTCCTGAAGATATTTTTGCTCCAAAAAATGAAGCGTCTGAAAAATCATTTGATTTTTCCTAAAAATTAAAATGAGTATTTTTCTATATGGCTTTAATGTGTACTTCACATATATTATTAACAGAGTAAAAATTTGATGGTACAAAAAAATGCTTTGTTATTTTAACTATACATAAAAAGGATGAAATCACAAGAAATATCTAAAAAATATTAAAATTGTTTTGTTTTAATAAACATTTGAATACCTGTTATATGCATATATTTCGTTTTATATAAATATACAAACACGAACTGCAAAATGTAATTTTAGAATTGATTAAATCTGCTGAATCTAAGAAAAGATTCACAAAAAATTTTAATGAACCATTAAACAAAATACACTTCTGGCCACCGTAAATGCAACGCCTTGAAGGAAGCATGCAAATGACATGAAATTTACAACATGCATTTGCAGAGGCAAGATATGCAAATGATTAGAATTTCAGCGCAGATGCACATCACGCGTGCCTGTGGCACCACTTCAAAGCTTTTTTTTAAAGCTTGGAGATTTCGATAATTTCAAGCTCAGTAATTGTGTTTTTAACCCTCCCCTCAAAAAAACGATCAATTATGCCTCGTAGAAAACAGCGTACATTTTTTGATCAAGTATCCGAGTTCGACAGAGGAGGGATTGTGGCCTACCGAGACTGTGGATTATCTTTCAGGGAAATCAATAGTCGTGTTGGATGAATGCCGCCAATGGTGCAAAAAAGAAGGATGTGGATGGCAGACTGGAATAAAATTGCCTTTACTGACGAGTCACGCTTCAGTCTGGAATATCACGGTGGTCGCATTCGAATCTGGAGACACCGTGGATAGAGGATGCCAAACAGCTGCGTTATGGACCGCCATACTGGTCCTGCACTGGGTCTTATGGTAAGAAGCGATATTGGATATCACTCTCGCACTCCTCTAATACGCATTGCTGTAACTTTGAACAGTCAGCGCTACATCTTCGAGGTGTTGGAGCCAATTGTCCTTCCTTACCATCAGGGCTTGCCCACAGCCATATTTCAACAGGATAATGCACGACCACACGTGGCACTCATTGTCCAAGAGTTCTTCGTCAATAAATTGATTGAATTTCTTCCCTGGCAGGCTCGCTTTCCAGATCTTTTTCCGATAGAAAACATGTGTACCATGGTTGCAAAACGACTGACCCAGATTACATCCCCAGCTGTCATACCAGACCAACTTTGGCATCGTGTGAAAGCTGATTGGTTTGTTGTACCCCAAGAACACATCCAAAGTCTCTTTGAATCAATGCCAAGGTGTGTGGCAGCGGTGATCTCCAATAGTGCCGTCTACTCTAGCAACTGATTTTGGCAGGAACCGAACTTCACAGAAGTCTACAAATTTAATCATTTTATAATTGGTCAACATGTTACATGTTATCTACAAAATAAACTTTGTTGTGATACCTCTTCTTTCTTGGAGCTGCAATTTGGGTGGCCAGCAGTGTATAAGCATGATAATAATAGAATTTTGCTATTGAACCCCTAAATTTTATATAACTTTTTAGAATAATTTTTTTCAGAAATTAAAATACTTTGTGGAGAATGTGGAGAAATAACATTTAATGTTCAGGGAAATTTCTTAAACTTTCTTTTTGAAATGTCACATATTTATTTTTAAAAATGCGCAAAATGTTTCGAAACGCACATACTAAAAATTTTTCATATTACTTGAATATGATATTCTGTAATAAATGATAGTGTCGTTCGATATGTAATTGCATTATTACTTTTGAATTCATGCCTTATTCAAGAATATGTATTCAAAGTTTTTTCTTCTTAAACACAAGAGGTAATTTCTAAAAGCTTAAATTCTTCAAATTTTATATTTTCATGGAAATATTGAAATTATTTAACAGAATGAAATATGCTTTATTTTATGTTTTTATGTAGACAGCAATTGTGCAAATCACTTTCATAACGCTACAGAACGTTAAGTATTTCATATGTATTACTTTAAATTTCTATAATAGAGAAAAATAAACAGTTTTGTCACATTTATTTAACTATTTGATGCAATTTTTCTGTCAAATAGTTAAATAAATGTGACCAATTGACTTGACAAATATTTACAACTTTAATAGAACTATTTTATAACTTATCAAAGTTATTTTTGAACTATCTAAATAAACACAGAAACTTTAACTTTGTGGAGTAGAAAGCATTAAAAGTACCAAAATTAGTTCTCTCTTATGACACATAAAAAATGCATAACATTATATCCCATCCTTTCAACATAATATATTTTATCGAAATCATTCTTAATTAGTGATTGGAAAAAGGATTATGAATGAATTACGGCTTTCAGACCAATAATAGCACCATGTGAATGTTGTAATAATTGTCAACAAATGCAAGATTCAAATAATGCACAAACCACCATAATGCGTGAATATATTTATTATACAATCATAGTAAAATGAATCTTGATTTTTAAGTAAAAAGAGGTTCAACTTTTCAATATATAAAAATTAATCCAGTACTTAAATTCAGTTTCAATAAAAAATGTCCATATTAAAATGATTAGTGATAATTCTGTTCGAAACCAAGATATAAATTACTTCTGAAAATGATTTTGATAGCAGATGATGAATTCATTAGAACTGTGAGTCTGGTTATATATTATCTTCTCACAATCATGCATTTAATTAGATTACATACAATGCATAGGTATGATTATGAAACATCACTAAGTCTGATTCATAGTATTTTTATACACCTGTCAC
This sequence comes from Latrodectus hesperus, assembly GCA_037975125.1. Classification (NCBI taxonomy): domain Eukaryota; kingdom Metazoa; phylum Arthropoda; class Arachnida; order Araneae; family Theridiidae; genus Latrodectus; species Latrodectus hesperus. The sequence goes on along the minus strand of JAJQOW010000016.1, from coordinate 3,886,232 downwards.
AGATTGCTTAACTTTGAATGGTATTTCTTCAAATTTCCCTTACTCAGTTTAAAAAGGGAAATTTATTTATAATTATAACAAAACTATAACTAGTTTATTATTAATGGAATGAAACATCGTCTACATAGACACCTAATAGAACATTTACTATAATCATTTCTTAATTACATACATTATAAACAATACGGATTTCCAAACTTAAAAGCAATTAAAAACTTCATTTTTTGGTAGAAAAACGAATATACAAATATGTTTATATTAGCTTAAAAAAAGAAAAATATTCTTTCAGCACAAGTGGTATTTTTTAAAATATTAAAAGTTTTGAAAAAATGACAAAAAATCTTTCTGAAGACTTATAACCAAAATTGGTTTCTTGAATGACATACAAAAGACATTGCATTAAAAAAACTTAAATACACATAAAAAACATTTTCTCAACAGTCACTCCAGTTGAAGAAAAGAAGATGCTTTACTGAAAAAAATAAAAAAAACGAATTTCAACAGGAATTTTTTCATCTCAAACCATCAGGATTTTTTTTTCTATCTTCATTTATAATTCAAAATCGAATCTCTTAGAAAAACTACTCACTGCGATTTCATATTTGAAAATTCTTTTTCAGAAGTTTAAAGTTTAACTTGTCCAGTTCATTTCTTCCTTTAACTTGTCCGATTTATAATGTCCAGTTTATTTCTTCTTAAACAGTGATTCCGTTTTCCAATCTAGTAATTTGAGGCCGTTTTTTAAAAGAGCAAAAAGAACTTTTATTCAAAATGACAACATTTATTAGTTGTATTTTTATGTATGCAATTAACTGCAATGAATTTCACGCATAAAGAAATAATTCGTGAATCCGCGTATAAACAGAAAATCGCGAAAACAAATATTTGAAGATTTACTATAATTTTTCTTTTAATTTACGATTTACTTTCATAAAAATTTAGCTTTTACGGAATAGAAGATCATATTTGAGTAAAAAAAATATTTTTAGATCATTAGAATCTATGAAACAATATACATGTACATAGCATTTTTTTTATTCTTTAGAATTTTTTTTAAAGAATTTCTGAATTTCTTATTTCTACATGCTCTGTGTTCCAATAAAATATATATATTTTTTTACCAAAAAGTATGTAGTAAAATCGAAGTGATTTTTATATGGTATTAAAAAAATTTTCATTGTTTTTGCACTTCTCTATTTCTTTTATGACCATGTAATGTATTTAAGCGTTTAGATTGAAGTCTATGGGAATTAAAAAACATATATTAATTTATTAATTAACTGAGAGTAAATTACACTTAGGAACTCAACGATGGAGAGAATCTTATAACGAATTGTAAGCAAAATGATGGTTTTAAATAGCATATAGAAAATAATAATTAAAGATTGAATTCGTGAATTAAATTATGAAGGTTATTATCACAATATAACTTCACCCAATAATGAATAATTACAATTTTATCCTAAAAATAATTGCAAAATATGTCATGATTCTCAGATTTACTTAAATATATATATGTTAACCAATAAAAATTCCTCAGATGGAAGGTAAAAAATTAGAAATTATGCCGATACAAGTTGATGTTATAGTCATATTACGTTAAAAGTCGGAATGTGTATGCCATACATAACCTATAGCATTCACGTTCCGATTTATACAAGCTTCAACATATATTCAGGACATACGCATAGCATTTTTATACCTTGAAAATAATGAATCCATGGTATTGCTTCTAAAAATTTCACTCAGATTTTATTAATGAAAGATTGAAGTCTTATTCGCGTAGATATTTTTATAAGAACAGAGCGATGGTTGCTTAGATGTTTCTGTTATTAATGAACATGCGCTTTCATTTTGTTATTATGATTGTCAATATTTTGGTGAAAATGATTCTTAAACTTGAAAAGTATACCTTATTTGTTGTACAAACTAAAAGATAGAAGAAAAGCTACAATGTTTCATTTTGTTAATTTAACATTACTGAAATTTTTCATCCAAAAAATCTTATTTTCCAAAGGATGTGAACAAAGCGTTAAATATAATAAATGTAGTAGATAATATGTTACCATCGTAACTTGTGCCCTCTCATTCTACAAAAACAATTATAATATAACGGTTTAAGGATAAATGAATCACTCGCTCATTCTTTTACAAAAATATAATATTTCCGGCACTGTTACGTGTCCCTACAATAATGAACTCCATGTACATTTTTTGTAAAATTAGATTACTGATTTCGTTTCAATTAGATACTTGCATATAACGTCATAGGATCCTCGCGGACGAAATTGTCTGCTCACTTTCTGTAGAGAAATTGAAAATAAGCATGAGTTATGATTTATCTTGTAGAATGTACACAGTACTCCTTGATTAGTGTTAATGGCTTGCATTCTTAAATCAAGAGAAAAATTAAAATTGCATATGAGTATAGACTTGTGGTAAAAACATTTCTATTTATGCATTATATTTTCGTGGGTCTCAAAAGGTCTGCTGAAATATAGAAAACTTATCAACAATCACCACGTTTTCCGTTTTCAGTTGTCTTCTTCTTCTCGAAGACCAAATAATCTGATTGCACTAAACATGCTTTTATAGACATAGACATAGACATAAGCAATGGAACACCTGGTCTGTCTGTACCTTAGGTTATCAGGTATAGCTCCATCACGTAATTGCTATTAAAGACATCACTATCAAGTAATGACCGATATCACAATGTTCAAAATTCGCTGATCAAAGTTCGTTCTACTCGTTATCACCGAACACAAAAGCAACCATTATGATGCTGTAAAGAGAACTAAGATTCATCTGAAAACACGAAATCACATCGTTTTTGCGTACAAGAAAGTATTTGATCACACCATTGAATGTGCTTTTATATGTCACATAAAAATAAAGTAAAAGAATCAATAGTCACTAAGCTTATAGTTCATGCTGCTGCGATCTCAAATTATTTGTGCAAATACTTGTTGCCCAGCAAATGGCAGCATTTCATAACCCAGGACTCGTAATGTGGCTAAACGACACTTTAAGACCATACAGATATTACGACTGTCTTCTCAGTCATTAATGACAGAGATCCGCTGAATTCAGTACTATCTTCAGTTTAACCATTTGGATCCCATTGATTCCATATTCTGCAAACAGTAATGCAATTTATTTTGAAGCAAGGAGCAAAAAATACGACAAACAGAGAGAAGTCCCAGAAGCCCACAATTTAACATCTGTCACAGTCAGAAACGTATTGGTAAGCATTTTCTCTTCTTATACGATGGGCCACAACTTTTCGTCAAACTGATATCATTCAATTGCAACTTGTGTATAAGAAATCTGTTAAAACATTTCTTTGTTTAAACACCTGGTAAGTGTACTTATTTATGATATAAATCCATTAAAAATATAATCAATTGCCAACCACAATATCTTCTTCATGTCAATCAAATTTCACATGAATAGCGTGTTGATGCAACAATTTTAACAGCCAGCTATGTTGTTTTATAAATTCCATTTATTTTCAAATTCAGGGCTGCCACATTCGATTTTCATTACGGTTATATATTATTCATAATAAAGTAATTAAAATAAAAAACCTGAATAAAAAATAAAGTTGTACAGTAAAATCCAGCTTTTTCGCATACATATCATGCAAGAGGGTGCTTTAGTTTTAAGCAAAAATTCTGAAAGGTTCATTAAATAAATCCTAACATAAAATTTCAAAGAAACGTTTGAGGCTTACCTTTCAAAATTAAGATACTGTTATCAAATAAATTTATTAATTATTATTTGTAACATTATACACAGTAAGGAACTTTTTTTATACCAGTTATTCTCTTGAAGGGATAAGATGGAATATTGCAAAGAATCAAAATTACAAGTCTAAAAAATGTAATACCAAGATCTGTTTTTCTAATTCATCTATCCAAGATTTTTTGATTTAGGTACCACAGTAAAAAATATATCTATATACACTTAATTTTATCTGCTGACTTTTAATTACTTGTATAATCACTGTATATATACAGTATTTTGCTGTTTCAATAAAGAATTTAAGAATCAGTTTTAACTGTTAGTGTAAAAATTTATTCGTAAGAAAAAATATATTTAACCAAGAAAAAGGCTTACAGTATTTTGTTAAAAATTTAACAATTTTACTCAGCTGGAACACTTTTTTTAAATATACTCACAGTTATAAGCAATATTATTACCCAAGTTTAAATATTAGTTTTAATTTGCAAAAATTCTTTCAATCTCTCAGATGTATGAGGTAATACTTGATTCATTTTGTAGAGGGAATAATATTTTATTTTCAATCATGATATATCTTGATACATGTTTTGTAGGAAATCAGTCTTTTAGCCACAACAATAAATTCTAACTACTGTGGAGAAAATATTCATGTATAAAACATATTTCATATAGTATTTTTATGCAAACAAATAAAATTACTAGCAATAATAGTAATTATAAACGTAATAAGTATAAACACATTATGTGTAACTATAATACAGGCTAACTGGGAATAATGTTAAAACAGCACAATGTATATCCATTTGATATTAAATTATTAAAAATATTAAATATTATTCAAATTTTCTAATTTTTGTTTTAGTTTCAGAAAATTTATAGTTTGTTTACGAGCATATACAATAGATACTTCATTTGCTTTATCATTATCTTTCTTTGATATTTAAAATACATATATCCATTTTTAGTTGTGATTTGAACAATTGTACTTAGATGTGATGAACATTTCGAATAATATGTACGTCCATTTATCACAATCAAGGGTAAGTCGTCTTCTTGTAATGAAAACAATCTATCTCTCTTATCCACAAGGATGCACAGCTACCACAATTTTGAACATGGAAAATCAAAATGCTGCAAAGTACTACTGATAAACAATTTTTAAATGAAATCCTCACTTTAGGGAAGAGCTATAGAGGATGAGGAAGAGAAAGAGTGAGATTCTGTACATATGTCAATTTAAATTTTTTTAAAATTTATCTTTGACATGTTTTTTACAATAGTAATAAAATGGGTAACATTATCTACATCTGTAACTTTTGCATCATAAATTACTATTTTATATCCCACTAGTTATCAAAATTTCATTCGAATAGACTAAAATATTTGTTTATATTTCCTTTTTTGAATTAATTTCTAATTAATGGTTAATTGCAAATTGAGACTTTTTTCAAAAATGTTGTCCTATGCGCAATGTGCACCATACTAAAGCGTGTTTCACCTATCTTGTGTGTGTGTGTCGCAGACATATATAATCATGAAAAGACATCTAAAATGAGGTTAAGCATCATCTAAAACAGTAATAGAAATCAACAGGATTTCTGAATGAAACTGAGAAATTTAGCAGCTCATATGCGCATTTAATAAGTTATTAAAAATTACTTTTCGTATTATAATTTAAAACCAAATCATTTCTTGCATAACGGAAATTGATTTTTTTATATTTTCTGCATATTTGCATTTTTAGTAAAATCAGTATTTCAGATAAGCACTGGAGGCGATTCTAAAATTGAAATTAAAAAAATGTCACTTTCTAAAAATTTCCCAATTTTCTAAATTTTATTCCATAAAAGATTTCCTTTCAACATATTTTTTCAACTTTATAGTAAATTATAATTTTAATAAGAAACCAAGCGTAGCATAAGTTAATAAAATTACCGACAGTACTTCATTAAATCACTTATCGCTCTCTTATTTAAAAGAAGAATGAAAATTAAAGTTCCAAATTTACATAATTGGAAGTCGGTTATTTTAAGCAGAGTAACGATGGAATTAGCGATCCTACATGGTAATAAAAAAGTGTTCTATTTGAAATTTTAATTCCGCGTATTTCACAGTAATTTTTCATATTATAATAATAACTTCAACAACTTTTAAAAATTATATTTTTTTTTCATTTTAAACATTTCTTAAGGTGAATATATATATATATATATATATATATATATATATATATATATATATATATATATATATATAGTTAATAGTATAATTTATTAATAATTTTGTAAGTAATTGAATTGGAAATTTCTTCGTTAAGTAATTGATGGTAAAATTTTTTGCAAATAAATAATATTAACTCAAATAAAACAACAATTTTTAAAAAATTCTTGCATTTGCAAAAAAACTTAAAATTAAAAACATAAACTTTAAAATCCCATACATTACAATATATCCAAAATTCCATAAAAAACCTATTAAATTTCGTTTCATTACTTGTGGAAGCAACACATATGCAGATAAATTTGGTAATCTATTCTCTTATTATTTAAATATAATATTAGACAATATTAATAATTCAAATAATACATGGATAATTAAGAATAATAAACCTATAATTGAATTTATTTCCGCCAATAAAATTAATGATGTTTCCACTTATGATTTCAAAGATTTATTTACCAGTATTCCACTTGAAAAACTTTTTGATATTATTATGTTTTATTTTTATGATTTTAATTCAATATTGGATATCGATATAAATTTTTGGAAAGATTTAAGTTTATTTTGTATTTACAATAATTATATTTCTTATGGAGAAAATATTTATTTACAAGTTAACGGCATTCCCCAGGGTTCCAAATTTTCAAGTATATTGGCTAATTTATTTTTAAACTACTTTGAAAAATCATTTATTATACAAATACCTTTTGCTTATAGATATATTGACGATTTAATAGTTTTTAATTGCCTGGAATTCGATAGAATTTACAATAATATATATCCTAAAGAATTAAAATTAATAAAAACCAATATTGATAACTTAAAAACTGAATTTCTAGATATTTCAATTACTATAAAAGATAACTACACATTTACTGACATTTATGATAAAACTAATAATTTTAATTTCAAAGTTAATAAGATGATTTTCTGGAATTCAAACATTTCAATTAAAATTTATAAAAATATTATTTTTAATCAACTTAATAGAATATATAATATATGTAATAATTTAAATAATATAAATAAACAAAAAAACAGACTAGAAAATATTTTAACTCATAATAACATTCCAACTAATTTTATTAAGCACTATTTGGCTAGTAGAGCATTGCTTATAAGAGTGAAGTAAGGCGTAGTTTTTATACTACAGAAGGGTCACCCAAGCCTTGAAGGTCTTATAAGAAGCTTGAAATGCCGATAGTGTTTACACTTAGTCACTAATTTATATATTTGGTGAGGTTCTTGCAGATTTGGATTTGTAATTGGATGTGATTTAAATCTAATGATTATTATGTATTGAGTGTATTTTGGCAACATTGTATTTTAGCGGCATTGGATTTTGACTTGTATATTTTGGATTGGGTTTTGCTTCTTTTCTTGTTTGATGCTTTGGTTTGATTTTTTGGTATGGCTTTGGGGTGTGATGGCTTTTTTAAGACTATGTCTTGGGCCATTGTAGAAAAGCCATAATTTGTGCCAATGTGGTCAACACCCCCTGATGAAGCTGGCCATATTGGTACTTTATTCCATTTATATTTATCTTTCTTTAAAGTGTTTTCAATGTAATTCTTTTCATTGTATTTTTTCAATGTGTTATTTTCCATTTGATATTTCAATATATCGTTTTCCATTTAATATTTCAATGCTATAATATTTCAATGTGTTGTCTTCCATCTGATATTCTACTTTTGACATTTAATTTTTCAATGTATTATTTTCTATTTGGCATTTTTCATTGTATTTTGTTTCATTATATTATATTCTTTGCATATTTTATAAATTACACTATTAACTATATATATATATATATATATATATATATATATATATATATATATATATATATATATATATATATATATATATATATATATACAGGGTGTCTCAAAACGACCGCATAAACTCTGCACAGCTAGATACCTCGTTGGGAGTACATAAAATATGCTCAAAAAAGCGTTCCTGTACGATCCCTAGTTTACGAGAAAAATACGAAAAACGAAGTATGACGTCACTGCCAGTGCAAGAAGAAAACACTTTATTGGACATATCAACAACAGTATTTTCATATCTTTCCAGACGATAATGTTTAAAACGTTCGCCGCGCATATCGCATCATTAATGCGTCATGGAATGACGTTAAGCCGCCGGTGAACTGGTAGTCTTCATATGGTGGCCCGGTATTCCGTTCATGACTACTGCGACATGTACTTGAAGTACGGCCGATGTAATGGAAATGCCTTACGAACTGCTAGGAAGTATGCCCGTCAATATCCGCTGCATATACTGCTATTGATATGTTCAATAAAGCGTTTTTTCTTGCACTGGCAGTGACGTCATACTTTGTGTTTCGCATTTTTCTCGTAAACTATGGATCGTACAGGAACGCTTCTTTGGGCTGTTTTTATGTACTTCCAACGAGGAATCTAGCTGTGTAGAGTTTATGTAGTCGTTCCGGGACACCCTGTATATATATATATATATATATATATATATATATATATATATATATATATATATATATATATATATATATATATATATATATATATATATATATATAATACAGACTCAAATAGAATCTAAAAAAACAGTTCTATTTATACAAATATTCTCAAATATAATAAATAATTAAATGTGATTTTTACATACATTCTATTAAATTTCCACTGACCAAAAAAAGAAACAGCAAAGTGACAACATTCTCTATGAAATATATAAACATATTTTAATATTCGTTTGATTAAAATATTATTTTTATTGTTACATAAAAAAAAGATAGCGCGTTCCTGTAAAACAATAATTCAAGGTTTTCTTCAAAATAATTACGTTACGAAAAATGTAATAGTATTTTACATAACACAGCAAATAAATAATCAATAATTTTTATTGAAACTAAAAACCTCAAGTGGTGAGAAAAGATATTTCCGGATATAAATCTCAAAATAAAAAGAGAGAATTTGAAAGTTATGAATTAATTAAATTATGAAATAACCTACTTAAGAACATAACATATTCTATTGAATTAAAGACAAAAAATTGCAAGGACAACAAATATATAAATTAAACTTAGTCGAAACAGCAAAAACAGCAAACTGATGTATAAGGATAATAATATTTATATTATGATGTATGAGGATAAATATCTTATATATATATTTATATATATATATATATATCTATATATATATATATATATATATATATATATATATATATATATATATATATATATATATATATATAGTTAAGGTGATACAAAACCAAAATCTATCCAAGGGATATACACAGATCTATGTCTAAACACCATGGAAATTGCACAGAGTTTTAACTAAAATTAAAACTACATGGAGAAACAGAACAGAAGCAAATGTGTTTTAAATTTTAATAACATATTTGCAACATGAATATTTTTTCCAAATTATATAAAACGCAAAAAGAGAAAAATCAAAAACATAATAAGCAAAATTAGCTTTTCCACTTATTTCTATAAGAAAGAAATATTTTGTTTTCAAAACTTAAAAGGCTAACATTTCATTTAATATAATGTACGAAGCTGTGTTTATTCAAATGGAGGGAAAAGGTAGTTTGAATAGAGATCTTTTGTCATATTTAACTGACGCTGGAAATGTGCTCGCTTAATGAAGTGCAGTGTCTGGAGTTCATGAATTATTCAAAGCAATAGGCGGGAAAATCACCATATTTGCTTATAAATGGAAAAGGGTTAAAGAACTTTTTTCGATTTCGCTTTGTGTTCCACGCCTAAGGAAAAATCATTAAGCATAATTGCTCCCATCTTTTAATTTACTCTAATGACTGCTTCGTAGGGTGTAGGCCACGATCAAAGCATTAAATTAGCATTAATTTTTGGTTCAACTGGTAAGTTTAAAAATAAGATCAAAAGCAGAAATTTATACGAATACATATTATGAACCAAAAAAATTCCCAATAATTTGGAAAGATCTCTTGATTTCATTTTTATTTTAAATAGGATGTAACTTCGTCCAAGCTTATGGTCATTGAAGGACAGTTATAACTTATAATTTAACAAACACTGGCTTGGATAATTTATATGAAATTATTATATAAGTTATTTTATTCAATTAGCATTAAAAAGATTTAGTTGCTATAACAGATTAGTCAAGTATATTGTTCTAAGTTCACGTTAGAAAAAATTACACTATTAAATAATAAAAAGAATTATCTTGTATAAATATTACTAAATGGTTGAACAATAGTTTTCTAACCGCTGTATGTGTGAATATGCATTAATTCTTATACATTCACGTTTGAACTGCAAAGAAAGAATGAATTAAGACAATTTCCGTGTAATAATAAATTGATATAGAGCACAAAAGGTTTGATATCTAGTTTTAGCTGAAGAGATTAAAAAAATAAGCAAAAGCACAAATTGTAATATGCAACAAAAATAAATCTATATGTCTTGAAGTTATTGTGCGTGACTATTATTTCATTGTAGAGTGATTAAGTTCATTTTATAGATCCTTTTATGATTAACATACATTCGAGCATTGGGTCTCAGTATACTTTCAATTTTCAGAAAATTATATAATAATTTAAAAGCACTTTTCTTAAGAATTAAATTTATATATTTTAAAATTTTTCCTCGCGTAACCCTAGAAACCCTTTCTTAGAGCTTTGTAGTCATTTTCAAAACAAATTCAGATGTAGACGTCACAAATTCAAATATAGATATATGTCTTACATTTAAAAGTAAGTAAACATAGCAACACACGTTTTTAGTAAAAATTTCTAAAAAAAAATCTTTCTAAAAAATTCTTTAGTAAAAAAAAAAAAATAGAAACCAAGAATTATTTAGTACTTATTTATAAATTTTATATATTCACAAAAATTTCAAAGAAATAATTCTTTCAGCCTCTTGCGAATTCATTAAAATTTAAAATACTGTTTTAAAATTTTCCTATAGAAAAATGCTCTCGATTGAATTTCGTCTTTATTAGTTTTTACGATGTTTACATTATTAAAATATATTTATAGAAATTTATCTAAAATTATCCATTAAAGATATCTCTTTCCTTCTTTTCAGATGAATTGCAATTGTTTACATCCAGATGTAAAATAACAATTCTTTTATTTTCTTTTACTTTTCGCTTCTTTGATAATTTAAATGTTCCTTCCGTTTGCAAAAAAAAAAAAAAAAAAAAAAAAAAAAACAATGGCTTCTAAAAGTTAAGGAAGATCATGTTTTTCAAAGTGTACCATAAAAAAAATGACACAAAAACTGTAAAATTTATAGTTTATATAAAGAATAAAAACGAACTTGTGTAAATTTATGCAAAATTGCTAGTTACCACTTTTTATGCAAAATTGCTAGTTACCACACACACAAAAGAAAAGGCTTATATAAATGAGGGAAAATATGCAAACATCAATCTTTCGTAATTAAGAACGTAACTTTTGTGGATTTTCAAATTTTTTAAGCGAATTCGTTAACAGTAGTCAGATTCAGCAATGTCTGAAAGAAGCCGTTTGCCCGATTCGTATAAGGTGGCGGACGGTCGGATGGATGAAGAGAAATGTCGTAGGCTGATGCTGATAAACGCCTTAATGTGTTAAGCAATATGCTCTGCCATCTCTATAATCAATAGCAAGTCAAAGTTTCTGTATTCTGAAGACATGTTCCAGGTCGACCGCGTTGGCGCAACATGTCCTTTTTAGGACCTTGCGCCAGAAAACCCTACCAACTAGGCCGACCATGGAGCAACAACACCTGCATAAGACTATTTTACAGCTCTTTCGGAGCCTGAAGGAGAAGAAGAATTTCCGTGCCGCAATTTATTGCAGACCAATTTATAGCATCAAGCAGAATATCGTTAGTACGGTGCGAAAGTGTCTTCAAAATGCAAATGTTTATGCAAGGTGTCTAGTTGTGTGTCCTCGCCTCACCGCATGACAGGTAAGATATTTTGTGCAAGGGAACACTTTCCAGACAAAGATGAACTTATGTACCATTTACAGTGAATCCAGGTCCAAACGGGAGAATAATTCAGGACGCGTGCTGGTCTAGAGGGAACAAACAACCAGATACCATCAATCCAACACTGTGAAAAGACACAACTACCGCAGTGGAGGAATAATGGTTTGGTCGGGAATCTCCCTCGATCGTCACACTGACATGTATGTGTTAAAGGAGTAAAATGTAACTGGTGTGAGATATCAGGAAGAGATCCTTGGTCTATATGTCCTCCCATAGACTGGTGCAATTTCCCATGATTTCCTCTTGATGAATAATAACGCAAGACCTCATCGAGATATAGCTGTTGAGGAATATCTTGAAGCTCTTGGTTTGCAGCGAATGGAATGGTCAGCTCAATCTCAAGACCTGAATCTCGAAGAGCGTCTGTTGACGATCTTGACAGACAAGTAGCTGCTTTAGTCTGTAGGAGAACTAGAGAACAGTTTACACAATGTCTTCATTTCTCATTTCAGTAATCAACAACTTAACTGACAACACGAAAATTCGATGCTGTCTGTGCACTGAAGCAAGGGCTGGGCATATCTCTTGTTAAACAATCTTTTTTGTTATGTTTCTCTGACATTTTTTACATAAAACTGATTATTCTTTTTTTCAAGAATAAACTTATACAACGAGATTACTCTTTGCTTTTTTAAAAAATCATTTGTGGGTTACCCTTGTGTAAACTTCTGTGTTGCAATCAATACATGCCTGTTTTGGGCATATTTTACCCAAATCTGATGCCTCTACTTTCATTTATTTTATATAATTAGGCGTTTAATTGTATAATTAATATTGTATAATTAGGTGCTAATAAACGGCTGTTCCTTCATTGTTAAAGTCCACAGTAGTGTTTATACATTTTTTTTATTCAAACATTATGTTAAATTTTTTTATTTCCTTTCATGAATGAAAATAACATTTAAACAATGTACTACTATTGAAACATCATTTTATATTTTTATAAATATTAATTTCTCAGAATTAGGAGTTTAATTTTATATTTAATAAACCAAAAGAGAACGTGTGCATATATGAATGTTAACTATAAATTTACAAAATATTAATTTTATTTTTAATACGAAAATAAAGAACAAAAAATAAATATATTGTGCATATTGTACTAAATTACTCATATATTCGTTCATTAATGCATACGTGCATATCAATTCATCATATAATGTAAAGAAATATAGATATTTTTCCAGTATATAAAAAGAAAAATGGATATTTTTAAATTCTAAATCACTAAAAGAGTAACTACATGAATGATTATTTCAACTGTCTAAACACCACATAAAAGAAATTTCATTTTAGAAATGTTATGAAATAAAAAGTAATAAAAGCAAATCTACAGTAACAGAATTACTGAATAAAATTTTAAAAACACTAAACAAGAGAAAGATTCAGAATTACTAAGGACAAAAAGTTAACTTTAAAAGTAATGAAAATTTACAAAAAAATTAATTGTTATTTAGATGGTTGGTTGGTTGGGTTTCATGGTGCAAGGTCCTAGTTATTTAGATGCATTCTATTTATAATTTGTAGTTCTCATTCATTCATCATTATGATTTACTATTTCTATATCGATATTGATCAATGAAAATATGAGTTTTATGCATTAATAGCTTTAAATGAGTATTTCAGAACAAAAAATTAATTCTTGCAGCTATTTAATGATGTTTCACATCAAACACAATACTTATTTAATATGAAAATTTATTGTTTCAACAATGTTTGAAATTAAATTACAAATCAGACTCAAAAAATTTTAATGATTGAAAAGGTGACATTCTTCGTTTAAAAAGAATAAAATGACGCAATGAAACATCAACATAATCTAAAATCATGACTTTTATTTTTATCACTTTTCACAATTTATATTGTCAATTAAAAAAAAAAGTGTGTTTTATCTTTTTTGGGAGGCATTTTATACAGTACATTTTCGAATGGAAAATCCTATAGTAAGTACTTTCTTTTGTTTCGTACTTTTAATGAAAAATTTTTGTAACTTTTATTATTACCGCAAAGGTGTAGTATAACTTACAAAACTTACAATTTTATTAGTTGTACCGCAAAAGCATTTGTACTGAAGGGAGTAATTAAGATTAAACTTTATTGAGAAAGTAAATACTACAAAGCTGCATCGTAACTTACAAATCTAATAAGGCATTTTTCCTTACTTTAAAAAGTTTAGAGAAAGAGAAAAGTATATATTAATATATGTTCAGTTTTATTTATAATAACATGACACTGTTTTAACAAAGGATATTTAGGTTAAAAAAATTATTGCAGAAGAAACCTTAAAAAAGCACATAGAATGAAATTCATGCAAAGAAATTCAAAAGAATGAAACAAACAAAATCTTCGTGCAAAAATTTTTAATGATAGAATTGAGGAATAATCTATGAAGTCTCTACTAATAGAATTCTAATTGGAATTGCATTTTCTTATTTATGCCTTCAGGTATATGTATTTATGAATGGAAGAGACACCTTAGAAATTCGGCATTACTTGGAATTCAATAAAATGCATAGACCTCTTTGCATGTTACTCGACTGAGATTGATTGTTATAACTTACAAAGTGATTTTTGAAAAGTGTTTTCAATGGTAAAATATTTGATATTATCTACATTAGAGCTCTCTTTTAATTTGGCAGAAGCAATATATGTTGATTCAGCTTATTTCTATACTTAATTATTTATTAAATATTAAAATGTATCTAAATGTTAAATTTTCCAAGTGTTATTATTTAGTCTTTCAATGAATATCTTTAAATCGATAATTACTATCTATTTCCTATGCACATGCAAATGTCTACATTTAAATGAAATTTCTAAATTTTTGTTCATCTTTTTTGTTAGTTCAGTTAATATTGTGTGACAACAAAATAATACTTTATGTACCATGACTTCAAAACAAATACAACAAATGTAAATAACGCGTAGAATTTCTCAATACTTTCTTTATATGTGTAAAAATTCTAAATTTAAATATTTTATTCTTAAAAGTCAAAGTTTGGCAATGTAATATAGTTTATGAAATTATATAATCTATGTCATATTAATAAAAATTCCTAAATCTTTTAATGAATTTTTTTGATATTAACAATCTTTACGGTAACTTCCGCATGGTTAAATTTATTTAAGAAATTAATTTACATAAATATAAAAAATTAATTTATTTATTTACATAATTTAAAGTCATAAGATATAATAAAGCACCAACTTAAAATCTAATAACGTAATTAATATGAAAAATTATTTACGTATATTCACATATATGATGATGAAAATGTTAAAAAGTAAGATTTCAAAATGACAAAAAAAATACGGAGATTTTTAATTAAATTTAATTATTTGAAAAATATTCGCCATATCTATGTCCCTTTTATGTACAAGACAAATTTTTCACGCAAATTTTACATTAAATGAAAATTTCAAGGATTCTTCTTAAGAAGTATTTTTAAGGTTATTTTTCAATTTTTATTCTGTAATACAATGTTCTAATTAATAAGACTTAATATTATATAATATTAATTAATCTGTTAAAAAAAGTAATTTGTGTAATTGTAATACATTTGCCAATAGAAGTAAGTAAGCAAAAATCACAGAAATTCTGTCAATGTATGCTTTATGTAAGAAATGAAATAACGCATTAGTTTAATAATGTTTTGCTCAATCGAAAAATTTTTAAAATAACACTTAATAGACTTATATAAGATTTTTGAGCTTCAAAAAACCATCATAATTTCTTTCATTTTCCTATTTGTTTAGTTATTAATTTACAAAGAAATCCATGCTAATATTTAATTTTAAAAAGGATTTTTTTCTGAATTTTTAAACTGAAAACAATCATTGAATTCAAATCTATATCAAACATTCAGTAATAAGATCTAACTATGCTTGTGCCTTTAATTTCCATAAGTAGGGATATAATTTTCAAATTATAATTTGATTATTAATAATAGTTTTAGTTTCAAATATTAAATAATATGTCCACATATAATAATGTCCACAGTGATATGTCCATTTAGAAAAAATGTAATGTTCAAATTACAAATCTTATCCACTGAGAATTTGGTTTTTGTTAAAGCATTTAAGAAAATCCTTTCTTCAAAGTAAAATTCGAATGAATTTAACAAATTTACATTATAAAACGAAAATATTTGATATTTCCATCAGAGAATCCCATGTATTTTATAATATATCAATTTTAATTCGCTCTCACTTTCGTGCCATACTCATCTATAATGAATCAAAAATAATTAATTTAAATAAAAGAATTTAAAATAAATTAAAATTTTAGACAGCTATTTAAATTATGACTAAATTTATCTCTGATTTCTTATAAAATGTGTAATTAATCTTGCAGGTGAATACCGATAAGTTTAAAATAAAAAAAAATGCATCATGACACCATTTTTCATCGAAACAAACAAAAAGAAGAAGTGAGAGAATTATCACAGTTGATAAAAGTCATCTCAAAGCTGGAATTTGAAAGCCGATGACTCATTTGCGATATCATCCATAAATGAAATACTTCTCCATTATAGTCTCAATGACAGTAGAAAGAGCTATTTTTTACACACTAAGCGCAGTAATAATTTAAAAGCCTTTAATGGAATAGTAGTTTCGAATTTTCGTCGCTGTTTGGAGAAATGGTTTTAGGATTTGAAGTATTTGGACTACGTTCCTCAATTATCGTTTGAAAGAGTGCTGTCAGATGTCTTCCAATATTCTGGTTTTGATAATCGATTATGTGTTCTTACTTAAGCGGAAAGAAATTATGCCTATGTAGGATTGGAGACTGAATTCATGATTTTCAAAGCTTTGTGATAAATTTTAATCTTTAATGATTACTTGGACATTTCATCATGTATTTTTTCTCAATAATTTAAAGCTCCACTTCATGTTCTAATAATCGATATTTTTAAATTAGCATTTTTTAGGGAATTATTTACAACATCAATATTTCTTAATTATAAAAATTGTGTAAAGATACGGTTATCAGTTTTATAGTCTTATTTAGAAATATGAAATTTTAACATTGAATTTCTTCTTAAAAAATAAAGAAATGAATATTTCAATTAATTTTTTTACCTTAGGATTAAGAATAATTATGTAAAATTAAATAAAGCAAAACATAATTTTAAAAACGCTTCTTGACAATTTAGAACTAAGCAATTTAATAAGTGTTATAAGATCACACTGATAAAATACGATACTTATCAAACTTCCAAAGAATTTCATTCATATGCATGAAATTTTATAATACAATAGAAACACGATTTAATATTTTACTTTCAATCAGTCTATTAAAAAATGCTCGCCCTTTTTTTGGATATTTTTTAGGCTTTGAATCTTTGATGTTTTCACAATCATTGAAATCTAGAACAATTTACCAAAATAACTTATAGAATTATTATTAAATTAAAAATTATAATTAAAAGAACATATCATAAAGTATGTATATATAAAATATTTAGAAATTCCTCCTTATTTATTCATGAGAAGCGTATAATGCTTGATGACAATATTTACAAAGTGATTACTCTATTGAACAAATGTACGTGTGAAAATGCTTAAATCTTTTAAAATTATACTTATATTATTATAATTTATATAAGGGATGCACAACCTATGGCCCGCGGGTGAAAATTGGCCCGCGTCGCCTTTAAAGTTGGCCCGCGAATGTTGTTAATAAAATAAGACTAATTTAAAAAGAAATGAGACTCTTTCAAATAAACAAAAGAAAAAATCTGATAGGAAAACGATTCTACATCAGAATAAATATTTTACATTTGTGAGCAAACTTTTTCTTTAATGAATTTAAACAAATCAAAAATAAGAAATAGGATAGCAGATGAGAACCTTTCTTCTGTTTTAGTATTGCCACAACGAATCTTAAGCCCAACATAAAATCAATAACTTCAAATATTCAGTCACAGCCATCACATTAAATTTTACTAATTTTTTAAAATTTTAAATTGTGTTCTTTGTATAATTACCAAAAAATTTTCTCCCGTTATTCAATTTCAAGTTTTTTTCTGGAAATAAAGTATTTTAAGCATATCTATATTGTTTGTGTTTTATTACTTTATTGTATAATGTTTGCATGAGTAAATAAGTAAATTAGCAATTATACAATTCATGCGTATTGCCACAAAAAACAGTCTTTTCACGTTTATAACATGTTTTAAAATTTACGTACTGCTTTGGCCCTCGACATGATCTTTTTTCATATTTTGGCCCCTCATTCTGAAAAGGTTGTGCACCCCTGATTTATATAAATAAACGTCAACATATAATTAATTTAAACTTGTGAATCTATGTATGTTTTCTACAGATGAACAAAACTTATTCCCATAAAAATAATGTAAATGTGTAAATTTTGAAAACATTTATAATTTGATTAATAGAAATTAATATATACATTGTGAATGATTTATTTTAAAATTACATGAAGTAAAAAAATAAAATTAACGTGAAAACCCTTTTAAAGAGTTTTTTATTAACTTAGTTATCTTTTTTAAAACTGTAAAAAAGAACTTCGAAACAAATCGAAACAAAGTTTTGCTTACAGAAAATAGGGATATATTATCAGGCGAGTGTAAAATTTTCGTTAGAATTCAACTAGAGAAGAGCATTTGGTAATTTTCCAAAACGGAGACACATGGGAGCACTCGGTTTTCGCAGAACCATTTTGCTTGACGTCTCATCCAACAAATACTCTAGATATATGACCGAAATAAATTTTCACGATCTATTCCAAATACTTCACTTTCTGGTTTTCTGATTATTTCTTTTAAAAATAGATAACAAATGGGAACACGGAATCGATATTCATAAGTAAAGTAAAATTTGTCTTTTTAATGAGAGCAGATATGAAACATATTTTTCGCTAGGAAAAATATCAGGGTTGAAACTGAAAACAGAAGATATCTTGTGGTAAAAAAATTATTGGAAGTGGAATTGTAAGAAATAATAGATACAGCGAGTTAAAGAAGATTTGTTAAAAAAGCTAACTTCAACATATTAGTTATTATAAGTAATATTAAAATTAAGTATAATAAACGAAAGAACAATACTTAAATATTGTTTCATTAATTAACAACAATTATTAAACCTGAGCAAAGACATCTCGAATTCTACAGACAACTTATTGAAGTCGAATTTTATCCATTTAGCGAAATCCTCCAATATCGATGATGACATCAACAATTGAGTTGGCATTTGTTTCTTCCCATTATATTTATCATGTTATTTCTTAGAAGTATACAAACAACATGGTTTAATATGGAAGTCTACAACTGGTCAAAAAAGTTGATTAATTTTTTTAATAATCGAGCACATGGAAACAGTTAATTAAATAATAAGCAAATATGCTATTACATATACCAAAAATACAATGTAACATATGTATCAATAAATATATAATGAGATTAAGCCTGAAAAATATTAAAAAAATGTTTAATTAGCGCTGACAACATAAGTTCTATCACCAACCATTTCATCTTGCTACAACTTTTGAACAAAGAGAAAGAGGGATATTTAGTACCATCAGTCTGAGATTTCCAAACATTCTTTAGACACTTTCAGTATATGAAGATCTTCTTAGTGGGATAATATATAAACTTTAAAAGAAACATTTTAAATCAAAAACACTTAAAATCTGAAATATTTTCGAAGTAACACAAATATTTATTTTAATCGATCCATGAAACTTTATTGAGAGGAAATCAAAGGTGATAGAATTTCCTTACATTGTTTGTACATAATTACTACATTCCAATCAATTATGCAAGATAATATAGCGATACAGTGAAGCTAATGGAAAGTAAATCAATATAGTTTTAAATTCCATTGCAATAAACGCATATTTTATTTTATATAATAGAATTTTCTAAGAATTCAAATTATATAACGAAAATGTTATGTATACCTATATACATATATCCTTCATCAAAAGAAAGCAAACCTAGGTACAATATCAGCGTTTAAATATAGAATGATTTTTGTCGAGATTAAAGTAATTTTGTATTCAGCACTCCATGCGAAATCATGCTTGGAACAAAGCACGCTGAATAATGCGTAGGAACAATTCCATTAGAATGCCGATAATACGTTTCTTTAGGAAAAAAAAAGCTTTGTCGATTGCATCGTTTTTGGATAGAGTGGTGTTCGATTACACAAACATGACCCCTGATGTTTATGAGAAAAGAAAAGGGAGACAGAGAAAAACGATGTACTTAAACAGAGAAAAACGATGTACTTAAACATCAAGAGCAGGATTTCTTCACGTAAGGCACAGCTGGTACTGCTGTTTGCAATTGAAAAGTATAGATGTTTTTTGATAAAGCCTTGATAAGATCAAACTGGAAATTGGATATAAATAACTGTAATATCTTAGGCATATTTTCATTCTATTGAAGAAAATACGATGAAGAACTTTTCTTTTTATTCTATGACTTAAACGTCAAGAATTCTATATATGCAGTAAATAAAAAAAAAGTTATAAACTTTATTTACCATAGATTAAATCTATCAATACATCCTGCATTAGAACATGCTCTTTAACACAATTAATTATAAGTAATTTTTAAAAATCATCGAAATAATCTCAAAATATTTACTAAATGAAAAAATCTATAGCTCCTTTACAGAATAAATTGTTATACATATAAGTATTAAATACATATATGCGGATTCAGCTATGAATTCCCTTCACTCAAAAACAATTTTGTGTTTTTGCTTTCTTCTTTATAAAGAACATTACAGTTTTCTCAAAAAATAAAAATGTTTCAAAAAAATAAGTCATTTTACAAAATACGTGTATAATGTATAAATTTTCACAATCCTTTAAAAGAATCTCATTTGTTTTTTTTGAAAAATTAATAACATTCAATTCGTATAGAATAAATTCTCAAAGAGGTTTTCGTGATGCACATGTCAAAAAGACTGTACTCAAATAAATTAAAATTTGTGTTTTTGAGCATTTCTGTTAAGAAATTCTGAAATTCGAAAAACATATTTAAAGAAATAATAAAACGGAAGTATTAATTAATTTAGAATATATTTCAGTGAAGATAAAACTTATTATTTATGAAAAAATTAATTAAACTTGAGTTACGTCTACAAACAAATTTTTCCTATTTAGGATATAACTAAATTTTGTTAAAGAATATTTATTATGCTTTGAAGTAATCAGAACAGCTGTCCAAGGAAATTTATTTATTATCTTAAAGAATACTGAATTGAATCAAAAGGATTTTTTATTTTATGCTCCTCTTGATATTTCTTAAGAAGTCTTATATTTCTCGATGTTTTTATTTAATATTTTTATCAATTTAAATTACATACAAAAGTTTGTAATTTAAATTGATAAAAGCAAGAAAAAAAAGCACATTTGTTGTAGTTTAGATACATTGTGGATAATATTGAAAAAAAAATTTTTTTACGTTCTCTTAGCGAAAAAAGAGCTTAAATAAAAGCAGTAGAAAATGTTAATAATGTTGTAAAACGCGTTGGTTTTATGATTGGTTATGCCGAATAAATCCAATTTAAATAATTATAAAGGAGTTTATAATTATTAAAATTAAGCCAGAGTGTAAGTAGCCGTACGTTATCGATAATAAATTTCAGCTTGAACATCGAACATCCAGGAGTGTAACATCCATTCATTAGCAATACTTGTTTCACTCAATTGTACCTGCGATTAATATCTCGGTCAAATCGAATTCCTGAATAGATGCTTTCGAGAAACAACTAATCAAATTGTAATTGGAAGTGAAGCGCTAGTTTATTTCAAAGTTACTGTAGATCTATGGATACTCAAATAGTGATTCTGGTAAACTCCAAGCAGCTGTGTTAAACATTTTTGCCAACAAAAGTGTATTGATAAGAGATATATATAGCAATGAATTCAAATTGCAACAGTTGATCTGAGTTACAGTGTCATACACAAAAGTATTAACAATTTTCTCCAGAATATTAGACACCAGAATAATCAATTTACAAAGATCATGTTCTGGTTCCCTAAAGCAGAACTTAACAATCAGCAAGAGTACTACTTACCGACAACAGATAGTTTAGATATTGAAAATTATTGCTTAATTAATGAATCGAGCTTTATTTGGTGCAAGATTTTGGTTTGCTTATGCATTATATGAAGAGATGAATCTTATCCTTTAACAAGGATATTATAAAGTTGTTAAATGTGCCTGCCGTATCACAGGATTAATATGATCTGAGCTGGATAATTTGTTATGTTTGACATCGTCATGCAAAAATACATTTAGTGGGAAATCACTAATGTATTAACATTTTCTGTACATTATTTGATATCAGAAATAATTGTTTTTATGTAAATGTGAGTTGTTAGACTCATATTTGATTTCTTTTTATAATTATTCTTTTTTTAAGTATGAAAAATAAATTAGTTTCCTTTCACAAATTACAGTGATTGTGCTAAATTTATGAATAATTTAAAATATTCATTTTGATGTGTGAATGGTACTGAATGAATGGTGAATGAATACTTGTCATGACAAGTTTGTTGTTGGAATGTGGTTGAGATTATTACAATTATTGTCTTTCCATAAGACATTGCACAGTACCAACCATCACTTTCAATTGATCAATTGGTTGGAGAGACCGACCACACATTAAAGTGATTTCTTGATCATCCAGGTTATACTACCTTAGTGTTAAGAAATACATTTGAAATACATTAAAACCTAAAGATCTTGAGTTAAACATCTTTTAATCTAATCTGTAATTTCCTGCATTAAAAAAGTCACAAAGAAATCATAGTTATGTTTTCTAATTACTGAAATATACTTTATGATGTCCATGATAGATTGTTGTGTTTAAGACCCAAAGAGTTTTTAAACATCACTAAATATATTTAATTCAATATTTTTCAATATAAATTTAATTAATCTTAGGCGTTATGAAAAATTATGGCAAACATTTTCAGAAAAGATTGGTATGCAATAACAGTAGTTATAATTAACTTTTAAGTCATTCTTAGCCGATTACATTTAAATTAGTTGTCTCAAATTCAACTATTTTAAACATATTTAAAATGACTAAAACTTTTTGTTTAATTAAAAAACCATCACTATTTTCAAATTTTTATCTGGTACAAGTTTCTCCATTATGCTCTTTAATCCTATCTAATATTTTATCGAATTTAGATTCAGAAAATGCATTTATTTTTATATTTAAAACGGTTTCAAAAGGTGACTTTAAAAAGTCTTGAGAGATTTTCGACATTTAATCTAATAATTCTTCGTCACCATGACTGAAATGTGACACTGACACGATATTTCACTCGCGGTCTTTTCAATTCGAGAATATTCGATTTCTCTGAAATAAAATAAGTTAAATATGACCTGCTAGGGCGATACTTTAATAAATCGAGAGAGAAAAAAGAAACAGAAATAGAATTTACTAAAATGTTTTATTACTTGAAATTGTGTTTTATATTTATCAAGTAATCCTTCAAAACATTTCATTCAATTATCCAAAAAATACATTTTCATTTAGTACAAATTTCCCCAAAATTACAACAGCAAGTGAATAGTAATAAGGGAATTATTACGGAGGGCAGCTGCAAGTTCTGTTGTAAAGCCGAATTGTAGTCCTCAATCGAAATCAATGTTACATAACGTCTGTTAATTGTTTTTAAACATCTTTCACTACTGAGATTTAACTTATTATTAAACATTAAAGCTTGTTTTTTTAATTTTAACCTTATAAACGACACCAATTGTATTATTGCAGTTGAGAATAAATCCATAAAATTAAGAAGAAAATGTAAAGTTTCAAACACAGAAAAAGTTCTTTTTTCAAAAATTCTCCAAAAAATTTACTTTTTACAGAAATATTATGGATTTAAACTTTTTAATTTAACTATTTTTAAATTTTTCAAAATTTTATACGAAATGGAATCGGAAAAAAATACAGGAATTTAAATAATTTAACCATTGCATAACTTAAATATGCATTGTGACAATAAAAACTGCTAAGCACCTAAAATTGGTATATCTATATATAATATCTATATCTATATCTATCTATCATATATATACATATACATATATATATATATATATATATATATATATATATATATATATATATATATATATATATATATATATATATATATATATATATATATATATATATATATATATATATATATATATATATATATATAATAAAAAATATTAAAACTATTTTTGTCTATTGAAAATCTCCAATGTAAAATTTAATAATAAGATGCAATTGCTTAAATTATTATTTCCGGCAATCAATATTATTTAAATATAGGAGTCACAAGTAACTTTAGCCAACTATTTTTATTATTTATTTTGTAAAGTATTTTTACATTACGTATTAAAAATTTTAAAACATTAATAAAAGCTTAAATAAAAAATTATAACTGCATCCCAGAACCAATTTCATTTACCGATGCCAAAAATGAAAAGAGAATTCAATCTCTTGTTTCTAGGCTTAAGAAATAGCAACTGCTAACTCGGTGAGAAGCTGCTAGAAGGCGTACCTTTCACAAAGAAGTTGTTTCATGATATTAATGGAACTGGCTTCAATTAATTTGCGGCTATCGATTTCTTTTTAATGAACATCCATTGTTCGTTAACAATAAAACTTTTCATCCTAAAGTTTTCGTTTAAAAGTTTTAATGGCTTTTTGTTATCGACGTAAAGAAATCACTTTGGAGTTAAAATTAAGAATATTCATATGTTCAAGAGCGAACTCATTAGAGAATTCATCATAGCTATTTAATGAACTGTTCAATTTATTTAAGATTTTATTAATAAATAGAATTTACTAATTTATTAAATGTATATCAAACTAAATTTATCAAAAATTCAAAAATATAAATTATGAATGCAGTTAAATAATAAAATTCTTGACTATTATGTCAAAAAATGTATTCTAGACCATTGACAAGAAATTTGTAGTACAAATATGCCAATAGCGCGAAACTGTGATATAATTCGTATAAATGACTATGACTAAAAATTAATCTTACACTTACATGTATTATGTAAATTTTAAAAATTTAATTTCTATTATTTTGCAAATTTGTTCAAAAATTTTGACAATTATCTACAAAAATATTCAATTATTCTATATAAAACAAATATTAGCAAATAAGTTTTAGTATTTCAAATTTTTTTTTGATTTGTCTCATAATTTTAATAAAAACATTATACACATAATATGAAATAACAATTTAAATGAAAAATTAATAATACAATAACTTTTTTCAAAAATGAAAAAAATATCGCAATATTAATTTTCCATTTCTTATTATCCTAACAATTGATAATATATTTTCAATTAATAAAACAGTGCTTTCTTTAAATTTCAAAATTATCAACTAAAGACTCGCTTTTCCAAAGTTTTCCTTCCATAAAAAATCATCTTTAATTTTTTACCTATCATTGGAGCATATAATTAAAAATGAAATTTACCGTAATTTATCATTGAAACAGTTGGATATCCGAAATTTAATCTATGAACATTTTTTCGTAGTAATCTTATAATTTCCCGATATACCCTTCCAAAATCCACCAACAGGAAATTAATTACTTAATAAAATATGCTCTCTTTGTGCAAATTATTTCTGTTAACTAACTATAAGCGGTTTTTCTAGTAGAATATCATTTTAAAAGGGAATCCAAAAAATTTTCATAAATTCCAACAATATACTATTAGATTACGTTGGCAAACAAATAGTCAAAAATGGATGTGTAATTCTTCATGATAGCATTTATTTTACTTCGCGTAATATAATTAAAGTTTTGTGATCATCTCTGTAACTTAACATTTGTGAATCGAATCGAATTTGATCCAATGGTTGACTTCATGATGTTTTAAGTTATATAGATACACGGTTTTCGGGTTAGTTGTTACCAAAATTTTTGACACATGTAATAGTAATCTGACAGATACGTTGAATATACTTCGCAGGTATAATAAGTGGCCTTGATTCAATATGAGTTAATGTGATTTATTCTTTCCACAGATATTATTAAATAATTATTATTAACTCGCATAGATTGGTAATAGAATTTATAACGTTCAAATCAAGCGCAAGCAATAATTTTATCATACGGAAATACATTTAAAATTATTGCTATATTTAATAATTTTAAAATAATGTACATTTAAAATTCTTTGATAAGTTTTTATATTTTTAATTTCTATAAAATGCATAAAATTTACTGGAGAAAACAACTTTTTATTAAACAATAATGTTTAATTATTGTTTAATAACGCGGGCACACACCCGCTTAATGCAGAATTCCCACAGACAACACTATTTTTTTAACATAAATATTTCTGACAATATTTTTCATTAACTCTTGAAAAAAAAAGCATATATATTCTTGAAAAATACTTGATAAGCAAAAAATATCTAATTCTGCAAAGCAACTCATAGATATATTTAATTAAAAATGAATTCATTATTCTATCAAATATATTAGGTTGGTGCGTATGAAATGTCGGATTATTAAGTGATTGTATAAAACTGCATATCTTTCTTCAAAAGCTGTTTATTCAATCAAAGTATGTTCCATTCGCTTCAATACACTTCTCCCAACGAGATTTTAAAGCGTAGATGCCTGTCTTAAAAAAATTTTGGTCTTTAGAATTAATAAACTCTGATATCGAGTTTTTTAGACTGTCTTCATTTTCATAGTGTTTGCCCCTTAAAAACAGCTCTAAATGCTTGAAAAAATGAAAATCGGTCGGCGAGAGATCCGGTGAATATGGTGGATGCTGCAATGATGAGCATACGTTTAATCGATCCAGCTTATTTCACCCTGTCAGTGCGTGCGGTACCCACTTGTCCATCTTCTTAACCTTGCCAATCTCAGAAAGGTGTCTCAATATCGTTGTATGGTCAACTTTCATCCTGATAGCAAGTTCCCTCGTGGATACGGCTGGATCCGCTTCCACTAGAGCCTTCAGGTCATCATTCTTCACAGACGTTTTGGGTCTTCCGCGCGGCTCATTTTGCAGTGAAAAATCGCCAGTCCGAAATTTTTCGAACCAACGCTGCACTTTCCGATCGTTAACCGTATTCTCCCCAAACGCTTGGTTTATGTTGCGTGCAGCTTTTGCAGCACTATTACCAAGTTTGTACTCATATAAGAAAATGACGTGAATGTCGGCAGAATTCATATCGGCAATAAACTCAAAAGAAATAAAAAAGGGAAGACCTTCGAGAAAACCTATTTTGCTGAAATGAGTCTCTGGCAATGGACAATACGAGTATGAATGAGGTTATGCCAAATACAAAAGTATAACGAAAACAGGGAGGAAAACGTCCGCATGTAAAGAGAATCCGACATTTCATACGCACCAACCTAATAGAAAGCTAGAAGATCTGCATTTGTATTTCATTTTTATACAATAGAAACAATGCAGTGATACGCAGTTGTAAAGGAATGTTTTCCAATTATATTACGAACAAAATAAAAACATTTTTTTTTTAAAAATTTAGTTTCTTGCGTAGTGCATTATCTAACTAAAAATTCAAACGAAAATAACACACGTTAGAAATCAAATTTCTACCCTTTTTAACTAAAAAAAATTGTGCTTGATGCATGTAAAAATGGGGGGGGGAGAGAGAAATATATATTATTTGAAAGGAGAGTGGAATTAGGGAGTCTTGTTTTGAGGAATTTGAAAAGCAGTGGCGAGTTGTTTTGAGAAGCCCTACGTGAATCACTCAACTGTCAAATGCAGGGTTTCGCTACATTGGGAGCAGCTGGTTTTAATGCCAGATGCAAGCGACTACAGCTTATCGATGAGGGTGAACGGCAATTTTTTAGCGATCCGTTATGTCTCTCAGTAAGATGAACACAATCACATTAAAAATCACGTGTTTCACGTTTTAGAGTAAATATAATAAATAAATAATGAATTTAGATAGTTTTGATGATGCATAAGACATGTTTTAAAATATAAATAAAAGTAAGAAATTTATGATTGCGCTGTAAATGAACGCTGACACCTAAATAATAAACTATTTTCATTTTTCTAAACATCATTTATGTAATTTACATATAAAATTTCCTTAAAAGAATAAAAGAAATATATAAACTATATCTTATTTCTTCTTTTAAGGAGAAAAAGAATAATAATCTAATTATAAAAGAAATACATTGAACATAAATTTATATTGAATGACCGAGAATTATACCATTAAAATTGATTGCCTTTTTAAGTTTCTAGAAATAAAGAAAAATATTATTGTACAATATATTTTTAATGTGTAATTTTAAGGAAAGAGATGAGGACGAAAATACAACCTTTCATTCTTTGAATATATTAAAATTTTATAACATTCTTGCATCATGAAACATTTTATTGTTTAAAATTATATTTTGATTAAAATTTTTTTTTTAATTTTTTCTAAAAGTAGTTCAAAAACATTGAAAAGAATATACATATTCTAAAAGGGTGCCACTAAGATATTTATAGCATTTTATCTATTTAAATGGTGATAATTTGTATGCGTTATTCTTTTAACTTCAAATTTTGTATATTTTTATCAAAAATATATTCAAAAAAATTTTATTATGTAATTATTATGTGAGAGATTTATAAAATTACAAAGAATTTCGTTTTGATATTTCTTACAAAGTGTATTTATTTTAATGACGTAATTTTCAAAACTGTGGGATTGAAAGCGCCACCAGGCGGCCACTCACACGTTCGCCGCCCGATACGCAGAAGGGAGTAAGAGAACGACGATGTGATGGACGAGAAAAGACGAAATGACGTGAAGACGCGAATGGACATTGAACTTGTTATGAATTATAACTAAGATGTTAGATCGTGATTTAATATTCCTTTGTAAATATGTAAATAACTTTTTCCATTTTGTCCAAAACCATAATTAAATCATTTAAGCAATAATGTGTATTTTCCTGACATAGAACTGATAAAACCCACAATACGAATGATTTCGGAATAAAATTTTTGCTCGTCGCTTGTGTGTCTATCCGTGAAGAATCTTAAAAAGTTTGATTAATAAGAATTTCTCATTTCTGAAATAATTGCATTGAATATAGTTTTGATAGTTGTTGATTTGCTTTCAATCTTTAAAATTGCAATGAAATAAAATATAAATAATGCAATAAATTGCGTCATGCATGAACTAAGTTTTTGTAACTTGTGCAAGAAAGCATTTTCGTTATCAAAGTATGTGGCAGTTTTATAAACGAATACATCAACAATTCTTAAAACAGAAATCTAAGGCATTATTGATTATTATTATTATTATATATTATATTAGTCATTATCATTACTTTTTGCTACACTATTATAAAAAATTTGAAATTTTCCAATAACTGTGCTGAAAATACTTGCTATGCTATAACATAAAAGCGATTGATTAAATCATGCTTTAAGGACAAAAGTTTAACATGTTTTTGAACACGTAAAAATTATATATTTGCACTAAAAAATAACTAAATTTTATTCATCTTGAAAAATTCTCTGGAGAATTTTTACTAAAAATTATATAAAAATAAATTTAATTAATAGTATTTTTCAATTAAGACAAAATTGATCTAATAATAAAGAAATATATTATATCTTCAATACAATGATCTAATAATGGTTTTATTATTAGAACATTGTATTGAAACATATTTATGATTCCATGCTGAATTTTTAAACCGATAATTCTGAAAAAATATTCTTTTTCCATATAACTAATTATAAAAGAAATTTTTCTGCAATAACTATTGCATGAAATTTATATGTACCATTTTAAAACCAATATGTTGCTTTAGATCCTCAATAATTTATCAAAACCATTTTTTTTCTCTGTGTAAAAATAGCAATTTATCTAATTAAATTATAAATTAGAACTACTGCGATCTATATTAATATACTAATGAATAAATAGCTTATTCATCTTTATGCAGCACAAAATTTGGGTGGAAAGAGAATAGAATAATTATTTGATTTACATTTTCATCTTATCATTGTACTTAGTATTATGAAAAATACTAGAACTAGAATGCACTAGAACTGTGATTACTCATGCTTTTAAATAAATATTTTTCAACAAATGATTGCCCTTTAGACACAATCACACTTATAAATTTGTAACTTTCGCCAAGGAAACGAATCCAAATTTACCAAATTTGAAAGTGAAATGTTTATTAGTAGTTGGAATGGGAATTTATAAAATGAAAAGTTAATATAATTAAATTATGCACTTTTTCCTTAAGAATCCGATTTGAAGCAGTTTTCCAAATGTTAGCAATTAAAGAGAGTAAATTAATAAGATATTTTTATTTAACAAGCAAATAAATAAAAAAACATTGTAGGAATATTTTAAGATGAACGAGATTGCTGTAAATAGCAATAAGAAGTTCTGAATTTAATTTTCCTCACGAAGCCTTTTGATAAAAAGTGATGCTTTAATTTCCATTTTGTTCGATTACAATGCTTTAGATGAGAATTCTTTCATTACATTTCAGAAATAGTCATTAATTCCAAAAAAGTTTTAAACGATATAAAATATAACATATTATTCTGTACAAATAGAAAATTTAAGAAATGTTACATACAGTAATACTTTGGTAAATTAATTTTGTAATTAACTTGTCGTAATTAACGAAGTTCATAAACAATAAATAATCGTATTTAACTTTAAAATTTAATATTTCTTATTTTTGAAAATATTAAAACAACAATATATAGTTAAATTATTACAAACTATTCCGACGTTAATAGGATTACGTTAATAAGCTAGACCATTAGCGACCGGAAATAATTTCTACAAAAGAAAAGGCAAAAACCAAGTTTCATCCGTATCCAGGAAGAAAAACAATGGGGCGTGGCTCCATCCAAGGAGCAGACACTTAACAAAGTCGATTCTTGGTGGACAGCCAATATTTACTTATATTTTTTATTCCAAATACAAATCCTTGAAAATTTGAAGGTCAAGGCTGTGAAGGAGAATTGTGAAAACTGGAATGACACGCTCCATCATGGGAGAAACAGAGCCCTGATGTTATTTTTAGGTCACACTCCTTCACCGTTTAACATGTCTAAGCTCGTTAATACCAAAATTATCCTAAATCCTTTAGCTGCAGCCTGACAACTCGAAAAATAATCTCTTCATATGGAACCCTGCCAAAAACAGCTGTGTTTAGGGGATTTCAACAGAGGAAGCATTCTGCAAAAGAATTAAATCTTATTTATTCTCCGCTTCAGATTGGTTATTATTAGACAGATCTCTTTCGTATTACGATGGATTTTCGATAAGTTTTACGTAAACACCAAGTTGACTGTGTGATCTAAAGCTTAGTAATAAGCAAGAGGTTATGAAATAATTTCTCTGCTTAAAAATATTTGGAGTTAAAATTAATGCGTTTAATAAAGTGAATTTTTTATACAGATTATGGAAACTATAAATTGTTGAATTCTGCATGAAAATATATTAGAATTTATTTAAGGGAAAGACAAAAATATATCACTAAAATTTACTTATATAAAAATATTATTATGCAAATACAATCCAAAATGAATCGTTAATTACAATATATTCCTAGAAAATAAGTTTATAAAAAACATCATTAATTTCTTTTAGTAACATATGTAAGAAAATATTCGCATACATAAATAAAATTAATGTAAAACAAGCGCAAACCGTTTGATGCATGATTTTCTTTTGGGATCAATGTGGCATTATTTTGTCTTCAGTTAAAAGTGAACTATCAGCTCAGATGATCCTAACATTTCGCTTTTTCCAAGGAATTTAAAGCTGTTGCACAACATGTTTTAAATAATGTAAATTTAAAACCCAATCTCACTTACCTGGAGTAATATCTGAAAGCCTTCATTCTCTTTAAATATTGTCCTACAACTCTCTCACTAACCGAATGAAATAAGAGATATAGTAGTAAACAACGAATATGCAGCTTGTCTTTTTCTTGATTGAATTTATTGTTAATAATTTGGTAGCGAATGCACAATATACAGTAACATTTGAAAATTGCAGGAGCGATAGATACAACATTGCTGTCCATTGATATAATAATACGTAATTGATTAAACATTTGTTTCTTTTTAAACTTTAATGTATAGTGAAGCAATAGGGTACGTAGACCTCACGGTAAATTTCTTTGCAACTAATGAAGGAGGAATGGCATATGTTTGCTAACCCTCAATCAAGTCCTCCTTCAGGGTACATATGTCAAGTATCTTCCTCCGGAGTACACTCATCAAGTGTCTCCTTCGGGGTACACTGCATTCAAGTAGTTGAATACAGAAAATTAATGATGCAACCATTTAGGTAATAATGAGATTCATTTCCTCACAATATATCAATAATTATTATCATTTCTATTCAGACCACACAGAAATATTAATAATAATTTGCCATTCATAATTTCTGTAAAAGCTAAATTTAAACTGTGACAGATAAATATAAAGAATTATTTTTCTGTCTGCCACATAAGGCTAAATTTCAGGAAGAATAATTTTGCAGAATTTTGCAAACTGCAAGGAAACACTGTTTCCCTAAGTTGCTGAGGACTATAATAGAAGTATTCTAATATAGTCCACTATAAGTTTTCTTTCTTAACTAGAAATGACTTTAAAGATGAATATTGTTGAATTTTATACACAATATTCTGTAGAATTATAAGACACTGGACACACATTATGAAACCGTCGAAATCCATTAAGTTGGTTTCTACTCTATGCAAAACTGTATTCATGCAACAGCTGTAGAAGTAAGAACGCGTATTAAGACATAATACATATTAATAATTAAACAAGCTAATCTAAACGTTTACTCTTCTCATTCAAAAAATAAATAGAAATAATACGAGTATAGTAATAAGTAATAAAAATAGAATTGTATGTATATATATATATATATATATCATATGTATATATATATATATATATATATATATATATATATATATATATATATATATATATATATATATATATATATATATATATATATATATATATATTCATTTATTTTAGTATGACTTAAAGTATATGAAGGTGAAATTTAAATTCATGCGAAGCATTAATTATAAAAAATATTTTCCTATATGGAGATGAGATCATTTTGTAACCATTGTAATACAATAAGCAAAATAATGCTTGCAATTAATATAGAGCTGAAAAATTCTAAGGAAAAAAAATTTAAAATAGTTCGATTAAAATCGGTATATGCAGATGTATCGAAGATCTTACGAAGATCAATCGGACAATAAATTTTATTTATACAGATTCGAAACTTTGTTACAAAAATTGTCTCAACTCATAAAATGCATGCACAAAAACCATTTTTAACTAAAAGATTTTAACCAGACAAAATCATAGCATTATTTACATCATCAAATCTTAGCTAAAATCTGTTACTCAATGCATATACTCTAGAAGTACTATAGGGAGCCAACTTTCCCGATTCTGTCTTGAAACTTGTTATATCAAAGACCCGAAACTAATTTAAGTTGCCTAAGGCAACAATGCCTAGATTTTACAGATCTGTGTCAAATGGTAAAGGAATTTAAACATTTTGATTCTAACATTACTACCGTAGGTGCGATTACTCTTCTTCTTCTACTTAAATAGCGTAACAACCTATTACAGCTCCCTCTACAGCACGCCTTTTCCATCCCAGTGACTACTCTTCTAACTGTTGAATAATCTCATGGGTGTCCTGTACCATTCTGATGGGTGACTTTCTCTTCTTCCTTCTGCTGTAAAAATCTAGCAACTGCCATATCACTTCACACAACATATTTATTTATGTAATTGAAATATTTTTTTATGAATGTGATCCAATCGCACAACTATTGATTCGATCTCATGCTGCACATCATGGGCCAAAAGGAAAGAACCTCATGCATTGAAATCTCATGAGTCCAAAAAGTATTATTCTAGCTCAAATTTAAACTTGAAATTTAAAATAATTTTTTTAATATTTGCTCCATAACTTAAATTGCTAACACATTTTAAAAAATATGTGAAATGAAAATACAAAAGCACTAAGGTTTTTAAATTAAAGAGTGAAATATTATTAGAGTCGAGGGGATATTAAAACATAATCAGTGTGCGTTTATTAATGATATTCAATCTTAATAATTTTGATAATAGTTTAGGATTTATACGATAGATATTTTTAATAAGTAATAATTTCGATTAAATAATAATCTTTTAAATATAATTTCAAAATAAATTCAGTTAATTTCTTAGTTAACAGAACAGAGTTCAAACAGTACTGTTTATTGATAACGTCAGATATATTGTAATTTTAATAACTATAAATGATTCTTCTAAATATATATGAATCAGTATAAATTTAGGACTGTAATTTCTTAACATTTTCAAATTTATGTCAATTTATATTAATTCAATCAAATATATAATATTTGTATTTCAATTATATAACTTTGTTGTTAGTTTAGTGTACACTGTAAGCAGAGTTCGAAAATTACAATATCAATTCAGAATCTACCGTTACTTTTTAAAATAATTTATCCCTCCTTTCCTTATAAGAACAATTTGTTAATGTCCTGCAATTAACAATTTTTAACATTTTGATAAATTCTGTATTCTGAATAAAATACTGTCATTTTTAATTTTATATTTTATTTATTTATTATGCAAATATTAATTTCAATAACTTCATTCCTATTGCTTTATTTGAATGCTAATATAAAAATATAGCTCTCAGATTAATTCAATTGTTAAATAATACCTAGAAATTTATACAGAAAATTAGTTTGCTGTTTCGATTGAATTAGGTATTTTTATTATTCTTATAATTAAATCAAATGAGAAAAATAACAGCATTCTGCAATTAAGTAATAATTTTTCTTGCTTCTCATAAATTAACATGATATTATTTATTATACAATGGAAGCGATTTTTATTTTCTTTTTTAAGAAAGATTATCAACGATTGTTAACACTGTTTCGAGCGAAAGTGACTTTTGATTCGTTAATTATATTAAACAAAGTTAATTCTTGCATACTAATTAAATACCCGCTCGCGGGAAGGAGAATTCGAGAAACATTTATTGAATAAATATTCAATAAGAACATAAGAGCGATGCTAAACAGGTTCGATCTATATGGGGACACAGCACTAAATGGAATTCTATTAGATACATCGCGGGTTATTTCCCGATATCAAATAAATAGAATATTTTTATAATTACAAAATAAATCATTTTGTGATTTTATCATTTCATGAGCCATGCATGAAATTCATACCATCGCAAATGAAATGCGATTTTCAATTGAAAATCCATTTGCTTATATTCCCTTTTATATCCAGTACATGCGTTGTTCTCCCCATGTGCATGCCAAGCATATTTCATACAGCGTAGAAATTTTCATGCATATCTGATACTTGTTGGAAGCGCAGTTGTATTGATTTTAATACCAGTTTTTCTAATTGATTCATATCTAGAAAATCAATTCAACGCAATCTCCTTTGTTTCTGAAAAGTAAATAAAATACAAAATAAATAATATACAAAAATTTTACAGATTAACTGTTTAATCGGGCAGTGGTAGCCTAGTGATTAAGGCTTCAGCCTTCCGTCTATAGGGCCGGGTTAGATTCCAATACAGCCAACGACCCTACCGAGTACATGCAATATACGTGCTCGTTAAATCTGTGGAATTCGAAAATCCTGTGCTCAGTCGTTGAACAGTTACTATGGATGTAATGGTCTGAAGAAAATTTCCTCCCCCTCCAAATCAATGAAATATATTGAGAGCGTGAATCCACTGGTGGGGCCATCTATCGGAGGAGTTTAGAGCTAAGTCGTACTTTCATCTTCGTGATACTCTGGTTAAACGAAAGACACACCCTACTGACTTAAATTCACAAGCCGTCCAAGTAACAACAACAAAACTATTTAATAATAATTATTTTCATGTATTATTTCTCACGATATATATTTTATAAAGTCAAACTTTATAAAATATAGCATAATATAAAATATAGCATTTATAAAATGTAGCATATGTTTTCAATTCGACTGATTCAGTCGAATTGAAAACATTCTATCTAATTAAAATCTATCTATCTAAATCTATCTAAAATTAAAATCTATCTAAAAAATCTATCTAATTAAAACATATGCTACAGACAGAAATCACATAAGGAAAATAAAAAATATGTTTATCAATATTAAATTATAATTTAAGTAAAAAAATAAGGCATTATTGAGTGCCATAATTATTATTATGATA
The DNA here is from genome assembly GCA_037975125.1 of Latrodectus hesperus. Classification (NCBI taxonomy): domain Eukaryota; kingdom Metazoa; phylum Arthropoda; class Arachnida; order Araneae; family Theridiidae; genus Latrodectus; species Latrodectus hesperus. The sequence continues at coordinate 3,849,960 of JAJQOW010000016.1, read as the reverse complement.
GTTATACAGCATAGTTATAAATTTAATTATAACAAGTTAATTAAATATATGCAATAATTAATTAATTGTTTGAATTTTCCGTTCTTATTATAAAAGTAATTACAGTTTCTTTTAATAATAAAAATAATTGTAAAATTGATTCCTATCATGAAAATGAAAAGCAAAGATGCATTTAAAAGAGATATGTGAATTCATCGAATACATTTAAATTTGTGAACAATACCTTTTTTTAAAACCAAACTTCTTACATTTATAATAGCTAATTATAATAACATGGTGAAAACTGAATTTTGTCTCATGAATACTTGAATTATTATTATTTTTACGAGCACATGAGATAATTAAAAGGAAATTAAGTTTCTGGAAAGTTAATTTCATTTCTTACACGATTTCAATCTATCTAATGACGTTTTTCAAAAAGTGAAAAAGGTATTTCTTTTGTTTAGGCACTTTCATTTTCTTTTTTAATTAAATGTTCTAACTATTGGTTTTACCTTAGCGAAAATAGAATAAAAAATCCTATTTTTTCAATTAACTACGCAATTGCAAATTTTAACACCTTTTATATTTCCTTATATAGATATATCAAAAAACGCTATTTACTCGAAAATTAAAAATAAATAAAATTATAAATAATTAAAAATAAAAAACGAACATGTTTTTTCTTTGTCGTGTTTAAAGAGAGTGGATATAAAACGTGAAAAACTATTTTAGAAAATAAAATATTTTCATATATTATTTTTATATTCGTAATACCTTGTAACGATTACTTACATCAAAAGCTAAAATATGCATAGTTTCTGATTTACATTTAATAAAAAAAATTCATTGATTAAGTTTAGCGGTTTGTTGTATCGATGACCATATATTTTATCCATGACTTTTGAGAGAACATTGCTTTAATTTATTTTTTAAATATTATGTAAAACATTTTGGAAAATTTTATTAGATGTTTCAAGGGCAGAGTTTCATACTTAGATATAATTACCTGATTTCGAAATCTGGTTACCTAATCGAAATCTACTTCTGAGATTCTAAGAGTTCTTCTCATGAAATATTATCAAAGGGGATAGTGGAATTAATCAAATAAAGTGTATTTTGTTTTAGGTTTGGTTCTCTAAAATATATCAATATTTTCTAAATGAATATCAATCAATAAATATTCCGAAGGGCAAGCGTGCTGTATGCACATAAAGGGCACAATCGACTTAACAGCTACCTTAATAGCTGAAAACAAGGAGGCAATATGTTCCACTATTTCGAAACGTTAAAACAGAGCCGAATTAGTAATAAAGCAAACCGAATTGTTAAATGTAAATGCAGCTTCATTAAAAATGGCTGAAACTGCTTATATGATTGTGTCTTCAAAATAATAGCGCGATACGAATCAAAATTCAAACAATATTACCAACAAAAACATAATATTAAAAAGTGAAAGAAATAATTGTAATTAAAATGGATAGTTAAATGTATATTCTAGTTATCTTTAATTTGCTTTTTTTATTACTTTGCCTTATAAAATTTACTAGACTAACAGTGTTTAGATATAAACTAAGTATATTATTTTTATATTTAGTTTGATTCACGGCCACTCTTTTGTAAGAGCTGTTATACTATCAAATTCTGAAAGCGGGATTCAAGCTTTTTTGAATAATCAAACTATGTCTCAAAGAATTTGAGGATGTAGACCCTTGCTTAAGGTACTAGCACACAGAATTTCATTCCAATGGACTCTTGCCCATTGAAGAATTATGGGCAATGAAAAAGTTGATCCATTGGCTAAGAACTGAGCTTTGATAAACAATGTATAAATCGTTCTCTTTCTTTTCACACGACTAAATTGTTTATTAACCTGATTATAAAACAAGGGAGAGAACTGATCCCAGTTTTCCAAGAACGTCTGGAAAATACGTCTATTTAGAAGACTGACTGGACATGACTGCTTCCAGGACCATTTGTATAGAAGTAGGGTGTTAGATTCCCCAAACTGTGTTTCGTGCGACGCTGATCAACTAAGGATTTTTGAACATTCTACCGTACTTTTTCAGTATGAGGACATTGTCAAGGAGGGTGCGTGAACTAATGGCTTAAGCACTAATATTCATCATTCCTAAAATAAATAACGTTTTCGGGTGAACGCGGATGATTTTTTTTCTCCATAATTTTATTTTCGTTTCGTTAAATTGATAATTTTCATTTCCGTTAAATTGAAATTTTTGGTAATAACCCATTCTTTCCTACTCACAATCTTCAAGGTTACATTATTCACAATAAAATTAAGCAAAAGAGTCTCATAAAAATGATTGGTATAATGAAAATAATTTATTACAACAAAATTTCTAATAAGGTGAAATAAAGCTGAGAATTATTTTAAGTCTTTGTTTATAGATTTTAATCCGTGCTTTGTTCAAAATGAGAAACAGCTTATCGAATTAACATTGTATTAATAATTATGCATCAAATTAATAATTTTAATAATTTTTGATAGTTTTTATGATGTTCAAAAACTTGAAATCAATAAATTTGTATAAGATTTTTGATATTTTTAATTCTATTACAGAATTTTAATATGTTTTTTTTATCAACATAAACTGATACATCATAATCAAGGTATTTTTATGCAAGAAAAAATAACAAATATCTTATACTAATAAAAAGTGAGTCCAAACATTTAAATAAATCTAAGGAACTGAACAATTTCATTGATACATAATGCCGCAGGTTATATTTCTTTATGCGTCATTTAGTCCATGTTGCATTGATTATGCATAATGATAAGTTTAGCAAGTGAAAGATATTATTTGAGTTTTATAGCCATTCTCCATTTATAGCCGTCTAGGAAGAATTTTATAAACAAAGGATTGTATTTATGTTTGGAAAATTTTTCAATTGCTTTCTTCGACAAATGTACGTCTGAAAACAAGCAGAAAAGCAAAGTCCTTATAATATTAATAGGAGACAGTCCATTATGAAGAGTTTGAATTTACAACCAGACAACTATAAGTCAAGAAATAAAACAACTGGTAAGATTAATTTTGGTGTTGTCAAAGTCAACAGAATTTGAATTTATTAAAATGAATAAAACTGTTTTATTATTTAATTTTACTATCATTTAGCATCATTCTCCATGTTTGTTTTTTTATTTTTTCCCTCAATAGTGATTTTATATTTGAAATTATCTCAATCAGCATATGCATATTTTATCTGAATCATAAATATTCCATACATCGAAAACTAATTTTCAAAGTAATAATATTTAATAAAGTTTTATTTGTTATTTCATTTCAAGCAAATATTTTAATATTATTAGAAAATAAAATATATGTATTTTATTTTATTAACAGTACATTATGAAGTAGCATAAAAATATCTATCCACTTATAAATAGAAATGAGTAACTTTAATAAATGTTAATTTAAAATACAACTGACTTACTAATTTTAAATTTAGTTTACAGTTAGAATATTAATTGTATGAGCAAAATAATATAATTTGTTAATATATTTGCAAACAATATTCTCAAATTATGAATTTATTTTACTACTTAATAAAAAATATGATCATTCCAAATTTTATATACACATAGAACAATATTACATTTATAAAATACTTTTTACTATTATTATATATTAGTAGAATTAATTATGTCTTTCATATAAGCGCTTCTCTGAGTTTTGTTTTCAATAAAATGCTAAGACGTTATTTAAATTAAAGTAAAACGAACAAAAATATTTCATTATTAAGAGACAAAAGCGTTCTATTATAACCTTTAATAAACAACACGATGTTATTGAAACCTTTGATCAGCTTACTTCTTTTGATACTACAGTGTTTTCAAATGATAATTACTATATTTTGTTGTTGAAATGAAAATCAAGCATTACAGTATCAGAAAGCTTTCTCCTCCGTTCAGAAGAAAAGAATATGTGTTCAATACCTTTATCACACATTACCTTATTCTAAAGTGCCACGTTTTTCATATAAATAACACTTCATTAACAGAATAGCAGCTTTGTTCTTAGAAGCGATAAAAAGAATTTTAAGAACACAAAGAATCGTTTGTCTTTATATTTGATCTGAGGCTTGGTAGGAAGTATAAAAAAGCCGTCATTTATGCTTGTCATTCATATTTATTTTAACAAAATAAAAACAAAAAAGCATTCTATAACTGCAGACAATGGCATTAATTAGAAACGATTTACTGCATAAAAATACTAACGTGTTTTTTTTTATCATATTTTATAATTAGCTTATAATGCTTTTGATAGATTTTCCATTAATATTTTTATAATTCCATTGTTTCTTCTCAAATTCAATTTTTGCTACGCATAAAGTTTTTAAAACAAATAAATATGTAAATAGAGAAATAAAACAATTTATTTGACATATATTTTACCGGGCACTTAAAAACATCCCTATTATAAAAGTTACTATTTGACACATTTTTAACAAATGAATTTAACGAATAATTTTAACAAATGAAAATAATGTATGACAAGAGCTATCTGATATTTTTTTTAAAAAAAAGAAATGCTTTTAATAATGGCTATTCTTTGATGTACAATACTTAACATTAGAAAATATTTTTCAATTATAATACTACAAATAGATAATTTTTAAAAGTATTTTCAAATCATTTAATAAAAAAACGATCATCATCATGCATTTAAAAAAATATGACAATGTGAAATTTTTTTGAGGAAAGTAAAACGCGGTAAGAAATCTTATGCTGAAAATTTCTGTCAAAATAAAACTTTACAGCTGTATAAATAGAAATATATAAAATATATAAATGAAAGTAGTTGTGTTTGTACAAATAATATTGAAGAACAGTAAGCGTCAAGTTATATATAAGTCACTTACAAGAATCAAGGGAATTTCCGCTTAAAAATTAATCGCGAATTTCTTAAGTTTTAAAATGACAAGGAAGAAGAAATCATTTCAAGGAATAAAATTCTTTGCTCAAGGAAACTGTACACAGCATGACAAAAATAGCCCATAAAAGACATTCTAAATTAGAACACAGAAAATTCCCCCTGGATCATTTTTTGGGTTAAAAAAGATAAATTTTTAAAGCGCAAATCAGTAAAGAAATTTTTTTTCGCACATTAATATAAAATAGTATATTTTGGAAAGGAGATTGTAACAGTAAAAGATGAAAGTAAGGAAAGAAATGGATAATTTAAAAGGATGCTGCTCTTCATAAAAAAGTTCATTTCAGTACAGTCGTTATTTTTTTTTTAATATTCGAGAATATAAATTTCATGAGGAAGTGGAAAAATATCAATTTCCAATTAATTCTAAAACGAAATCTACTGATCAATTCTAGAAACATTTATCTCATTTTTATCTTGTGAAAATTTTTTAAGATAAGTTTTAAAATATAAAATGAAAACAAATGAATAGATATTTCCTGATATTACACATTTTTAATGAGTACAGATAATTAAAATGATCTAAAAATACAAATTAATTTATTATTTATGATGAAAAATTAACCATAGCAGCTACCAAAATAGATGCTTGAAAACGCATATAAAATCAATTTGAATAAAATGATTATTTCGCGCTCTTTAAAATTATGCTTGATATTCATAAAAATAACTAATTTCTTTCAATGAGTTAATTAAAATATTTACGAAAGCTGGATTATTAACTATTATATCTCTAATATTTTTAATATGGAATAACAGATGATTTCTTATACAATATGAGGTTATCAATAGTTGTTTTTGTGCAAAAGTTCATTTGATTATGTTCAGAGAGATAAATGTAATTGTATCCCATATGCACTTTAAACTCCTTAAATGTAAAATGAAATGCAGAACTTTAATGTTAAATATAGTTTTCTAAAATCAAAACTTTTCAAAATATGAATAAACACAACAGTTTCTTGTATGTCATATAATCAATATATTGTAGTTATGAAAGTTTCAAATTTAAATAAATAATATTTCATTCTATTAAAATCGTTTTTATTTTCTTATAAAAATTCTTAACTCGTTCAGAAATCATTAGAAAAACTACCATGTGAAAAATTATAAATATATATATATTTCCCAAATATAATTCATATATTTTTCAAACTTTAAGAATATTTAACAATTTCAAATTTTTTTTTCCAGCGAATTGAAAACAAACGATAAATGCGATCTTTCTAAGACCAAACGAACTTCTGTGATAAAAAAAGAAAAACTACAGCCCGTAATCTAACAATTTACAATTTTGCAGATAACAGAATTTTCGTGTCTGACTCCCCTGAAAAAAACTCACTCAACTCACTTGAAGGCAATTGCCCAGATATAGATTTTATCCACACATGCAGAAATCAATTTCACTTAATAACTGCGCCCTTTTCTTGAAGCGCCTTACCAATTCTCTTTCTTATAATTACTTTCTTGCTCTGATTTGGTGTGATGAAGCCCCACCCTCTGGCTAGAAAGAAAGGTGGGCCACTAAATTCCTGGGAGAGGTAATTTTTATAGAAAACTATTTCTTTCTTTCCATTATCTTTATTCTGAAAATGGTATGTTGGATATATGTTTCCACTTAATAGTATACTTTCTCAAAAATCGCCTGACTTTCTAATGCTTCGCAACTTTTGTTTTTCTATGATAAAAAAAGCTGAAATATAATTATTCTTTTGGAGAAACATAATTTGAATTGCAAATTAAATAATTCTTTTTTTTCATGTGCTATTGCATTGGTGTTCATTAACACATGAAACTAATTTCTCTTATATATATATATATATATATATATATATATATATATATATATATATATATATATATATATATATATATATGGCATATCATTAAAAGTCAAAACATATATCAATTCTATAAATGTAATGCATTTATTAAGTATACATTTACGCAATACATGCATATGATGTAAATTCAGCACTTGAAAATAAATGGTATAAGTAACAATTTCATTTTGGTTCAGTTTATATTTTTATAACAATAATTATCTATTCTACTAATTGAGATTGTTGATGTTAGGTACATTTGTTCTTGTGTAAAAATATAAAATTTAGTTTTAAATAATAATTTCAATCGGGGAGATTGTTATTAAAACTAAACACGAAGGAAAAATTATAATTTCCTGTAGCATATTTAAAATATTTTTAAAAAAACAATTTTTCAAATTGTCGTTTGATATTATTTTAAAAATACTTAAAAAAAACACTCATTTGCAATAAACTTATAACAAAAAATATAATAAATAAAAAATTCATTTTTAATTATTTTTAATTATTATTAATAAAAAATTCATTTTTGATAATTCAAAATGATTATATTCAAGAAAATTATAATCTTCATGATATTAGAATGACTTATATCTGCGCCTAAGATTATAACTTTGATTAATAATGTAAAAGATGCAAACAAAATTTAAATGTCTTTACATTTTGTTAATAGTTGAAATATATTTAAGATCAGAAAATCAGGTCTTATTATTCAATGATAATATTAAATACTATAAATATATCTGTATATATTAAATGAGAATTGTTCTAAAAAAGTAATAAATTGTAACTAAAAGAAAATCATGGAACAAAAAATGGTTTAAACAACATACAAAGAAAAGAGTTATACTATTGAAATACTTTTTACATGTTTCTCCCCCCCCCCAATAAGTATAAAGCTAAATGTATTATAAAACTTTGAGAAAAATTAATGCAATGTTCGCAAATGTAGGTATGTAATCATTCGTAAATATATTCTGAATCAAGTAAGAAACTGCGAGATCGATTAAGTGTTGATAACTAAACTGATGATAAGTCGTTTTATGAATGTGTATGTTCAGTATTAGTCACAAGATTTAACACAAAATGTGTTAGTTTATGTTTTACAAGCAGAAGTTTTACAATAGAACATGCCAAACACATCGGTCAACTTAAAGGCTTTCAACAAAAGTTCCTTTGACCTTCGTGTAAATTTGTCATTTTTTTAAAACTTTGGGACGAAATACTTACTTGTGTGTGTGTGTATCTGCATTTAAAAGCAGGATCTGCATTTTGAGATTTTTGACTTAATTAAGAAATTAATTCATCAAAATTGTTATTGACTTGACTATTTTCCATAGATTTTCATACGAAATAACTTTATTATTTGTCAAACAATTAATGCAATTAATGGTAAATGCAGACGACAAAATCCACGTAGACAAGATATTATTAAGCATGAATACAACTAGGAAAGCGATATAAAACAACTTTTTTCATTTTTTAACTCAAGCGCATAACAGAATGTGCAAATCCAAAAATCAAAATACGTTGCTGTGTTTTATCACGTAAAGATTTAATATCGGAAGCCGTAAAACACATTCCTCTTATCGGAAATGCTTGTGTCAACTTTTCTCGTGAATTCTCGAGAATGATAGCGCGAAAATAAATATTATCCAACAAATCATACATAATCCAGGATTATTCATCGGAAATTCCATTTCGAAGATTCACCTGCTGATTTCAATAAAATAATATGTATGCGTATTTATTTATACAAAACATATACGAGGAATTGTGCTTAGTATAGAGTGAATATTTTTTTTTCTGCGGGAAATTTAAATGCAAGCTTAAGTTTTAACTTTTAAATTTAGTTCAACAGTTGTCATTAAATTTATGTTTAATAAAATCAATTTCACATCAAAATTATTATGATTTCTAATCTTTTTTCTGTCAAGAAAGGAAAAGTTCTAATATAACATGGACATACACACAATTTTTATTTACCTAAAGAATCACCCACAATGACGAAATATGTTGGCAATAATAAAAAACATGGTCTTTGGATTGGTCACATAAATAATTTTTATTCTAAGGATCAAATAGTTCATTCGAAATTGTTCTTAATCGGATTGTAAGTAACGGACTTTGAAAATATCGGCATCGTTCATAAATGAATAAAACTGCAATTAAAATGCAGAAAATGTTATTTAGAATTAAAACGTATGCCAAGAAAAAGATCAAAGGAAAGAAAAATGTTAAATTTTTCATTTAAAATGGAGGTTATATGATCTTTAGGCTCCTGATCTTAAGACTCAATTTATTCTATTCAACATTTTTAGCAGTTAAAAAAATATCCATTAACTATCATGTTGATTCGATGGCTTAGTGACAGTGTCTCACGCTCCCAAGGCCCAGGTCCGGGGTTCGGTCCTCAGTAATGTAGACTCATCCCTTCAAGTCAGGTGGTCCAGTATGAACTGCTGCCACGGAGTCAAACGGTCACTGTGGACCTGCACTCACAGCAATTGGAACGAGTGCTACAGGCTTTGCGACAGAAGGAGCCAGCACTGGTTAATCGCAAGGGTGCTGTTCTAAGCCGATAACGATGTCTCGCATGGTCAGGAATACCATACAGCGACTTGGTTAGGAGACTGTGTGCCATCCTCCTTACTCTCCTGACCATGCACCATCAAATTATCACCACTTCCAATCCCTGAAAATCATCGACATGGTAAAACCAATAAGGCAGACATACAATAAGCACTCCCGGATTTCTTTGCTCCCATATCCCCCCAGTTTTACCCCAAGGGGATTGCACAGCTGGAACTACGTTGGCAGAAGGTGCTGGATGCCGGTGGTGATTATTTCGAGGACTAAAAATCCTTTTCTTAAGCCATGTTCTTTTGGGTCATTAAAAATGGCAGGACCTTTCTCGTTTACCTTGTACAATAAATCTAAACTATGCATTAAAATGCAGGAAATTGTAATGTTATTTAGGAAAAAAGAGTATTTCTCCCGAAAATAATTTCTCATAATGTCATATTTGATAAATTTAAACAGTTAGTCATTGAAAATATTGGTTTTTAATTTTAAAAAATTAGCTTCATTTTTAGAGAGAAATAATCCGATTTCTCTGATATAGATGTTAAATGAAAATGTCACTCAATAAAAGGACAGCAATACATAATAGAACAATGAGTATAAAAGATTTTTATTAATTTCAATTTTGTCAGTACTATTTCTCTCAACTCTATTCTACTGATCTGTTGTTGAACAACAGAGTCAAAAAAACTGCTGTTAAGTCTTTCTTGACTGTATTGACTTCCGGATAAAAATACTTCTATGTTTTTATGAAAGTAAAATGCTGCAAGGAACTTAAACCTCACAAGGGAATATTAAAAGCAATTTTGTGCACGCAAAAATGTCTCATTCTAATTTGCCATTCACGACATATTATTCAAGATAAAAATTTTTTCTTATAGTAGAACTTTAAACAACAATACTAGAAAGACCGCTGGATACTAGAATAAAAAGACGAACAGCATTATCAATAAGGTAGTTGTGTAAAGAAATCGTGAAATTTTCATAAAATGAATTTCAATTCTTATTGCAATAGTTAGAGAGACTAGTTTTACAGAGAATTCTAGTTATAAAAAATAATGGCACAAAAAAAACGATGGACGTTTCTAACTATTCATTAGAGATGTTAACCAATAATTAACAATCTCTCACTCTTAAATAAATTTCGCATTGAATAATCTCAGAAATTTATAAAAGTATATTAAATTAATGGCCAGTTCAAATGGAATCGTAAAATTCCTGAATAGAATACATTTAACCTATAGATGATTTGTTTTATGGCGCATATAATAATATATTTGTTTAAAAAAATCCATTTTTTGTAGTTCATGATATCTGCTCTTTATTTCAACTTTTATCTATTGGATTTGAATAGTAATCTGTACATTTACAGGCAATGTAAATGCATTAATTACTAATGAAAATTATTCAGTGATAAATATTAATTCCAGAATCTACTAATTGTCTTATCAAATAGAAAATAATCATGTATGATTATTACGTAAAGAATAACTATAATAAAATGAAAAAACAAAACTATATTACAGAAGAACAACATACATATTAATAATAAATAGTAATCATCCCTGAAACGACTTTAGCAGAACTTTGATAACTAACAGGAATCAACCCTATGTGTCCTTAACTCACCACACCCCCAGTAAAACTTCCCATCCAGCACCTTTCCCAATAGCAGAGGAACCCCTCCCAGTCAGATTAAAGTTCTCCCTTACAGATGGCTTGTGAACATGTCTCTGGGCGATTTCCGTTTCATGTCACGTGCTTATCACGTAGAAATCATCCCACGTGACTACCAAGGCAGACATTCCCTTCGCTCCAGAAACGATAGAAGTTGCGATGTAGCAAATGTTTGGCGGCGCTAGTTTCATCAAAGCGCTTATGTTCGAATGTTCGTTAATGCACCGATGTGAAAAGTTGAATTGGAACAAGAGGATAAATGTGTTCTTGGGTGTAATTACGCGCGAAGGATAATGTCCAGTCAATTAATATTCGTATGGGGAGTGGATTTGGTTCAAATTATTCGACAAGACGAAATACGAAGCACGAGTGAGTGTGTGATTGTAAAATGGACCCTTTTCGTAGAGTGACATGAAATGGTGCTTTGCAAGATTTCTAGTGAAACGTTTGGAATATTACTGTGTTGCCAAAGCTGACTTAGTCATTTGTGAAGCTCAAATTGATTTTAATCGGCTACTAAAAGCGCCAAATATAGAGCGAATTGCTTAAGCAGGTTTTACACGAATTCTTAATATTTCGATATAAATGGTAAATGTTATTCATTCTAAGTATAGTTAGGGTAAGTTGTAAAATGTCATGAATAAATTGAACACATAATACTTTAAATAGATTTTGCATTCTCTTGGTATGGAATTATTGCCAATCAAAAAATACCAATTAAAACAAGAACAATGAATTAATATTTTCTCAGGCTGGCACTTGAAATATCAATGAAGATTTGCAGCATTTTTTTAATAAAGAACAGCAAAACTATGCTATTCCTTTTTAAATTTTCATAATTATTATAGACAGTTTTAATTGTCGATTCATCGATTGTATCCTAACGTTGAGAAAAACTAGAATATTCTTCGAGTTGCTGTCAATAAAAAAAACGTGAAGAAGTATTATTACGCAACGTGGTAATAAACATGAACTAGAATAAAATCATTTATATTTTGTAACATGATTATATAAACATGCTAAGAAGTAAAAAATTATTTCTTTATATAAATGTTGTTTATTCTGTTTCGTACCGGCCAAAACATAAATTACTATTTTGGACCCACTTGGTGTCACTTCCTTCATCTTTTTTTTTCTAATATTGACAATCCAATTTGAAATTATTGAGTTCTATGGCATTTGTTCTTCTTTTGGTAATTAATACTATCATTTTCTCATTGTCTTAAGATAATATCTTAAATGTACCTACAAGAATTCTGAAATATTGATCTGTAATTTTATGATGATTAAACAGATGGCGCCAGTATATAATTTTACATGCAAGTATATATTCTGCATTTTATTATATAACTCAAAAAAAAAAAAGACAAGACTGGGATCACTTTCCAATAAACATAGTATATTTTAAAGAAAAACATTGGAATTTAAACAATTTTCAGCCATACATTACAGTTTTTAAATTTCGAATTTTACTTATTTGGGTATCATCGGTTCATCATTAATATTACGCATTTATAGTTATTTTATGACTTTAAGGGTATAATGATTTCGCACAAAATTTTGAACACTTTCACAGGAAATAATGAAACGAAATATTTCATAATGTTAAAATACGCTAAGGAAAAATATTCTTAAATCAAAATTTTCATATTGTAAAATATTTTACAGGAATAACAAAAAATGTAAACATGTCTGCATGGCATCGTACATTCAGTATAAGATACAATAGTTTATACTATATATTTTGTACTATAAAATTTATTAAAAAATATAGATACGTATCTATATAATATTGTATCTTCAGTATATTATTTATTTTCACAAATATATAATAATTATCATTTTCGCTTACAAAAAGTAGCAGAACAATATATCCATTAGTTTAAAATTTTAATAGTTTCTTTTCAACAATTGTTCTGTTTTCAAACGTAAATTATAACAAATTAATATTTAATCACATTCATTAAAAAGTTCACGAAAATTTTCCGTTAACATTTTTCACATAAATATAGATTAAAAAATATATAATATGTTTTAAAATTATTTTGACATACATTTATGCATTCCAATAATGTCCTTATTTAAAAAAATAAATAAAATAAAGAAAATTTTTTGAATTCAAATTACGCGTTTCATTTTATATCACATTTAATTTCAAGAGTAATTCATGCTTTATTCAAATATTATCCAAGTATTACGTACTTTTCAATACCAAATATTTCATAATAAGACAATATTGTTTCCATACCAATAAATACTTTTCATTGCACTACATTCCTTCCATTCTATGAAAAATAAATCAAATTCTATGAATTAAATGATTGGCACAAAATATGCAATGATGATGGAAAAGAATAAAACATTTTCCTAGTAATTTTAAAATTGTAACAAACTTAACTTTGTAAATGATTGTAAAAGGCACGTTTGGTTTTATAAATCGTTATAAAGCTAACAATAAAAATGCTACGAGGGTTACTCTGAAATTTTTGAGATGCGCGCAGACGAGAATTTACAAAATAAAAATAACAGTTTAATTTTAAAGTACAAAGTATTTTAACACAGAAGACGGTTTTTTACTGACTTACTTCAACTTGTTTAGCGTGGAATAAATTTTAAACAGAAGAGAAAATGGAGTTGACGCGAGAACATTTTCGCGCTATGATTTTCTACGATTTCAAAGCAGGATTAAATCAAGAAGAATGCGTTCAACGGTTGCAATTAGCATTTGGTGATGAATCTCCAGCTCGTGCTACTGTATTCAGATGGCTTAGAGAATTTAGAAGAGGTCGCAATTTTCTTCAGGATGAAGAACAAACAGGAAGGCCGCCGTCGGCAGTAATCCCGGATAATGTGTCTGCCATACGAAAAATGTTAATGGATGATAATCGCTGTACCTATCAAATGATACAGAAGGAACTTAACATTGGATCCGCAGCCATACACAAAATCATTCATGAAAAATTACATATGAAAAAAGTAGTTTGCCGTTGGGTTCCCCATAATTTAACTGAGCATCATAAAGGGGAGCGTGTCAGAATCAGTAAAGAAGCTCTTAATATGCTGAATGATGGTGGCCACCACATCATTTCTAAAATTGTAACAGGTGATGAAACTTACATACTGTTTTTTGACGTTCCAACACGTCAAGAAAGCAAAAGTATGGGTCTTTAAAGATGATCCCACGCCGACAGTGGTGAAAAAACAACGCGCACTAAAAAAAGTGATGTATGCCGTTTTCTTCAGTAGTACGGGATTGGTCAAAGCCATCAAGTTGGAAGAACAGAAGACAGTAGCAGCAAATTGGTATACCACTAAGTGTCTTCCAGAAATTCTACAAGAACTGAATGTTAGGGGACTAATGCTTCACCACGACAATGCATCTTCACATACAGCCGGATTAACAGTTGAGTTTCTTAAACAAAAACAAACTAAAGTGATCGAACATCCACCGTATTCACCTGATCTAGCTATGTGCGACTTTTGGTTATTCTTTAATCTAAAAAAGAACTTACGTGGACGTCGTTTTCATTCAGAAGAGATTGATGTGGCTATAAATGCATTTTTTTCATCTATTCGAAGAAATGAATGGCTTGAGGCATTTAATCTGTGGAAAATTCGTCTACAAAATGCATTGATGCTGGAGGAGACTACTTTGAACACACCTAAAATTTTGTAAGTATAACTTTAAAAACCTAGTTGTATCTCAAAAATTTCAGAGTGACCCTCGTATATCTATTCTCATCGTGGCTTTAATTTATCTTGAAAGTTTTGAATGAAAATATTTTTCAATTTTTCTTCAGTTGAAATCGTCACTTAATTAATGAGATTCTGATTAAAATGTGATGAAAATATGCAATTTATATATTTATTTCAGCAAAAAAGGACCAGAAATATTTAATAATAGGAAATCAAGATATAAAAGTTTTTTTAATAGAAGAAGCCGTAAGCCAGTGTGAAGTATTAAGTCATAAATCATAAATAAATTTAATAAATAAGAAAGTAGGGAATTAGATGAATTAAGAAAGGTAAATTATTTTTCTTGGTTAATACAACTTACTTGATATTCACTTCATTTACATATTGATAAGTAAGTAATAACAACACAAACTTACGAATCAAATATTCATCCAAAAAGAACTTCAAAAAGTAAATATAAATACAAAATTAATTAAATATTTTGTTTATTTATTGCAAAACAAACTTGCAACAAATTTCGTCACATACGTAACATGATTTTATGTAATTTGTTAGGATAACCGATTAATTTTACAATTAATGTAGTGGTAAGACATGAGAAGATTTTAAGATTAAAAATTTGATCTATGAAATTTAGTTCCCAAAATGAAAATCCTACAATACCAAAAATTATACAGTTTACACATTTAGCTAAAATGATAGCGAAAGTTACAATACGATGTTATATTTTAAAGGCTATCATATCATATTCGCAATAAAAAACAGAATCACTTTTCCCCTACTCAAACACACTTTTATTTAAATTCATTATGGATATATTAAGTTGTTAATACTTTGCAAAAGTAAGAAAATTAAATTTTCAAAAAATATAATACTTTAAATTTTAGCGTAAATCTGTATTTCGGTATTCCATTGCGTCTATCGGACATAATGCATAAAACATCTCTTAGGATTTCATGAATAATTTATCTAAGCCATTCATTATTCATAAGTGCTATTCGTGAAAGAAAAAAAAATTCTTACGATTATTTCCAAGCTGTCAGTAAAATTTCTGTTGGGATCTCCCACGCGGGCAAATCATTATATAAAAAGCAGAATATAATACAAAAAATTGAAGTATAAATTTGTGTCTTCATTAAGTGATGAAAATGTAATTCACCATTTATCGCTTGCAAAGACAAAAGAAAGATATTTTGTAAGAAAACTATTGATATCATTGAACACACGTTGAATTTTTTAATTTGCATATGTTGCCTAAAATGTGATGTTTAAAAGTGCAGTATGACTAAGTCATAATTTGTAATTTTAAAATTTAATATAAATTAAATTTAAATAAAATGTACATAAATTAATATATTTTTTATGGTGTATTTGAAATTTAAGAAAATAAAATTATCAAATTTCTCTAAAAATGCAAATACTTTTCGAAATATTATTTACAAATACATGTAATGCTTAGTTACCTTATTAAACTAAAAGCAATCTTTAAAATCAATTTTGTAAACTTATTACTAAACACTAACTTCTATTTTCCTATTCATTTGTCCAATTGTTCAGTGTCAATAAAACTATTGATGAAATAAAAATTCCTCAAATAAGGAATCTCAAATTAAAACTTAAAATTGAAAAACATATGTTAATTTCATGTGAAATATATACTAGTAAGCAAAGATTTATAAGAATTACAAGAATAATCAGCAAAGAGGATTTCATTTAATTAAGTATTGAAGCAACCAATATGTTGAATGTAAATTATCTTACTAGTTAAGAGTACTCGATATATTGATACATCATTTGTTCCTAAAGGCACTTTAATAATTGAAGAAATAGGATATTGACTATTGTTGTATTCACTGGCTGGATAATTTTTATAAATTAAACTACCCATTTTTTTCTGGCTGGAAGTCCTTTTTTTATTATTTAATTCTATACCCCATTTCCCCCATTTTGACGAAGTGGAATGCCCTAACGTGGGACTTGGAGAAAACCGGTCCTGCAAGGGAAAAGCGAGGGGAGGAAGAAGAGAAGTGAAGGGCAGAAAAAAAAAAAGACAGAGGAGCTGCAGGACATCGCCGGAACAAGAGACCCGGTTGGTTTGGGGAGTTCGACGCTTTATTGGAGACTTCGAAAAGTAAAGTTGAAGTTGATAAAAAAGGAAAAAGCTGATTGAAAGAAGTAGAGCCCTCTCAAATTGTGAAATTAAGAGATGCCTGAATGTCAGCATTTACATCCAAGTTGTCGTCGATCCAAGGCGTTTGCCATACTATTAAAGAAGAACGCTGGACTATTGTGATCAACCAGGTTTTTGAACTAAATAGGCCGGCCTATACCATCGACTGTTTATATATGTAAGTGAATGTGTTTTTTATTTATTTAATTATCCAGCCAGATTTTTTTGTGTCGTACCACCATTTACGTAACTTTATTTAATAATTAATCTCACTAGAACAGGCAATCTAGGGTAACTTAATCACTCCACGTGAGTGAATTATCATTTTAATAGCAAAGTTGTAATAAAAGAAATAATACAAATAATTGAATTCATATTATTGTAAATAGATGTGTTATTTTCTTTTGTGAATTAAAAGAAGTTTTGATTACTAAAACAAAGCCAGTTTCTGCTTCTGTTCTTTCAGGTTAGAATCTGGGTAGAAATAAAGACTTGAATAAATACACAACGCAATATTAAAAAAAAAATAATGCCTTATTTTAATATAAATTATCATATGTGATCGTTTTATAATAATTGTAATTTTCGACACAACACTATGGGAAGATATACGTATTTTAATAACATAATTTATGATACTATATTTTCTTTTTCAAATTAAATGTGAGTTTTTTACTAAATTATTGTCATTTTTAAAATTTCCCGCCAAAATTATATCTTAAATTTCCCATTAAGAATGTCCAACTTATGATAAAATTCAAATATTTGATCTACTTTAATTCCATGAGCAAGATTAATCCCTGCTGTTAGAATTAACTCCCCGGTGTTTTATTTCAATACGTTCCGTTAATTTCATTCCCGTACAATAAGATGAATAACAGTCTTCTTGCAACAGAATAAAGACATGTAATATTAAGGTTCCCTTTATAAGGGCACACTTTTAGCAAATACCACCAGAAACCTTGTAAAAGCTAACGGTACCATTCTTGTAACCCGACGGGTCATAATTCATTGTGATTCATTTCTCCCTGGTGAGTCTTTTCTGTAAACAACTGTAGAATGAACGATAAGATAAAGCTGCAGTTGATCATTTCAGACATTTACATTTCTTCCTGTCAGCAAATTTCTCTATTTCGTTCATATGAAAGTGAGGTTGAGAAAATTGTATTAGCTGTAGTTGATCATTTCAGACATTTACATTTCTTCCTGTCAGCAAATTTCTTTATTTCGTTCATATGAAAGTGAGGTTGAGAAAATTGTATTAGCTGTAGTTGATCATTTCAGACATTTACATTTCTTCCTGTCAGCAAATTTCTTTATTTCGTTCATATGAAAGTGAGGTTGAGAAAATTGTATTAGCTGTAGTTGATCATTTCAGACATTTACATTTCTTCCTGTCAGCAAATTTCTCTATTTCGTTCATATGAAAGTGAGGTTGAGAAAATTGTATTAGCTGTAGTTGATCATTTCAGACATTTACATTTCTTCCTGTCAGCAAATTTCTCTATTTCATTCATATGAAAGTGAGGTTGAGAAAATTGTATAAGCTGTAGTTGATCATTTCAGACATTTACATTTCTTCCTGTCAGCAAATTTCTCTATTTCGTTCATATGAAAGTGAGGTTGAGAAAATTGTATTAGCTGTAGTTGATCATTTCAGACATTTAGCTATCTTCCCTGTCAGCTAAGTTTTCGATTTCGTTCCTGTGAAAGTGAGGTTAAAGAAATTGCATTCTTAAAATACATTCGAACAACCTGAGAACGAACACACACACACATACCTACACTAAAACACTTTCTGTATGCTTCTGCTTCTTACTTGCGGTTAATGCTGCTTTAAAATGAACAATATTAATTCCGATTTATTACATGAAAATAAGCAAATGAAAATAAATGCAAGAAATATTCAAATTATCGCAAAAAACGCCAACAATTAGAAAATTAATCGTCGAAAATCTGAAGATATGAGAGGTATCTCGAAAATTTATTGCCACAAAAAATTGTGTGTGTTATTCTGCTACTCAAAAACAAAGTTTAAGAAATTTTCTTATAAGTGTTGGTTAAGGACCATTGTTAACGCAATTAAGATAGAAATTTGCTCGTAAGTACGTACTATAGCTGAACTTAATTGCAGATTTTCTGGAGTATGAATAAACCAGCTATGTTTATTCAATTCCTACTATTAGCTCATACTCTGTTTTTATAACTTGAGCAAATTTTGAGCAATAACCAAACATTTGCCTACGTACCCAGATAAGTCATTAATATATGAATCTCATTATTAAATATAGTAAACATGATCCACAGTTAAAACTCATATATTCAGTGGGTTTCGTACAGTCTCATATTATGAACATAGCTTCAGACAACATTAACCAATTAATTGTATTATAAGCATAAAATTTTTAAATCCTGAAAATCTTGTTTACTTCATGAAATGCATTTACGACTGTAAAAGGCACATTTGGTTTTATAAATGATTATAAAGCTAACAGTTATTAAAAAAAGCTATATCTATTCTCATCGTGGCTTTAATTTATCTTGAAAGTTTTGAATGAAAATGAAAGATTTCTAATATTTTTCAATTTTTAAGTTGAAATCGTCACTTAATTAATGAGACTCTGATTAAAATATGATGAAAGTAGGCAATTTATATATTTATTTCAGCAAAAAGGACCAGAATTATTTAGCAATAGGAAATCAAAATATAAAAGTTTTTGAATAGAAGAAGCCATAAGCCAGTGTGTGAAGTATTAAGTCATAAATCATAAATAAATTTAATAAATAAGAAAGTAAGGAATTGAATGAATTAAGAAAGGTAAATTATTTTTCTTGGTTAATACAACTTACTAGATTTTCAATTCATTTACATATTGATAAGTAAGTAATAAAACAACACAAAATTACGAATCAAATATTTATCCAAAAAGAACTTTAAGAAGTAAATATAAATACAAAATTAATTAAATATTTTGCATTTATTTATTGCAAAACAAATAAAACTTCTTAGATGGCAATTTTTTGTGGCTAATCTCATTTTCTTTTATAATTGTATTAACTCATACAATAGCACAATAATTGTGTTTACAGTTTTTATCGGTATTAATTTAAAAAGCGTTCTATTTCTATAATGTTTGTAACTAGAGAATCAGATTTTAAAATTTTTTAAATTTATTATTGCAGTTTTATCCATATATTGTACTTAATGATTAAATAAAAAGAAATCATTGATCAAAATTTTTACTCATGCTTGAAATTTTCCATTACCTAACTCTTTATTTCTAAATATAACAGTTATTGAAAACACACAGTAGTGTGAAAATTCTTACATCTACATGAGCTAAAGATAAAACAATGTTGAACATGGAGATTAATTTTTAAATTAAATGACTCTACATTGATAGATTATTAAGCATTCTGGCTAACATAATAAAATGTTATCTTTAGATTTGCGTTCGGTGTACTTTTTAAGACTCGAGTTTAGGACCAGAAATTCGTGCTGTAAAACGCTATAAAATGTTAAGTGTCAGCATATAATAACAGCAAGAAACACTTATCTAATGCAAGTAACAATTGGAAGGGTGATAAAATTAACAATTGGAAATTAATTTGAAATAAACAATGGACCTTTACACAAATCAGACTAATCATGTTCATCTGCATGTTATGCATTTATATAATCAGCGTAAGGGGAGGAAAACCCCAATTCAGGTGATCCGGTATCACAATCGAATCTATTTAGTCCATTAATCGAAAGTTAGAATGCAATCCCGCAACTAACTGACCAATTCATCCCACCCTTTAAGGACCCGATTAAAAGATAGACGGGATCAAAGGAGAAGGACCGACAGCTGCAGGAATCGATAGCGCGCCTCTTAATTCCAATCCTAATTCTGCAATTCCTTTCACGATGTTGGTTAAGAGGATTGAGTACTTCAGTCACGTCATTCTTCACCCTCCCCCCTCACGATAAATTACACTGCGACAAATAAGACCTAGGCGTAGGTCTTACAGCTAAGTACGTTTCATCAATCTATAATGTCAACTATAAAAGAATTATTGTTGAAGAATTCGTAGAAGAAAAATTGTTATATCTTTCCATTTAAAAATACCTATCAAAAATTAATATTTTGAATAAATTAACATTTAAACTTTATTAAAGAAATTATTTTTAAATATTTTTCAAAGCTTCAGTTATTTTTTTTTTTCAATCTATCAACTTGATACTACACGATAATCGTCCTATCGAATTTCTTTAAATGATGTACCAGATTTCGAACGGACAGTATTGCTAAGAATAATACTTACTCAAATATGCATTATTTTTTTTAAAAAGTAATTATTTTAATGAATATCATATTCAAACCAAAGGCTAAGAATAAATTCACAAAAATAAATTGTGCAGGAATGTGTATTCTTCTCCGTAGCTTGAATGTTGTCAAAGAACATAAGTGGTCGCATACATGTTGATTGGAACTGCAAAAAGTTAAGATTAATGTCTGACGTATTGAAGAAACTGAACTTTTAAATATTTAATGTATTCAAAATTGTAAGTTATTTATAATTTAGAGATTTAAAAGAATATATACATCAGAACATTCAAGTATTTTCTTAAAAACACAGATTCACACAATTGAGTATTAAAATACAGAAGGTAAATAATTAAGAAAGTTGAATTATAAAATAATATGAAATGGAAAAAAGATAAATATATTGATTCAAAAATAATCACTGAAAGAAACTTAGATAAGCGTGCAAGTGAAATAAATTACAGTTATCGGGCATTTTTATCAAAACCGTATTTTAACTGTAACACAAAACTGTTTATTAAACGTTTATCTGAAGTAAAGACATGTTCACAGGATAGATGATTAATATACTGATTTAGCAGCTTATTAATCTTTTACCTTGTAAGCACAAGTAGAGATAAATAAAAGGCGTTGAATAGTGATAAATATCAGTATGGGTGGATATTTAAATAAAAAGAAAATTTTCCGGGATTTTCTTCGGCAATACTTAATTCTGAATGGGCTATTTTTACGTTCCAGACAAAACACATGCGGTAATATAGTAAAAAAATAAATAACTCTGAATTCGTATTTAAATAAATAATCTTCATTACAATTTTTATTTATTGAATCACACTTTTTAATTTAAATAAAAGAATATAAAAAAAATCTTTATACTTGCTCCCCCCCCAAAAAAAAACAAGTACACCAAACTAGGAAACTACTTGATTATATTTCTAGATAATACCCCCTTTGGAATTTTGTGGTTCCTTTATTAGTAAATAAAACTGTGCAATCAATATTCTATTGATTCTGTAACAGTTATGTTTCAATTTTTCAGGCTGAAAATTATGCTTTAACTTTACAGATTTCATTTTAACTGTGTGTAGTTTCAATTCAGGCATGGGTATACACAGTGATTTGAATTCTACTTTAAGTTTCTATTAATACCGTTACAAGTCCCTACTGAATCTCCAGTCTTGATCTTTATCCTGTCCTAGTCTGTATTGAATTAGTCTTCATACACTAAAAGTGACAAGCAAATCAGCAATTACTATTCGATTTTATTGATATTTTAATTACTTAATTTATTTATAATTCCACAAATGGAAATTTAGTCTTAACCCTACTAATAAATTATATGTTTCTTCGAAATAATACTGAATTATAAACAAAAAATTTTCAATAAATTATTTTAAAAAGCAGTAATTTATTAATTTTTTAAAATTTATTTTAAGCAAATATATTTATTCAGTGAAAAATATTTACGAATAAATTTAAGGTTTTTTTTATTTATTTGGTACAAAATAAAAACACACCAATAAGACAACTTTATATAATTGTTTCATGTCATCTTATATTCTGTAGCAGAAAGCAAATATCCAAAATTGGGATCTTGTCGTAATTAGCTATCCAAATATTTAAGATCGTTCCTAAAGTCAATATGAGCTCATAATTAAAAAAATAACAATTCTCTAGATAAGAAGATCATTAATTGCTCTTACACTGCAGATAAGAAAGAAATAATAAATTGGAGCCCTTCTTAATTTGAAGAGTAATTAAAGTTTGTTTATTCGCCTCGTAACAAAAAAACACGCAATTTTTACATTCGACCTTCCCTCTAATAAGGTTCTCGCAGCGGCCTGGGCGATGAATCGATCATTTTGAAGGCAGCTGGGGTGGGAAACTTTCCTTTGTCGTGGAGCCAATGACGCATTTCAATGAAATTCTGCATGAAGTTAGAGAGAAAAAAACGTGATGATGCAATTTTTATACATTCTAATGAATAAGCACTTCATAATAACGGGAATGCCAAGAAGAATCTTTTGAATTGTCGACAAATTGCGAAGCCATTTTTTAATTAAGATTTTGCATTAATTAAATTGAAATCCTATGGTATAAGATATTGTAACTGTCATAAGGGATAAACTTTTAACGATTTCATCTTTTGTTGTACAATTTATTACGCTTAAAAAAATAACAAAAGTTATATTTCTGATATTTTACGAGCGTTATAGCGTCTTATTATGATTAAACGTATGTTTTAGTTATACATTTAATCAGCTTACAAAATGTATGTCTTTTAATTTTAATAACATAAATATATATCAGCGACATGATTACATTTAATCAAATTTGAAGTATAGTCAAATTTTTTAGTAGAATAGTTATATAATTGTAACAAAACCACAGTATTAGCACATCAAGAGGAAAGTAAAAAGTTTAACGGATATAATGGTAAACTGTGCATATTACATAACTGTTTACTTCATCAGAAAACTACAGGAAGTGCAACCACTAATACGAAATATGGCCATAAAAATTTGTTCAATAAAATTGTGGTGTTTGCCAATTGCGGTTGTTCAATAAAATTGCAAAAAACTAAGAACACAAGATGTCAGCAGACCAGTGTCAAATGGGACATATTCCTTTAAGATTTCATGGTGGGACTGTCGCTTAATGTGTTCTGAAACTAGACTATTGTTGTGGCTTAACTTTTTATGCCTTGGCACAATTATTAGCTCTTTTCACAAAATATTTTTCAATTCCGATACATTTAAGAAGAAATTAGTTAATATTTTTATTAATGAAGTTGCATGTAGGTCTGGTTAGTTTGGGCGTCGGTTACCTTACCAGAAAATAGTGAGTTCGAATTCCAACTTAACCGAAGATTCGTCTTGTTCATTAAAGGCTGTTGAGATACGTTAAATAAGGCGTGATTGCAATGTCCTCAAAGTGAAATGATATCTCTGGGGTGGCAGATCAATTATTGAAGGTTCTTCTGCTTGGGTCTTGCTTCTTAATTAAGAAGATTCCCAACCGGTGGCTTCTACCTAACTGATAAAGTCCAACTCTGAGCTAGATATAGGGAAGTATGCCTTTTCAACAACAACAAAACAATACTTCATTAGGTTATGAATCAGCAATAAACTGATACACTTATTTCTATAATTTTTAGACATTTTTAGTAAAACGGCAACCCAAAATTAGTAAATACACTTTCACATGCTCAAAGGCATGTGTGGAATTATTTCCGATTTCTGCAAAGCACTCGATGGATTCCTCAGATAAACCACCTGGAATTTCCTGAAATTAACATAAAAATAAAATCCATTCTATGTAAAATCAAGCATATAAAAGAACGTTTCTTTTTTTTGAAAGAAATAAAAACGAAGGCTCTTCAAAAATTCAATGACGTCTAGCTGTAAGCCTTCTATCCTTACTATTATTTCCTATTCACTTTTTATATTTTTGTGTAAAAAATTTTTATGGTGACGTATATACTCAAGAATGCATTTTCAATTATGTTTCCACACTGAGCACTTTTAAAGCTAAAGTAAGAATATTTTTTTTTAAGAAATAATTTTTTAGATGACAAAATTTTTATTAAAACTGAATGATTGAAGTATATTTATTATGTTAAAGTGTTTCCAACCAGCAAAAAGAAAAAAATTCATTTTTTATAAAGTAAATATATTAAAGTCAAAATAACAATTAATTATAATTTTATTAAGATAACTGATAATGGTATCCTATTTTTGAAGAAGATGAAATGTATCCTATTCTGGAATAAGCGAAGATGTATGTAAACAAAAGAATAAAAGTCACGATACGTGCGTCATTAAAAAATTAATTTTGTATTTGAATCAACCTAGCACGCTACCATTACAATCTTACTACTATATATTATCCAACATTCAAATGCATTTATTCCAATAAATGATAAGATCAATAACACATATTTTCCAGCAAATATATAATATAATACTTTCCATTCAATATCTCCTCTAAATACAATAATGAGCTCATACACGAAAAATTATTCACGATCAATTAAACAAAATCTTGTAAATAGCATTATCAGATTCCAATATTCATTCTCTGGAATATCATGACAGATACTCGAGTTCCTTTTCTTCACGTTCAAGTATTTTAATAGCAGCACTATTCCCATGTAAAATAGATAATGTCAATCGATACATTGCTTTGAATTAAATTCCACCAAAAATCAGCGAAAGTTCAACCTAGTTTCTGTTCAATGTCCTTACTTGTTCCTTACACCGTATGACAAGGCATTCAAGATGAATGAACCATTGGTTTCCCTTTCTCTTGAAGGCCGGAAATATTCCGTCACCGTAAAAGATCGATAGGGAAATGTGGTATTGGGGCAAATGTCAACTCAATTATCGCTGATGTATAATGAAACAAAGAAATGAATCGTTTTTGAATTGTGATGACTTTCCCTAGAAATTTTTACGTGATTCAAAAAGCTTTTATTAAATATTTTTAAATTCACGGAAGTTCAAATTTTCTTATTTGGAAGACATACGCAACGTAAAAACTAATTAAATTCCAATAAACTTACTGAGATTAGAAAATTTTTAAAAATCTTATATTAGCCATTAATAAATAAAACGCATGCATATTATCAATCAATATACAAATTTTAACATTAACTTCACTTCAGAGCGAAGCATTTAAAGATAGTATATACTATATAAATTATTATTTAGACTTAAAAGAAATTCATGATATCTTAAAATATGATTTTTATGTTCCTGAAATATTTGAAGGTAGTTTTTCTATACCAAATTTTCAGTAGTACTTCCAGAATAAGAATGTGAATTATAAATCATACTATATGAAATATGTAAAGGGTGTAGACGCTGAATTGGTTTGAAATTACATTAAAACAACTAGCAACAATGTTTAGTTACGATAGAAGAAATGCTAAATTGACAGATATTAATGCCCTTTTCTTTGGATTCTAATCTAGTATTGCAGGACGTAAATATAAAGCAGTAACTATTGTATTTCAAAAGTGATAAAATGGAAAATAGCTCATTTGATAAAGAAAAAACAACATAAATATCATGTAAATATCTCATTGAATTTCTTTGTTCACGAGAAGTTTTGTGACAAACATAGTCATCTGCATTTTCAGTTTTATTTCATAGATTATTTAAAAACCATAACGATAGACATTATTTTAATCTGAATTCTTTAAGGATAATGAAGATTTAAAATGCATTAATTAAAACAACATTTATATTGGAAAGTCAAAATACCAACTTTTACTTTGAACAAAATTGAAAACATTTTTTAAATTGTGAATAATATTGGCTTATATACTTCTGAAAGTTGTATTTCTGCTAAAACATTTAATTAATTTTGCAGAATTCTATATAAATTGCAAGAAGTTCCAAGATTCCAACTCATTAAAAGTAGATGAAGAAATATACAAGAATTGTTTTTATATAAATAATTATACTGTGCACGGAATGATATTTCAAGAGGATTACAAAATGCATTCAAAAATTGAAGAATACATACGTCAGAAGAAAAGACATTTAAATATATTTTTCTTATTATTGTTATTTCTCTCATTTTACATGTGGCTATTTTATATCATTTGATATTAATCATTAATTTTAACCTCTAAATAACCCTACTATTGTTCTTTAAATTAATTTACCTATTTTTAAAATTGAATAATTAAACAAAAAACCAGTTAATCAAAACATCAGATTATTATCGTAACCATTAAAAAAATTGATTCAAAAACATGTCCTGTTATTTTATATTCAATTGTTCATTTGTTATTATATACTGATTTAAATACAATTAACCGAAAATTTTGTTTCACTTGTGGATCAACAAATATGGCGAATATAAACACAGAAGTATTAAAGTCCATTTACAGTTTGTTTTCAAAAGGAAATTATTTTAGGAACAAACTTTATATTGCTTTTCCCTGACTCCAAACGGTAATATTTATTAACGTCTGACGCTCTGTTTTATGACTAGTGCTTATGCACTGCTGGTTCACTCTTTATCGTTTTCGAAGCATTCTTAAGGCCGCAGTCATTTTCTGGTCTGAATATTTCGTTGGATGCATAGATAACGCAGGTTTTCATAAGCAGTTATTGTTGTGCAGAAAATGTTATTAAAACTGATATTTCGAAATTATTGTAAAAAAGAATTCATTATTCTAGAGGTGTCACTCAACTCACAAAATTTATACTAATGTAACTAAGATGAAATATCTTTATTTTGATTAGATTCGGCATGCATTTCAACATAGCAAATATAATGACAACACAATACATAAATTTTAGGTTTTTCACAGATTGCAAAATACTTAATTTTGGATATAAATTCCCCATTTGGATATAAATTCCATTTTCCATATCCTCACGACAAATTGTCAAATCATACAATAAAATTGGAGGAATTAGAAAATGAAGAACAACCTCAAAATTATTTTCAGTTTCGTACCATCGTAAATTTTTTTTCTTCTTAAATACTGGATATTACTTGATTTTTACGGCCCTGCTATAAAAAGGACACCAAGAAAAAGCATACCGTTTGTGGCTTTTGGTAGAGTTTCACTGCCGTCTGGTTCGTGGCTATTGCTTATATAAATTGACAGCATCTACACGACTGTTTTAAATATTAAATTAAAAGGCCTGTTTTTACTCATATAAATTTTGTAGTATGATTTCCACAAGACACTATTCTAGATGAATAAGAACGCACCATAAACTTCGCAATAGAAGATCAATTTAACAGGAAGATATATGATATACTGCTATAGTTCATTACGAGTTACTATCTCTTATAATAATAAATGTACTAAAGAAATAAAAATCTCAAAATATATCGAAATAAAAATAATTAAAGAGTTTTAAATAAGCCTTCATAAATGGAAATCAACCATTAAAAAAGATAAAATAATTTTTTTTTAAATTTCTTATTGTTAATGCGGTAGAAGCTTTGTAGCGCAATAAAAATATTAGTTATATGGATTGTTGAACACACAGCATGATATTAGATACAATCTCAGAATCACCCCTTGTTATTCATTATCTGTATTATTTTTATAAAGTCAAAATTTCCAATTGAAAATGACCTCGTGCGAACAGTTACAGTGGCCCATACGTATGAGGTTTTCAAACAGAATGTTAACACATGGTTTAAAATTAGAGTAGATTTAAAGAAAAAATATCGAGAATTGTACTTTTCCAAGAATCATGCATTAATTCCACATAAGTAAAGTATTACATTAATGTAATGTATGAAGCTCTTGTGAAATTTTCTGACAATATATTCATTCCCAATATATTCAATTCCCATTATATATAATAGGACACATTAAAGCAGAAACAATTGTAAGGAATACTCTCCCATGAATGAAGATTCCATAAACCTTTGACGGAATTAATAATAATCACAACGAAAAATCTGAAAAAATGTCAAGCCTGACACACAAATTGTAGCACAGAAATATTCCAGCCATTTTTCTTTTGAGAATTTAACCATGATAAAGAACAAGATTATACTTAAGTGTCATCAACCACTGTGATATGATCTTTTGTTTATGCAATATTATTGGCATTTGATGTATCATTTGGAGTCATTGGAAAATTGGCTAAGATATTGTTTGAAAGTCAATGAGACACAAATAATTAAAAATCACAAATATTAATTATACATAAAATGTTCTTAATATTAGTTTTTTATAATTATGATAATAATAAAACTTAATTTAACTTTTCACTTCTTTTCAAGATATCAATCGTAAATCAAAATTGAAGTCTTGCAGAATGCGTACAAGTTGTTTTATAAATTGAATAAATAGAATTCTCCATATTTAGAGAATACTCTCATCTTAGAATGAATTATCAAATCCACAGAATGGATTATCATTATCAAAATATCCACACAAACTTAAGAGGTTATTTCATTGTGCATTTACTCAATTAGTAGGCTGATCTTACAGTAAAAATTCCTTCTAAAAATTAACTTGGAGGAATTTTTGAACAAATACAAAATTGTGAAATACTCAAAAATGTATGAAATTCGTTTTCTATTTTGTTGGGCACAGTTGCCGTATAATCCAGAATGACAAATTATAAGTTAAACTTTTTTTCCCTCGGATTTTCTTATTTATCTGGCAATTTGGTTTTTATTACGTCATAGAGATGAAGACCCGTAAGAATTATGTAGAAAATTCTATTTGGGCCACCCTAGTATTTACGTTATCGCGAGAAGAATTAATAAGTCATCTTGGCAATATTACTGCATCGCCAAAAAAATTCAGAAATGGCAATCTGGATAATACGACATCTGTGCCTTTTGTTGGTATATCCACAGACACTTGTACGACTGCGTTTTGTTTTCTCTCAATATTCATTTTATATTAAGTAAAAATCGAAAACTTACAAAATTATTAAATTCATTCGCCTCGCTGATTGCTTAGATATTATAATTATATTTGCAAACTAGAAAATCAAAGTATATTAAAATTAGAAAAAAAAATAGAAATATTTTTCATAAAAGTGTAAAAAAATCTTTGAAAACTCCATAATACGTTTTGAAAATTTTTGATAGTCAAAAATGTTTAGGGATCTCTCGTTTTAACCTATCATTTCCACCTTAAGCGTTAAATTATAAGAATATTATAAGAGAATTTTTAACACAAAACAACTTGTTTATTCAAATGTATGTAAATAGTTCACTAAGAAAACAAAATTATCATTTTAACTTTTTTCAAAGTATATAGTTCTCTAAAAATACGAGTTGAGTGAGAAATCAACATTGAAGTAAGCATTCACAGCTTAATAAAGTTCACTATTTAGAAAGTTTTCTCATTATTCATATTCTTAAAACAATCTTTTAAGCGACTCACAAAATCCGTACTTGACACAAAACCTGTTGATTCGACAAATGGCGATACTCATTCATTTTTATGAATGAGGTTAGAGAATTTCAGCCATTTAACAAGCTATTGTTCTCTTCAGAATAATCAAATCGCATACTACCAATTACTCTTTTCAATGCCTAATTGAAAATTCTTGTAATTCAAAAATTCATTTTGTCTCGAACTGCAGCCACTAATTCTTTAAGTTAATTACAATTGGAAGTAGTAAACTTAATTAACCAGAGTTGTATCTTTAATGAAATTATTCGATTACATACATTGCTCGGAAGGAAAAGGAATAAAACAGCGGCAACTATTGCTTGATTTGATTTATTTGCCTTTTACTTTCAAATGTCGTAAAAATCAAAATGCATCGCTCGGAAAGTTGAGATTCTTTCCACTCAAAGAAAAATAATTAGTTTGAAGCAAGTTTTAATTGGAAAATTCTTGTTTTGAAATATAGTGCTAAATTTAAAGTGGCACGATCAATATTAATTACAATGAATGTCTCAAATTCCACTGCTAGGTAACCTTATATGTTTGTAAATTTTCTTAGTGACAAGTTAATCGGAATAATGTTGTGTAAGAATGAAGACAAATATGAAAAATCATAATTAGTCTTATTAAAATCATAAACATTTTTAATTGTTTTGGGAAACCATGTCTATCAATCACTTTCACGATATAGATAATATGATAACAATCACCTTTAATATGCATTTATTTTATAAATCAAATAATAGCAATTCCTTTTAATTTATCTGCACAAATATTAAAATCAAATTTCATTTATGAAAAAATTAGAGATTAGAAATATTCATTAAGTTTTTATTCCTTTTATTGATAACATATAAGAAATTTTAAAAATGGAGAGAGAAAATTATGAGGAAAAGTATTAATTGACGGCAGCATTACACAATTTTTTTCTGCAAAAATAGGACTGTTTGAATATGTTTGCAAAAATGTTATAAAAATATTGTACAAGCTCTATACGTAAAAATACTTGTAGAGAAACCATACACATTCTCCGAGACTAGCGTAAGTTAAAAATCAAAATTTTGGAATTATCATCATGAGAAAAGAAATCGTGATCAAATGTTAGGACGGAAAAAATAGCGTCGCATTTTGCAATCCAAAGCACATTTTTTTGTCAATTATTTACCAAATTTTTATTTCAATACTGTTCTTGAGAATAATATTTTTTTATTAACAACACTATAAAAAATGACCTTGAGTGGTATGCAATATCAATTTCATAAAAGAATCAATTTAGTAGAACTCCAATCATCCGAATTGTTGATTATCCGAATCGTTTTTAGAATTCCAGAAAAATAAGTTGGATTGAAAAAGAGAAAGAAAGTGAGAAAAAATGAGAAAGCTCAAGAAAGGAAAGATAAGAGAAGGGAGAAGGCGAGAGAGAGAGATGTGTCACTTGAGGAATTCTGAAGCATTCGTTTGAAAATTCTTGAATGCTCAGAAGTGAGTGCTGAAGATGGATTATGAGTGAGACCCTAGATTTCAAATTGCAAATGATAGTAAACTGATCTAAAAAATTTATTAAGAAGATGACCTTGCCGCTCAACTTGTTTAGTGGTCAGTGTGCCTGACTGCGGATAAGGAGGTCCTGGGTTCGAATCCCGGTTCGGGCATGGATGTACTTTCTCTCTCTATCTATCCTGTCTTTGTCCTTTCCTTGTATGAATGAGGTGTGAATGGTTGCCTACCCTATAAACGAGTTCCTATGGCATGTGTGTACTGAAGAGGTCGGACTCCACACTAAATACGGTTCAGTTGGAAAAGTGGAGCAGCGCATCCCATATTGCCAACCTAGCTGGCACACGACAACAACAACAGAAGATGACCTTGATTTCGAAAATGAAGCAGACACGAGACCATCAGCTAGTGAAGTATTTTCAGTCTTTGAAACTGCCTTGAAGTGGATGGAGCGTCGGCCCGAGTGTGACCACATGCAAATTCTCACTGTCCAGCAGATGCCCCACTTGTCAGCCAGAAAACGGATGAAGACAGTAAAACAGCTCATTGTGACCGAAATGTTCAGCAAGCAATGAATTTCATTGACAGCACTGTGCATACATACTGCTTTAATGAACAGCACTTGTGTAAGTACCTTAACATATAAAAGTGTTGCCATTTTCATTTAATTGATTAAAAGTTCTTTTTCTTTAAAAATATGTAGTTTTTTCCTCCGTTTTTCAACGTACAATAATTAATTAAAAATAGACCCTTTTTTCGAAAAAATCCAATCATCCAAATGGGATCCTGTCACAGCTGGTTCGGATAATTGGAGTTCTACTGTATTTTGAAAAATAAGACAAAATTTTAAAGCAGGCTTGTCTAAAGTGCGGCCCAAACGCAAATTATGAAACCATTTAAATTTACACATTCTTATTAAAAAAATAATGTTTGTAATGTGATTCATATACAGTGGATTCGTTAACATTTATTTTGAAATAAAAACAGTTTTAGTATGTACTCATTTAACCAGAGGCTTCTTGCTGTTTCGAAAATCAAAAGTAAAATAAATAAAATTCTATAACTGATCGTGACGTCATCTTATCACTCATTGTCTCGGAACAATTAGCTCTTGTAAGAATACTTAATTTATCATCACTTCTTGTTCCTGTTGCCTTATATGAGTTAGGCTATTTTACAAATATATATAAATATATGTGGATATAAAAATAAGTAAGTTCTATAAAATCTTAACATTCTGTGTGTGAATAATTCAATTTACAATATGTATTTAATTAACTGACGCGAATCGTCTCAACTTGTTATGTTTGTTTGATTTTCATTTTAGTGACAATTATTATAGTTCTTAATCCGGAAAATATTAGAATTTAAATTTAATGTACATCGCGATCTCTTTTCTGATTGAATTTGAGTTATTCTGCTTTCATTTGAAAGATTCTCAGTTCTAAATCATGCAGCTTATGTGCCAATATTTTTTACCGATATAACAATATATACTTGATTGCTGAATTTTCGAGTTGAATGTTTGATTAATAACTTAGAAAATGCAATGAAAGTAAACGTAACATTTAAATATTCTTTGTCACATTGTTTTTGAGGATATTTTTTATTATTTCGATCAATTAATTTCAGATTTTATTCAGAGTATTTCTTATTTAGAACTTAGAACATACTTAATTATCTAAAAATCAAATAGTTTTGATGAATAGATTTAAGGAACATTTTACACAGCACATTTGATTCATAAATATCATTATCGTTTCGTTATTGTTTCTTGAATCAAAATGTTTATTTCAATGTCACTAATTTTAGTGAAAGTAACTAATTTTTACATTTTATTTAGAAAGATACTTTTCAAAATATAAGTATATAATAATTACACATATAATAACTTAAAAAAATAATTGAAAGTCAACTTTGTTTTTCTTTTTTGGCAATTTAATAATTGTAATAAAGCGTTTTTCTGAATTTTTTTGTGTCTGAACTTATTTTTGAGTAAATTTGCATTATTTTTATTCTCCCCATGAAATCCAATACTGTTATTAAGTTGAATTAACATAAATTTTATAGTGATTTAAATTTTTTCAATGCAGTTTTTTGAGAATTGGAAAGATTAATTTAAGATAATTGCGTTTTATTTGACGATACAGCATTGATTAGAATGATTGTAACTTCAATTGAAATTAATTTTAAATTTTCTGTAACTGTAAAATCACTTACAAAACTTACAAAATTCAAGTAAATTAAAAAAGAGGTAGCAAAGCATTTGTTAATTTGCTTACTCCACTCTATAAATGTGTAACTCATGAATAAAATCAGACCAAAAATAATAAAATACATTTGAGTTCCAAAGACTATTTTGATTATAAAAATCTGGGCAATTTGTGTGGAAAAATTTTAAAAATGGAAAGTGTATTACAAAAACTGTTAACTTTATAAGAGCAAAAGGATTTAATCATCATGCAAGATTTTCTAAAGGTAATGGGCACCGAGTTTGCATGAGTTATTTACTATACAGAAGTAAGATAACTCACTAAGGGGGAATTGCTCAAAAGGTTTTATGATTTAAGAACTGAAATGAAAATGTTTAAGAAAACAAATGGGAAATCTGTGACTGAATTTGAAGACGAACATCGGGTTTTCAAGTAGCTTTTTTTAGTAGACTTAGATGAACATTTGTATGATTTAAATTTGAGATTTCAATCAAAAAACCAATTTATTAACAATATGTTCCAATCAATAACAGCGTTTGAAAGAAAGTTAAAAATTTGGCACATTCAAGTAAAAGATATGTCATATTTCAATATTTTAGCTGCACTTAAACTTGTGATTTGCACAAAATATGTAAAATATGCTGCATAAAATTTTGGTTTATTTCAAGAATTCGAAAGTACCTTTCAAGATTTTAGGAAAAAAGTTGTGAGAATTTCCACATATTTCCTATCCTATTTCCTTTAAAAATAAATAAATTGCCTTCAAATCTTCAAATCGAATGCATTTAATTGTAAAATGGCTTTCAACAGAAAGAAAAATTTGAAAATATTTCTTTACTATAGTTTTATAAAGATTACCTACCCCGTGATAAATATCCTAATTTTCACAATCATGCATTATTAATGTCTTCAGCTTTTAGCAATACCTATATCTGGGAACAATTATTTTCAAGAATGAAGACACATAAAAAACAAAACTAAGACAAGTATCAGTGATAAACATCTTGAAAATGCATTAAGAATTGCTGCTTCGTCTATTGTAGCCGGTATCGATTTGCTTAATCAACAAAAGAAAACACATCCATTTCATTAATTTGAATTTTTTCCATCGTTATCAAATCCAATCTAAATGAAACCAACATTTTCTTACAAATTTAAAATGAATATGTACCTAAACACATTTAATTCAAATTAGAAAAATTAATAATATAGCGAAATTTATTTTAATATTATTTAATTATACATAGCGTTAATTTTTTTATTTCAATTTGTACAAAAAATCTTGCATCAGCAAATACTTTTCTTTGCAATGCGGCCCTCATACGGTCATAGTTTAGACCCTCGTGTTTGAAAGCAATTCAGCAATTTATCCATTTTGTTTCATAATTGAATGAATACTTAAATATGCGTATTAAACAATGTTTAAGTAAAGTGCTTTACAACAGTGTTTAAGTATGAAGCTTAATAATGACAAAATATATCTTTCACTCTATAAATATCGATATCGATATTACTTCAAATTAAGTGCATTGCTATTTTGCTGTATATTAATCTTTAGACAACATATGTATTGGTATTTATTTATACATATGTATCATAATAAAGTTGAATTCTAGAACATCCAGAGTAATCAAAAAGTTACTCTTATATTAAAACATAATTTTAACATAATTAAAAATAAACGGTTATACAGCTCTAAATCAATAACAATAAAATTCTTTCAATGGAATTGTGCACTGTAAATATAACGAAATTCTATAGTTCTACCAACACATTTTCACATGTCTATTAAAGATGGGTGCTTAAAAAGTATCTTTAGGTGTGTGCCGAATTTATTATTTATTCGAACTTGTTTACTTTTCACACCCATAATTTTGTATAACCTACATTTATTACTATTTATTCAGATTTTATTTTTAATGTTCTTTGGAATTTTAATTTTGATTGGTTTTCAATTCTTTGGAAGTAAGTCCTGATTTTTGATGTTAATTTATCAATTATAACTTTTAGAATATGTCAAAATGAATCTTCTTTAATGTGTAATTCCAATTACAATTTTATTCAGAGTTCCAATTATTAAGTTGTGTTACCAACAGTACACAATTTACTTTATATAATAAAATTATTTTTATTTTAATTTCGTTATATCACTGAAATTTAAACTGTTATTTATAGCCTTATAATTATATCCGCAATGAAATTTACTCAAAATCTAACTTTTATCGATTCTTTATATATTCATCAAAAATTGTGATTATTAATATTTTTATAAATTATTTTTAAAATTGTCAGCCATAAATTAATATAATTTTATGAGTGATAACTTTAAAATTATTTTTCTCATTATTAGTAATCTAAAAAATACCCAAATTTGAAACTAATGTCTCAGACAATATTTTTTCAATTTTATGATATTTAAAACTATGAGTAAAATATTTTACTAAACATTAAAAAGACAAAAATAGCGGCAAGAATATTTATATCCCTTAATTTTAAGAAATTTAATTTTCAAAATACTTTAATATTATGCCATTCTTTATATTATGAAACTTCATTTTTGTAATTGTAAGCATATATTTATAACTATTATAAAATTAAAATATAGATAAATCAAAACAATATTTAGGAATATTAAAAAAATTAATTTTTGTGCCTCACATATCTTTTGTTTTATCACTCAATAATAAATTTTTAAAATAAATTTTTAAATTATAATAAATTTCTCTGAACTATTACTATAATTATTTTTCTTTAAATTTCCGAGAAATTTTCTCAAATTATAAAGTCAGAGATTTAAAACTAAAGTAATATTTTCAACATGAAGAACGTAAACAGAGCCGCATTTAAATGATTTAAAAATTACAAAGAAACATAAAAACGAAATACTTTTATTATCGTTTTTGTTTTGGATAGGGAAGAAAAGGATTTTGCAATAACTTTTATGTTTATAAAGAATTGTTAAAAAAGTACTAAGAACTCAAAAGATCATGTAAAATATAAATGACTTGCGCCATTTTTATACCACAACAACATTTTCAAAGTGCTTTTTGCTGTCATTCAGTTTGACAGCAATTAATAAAGTGTCACCTGGACTATTCAAAAGGCTTTTTTCTCAGTCCTTTTGAAGAGTTGGTGAATTGTCCGCATTTTTATTTTCTTTTATCTACTTCAATTATTGTTCGAAAAAAATTCGAGTTCTTTTTTAAGATAACAACATTTTCTCATAATAATAAATTCTGAAGCAAAAAAAATATTTCTAAATCTTTTATTTTTTTAAAAGAAATAAGAGATGCCAGAATAAAATAATTAAAAGTTGGGAAGTTTATAATTACCAAAGCAAAGACAAGCACTTTGTAAATTTTTATTTTGTAAATTATCATTTTGTTTTACTATAAATTTGGTTTATTTTGCAGTATATTTTTAATTTTTACAGTCATTTCTTAAGAAATTTTTATTTTTTAAAAAAAAAGGATTGAAATGATTTCAATACCTTAGTTGGTTTCATTTCTTTTCCTCTTTAAAATAAATTTAATATTATTATGGTGGTATTAACCGTAAAAATTAGAATATCATTCTGTTATCAATTTTTTTCGCAATTCTAATAACATTATACCTAACTATGATGATATAAATTCTTGCTGCTGTAAAAGATTGATACCTTGAAAACAAGAATTTCATAATCAATAAATGGCGATTGTGAAAATCAAAACTGCCTTAAAATCATATCCAATCGCGCTTTTCTTTGCTTCTTAAGATAAAAAAGGATTGTGTTGAAAAGGTTGTAGAATACAGAGAGTGGGTGCTGTCTGTGTGTGCATGGAAGACATCTCTCTACAATAAATAGATCTGTTTGGTACATTGTTAGGTACAAATTATCTGGTTGGAACTCTTAAGTCAAATGAAGAATACTGTTGATTATTTACACTTCCTAAGCCATTTTTGGGTACATGTTTTTATGTGGATACGTTAGTTTAGAAATTAATATAATTAGAGAATCTGAAGCCAGATTTGAATATAAAACGTAAACGTCAGAGACGCCAATCTTAAGAAATATCCATCGGCAACTCAAGACATATCTGATTCCACATATATATACATATATATATATATTGCATTGTATTGATTTAGCAAATAAATTGAAATTAGCGTCTTAATTTTTATTTGCAAATTTCTTCCCTCTATATCTTCACGCAAATTATTATTTATTAAAGGATTACTATTTCCAAAAAGAAGGAAGAAATCCATTTTTTTCTGTCTCAAACAAACAATACATAGGTCATCTAGTTTCATCTTGAGCAAAAATTCTCCTCGCCTAAAGTCTCAAACAATAAACTGGTTCATATTCCTCATGGTAAAATTTCAATGAAAGTATTGTGGTGCTTAAATGCCAGTTATGTTGCAAGCTCATGGCCAAACATTCTGTGTATTGTTTGTGTGTCGTTCTAATAATATCTAATCAATGTGGGTTCTCCAAATTTTGTTAAATGATTTGTATATTTTATGTAATTACGCTTTCTTCGATCACATGTAAAACTGTCTCTCAGAATTTACTGGGAAATTTAAACAAAATCATTACTGAGCATTTTAATTTTAAATTTTAGAAACATGAATCGAAATTCTGAACTATTTCCCCACGAAAGCTAGACAAGGAAAACAAATATAACTTGTTCGTAAGATGAGAACAAACATCCAAATTTAAAAGAATATGTGTGAATACTAGTTTGCATTTATATGGTTATTTTGGCTTTGTAGAAAATTCGTTCATGAACACAGAATAAACGACTCAAATGACACACATTTAAACCCATTTAAAAACAGTATAACCTATTTTTTTCAAAGCGAACAAGAATTGTTTTTATGTTATGTTCAGAGAAAAGTAAAACAAAGAGTGTTGCAAGCTTCCACTAACATTGTTCTTAAGCAAAAAAAACCAAAGACAATGTGTTCTTCCTATTCAGACGATTTAGGATCAAATCCAAGGAGTAAGACACAGTGTTTTAATCATTTGAAGAATTTCTACTATTTTATAAGATCTTTTTTCCAATAATATGAAGTTCTCATTGCATGTGGTTGCACATATTTAGTTTCTCATTTTAAAATTGAATTTACCTTACAGCG
The DNA here is from genome assembly GCA_037975125.1 of Latrodectus hesperus. Classification (NCBI taxonomy): domain Eukaryota; kingdom Metazoa; phylum Arthropoda; class Arachnida; order Araneae; family Theridiidae; genus Latrodectus; species Latrodectus hesperus. The sequence continues at coordinate 3,811,043 of JAJQOW010000016.1, read as the reverse complement.
GCATACACCCTACACTTACTACATCAGTAAAAATGAAATTGGTAATTTTTTAATATCACCAATATTTCTTTAAGCAACTTGAGACCTAAATGGAAAAAACGCAAAAGAATGCCACAAAATCTTTATTTCCATTATAAGTCATTTTAATTCAATCTGAAATTGCGAAAACTTTAATCATAAGGAATGTCTCTGATATTCAATACATAAGCAAAAAAAATTAAAGTAATATTTTTGTATTTCACCTATGCCAAAACAAAAAAAGATATTATTTGACATGCACCACTAGACTTATGCATCCATTTTCACATTTTTACACTATTTATCGCATAAAATGAATTAAGGAGAAAATAGTGATAAGTGGTGCTGTGCATCATTTATCACAAATTCTAGTCTTAATTGTTTGATTTTATTGTGTTTGACTAACCATTTGGTTTCCTTTATCACATCTCAGAGAGATTTTTACAAACATTTGACCTTTGTACAGTTTTATTACGCATAGTTTGTGCATTATAAGACAAACAGCGCTTTTTTTCATTAGTGCACCCATTTGAAAGTATGTAGGGATAGTTGCAAACGTACAATCTATGTACATATGAACAATTTATTTAATGCAAGTTATTTTAATTGACTGTGACTATTTTAATACATAAGAACATTATTTTATTGTTAATTTGAAACATAATTTTATTCTCCTTAATTGGATTTTTATTACTCACAAGCAAATACACTATTAAATCCAACAAACATGTTTTTGGGAAAGGTGATTGACTCACTAAGAGAATTAATATCTGCAGTTTATATATTTAACAATGAATAAAGTTATAAAAATTTTATGAGTCTTTTATCCATTAAAAATACTAAAAAAAAGGAGAAAATAATCGCGCTTTTAGTTGTTTGTAATTCAAATTAAAACTAATTTCTATAAATATACCAAAATTATAAACAAAATTAAGTCACACTTTATTCAGTACATATTTTTACAAATATTTTATTTTTGTGCAGTTATAAAAATTAGGATATGAAACAACTTAATTAGTATTCATATACTTTGTTTAACAGAAACGTCTCCAGTATTTTTTCCCAAACTACAAATAAAACACAAATTACAGTAACAGTATACAGTAAATATTAATACATTCATTTTCAAAACTAATCTCACAATTATTAAATTTTTGTAGAATAGTAATAAAATAAAGTTCCAACTTAGTGATTTTAACTTTTTTCTTCAGAAAAAATCTAATATGAATATACACGAGAATTTATTATTTCTCTCTTTAAATAATAAATAAATGATTATAGTAAGCCAGCTTTATATACTCTTCATAAATTATAATCTCTAAATAACAACGATCCGATCATAAAAAGTTCAAATTTTTACAGCCTTAATAGCATTTTATGTGATATTAATAATTATAAACATTGAGTATTATTACATTTGACATCGCATTTAAATGCTAGCCTAATGGTTTAAGTCTTTTTAATGGTATTTTATGTAGTGAGGAATATTCATATATCACATATGGGAGAAAAACAAGAAAACTCCCAAGGATTTACTTCGACAGATATACATGCACAAGGCTGTACCGGAACATCCATCTCCTTTTTTCTAAAACAGTGGCTGATATTGTAGCCGGGTATTCTGGCGAGAGCTGGCCTGCCACTAGGAAGCGGTGAACCGAATTAATAAATTTTAAATTTTATGTGTGTAATTAATCATTTTTCATTCCATAGTTATAAAAACCTTACATACAATATATATAGGAAGCATTCCATGCCTCCGGTGCAGATCTCATCGAAACGATATTTGGGTTCGGTTTAAAATCGGATACAACTACAGAAAGAGAGAGGTTTGGCAATACATTTTGGCGATAAACATTCATATCTAGTAACCCTATCTTTGTATAGTTTTTGTATAGCAGTCATTTTGTTAGTCATATCTTGGCATTTATCTTAGTGTCAAATAAAAACTGCCAAAGAAACAAGAGGTTCCCGATTGTAAACTTTTATATATATATATATATATATATATATATATATATATATATATATATATATATATATATATATATATATATATATATATATATATATATATATAGTGTGTGTGTATATATATATATATATATATATATATATATATATATATATATATATATATATATATATATATTCGATATTTTTAAAAACAATACGCAGAATTCAGATATTTTAAAAACTAGTAAATTCTTAGTTGCAAAAAGTTTATTCAAAAATAAAATATGACAATTGTAAAATTACAATAATGCTGCGCGAACTGCTTTTAAAAACATTATAGTAAAATATTGTAATTAAATGATATTTTGTTTGAAGTCAGTAGTACCATTTGGCGGCTCTATCTCTGGCTCGAATTCACAAATGCATGCATGCGTACTTATACTTAGATACTTACGTATGACTAAGCTTTAAGTCAACACGTAATCAGCCTAGTTTCTAAATTAATTTTTTAGAATTTGTAAATTAATAAAATATAATAACATAAACAAACAAGCAAAATAAACTAATTAGCAAAGTATAAGAATCTAAGAAACTATAGTAGTTACCTAAAACAAAAAATAATTAATTTGCTGGGGAAAAAAACGAAACTCATATTAAATAACTTAATTTACTTCTTCAATCTGAAATTATGAAATTAAACTGGTGTGAAATAAATCTTGTAAAACATGAATTTATTTACAAATAAGTATAAGATTATATGAATAAGAAAATTAAGACTTACTCAGAGGCAAAATATCCCTGGAACATGGAGGTTTTTTCTTAAAAAAATAAGAATGGTTTTTTAAATTGTTTTTCGCTTCTGAACACATAGGTGAAAGACACTTGGAAACTACGGCAACATTTTCATTATTAATATTACTAAATTTCTTTGCTCCAAAATATTCCAAGATCATTCTGACTTTAACTTGACTGGTTAAAGCTTCAACTGCAACCAAGTCTTTATTAACAGTAGTATTGATTTGCTTAAATTCCACTTTGTATTTGGGAGGACTTTTCTTTAGTGAATACAATGTTGCTGTCCATATCAAGAAAGCTAAAATAAAATGCACAGCAATAGTTACTTGGCAGAAACAGCAAACAAGTTTGATACACCATCTTCGCCTTCTGTATTTACTTCTTCTTAAAATCATTTCCCTCTGGCATTCACGACATTTCGATGGTTTATGCAAACTATGAAGTTAAACATCAAATTTAAATAACAGAGACTGGTTAAGTTTTTGGCGACAGACTCGCCAATAGAATTCCGCACGGAACTATGAATAATTCTATGTATACATCAGAAACGAACTCGTGAGAATCAAAAAGTCTTCATTATTCTGAATACTATTTATTTTCATTGTCACCGTTGGAGAAAGAAAAAAAAAAGATTAGAATCATGACACAACACTTTACTGCTGCTGAAACCGAAAAAAGTCATCTCTCTGTCGCCATTTTGATGGACAAGACAGCTTTAGTGAAAATGGAACGCTTCCGGTTTTATAGCAAATTAAGGGCTACATAAACGTGAAGGTAAAAGAGCTATATAAATCAAGGTTAAAAAATAAAACAAGTGATTTTTCTCTGTAAACAAAGATGTGCACACTATCTGGCGAGATAATGCTTTTCAGTCACAAGAAAATAAAAAAAGTAAATTAGAATTTTTATCAAAATGCCAGCAGCTATCTCTAAAAAGATATGACGACATTTATAAATGAAATCCTATTTTCGAAAATCTCCAATTTTGAATTATCTTTTTCTTATTACAACACACAAATTTTAAGAAATAATTACAGTAGAAAATAATAAGTCAAAAAATTTATGAAATAAACAGATTTCATATTTCTAGGAAAGCTCTATCATTTATTGTCAATAGTTCGTGCCGGTTTCTACATAACTTTGAGCCATGTTTATGCCATTCTCTGCAATTTTAATTTTTTTTACATTAATCTGTATTTTTTATTCAGCATTCAAAGCAACTGCATTTTTATTACTAAAATCTGTCAATAGTTTTAGTTTGATTATTTTATCGAAGCGAGATTTATTGACACTAAACTTATTTTTTTTTATAACGGTCAACTATTGTTGATGAATGACTAACTATTTCTTTACATAAGAATTTTCTAAATTATTTCTACACAATCATAAGAAATAATTGTTTGAATATTCAAATGAGAAATATATAATTTTATACGCAGAACTGGAATGAAAACATTAAAATAGTACATTAAATTTTTGTATTTTATTCATTCATTATAATATTCATTCAAATAATCGAACATTAGTTTAAAACTAATCATAAGTTATGAATCATTTTGAATTTCATGGTGTCTGCCATAATACGAAAAGTATTGATTTTAAAATAAATTCCTTTTTATAAGCGGTTGAAAAATTAGAATAACTCAAAGGAATAAAAAATTTTAAATTAAATTCTATGATATTTAAAAGCATTTCCTGAAAACACTAAATTTCTGACGCTTACTAACATTTTTATGGAAACAATACTGGGAAGAGATCAATTATTTAGAAAAAAAGCTTTTTAAAATTATGTATAAAAATACTTTATCTTATATAGAATTTTGAGAGGCCTCTATTAAATTCAAATATTGTTCTATTAAATTCAAATTATATTTTTATATACGCTTGTATTTTATTTTGCAGCAATATGTTTAAGTATTTATTGTAAATTAATAACAAAAATTTGTTAAAAGAATCGATATATCTCAAATGATAGTGTACAATATATCTAATTATTTTAAGGCTTTTTTATGCATATTTAATATTTTAAACTAATTCGCAAATTTATAGCAACTCATATTAGGGGAGAGATTTAATAACTACACAATATTAAAAAAGAAGCAGAAATAATTTATTTTTCTGTTACCTCTAATTATTTTACCCAATTATTTTGCTTGTTTGTATCCATAAAATCACTTACAAAACTTAAAAAATTCAAGTAAATTAAAAAAAGAGGTAACAAAGCATTTCTTGATTTGCTTACTTCATTCTATAAATGTGTAACTCATGAATAAAATCAGACAAAAATAATAAAGTACATTTGAGTTCCAGAGACTATTTTGATTATTAAAAATCATTTGCACATCAAGGCAATTTGTGTGGAAAAATTTTAAAAATGGAAAGTGTATTACAAAAACTGTTAATTTTATAAGAGCAAAAGGATTTAATCATCATGCAAGATTTTCTAAAGGTAATGGGTCATTTACTATACAGAAGTAAGATAGCTCACTAAGGGGGAATTGCTCAAAAGATTTTATGATTTAAGAACTGAAATGAAAATGTTTAAGAAAACAAATGGGAAATCTGTGACTGAAATTGAAGACGAAGATCGGGTTTTAATGTAGCTTTTTTTAGTAGACTTAGCAGAACATTTGTATGATTTAAATTTGAGATTTCAATCAAAAAACTAATTTATTAACAATATGTTCCAATCAATAACAGCGTTTGAAAGAAAGTTAAAAATTTGGCACAATCAAATAAAAGATATGTCATATTTCAATATTTTAGCTGCACTTAAACTTGTGATTTGCACAAAATATGTAAAATATGCTGCATTAATTTTTGGTTTATTTCAAGAATTCGAAAGTAGCTTTCAAGATTTTAGGAAAAAAGTTGTGAGAATTTCAACATATTTCCTATCCTATTTTCTTTAAAAATAAATAAATTGCCCTTTCAAATCGAATGCATTTAATTGCAAAATGGCTTTCAACAGAAAGAAAAATTTGAAAATATTTCTTTACCATAGTTTTATAAAGATTACCTACCCCGTGATAAATATCCTAATTTTCACAATCATGCATTATTAATATCTTCAGCTTTTAGCAATACCTATATCTGGGAACAATTATTTTCAAGAATGAAGACATATAAAAAACAAAACTAGGACAAGGATCAGTGATAAACATCTTGAAAATGCATTAAGAATTGCTGCTTCGTCTATTGTAGCCGGTATCGATTTGCTTAATCAACAAAAGAAAACTCATCCATTTCATTAATTTGAATTTTTTCCATCGTTATCAAATCCAAACTAAATGAAACCAACATTTTCTTACAAATTTAAAATGAATATGTACCTAAACATATTTAATTCAAATTAGAAAAATTAATAATATAGCGAAATTTATTTTAATATTATTTAATTATACATAGCGTTAATTTTTTATTTCAATTTGTACAAAAAATCTTGCATCAGCAAATACTTTTCTTTGCAATGCGGCCCTCATACGGTCATAGTTTAGACCCCCATGTTTGAAAGCAATTCAACAATTTATCCATTTTGTTTCATAATTGAATGAATACTTAAATATGCGTATTAAACGATGTTTAAGTAAAGTGCTTTACAACAGTGTTTAAGTATGAAGCTTAATAATGACAAAATATATCTTTCACTCTATAAATATCGATATCGATATTACTTCAAATTAAGTGCATTGCTATTTTGCTGTATATTAATCTTTAGACAACATATGTATTTGTATTTATTTATACATATGTATCGATGTTACTAATAAAGATGAATTCTAGAACATCCAGAGTAATCAAAAAGTTACTCTTATATTAAAACATAATTTTAACATAATTAAAAATAAACAGTTATACAGCTCTAAATCAATAATAATAAAATTCTTTCAATGGAATTGTGCACTGTAAATATAACGAAATTCTAGAGTTCTACCAACACATTTTCACATGTCTATTAAAGATGGGTGCTTAAAAAGTATCTTTAGATGTACACAATTTATTATTTATTCGAACTTGTTTACTTTTCACACCCATAATTTTGTATAACCTACATTTATTACTACTTATTGAGATTTTATTTTTAATGTTCTTTGGAATTTTAATTTTGATTGGTTTTCAATTCTTTGGAAGTAAGTCCTGATTTTTGATGTTTAATTTATCAATTATAACTTTTAGAATATGTCAAAATGAATCTTCTTTAATGTGTAATTCCAATTACAATTTTATTCAGAGTTCCAATTATTAAGTTGTGTTACCAACAGTACACAATTTACATTATATAATAAAATTATTTTTATTTTAATTTCGTTATATGACTGAAATTTAAACTGTTATTTATAGCCTTATAATTATATCCGCAATGAAATTTACTCAAAATCTAACTTTTATCGATTCTTTATAAATTTATCAAAAATTGTGATTATTAATATTTTTATAAATTATTTTTAAAATTGTCAGCCATAAATTAATATAATTTTATGAGTGATAACTTTAAAATTATTTTTCTCATTATTAGTAATCTAAAAAATACCCAAATTTGAAACTAATGTCTCAGACAATATTTTTTCAATTTTATGATATTTAAAACTATGAGTAAAATATTTTACTAAACATTAAAAAGACAAAAATAGCGGCAAGAATATTTATATTCCTTAATTTTTAAGAAATTTAATTTTCAAAATACTTTAATATTATGCCATTCTTTATATTATGAATCTTCATTTTTGTAATTGTAAGCATATATTTATAACTATTATAAAATTAAAATATAGATAAATCAAAACAATATTTAGGAATATTAAAAAAATTAATTTTTGTGCTTCACATATCTTTTGTTTTATCACTCAATAATAAATTTTTAAAATAAATTTTAAATTAAAATAAATTTCTCTGAATTATTATTATAATTATTTTTCTTTAAATTTCCGAGAAATTTTCTCAAATTATAAAGTCAGAGATTTAAAACTAAAGTAATATTTTCAACATGAAGAACGTAAACAGAGCCGCATTTAAATGATTTAAAAATTACAAAGAAACATAAAAACGAAATACTTTTATTATCGTTTTTGTTTTGGATAGGAAAGAAAAGGATTTTGCAATAACTTTTATGTTTATAAAGAATTGTTAAAAAAGTACTAAGAACTCAAAAGATCATGTAAAATATAAATGACTTGCGCCATTTTTATACCACAACAACATTTTCAAAGTGCTTTTTGCTGTCATTCAGTTTGACAGCAATTAATAAAGTGTCACCTGGACTATTCAAAAGGCTTTTTTCTCAGTCCTTTTGAAGAGTTGGTGAATTGTCCGCATTTTTATTTTCTTTTATCTACTTCAATTATTGTTCGAAAAAAATTCGAGTTCTTTTTTAAGATAACAACATTTTCTCATAATAATGAATTCTGAAGCAAAAAAAATATTTCTAAATCTTTTATTTTTTTAAAAGAAATAAGAGATGCCAGAATAAAAAAATTAAAAGTTGGGAAGTTTATAATTACCAAAGCAAAGACAAGCACTTTGTAAATTTTTATTTTATAAATTATCATTTTGTTTTACTATAAATTTGGTTTATTTTGTAGTATATTTTAAATTTTTACAGTCATTTCTTAAGAAATTTTTATTTTATTTTTTAAAAAAAGGATTGAAATGATTTCAATACCTCAGTTGGTTTCATTTCTTTTCCTCTTTAAAGTAAATTTAATATTATTATGGTGGTATTAACCGTAAAAAATAGAATATCATTCAGTTATAAATTTTTTTCTCAATTCTAATAACATTATACCTAACTATGATGACATAAATTCTTGCTGCTGTAAAAGATTGCTACCTTGAAAACAAGAATTTCATAATCAATAAATGGTGATTGTGAAAATCAAAACTGCCTTAAAATCATATCCAATCGCTCTTTTCTTTGCTTCTTAAGATAAAATAGGATAGTGTTGAAAAGGTTGTAGAATACAGAGAGTGGGTGCTGTCTGTGTGTGCATGGAAGACATCTCTCTACAATAAATTGATCTGTTTGGTACATTGTTGGGTACAAATTATCTGGTTGGAACTCTTAAGTCAAATGAAGAATACTGTTGATTATTTACACTTCCTAAGCCATTTTTGGGTACATGTTTTTATGTGGATACGTTAGTTTAGAAATTAATATAATTAGAGAATCTGAAGCCAGATTTGAATATAAAACGTAAACGTCAGAGACGCCAATCTTAAGAAATATCCATCGGCAACTCAAGACATATCTGATTCCACATATATATACATATATATATATATATATTGCATTGTATTGATTTAGCAAATAAATTGAAATTAGCGTCTTAATTTTTATTTGCAAATTTCTTCCCTCTATATCTTCACGCAAATTATTATTTATTAAAGGATTACTATTTCCAAAAAGAAGGAAGAAATCCATTTTTTTCTGTCTCAAACAAACAATACATAGGTCATCTAGTTTCATCTTGAGCAAAAATTCTCCTCGCCTTAGGTCTCAAACAATAAACTGGTTCATATTCCTCATGGTAAAATTTCAATGAAAGTATTGTGGTGCTTAAAGGCCAGTTATGTTGCAAGCTCATGGCCAAACATTCTGTGTATTGTTTGTGTGTCGTTCTAATAATATCTGATCAATGTGGGTTCTCCAAATTTTGTTAAATGATTTGTATATTTTATGTTATTACGCTTTCTTTGATCACATGTAAAACTGTCTCTCGGAATTTACTGGGAAATTTAAACAAGATCATTACTGAGCATTTTAATTTTAAATTTTAGAAACATGAATCGAAATTCTAAACTATTTCCCCACGAAAGCTCGACAAGGAAATAAAATATAACTTGTTCGGAAGATGAGAACAAACATCCAAATTTAAAAGAATATGTGTGAATACTAGTTTGCATTTATATGGTTATTTTGGCTTTGTAGAAAATTCGTTCATGAACAGAGAATAAACGACTCAAATGACACACATTTAAACCCATTTAAAAAGAGTATAACCTATTTTTTTCAAAGCGAACAAGAATTGTTTTTATGTTATGTTCAGAGAAAAGTAAAACAAAGAGTGTTGCAAGCTTCCACTAACATTGTTCTTAAGCAAAAAAAACCAAAGACATTGTGTTCTTCCTATTCAGACGATTTAGGATCAAATCCAAGGAGTAAGACACAGTGTTTTAATCATTTGAAGAATTTCTACTATTTTATACGATCTTTTTTCCAATAATATGAAGTTCTCATTGTATGTGGTTGCACATATTTAGTTTCTCAATTTAAAATTGTAATTACCTTACAGCGGCATACACCCTACACTTACTACATCAGTAAAAATGAAATTGGTAATTTTTTAATATCACCAATATTTCTTTAAGCAACTTCAGACCTAAATGGAAAAAACGCAAAAGAATGCCACAAAATCTTTATTTCCATTATAAGTCATTTTAATTCAATCTGAAATTGTGAAAACTTTAATCATAAGGAATGTCTCTGATATTCAATACATAAGCAAAAAAAAAATTAAAGTAATATTTTTGTATTTCACCTATGCCAAAACAAAAAAGATATTATTTGACATGCACCACTAATCTTATGCATCCATTTTCACATTTTTACACTATTTATCGCATAAAATGAATTAACGAGAAAATAGTGATAAGTGGTGCTGTGCATCATTTATCACAAATTTTAGTCTTAATTGTTTGATTTTATTGTGTTTGACTAACCATTTGTTTCCTTTAGCACATCTTAGAGAGATTTTTACAAACATTTGAGCTTTGTACAGTTTTATAACGCATAATTTGTGCAATATAAGACAAACAGCGCTTTTTTTCATTAGTGCACCCATTTGAAAGTATGTAGGCATAGTTGCAAACGTACAATCTATGTACATATGTACAATTTATTTAATACAAGTTATTTTAATTAACTGTGACTATTTTAATACATAAGAACATTATTTTATTGTTAATTTGAAAGATAATTTTATTCTCCTTAATTGGATTTTTATTACTCACAATCAAATACACTATTAAATCCAACAAACATGTTTTTGGAAAAGGTGATTGACTCAATAAGAGAATTAATATCTGCAGTTTATATATTTAACAATGAATAAAGTTATAAAAATTTTATGAGTCTTTTATCCATTAAAAATACTAAAAGAAAGGAGAAAATAATCGCGCTTTCAATTGTTTGTAATTCAAATTAAAACTAATTTCTATAAATATACCAAAATTATAAACAAAATTAAGTCACATTTTATTCAGTACATATTTTTACAAATATTTTATTTTTGTGCAGTTATAAAAATTAGGATATGAAACAACTTAATTAGCATTCATATACTTTGTTTAACAGAAACGTCTCCAGTATTTTTTCCCAAACTACAAATTAAACACAAATTACAGTAACAGTATACAGTAAATATTAATACATTCATTTTCAAAACTAATCTCACAATTATTAAATTTTTGTAGAATAGTAATAAAATAAAGTTCCAACTTAGTGATTTTAACTTTTTTCTTCAGAAAAAATTTAATACGAATATACACGAGAATTTATTATACCTCTCTTTAAATAATAAATAAATGATTATAGTAAGCCAGCTTTATATACTCTTCATAAATTATAATCTCTAAATAATAACGATCATAAAAAGTTCCAATTTTTACAGCCTTAATAGCATTTTATGTGATATTAATAATTATAAACATTGACTATTATTATATTTGACATCGCGTGTTTAATGGTATTTTATGTAGTGGGGCATATTCACATATATCACATATGGGAGAAAAACAAGAAAACTCCCTAGGATTTACTTCGACAGACATACATGCACAAGGCTGTACCGCAACATCCATCTCCTTTTTTCTATAACAGTGGCTGATATTGTAGCCGGGTATTCTGGCGAGAGCTGGCCTGCCACTAGGAAGCGGTGAACCGAATTAATAAATTTTAAATTTTATGTGTGTAATTAACCATTTTTCAATCCATAATTATAAAAACCTTACATACAATATATATAGGAAGCATTCCATGCCACCGGTGCAGATCTCGTCGAAACGATATTTGGGTTCGGTTTAAAATCGGATACAACTACAGAAAGAGAGAGGTTTGGCAATACATTTTGGCGATAAACATTCATATCTAGTAACCCTATCTTTGTATAGTTTTTGTGTAGCAGTCATTTTGTTAGTCATATCTTGGCATTTATCTTAGTGTCAAATAAAAACTGCCAAAGAAACAAGAGGTTCCCGATTGTAAACTTCTATATATATATATATATATATATATATATATATATATATATATATATATATATATATATATATATATATATATATATATATATATATATATATAAATATACTCGATATTTTTAAAAACAATACGCAGAATTCAGATATTTATAAAACTAGTAAATTCTTAGCTGCAAAAAGTTTATTCAAAAATAAAATATGACAATTGTAAAATTACAATAATGCTGCGCGAACTGCTTTTAAAAACATTATAGTAAAATATTGTAATTAAATGATATTTTGTTTGAAGTCAGTAGTACCATTTGGCGGCTCTATCTCTGGCTCGAATTCACAAATGCATGCATGCGTACTTATACTTAGATACTTACGTATGACTAAGCTTTAAGTCAACTAGTATAATCAGCTTAGTTTCTAAATTAATTTTTTAGAATTTGTAAATTAATAAAATATAATAACATAAACAAACAAACAAAATAAACTAATTAGCAAAGTATAAGAATCTAAGAAACTATAGTAGTTACCTAAAACAAAAAATAATTAATTTTCTGGAAAAAAAACAAAACTCATATTAAATAACTTAATTTACTTCTCCAATCTGAAATTATGAAATTAAACTGGTGTGAAATAAATCTTGTAAAACATGAATTTATTTACAAATAAGTATAAGATTATATGAATAAGAAAATGCAAACTTACTCAGAGGCAAAATATCCCTGGAACATGGAGGTTTTTTCTTAAAAAAATAAGAATGGTTTTTTAAATTGTTTTTCGCTTCTGAACACATAGGTGAAAGACACTTGGAAACTACGGCAACATTTTCGTTATTAATACTACTAAATTTCTTTGCTCCAAAATATTCCAAGATCATTCTGACTTTAACTTGACTAGTTAAAGCTTCAACTGCAACCAAGTCTTTATTAACAGTAGTATTGATTTGCTTAAATTCCACTTTGTATTTGGGAGGACTTTTCTTTAATGAATACAATGTTGCTGTCCACATCAAGAAAGCTAAAATAAAATGCACTGCAATAGTTACTTGGCAGAAACAGCAAACAAGTTTGATACACCATCTTCGCCTTCTGTATTTACTTCTTCTTAAAATCATTTCCCTCTGGCATTCACGACATTTCGATGGTTTATGCAAACTATGAAGTTAAACATCAACTTTAAATAACAGCGACTGGTTAAGTTTTTGGCGACAGACTCGCCAATAGAATTCCGCACGAAACTATGAATAATTCTATGTATACATCAGAAACGAACTCGTGAGAATCAAAAAGTCTTCATTATTCTGAATACTATTTATTTTCATTGTCACCGTTGGAGAAAGAAAAAAAAAAGATTAGAATCATGACACAACACTTTACTGCTGCTGAAACCGAAAAAAGTCATCTCTCTGTCGCCATTTTGATGGACAAGACAGCTTTAGTGAAAATGGAACGCTTCCGGTTTTATAGAAAATTAAGGGCTACATGTACGTGAAGGTAAAAGAGCTATATAAATCAAGGTTAAAAAATAAAACAAGTGATTTTTCTCTGTAAACAAAGATGTGCACACTATCTGGCGAGATAATGCTTTTCAGTCACAAGAAAATAAAAAAAAGTAAATTAGAATTTTTATCAAAATGCCAGCAGCTATCTCTAAAAAGATATGACGACATTTATAAATGAAATCCTATTTTCGAAAATCTCCAATTTTGAATTATCTTTTTCTTATTACAACACACAAATTTTTAGAAATAATTACAGTAGAAAATAATAAGTCAAAATATTTATGAAATAAACAGATTTCATATTTCTAGGAAAGCTCTATCATTTATTGTCAATAGTTCGTGCCGGTTTCTACATAACTTTGAGCCATGTTTATGCCATTCTCTGCAATTTTAATTTTTTTTACATTAATCTATATTTTTTATTCAGCATTCAAAGCAACTGCATTTTTATTACTAAAATCTGTCAATAGTTTTAGTTTGATTATTTTATCGAAGCGAGATTTATTGACACTAAACTTATTTTATTTTATAACGGTCAACTATTGTTGATGAATGACTAACTATTTCTTTACATAAGAATTTTCTAAACTATTTCTACACAATCATGAGAAATAATTGTTTGAACATTCAAATGAGAAATATATAATTTTATACGCAGAACTGGAATGAAAACATTAAAATAGTACATTAAATTTTTGTATTTTATTCATTCATTATAATATTCATTCAAATAATCGAACATTAGTTTAAAACTAATCATAAGTTATGAATCATTTTGAATTTCATGGTGTCTACCATAATACGAAAAGTATTGATTTTAAAATAAATTCCTTTTTATAAGCGGCTGAAAAATTAGAATAACTCAAAGGAATAAAAAATTTTAAATTAAATTCTATGATATTTAAAAGCATTTCCTGAAAACACTAAATTTCAGACGCTTACTAGCATTTTTATGGAAACAATACTGGGAAGAGATCAATTATTTAGAAAAAAAAGCTTTTTAAAATTATGTATAAAAAATACTTTATCTTATATAGAATTTTGAGAGGCCTCTATTAATTCAAATATTATTCTATTAAATTCAAATTATATTTTTTGTACACGCTTGTATTTTATTTTGAAGCAATATGTTTAAGTATTTATTGTAAATTAATAACAAAAAATTGCTAAAAGAATCGATATATTTCAAATGATAGTGTACAATATATCTAATTATTTTAAGGATTTTTTATGCATATTTAATATTTTAAACTAATTCGCAAATTTATAGCAACTGATATTAGGGGAGAGATTTAATAACTACACAATATTAAAAAAGAAGCAGAAATAATTTATTTTCCTGTTACCTCTAATTATTTTACCCAATTATTTTGCTTGTTTTTTTGCATTAATGTTCCTTTTTTCTGTTCAATAAATAGTTATTAACACACTGAATTCTGATGAACTTGAAAACAATCTGGTGTTCAGTTCAACAGTTTGCAAGTTTGAATTACACCTCAAATGTGGATTTTTGTAATTTTTATTGGTGAATGTTTAGAATTTTTATAAATATCTTCCTAATTACGCACCGCAAATATATTCTCTTAACATTGAGCAAAAATATGCATCTAATCGACAATTCAAGTAAATTTTATAAAATCAAAGAAAAGTATAAAACTTGTTTAAATTACATTACATTAACAACTGACTTAAGTTTTTAACTGAATTAATCCTAAAGTTTTTAAGTAGCAAGAAAAGTAGGATTTAATATTTGCCTATATTTTAAATTGTGACACATTTAATATATTCATCCCTATTCAGAAATATAAACTTTACACCTGATTAATTTACAACAAAGCCATTTTTAAAACCTAAGAATGTGAAAACGTCTCTAAATTACATGACAAAAAACTACTTTTTGATGTTTTTTATAAATTCATGACTTCTTTCATGCTATAAAATATAAAATTATATAACTATATAATAAAACATATAAATATACTGAAAATTTTGTCATTTTTATCGTTTAATGTCAACAATGAAAAATATTTGAAAATTGTAACTAATAATTTTTCAAGATAGCTAGATAAAAATCAAAGTTAAATGATAATAATTTAATGTTATTTAGTATCATGTTATAAGCCTTTTAATATTTACTAAAATTCTTAAATTTGTTAGTTGAGAAGTGACTTGCACTTATGGTTGTGACTTTAAGAAAATTAATAATAACTAACTAGTTAACTAGATTAACAATGCGTTTCGCCTAAATTATTAAATTTACTTAATTAAAATTGTAAAAAACTCCTTTAATAAATATAATAGATAAGTAAAAAATAACAAATTGAATGTGGTGATGGTTTTAAAATATTTTTACACTAACCTTCGGCTATTTTCAGATTCTCTCTTCATCGAAAATCATGGCATGTTTTGGAATTAATTTGCATGTGCATTTCTGATCCTAGCAAGCTTTCGTGTAGTACATATTACTTGTCTTGAGGAGTCGGGTAGAACATATTACTTGTATGACGTCATGGTATATGACAGGTGTTAAAATGAAAATTGCACGATCATACCGTGTATCCATTGAAAGTTGAAGAAAATAAAGAATTACTGCATTTAAATTTGATATATTTCAAAACACTACTTACTGATGCAAAAATTTGAATAAATGTTATATTTATTTTTAGCATGAATTTTTTTTTAACTTAATTATAAGAGTTTATTAAACTTAATTTATGAATGAACTTAATTATTTAATGATATTTATTTTTTATTACTTGATAATTTATTTATTTTATAAAATATTTTATAAAATTAGATACTTTCACTTGGAAAAAAAGAAGACAACTGAGAACGGAAAACACAATGGTTGTTTATACGTTTTCTACACGTTCCAGCAGACATTTTGCAACCCATGAAAATTAAATGCAGATATAGAAATGTTTTTTACTACAAGTCTATATTCCTGTACAGTTCTTATTTCTTTTTCTCTTCATTTCAGTATGCAAATGATTAATACTGATTCCTTCAAGATTACTGTATATATTTCACAAGATGAATCTTAACTTATGTTTACTTCGAATTTCCCTCTAAAAATTAAGCAGACAATTTCATTCGCGAGGATCCGGTGACGTCATATGCAAGTATCTAATTTAGTGCTGATGTAGAGGATTTCACACAATAGCACTTAAATATACAACATTCTTGTACGTTACACATTTAGTTTAATCTCTTAAGAAATCTCGCCACTATCGAACATTTAAAGAACAAGTTGCATGTCCAGGAATACAACAGAACAATAATTAGTAGTTTTTCCTTGGCACAGAAACATGAAAAGATATTTTGACGCCAAAATGAGAGCTCATACAGCAGACTTAAAAATCACCAATTTTGAATGAGAGACATCAACCATTTGTAAATTATTAGGCCTTTTGCTTATTAAATTATAATTTCCTTTTGTAATTCAACTTTATTATATAATAATGTGATTGTCGCGACGATTGAAAACGATTTCTGTAACGGAAAAGGATTCTTATGTTTCGGTGAATGGCAACCAGTTTACTTTTAGAATATTATTATCAACAAATAAAAATAATGTTTGAGTTGTTATAGTATAAAAAAATAAATAGAATTTGGTTGTCGAGATTTGTGTGGTTGTGATTTATTTTAACTAACCTATTTTATTTTAACTTGGACAAAATGTTTTAGTGACTCGAACGTGATACGAAAACAGTTTAATCATGGTTATTAAAAAGTATATTAATTAATTAAACTTGACATCATGGCCACTGAGGATACATTGAGAAAAAGAAAGTTTGTTCGCATTGCCTTCACGAAGATGGTAAACACTTTGATTGAAGAATTTGAAAAAAAAAAAGCGCCAGATGCCGAATTTGTAGAAACGAAATGTTTAACATTAGATCGTATTTATAATGACTTAAGGACTGTGATGATATAATTTTGAACAGTATCGGAATAGATGAAAATTTCGCAAAGAAATATGATGAAATTGAAGAATATTGTGAGAAATTGGGTTTTGTTAGCGTAAAAAATGAAAACTTCTTCGATAAAATGTGTTCCAACAAAATAGCTGAATCAGTAATTTCATCACCAAATGAAAAACGAAAAATTCACCTACCAAAAATTGAATTGTTACATTTTGGTGGTAATTTGAAAGACTATTTAGGATATCGGATCAGATTTACTGTACGGTCACCCTTAGCGCGTTTTTTGGCGCCAAATTTGGCTAACATTTTTACTGAAAACCCGGCAAACTAGTATTTTGGCAACCTTATTTGTATTAATTTCTCCTGAATATTAACCGATTTAAATTCATTAATATAAAATTTAATCAGAAAATTTTATGGATAATTTAACATATCAACTTTATAATTTTACCATTGATGTTTAAAATCTATAAATCTGCGTTTTTTATTAATTTTGTAAAATTAGTTAAGCATATTGTTGGACATCAACTCTTTATGAAATATTTGTCACTATTTCAGACATTTTCCTCCCCCGTTTTTCCTGATCGTAAATTCGTCATACGGTCACCTTTGACGACTTTTTGAAAATTTCGCCAAGGGTGTCCCTACAATAAATTTTTACCCCAATATCAACGAATACATACTGATGAAGATTTGGCGCCGGAAGATAAATTTCAATATTTATTACAGTGCATGGGGTGCCAAGAAGTCGAGCTCGCGAAGTTATTGAAAACTTTCCTCCTACATCTGAAAACTATGAAAAGGCAATTGAGGCTGTTAAGAACAGATTTTGGAGAGAAGAATTGTTAATAAAATTTTATGTTTGTAAGTTAATCTCTCTCATTATACAGAATGCAACAGAAAAAAGGAGTATGTCAAATATTTCTTATTTGTATCATAAATTAGAAACCCATTTAAGATCTTAGAGTCAATAGGACTAATAGTGAAAAATATGAAGCTATTTTATTCCATCTTGTTGAATCATGTATACCCGAAGAATTAATGGGAGTTTGGCTGCGAAACCCAACACAGCCATCAGCATAAAGTGAATTAACGGAAGATTATGGGAATAAGCTTAAAAATTTACTTTGTTTTTTGAAACATGAAGTAGAAGTTGGAGAACGATAAAAGCTTGCTAGAAACGGGATGAAACTTGAATTCAACAATGGTAATTTGAAGAACAAGAGAAACCAAAACTTAAATGAGACAGTTCCCATTGCAAGTAATTTACTTTCAGGTAACATGAAGAAAAGACAGTTTCATTGTGTTTTCTGTGACAAATCCCACGAGAGTAAAGATTGCTTCTTAGCGCAAAATTGGTCCTTATCTAAGAAAAAGGAAGCTATTAGTAATAAGAAAATGTGTTATGTTTGTTTCAAGGGTAATCACAGAGTAAAGAAGTGTAAATCGAAAATGAAGTGCATGATTTGTTCTAAATAACACCATACAATCATGTGTTTTGAATTATCTGTAAATAAAAGAGAGATTTCAAAAAATTAGACAATCAACTCGAGCAATACATTGATCGCCGAAAAGTGTTCTGTGTCTGTATTGTTGCAGACTACATTTATAAATATTGAAACAATCCAAAAACAGAAGTGTGTCCGAGCATTGATTGACAGTGGTTCTCAGAATTCGCATATATTGAAAAAGGCTGCCAAAGGATTAGGACTTGTAATTATAAGTAAGAGAAGTTTAGCCTATATATTGTTTGGTGGAGTTAGATAGCCGGTGAAAAATCATGGTTGGTATGAAATTTAGCTTAAGTCACCCAATGGTAAATATTCTCTTGATATACAGATTTTGAGTCAGTTATCCATTTCTTTAAAAATTCCTAGACTCAAAAGAGGACTGTGGAATAAAAAATTAAGAGAAAAGAAAATCTAGATAGCTGATTAAGGAGAAAGTTCCCCTGAAATTGAATTGTAATTTAAGCGCACTTTTATGGAGAGCTTTACACTGGACTTATACGTAAACTTAAGTATGGATTAATTGTATACGAAACTTACTTAGGTTGGGTTTTAATGGGTAGAACATAGAATAACATTGAAAGCACATCAGAGTCAATCGCTATTGAAAGTATCTCAATGATCACACACAGTGAAAAAATAGAACACTTCTGGGATTTAGAACTTTTAGGAATAAAAGAACCTGCAGAAAAAACATCCAGCGCAGAAAAAGTGGTAACGTTCTTTAAGGATACATTATGTACTGAAATTGTTAGTCGTTATAAGATGAGATTACCCTGGACAAACAATTCAAGTCTTCCTGATAGTAAAAACATTGGAGACAAAAAGCAACTAGCAAACAAAATCAAAATTGATTTCGTCAGGAGGATATTCAGATTAAAATTCATTTCTAGAAAGTTGGGAAGATGAGAAGATCATTGAAGAAGTTTCTGAAGGTGGAAGAGAAGGAAGATGTCATTATCTGCTTCATCGTGGAGTATTTAAAGACTGCTCAACAACGGCAGACCAGTATTTGAAGCTGCATGTAAAGAAAAGGGAAGATTTTCAATAACTGCTTAGAAAAAGGATTGAATGTTGTGGATATAATTCCTTCATTATTCATGATTGGTTGTGATTTATTTTTATTGACCTGTTCTATGTTAATTTGGACGAAATAGTGATGAATATCTAAATATTGGAAACAACTCTTGAAATGAATAATTTTCTTGTACTGATGGAATATATTCTGAAAGCTAATCGAATGTGATTTGGTATTCTCCGCCAATTATCGTGTTTAGAGATGAAGCTGCTTTTTGGTTACGTGCCAACGGAAAGAGATCGAATATTTTAAAATAAATGAACTAAATAGTGAAAGTCTTATATTGGGTTTATGGTGCTAAAGATATCAAATAATCATTTCGTGAGCTGTTAGTCACATTTAAATTTCTATATCTAAATATATTTAAATTAGGTTACTATCTCTAAAATTATTAAAGTCAATATTTGTAAAAATTACATACAAAACAGGTTTCATAATAAATTATAATTAAAATAGTTTATTAATATATTCCTTAATAAAGATAATTTCTTAAATTCTTCATTACATTACTATTAAAAAAATCTCATATCACCAAAATTGATAATGCTATGAAGCATTGATTGTTTTCTTACTTCGTGCACACTATTTTAGTGTAAAAAATATAGTATGTATTAATGTCTAGTTGTAAAATATAAAAATTATAGATATGTTATTAATTAAACGCTTTTTTTCGAACTTTGCTTTATCTATTTAACGCAATAGCATCAAAATTTTCTAAACTTGGCCTGTCACTCTCAAAAATAACATTTCACACAGAGGACTTTGCTCTACCACGATATATTTAATGTTTACCATTCATAATTAGTGAATACAATGGACCTTCGATTGGGTCGGTATTTGAACCTACTACATTTGATAACGAGAATGAAACACTTTAACCAACTTGGCTAACACGACATTTCAGCGTAATTATCAATAATCTAATTTTCTGAGTAATATCAATTTCAGACAAAAATTATTTCAATTTTTATCCGTTGTAATTTTAATAGCAAAAGAATAAAGATTTTTCTTGAAAAAGGCAAATATTCTAATCTTAACAAGAATGGTATTATTGATTTCAACTACCGTCGAATGATAAAAGTTCTGAGGTATGATTCAAAGATTCGTGGGTTCGATTCTCATCTTTAGCTTTTTGGTTAATTGTAATGATTCTGAATCTATTGTAAACTGTAACTCGAATTAAAAGGGATTCTAATTAGTCCTCGCGTGCAAAAAACTAGTTATGTAAAAATAAGTTATTGATTTATTTGTCTTTTATAAAAGGCAAATAAATCAACAATTTAAAAAATACTTTACTTCGTTTACATCAAGGAATTTCAACAGTTTCAGATATTGTGAATTTTGTATTTTTTTACCATTTTACCAATAACTTATTTTACTGTTTTATATGCATAAATCTTTAGAATAAAATTTTTGAAAAAGTACTACAATAGCGTTAGAGTAAGAGAATCTGAAGTTTGGACAAAATGAGAAAACATTAGATTATTTTTTTTAAGTTAAGAAGCTTTATCTCTTTAACGGAAATTAAACCTTAGACCCATTTAACTCAACTAATCAACTTCTAGAAATGGCAACAACGCGAGCCTATCAAAGTTTAGGAAAATAGAGATAACTGGCCAGCGAAATGATCCCACCCTAGAACAATCCACCAGAAGCGAAACAAAGAATTATGTCCTTCCTGATAACACCCAATTCCAAGTTCGTCTTATCTAAATCGTTGCTCGTAGGAAAGACCAGCTTTCTCTGGAATTGACTTTTTTCTGACGTGATAATTTTTCTGTCGTCAAAATAAAAGTCGTTATGGTTTTAGCAATTATTCTTATTGCATCAGAGCTGACAAATTCATATAAACGTAATATTTGCAAGAGCAAACGAGATAAAAAAAATATTTTTCATTGTTAAAGTGTCTCGAGCAATGAATTTATTCAGAAGGATAATTTAAACTTGAAATTGCTGATGGGCAGCTATCATTATCAAAACAATTCTCTTGAGAAAATTATTTGGTTCGAAAATTGCTACTTTTATGTCCTCTATTTCAAGAATCCATTTAACTGTTATGTTAGTATATTTATTCTGAATTCATTCAGCAATTTCTAAAATGACATTTTTAGAAATCGTTTGCAAATAAAATTTAAAAAGAAATTGTAACGAAAATGGCAACACCATGAAAATCGATTTCGCAATCAATTTGGTATTTGAAATTTACATATATCATATAGTATTTATAATATTTAGATTCCAAGCAGACATCTATAGATTCCAGAAAATGTCCCTAATTTTCAACAAAATTATTTGCAAAATTTTGTAATAATTAACTAAGTTAAATTTTTCGCAAATGCATTTAAAATAACCATTTATACCACGCTAAATTTACATAAATTTATAACTTTAATATGTATTTTTGATATTATATTAAGTTAACTATTTCGAGAATTAATTTGTAATGATTTCAAGAATCAATTGTAATTTTTGACGAATTACTTTCTGCTTGCTTTAATCTTTCATCCCATACCAAGATAATTATTCAAACATTCTAAAAGAATATTTTATTGCTGCTCAAGTAACATTTTTTTACAAAGATATCTTTTCATTTGCACTGATACATTTTTGAAGAATAGAATTTTATCTTGACGTAGTTATCCAAAGTATTTCAAAATTCTTCAAAATCAGTATAAGTTCCTATTATGGTAACTAATTGGAATAAAGAAAATTAACCGAAATCAGTACTTTGTTTTGTGATATTTTGATGTAACCGGCAATAATATGTTATTTTTTCAAAATATACAACTAGAAATCAAATCTGTAGAATACTAAGAGGTTAGAATAGCCTACATTATTGGCTACATTCTGTTTCTGGATAACAAATAACAGGAACTGATGCAAAGACTAAAAAGAAATCCGAATTATTAGGTTGGTGCGTATGAAATGTCGGATTCTTAAGTGATTGTATAAAACTGCATATCTTTCTTCAAAAGCTGTTTATTCAATCAAAGTATGCTCCATTCGCTTCAATACACTTCTCCCAACGAGATTTTAAAGCGTAGATGCCTGTCTTAAAAAAATTTTGGTCTTTAGAATTAATAAACTCTGATATCGAGTTTTTTAGACTGTCTTCATTTTCATAGTGTTTGCCCCTTAAAAACAGCTCTAAATGCTTGAAAAAATGAAAATCGGTCGGCGAGAGATCCGGTGAATATGGTGGATGCTGCAATGATGAGCATACGTTTAACCGATCCAGCTTATTTCGCTCTGTCAGTGCGTGCGGTACCCACTTGTCCATCTTCTTAACCTTGCCAATCTCAGAAAGGTGTCTCAATATCGTTGTATGGTCAACTTTCATCCTGATAGCAAGTTCCCTCGTGGATACGGCTGGATCCGCTTCCACTAGAGCCTTCAGGTCATCATTCTTCACAGACGTTTTGGGTCTTCCGCGCGGCTCATTTTGCAGTGAAAAATCGCCAGTCCGAAATTTTTCGAACCAACGCTGCACTTTCCGATCGTTAACCGTATTCTCCCCAAACGCTTGGTTTATGTTGCGTGCAGCTTTTGCAGCACTATTACCAAGTTTGTACTCATATAAGAAAATGACGCGAATGTCGGCAGAATTCATATCGGCAATAAACTCAAAAGAAATAAAAAAGGGAAGACCTTCGAGAAAACCTATTTTGCTGAAATGAGTCTCTGGCAATGGACAATACGAGTATGAATGAGGTTATGCCAAATACAAAAGTATAACGAAAACAGGGAGGAAAACGTCCGCATGTAAAGAGAATCCGACATTTCATACGCACCAACCTAATATTTATACAAATACAATGTACTTAACTGAAAGTACCTGGAGGCATTGTATTCGATAATAGAAGATCCAATTAATTAAAAGCAAATGTGTCATCCATATATCCATATAAAAATATATACTGGATAATAAGTTGGCACAGGTGCCTTATAATCCATGATACCAAATTCTGAATTTTTTTGGCGATAAAGAAATGTTGCTAAGATGATGTATCGTGGCGAGCGCGATGACGTTAATACTAGAGTTACCAAAATAGAATTTTCTGCATAATTCTTATAGGTCCCCATATGTATGACGTAATAAAAACGAGGTTGCCAGGTACTTAAGGAAATCCCTCAAAAGAAAAGAAGAATTGGAAAAGACTCTCAGAATTTGGAATCATGGATTATACGGCTATTGTGCCTAATAAGTTCGCGGTTGGAAGAAGAAATAACAAATGATACGCCTCCGATGATGATAAAATCACGAGAAGAACGTTAAACGATTGGTTACATTTTTTCAGTAATCATTAGAAAATTGGGAAAAGCCTACAAAAATTCGCCATATTGCAAATCACGCCAAACGGCCTATATGATATCTGTTCTTGTTGTTAGTAATAACACTTTGACAAGCCAAGCTCGCTCTGCCTTTGGCTATGCGAAGTTCTTTTTTAATCAGAGCACAAAGAAAGTGAAAGTACGACTTTGCTCTACACACATGCCATAGGTACCCGTTTATAGTATAGGCAATCATTCACATCTCATTCATACAAGGAAAGGACAAAGACAGGATAGATAGAGAGAGTAAGTACATCCATGCCCGAACCGGGATTCGAACCCAGGACCTCCTTACCCGCAGTCAGGCACGCTGACCAATAGACAAGTTGGGCAACCTATGATATCTAGGCACACGTTGCATTCGTTTATATGAATGCAAAAATCGATATAAAAGTATAAACATTTAAGGTGATTCAAATTTTTATTTATCATAATTAAGTCATAAATTGAGATTACTTTAAATAAAAGTAACTTCTTTGCCAACGTAATGTGAATTAAACACCATCAATCACTAAAAGTGTACATCAAACACTAGTTTTGGTAAACTAAAGAAAGTTGTTAACTATGGTAGGGTTAAACAGCTAAAAAATGCATGAAATATAAAAAATAATACGTGATTCAAATTTTAGAAATTTAATATTTTGCATTAATTTTTTTGAATTTCATATGATATATTTAGTTTAATATTTATTTGACGCACAGATAAAAATTAGATATTTTTGTAAGATAGAATATTTAAAAAATTCATATTGTAGTTTATAAAAAGTGACATACTAATATCTTAAGCAGCTGGAAACATAATATATATTTAAGAATAAATAATTTTACAATGCGCTTATTTGTTGTTCATTAATATAAAAATGTATAATTAAAAGATTTGTTAAATATACATTTATATTAAGAAAAAAGAAAACAAAAATAATTAATTAAATGAAAATGCTGTATCACAAGCTATTCATTCTTTCATATTTTAAAACTGATCAAGTACCTTTGCAAATATTTACTTTTTTAAATAAAATATATTTATAGTTAAATTATAATTTTTTTGCAAAATTTGAAACACTTAGCAATATAAAATTTTATTGTTAATGAATGAGAAAATTTAGATAAATAAGCTTAATTTTTTTGTGTTCAGTCATGTGTACATACATTTGAAAAATTATAAATGTAACTGTATTGAACTTTGCCATTAATTGGATTTAATTTTATGATTAATTTGGAAAATTGAACATTTTTTTTTGAAAGCGTATATGCTCAACCTTGTGGATATCAGTGCTATCTGGTGAATTTGAGAACATTATAGGTGATTTTAGAAAATCAAATTAGATTTAAACTCTATTCGACTAATCATTGCATTTTTCGAGTTCTAACTTTCAAGTTTATTTACATTACTGTGATAATGTAATAGTATACTTAATTCTACATTTTCCAGAAGATTAATTTTTCATATTCTAGCTATTTTTATTAGCTGCTTAAGAATCAAATTCGCATATAGCATAAATTCTCCTATAAGAAGAAATTTACAGTTTTGAATTGTGAACAGATTTCAATTTCATTGTTTGAAATATAGAAATAGAAAGATTTGAGCGAATCATCAAAGAAATGAATTTGTGAGAACTTCTTGCATGCATATTAACACATTATATTTATTTATGAAATGAGCAATACAACATAAAAACATTTCTTTTTCAATCAAATATGTCTTAATATTTGTCCTTTATATTTATCTATAGGAATAATTACTTTTTCAATTCTCTGAGAATAAGATTTGAAGTGATATTGGAAATTTTATAAACTTAAATAAAATCAACATGGTTATAAAAATGAATTAAGGCATATTTTTTAATTTAATCTTTCTGTCTTATGGAAATTTAAAAAAAGATTAAAAATAATTATCTGATGGGTTTTAAATTTGTTACGTCAGGGGAAATTTTCTTAAAAGCAACGATCATCCCTTATAATTCAACTTTTCTTTGCTATCAGAATTCCTTTCAAAAGGATCACAGAAAAAAGAAATTTTAAGCAAAAAGAAAAAAAAACAAATAGTCGTTTAAATGGAAATTAGCTCTTTTATTTCTATTAAGATTTTTGTACCTTTTTTACTCTCACATTATTCTTCAAATTAAAAATAGAACTACGCATTCATTTGATTTTTCTCAAGAAAAAGTTTTTTTATGATAACAATATACTCCATTTGCAGCAAAAAAAAGCCATTATTTCTTATAAAATGTAATAACATATTTTATGGGTTGTAATAATGTTTTATACCTTTGTAATTTTGTAACTTTAAGAGTCACACTTTATAAATAATTATTAATCAATTAAGTAGAAAATAATACTTTAACTCTGACGCGCGCGATTTTCTTAATTTTAATAAACTATTATTTCTCTACTTGAAAGATATTTTTTGTGAATATCGATAGAAAAGTATAATTACCAACTTATGGAAATTACATAATAATAAAAAATATAATAAGTATCTTATTAGATATTTTTTTCATTCTGTATTTTACCCTCGAATAATTAAGATTAATACTATTTAAATAATTTTCGAAAATATGGCTTCATAAAAAATGTGCTTTTAGAGATCTGATTTCCAAGAAATATACAAATATAAAATTACCAAAAAATGCATTAGAAAGCAAATTTGGCATTTATATTCATTGGCATATAATTTTTATTTATTTATTAAGCAAGGTTAATAATCATTAAATTATATAACATTAAAAAAGCAGATAATATACGGCGTTTCAAGTTTTCGTACCCTTACTAATTTTAATGGAAGAGTGATATGTATTAATAAAAATTTATATTTCCGAATAATAATTAATATTTATTAATTGTTAATAAAAAGTACATTAAGAATCAATTTTAAACTTTATAGAAATAATTAAGCAAATTTTAATATAAGTTATATCACAAAATTTTCATTGTATACTTAAAAATATTATGATTATCATTGTAGCAATGAACTATATTAACCTAATACTTCAGTTAATCAATATTTGATGGAATTTCTTTTTGGATTTGCAACAATATTTAGACTTCTTTCCAATACTTGAGTTGCGAGTTGATACTTTCTCAACTTGTTTTTTAAATAATTAATGTTAAAAAGGATTCATTATGTTATCACTAAATATCATATTGTACCGAGCTCCACGGGTTCGTGTCGATTGAGAGTTGAATAAAGCAACCACTTAATGAACACAAGACTTTTATTTGCAAAAACTTCACTAGATAAGCGAAATTCCCGCTGTAACAATCACAATTATACAGCTACAATTCGTCAGATATAATAATAAACAGCTTCTAATCACAGGTCCCAAATACCTCAGAGAGAACAACTAGCAGTCACAACTAATCGTATTCACTCACTGACTGTCTTCACAAAAACTCTGACTCTTCCATGTTGGGCTGCGGTATTTATACCTGACTTGGCGGAGAAATCTACCAATTTCCCCAAGATTCTGGAAGCTTCTAGGCTATCTCGAAAAATATTGGTCCTAGAGCTTAGGTGATGGATGTTTCCAGAAGTATCGATTTCTCGCCAAGTCGCCAAGAATCTCGCCAACCGTCGCCAAGTCGCCAAGAACCTCGCCAACTGTCGCCAAGTCGCCAAATTATTAGGAAATCAGCTTTTAAACTACAATACGTCTAAATACCGCAATTTTTGCCCAAAATGTGAGAATTTTCGATTTGTCCGAGATATTTTAAGACAAATATAATCATTATTTATAAATTTGTAACAATATTATTGATTCCTGACCCAGTCGCATCTATCATACTTTCAAAAATAATTCTGTTTTCCAATTTAGTTCTTTGATTAAACTCAAGTTTTACTTTCTTCACATCTATTGAATGCAAAAGTGTTAAATTTTTATTTTCAACAGCAAGCATATCATTTCAATATATATCATTTCAACGAATTTGAGTTTTCGTTGATTTTTACACAAAAAATTAAGTCTTCTATTTTTTGTAATTACAAAAATATTTATTCGAGCAGAGCGTCCGTGTAATATGACCAAATTGAGTACTCATTGAATAATTTCAAGCAGACAACTAGAGTTGAAAATTTTTCTCGAAATTCCAGGGAAACTTTATACCATTTTAACGTGAATATTTCATAAACATATATAACATCTTTAACGTAGAAAATGGATTATACATCTTTAATGTAAAATGCAGATTATATATTTCTAACGCAGAGTTATTTTTACTGGTGTCTATATCTATATTTTCTACTTCAAAGTATTTTATCGCTGTTGTAATTAGAATACAATTAATTTATTAATTTAAATGTACATTAAATTGATTTACCACTATGGTAATAAATTTGTTTTGAGCATAATAAATTGTTACACTCCTAGTACACACTGTTTTAAAAAAATGAATGGAATAAATGAAGTAAGTAAACAAACACTAAAAAAACAAACTATTCATTAAATGTCACCAAAACAAACAAAAAATAATAATAAAGGAGTCGATAATTTGATACACATCGATTTATTTATAATTATTCCACAATAAGAAAAGTTTTGTGACATTATTTTCCTTTAATACCTTGCATTTTTATTATTATAAAAAAATAATTTCTATTTTTTTAAGGAATCTTTCTGGTTTTCTTCTAAGGCACTTTCCATTAAAATTATAGAAAATAATAGCCATATTCAATTTCAAGATACAAAACGTGATTTCTATGAATTTCCAAAATGTACGAACGATTTCGTCACATTTACAGGTCTTTAGTTATTTTTCTGGAAATTGAGTTATAAATGTTTAAAAAATGTAGTTGAAGAGACAAATAAAAAAATTAAATGATGAGTATGATCCTAATATCTGTGGGCAAATATTCACTTTTCCAGCTGAATATTTATTATACTGAAATAGAATTTCTCTGAGTGAAAGCCGTTATTTTTTTCTCAAGGTTGGACATTCACTGTGTGTGTGACAAGGTGATTTAATAACCTATTAGTTCCGATAAACATTACTCCGTTAAATATAAAACGAATAGAAACAAAACATAGTAAAGTCACTTTCAGAACAAATTCAGAAATAAAAAAGGAAATGTTTGTTCATAAACAATATCAAGTTTTGGAATACAGGAAATATTTTCTGAATCTTTTTTTACTTCATGATTGGATACTAGTGACAACTGCTTTATTTTTTTTAGTTTTTATTTAACACACTTGAGCAGATATTAATGAAAAATAATGAAGTAAGCAGACTTCACAGATTAGAATACTTGTTAAGGAACCTCAAAACTGTTAGAATTATACTTCTTATACATTAGAAATACCATTAAGAACTATGCTTGAAGAACACTAATCGAGCCTTAAATTATGTGGAACTGTTCTTATTAGAACAATCGTTGAAACGAAGATAAACGAATTTCGAATAATTTCGGTAATTCGTTCACTTGATATTATCTCTGAATGATTATAGCTATCATCTCTGATTATTATTCGGCCATTATACTTTATATATTTCTCAAAAATTATATTCAACTGATTGGATTAATTATAACGTGATGAATAAAGGTGTGTAACATGCATATCCCTATTACCCTGGAACCAAATATTTTTTTAATGCATTTGACGTTTCTAAAGTGTTTTTTTTTTTAGTTTTGAATCATGATCAAATAAGTTTACGATTTCTTCTTCCTAAGAAATCAGTTAAGGACACTAGAACTTTTAGCGACAATGCGATTTCTGATTGAGAAATATCAAACGATATCATTTATTTAAGTAATAAGATTTTCTTAAATTCAAGTCACAATTTCATAATAACTGTACCAATAACCTCCTAATATTAGCCGTTTTTGATAATATTTTGGCACTGTATAGCAAAAAATTTAATAGCTGAACGATATTGTAAAGCTTTTGTATAGACATCGAGTCTTCCTCAGGGACTTTTTACTAAATAGTGAGTCATATTCATGTGTTTAAAAACAATTTCCTTGAAATATCCCAAACATCAGCAACGAAATGTTTATATGAAGAAGATACACATACAGAAATGCAACATCTATTTAATATTTTTCAAGAGTAGTTGTGAATGAGCTAAAGATTTTATGTTTCGAAAAATGTTAGTTTCTCAAAGATTTTTGTTTTTTTTCTCACGGCCCATTGACTTTAATATTCTGCTAACTACCAACGCGAATTCTTTATGGTGAAGGTCATTTTTAAATATGGCTATTGGTTGCCTTCAAAATTTAAAAAAAATTTTTTTTTGAATTTGTACTTTTTTATATCTTTAGAGTTGATTTAATTTCATTAAATGGAAATAAGTTAACAATCATAAAAAAAAGTTTATTACCTTTTTAAAATATTTATATTGAATTTTTTTCAAACAAATCTGCATTATTTCTTCTTTATTTTTATAATAAGGTATTTCTTGATAGATAATTAACAAATACAATCCCTCAATTTGAAGTTATTTCCAATCTCTAGTTTCTTACAAGTGGTTCAAAGAAGAATATAAAATAAATGTTCTAGAGCAGGGCTTCTTAAACTTTTGTAATTCACGACCCCATTTATGATTGCGAGTTTCTTGACGACCCCATACAAATATAAAAGAAAAATAAATTAATATTTTTTGATGATTTATTTATTAGGTAACAATATACATATACATATAAAAATATATAAGTTTAGAATTCGTTTTGAAACATACAAAAATCTAAAATTAAAAATTGCACAAAAAATTATAAAATTGTATTTATTATAGTTTCAAAAGTAAAAGTGGATTCTGACCGTCTTAATTCTCTCGAATATATTCAAGTAGTTGCGTGGTAAGTATTAAATTAAAGTATAAGTTAAAAATTTAATGAGATGGATGCGCCTGTTTTTTATCACAATCAAACAATGAGTAAATGAGAATAAAACGGAATGTTTATGTAGTTTCTTCCGCAATAATACCTAGAAATTTTGTTGATAATATTTCTCAGGATCATTTCGGTTTTGGTTTCAGGATCATTTCGGTTTTCGGTTTTACCTGTATTTCTATTAAGAGTTTTATAATACTCTTAATAGAAATGCAGGTACAAACAATCTTTTCGAACTAGAAGATTTTATGATATATTTATCTACGATAATTGTTATTTTATCTTTATAACAATAATTTTACAAGTTAAAAAACATTTTCTGTTAAATGGTATTTTTATCTCTCGCGACCCCAGAATTTTGCTACGCGACCACAAATGGGGTCGCGACCCATAGTTTAAGAAGCCCTGTTCTAGAGGAGAAAGAAGAATAGTTGAAAAACTTGATATTGTTTTGCTTAAAATATTTGAATATATTGCCAAAGGATAATCTTTAGTAATAGCAAAATTGTCGCCGCAAAATCTGTACGATGGTTATGACCCTTAACTCTCATCGAGGGGGTTCGGGTTCGAATCTCAAATAAGGGTTGTATGTAAGAACTGGGGTTTTTATATCCAAGCGTTACAGACAAGTCAGACTTTCTGCCTGTAACGGATCCCAGTTTTGAAAGAAAGCAGCACGTCCTCCGTTTCCTGCCTGGAGTCCTCGTCAAGAAATGTCCTCTACTTCTGTTACGTTGTTTATCCTTTCTCAAATACAGCAGATGGAGACAATTGACAAAGAACTGGGGTTTTTATATCCAAGCATTACAGCAAGTCAGACTTTCTGCCTGTAATGAATCCCAGTTTTGAAAGAAAGCAGCACGTCCTCCGTTTCCTGCCTGGAGTCCTCGTCAAGAAATGTCCTCTACTTCTGTTACGTTGTTTATCCTTTCTCAAATACAGCAGATGGAGACAATTGACAAAGAACTGGGGTTTTTATATCCAAGCATTACAGACAAGTCAGACTTTCTGCCTGTAATGGATCCCAGTTTTGAAAGAAAGCAGCGCGTCCTCCAATTCCTGCCTGGAGTCCTCGTCAAGAAATGTCCTCTACTTCTGTTACGTTGTTTATCCTTTCTCAAATACAGCAGATGGAGACAATTGACAAAGAACTGGGGTTTTTATATCCAAGCATTACAGACAAGTCAGACTTTCTGCCTGTAACGGATCCCAGTTTTGAAAGAAAGCAGCGCGTCCTCCGTTTCCTGCCTGGAGTCCTCGTCAAGAAATGTCCTCTACTTCTGTTACGTTGTTTATCCTTTCTCAAATACAGCAGATGGAGACAATTGACAAAGAACTGGGGTTTTTATATCCAAGCATTACAGACAAGTCAGACTTTCTGCCTGTAACGGATCCCAGTTTTGAAAGAAAGCAGCGCGTCCTCCATTTCCTGCCTGGAGTCCTCGTCAAGAAATGTCCTCTACTTCTGTTACGTTGTTTATCCTTTCTCAAATACAGCAGATGGAGACAATTGACAAAGAACTGGGGTTTTCATATCCAAGCATTACAGACAAGTCAGACTTTCTGCCTGTAATGGATCCCAGTTTTGAAAGAAAGCAGCGCGTCCTCCAATTCCTGCCTGGAGTCCTCGTCAAGAAATGTCCTCTACTTCTGTTACGTTGTTTATCCTTTCTCAAATACAGCAGATGGAGACAATTGACAAAGAACTGGGGTTTTTATATACAAGCATTACAGACAAGTCAGACTTTCTGCCTGTAACGGATCCCAGTTTTGAAAGAAAGCAGCGCGTCCTCCATTTCCTGCCTGGAGTCCTCGTCAAGAAATGTCCTCTACTTCTGTTACGTTGTTTATCCTTTCTCAAATACAGCAGATGGTGACAAATGACAAAAAATTTCTTTAATTAATCAACATAAAAATATTTACATAAAAAATCAACAGAGAAATACTAATCTTTATGAGACAAAATGTACAACTAAGTACGAATTGTGTATTATTTACAGTCTTGTGTTTTCAAAAGTTGATATTTATTTGGATTTATTTTTTTGCCATAAAAGATAATTAAAATTATCATTATTTTTTATTTTAAGAACACATTATTTCTACAATGTTTATTGCAGAGATTATCGTTTATTTGTTCACTAAATTTTCAGTTTATTATAAATATTTTTTGAAAGAAAAAATAATCATGAATGATTTATTATTCTATTTACGTAAAATAAAAGAATTAAATTAAATTTAGAACAAAATAAGTGAATAAATAAGAAGTCTAAAGACTTGTGATTTATTTCTTAATAAAGTTATATTTCTTAATAAAAGAATTTTATTATGATATAAATTAGTAAATTTATTTCTTAATAAAGTTCTTTTTAATAATCAGTAAAACTTCAATATATTTCACAAAATATAATAATTTTTAATTACTCAAAAACATTTGCTTTATACAAAGGGAACCAGAAACGCGTGTTTCTAAGTAACCATTTTATGTTTTGCAATTTCTTATTTTGAATATCCCAAAACAAAATCGATAAATCCATTTTTCAATAAAATGCTTGTTCCTTTTTCATTTTAGAGTTATATTAAGATTAGAATAATACAAATGAATAATAAACAGAGCTTCTAATAAATATTACAATTATCAATTCATTAATACATTTTGTGTCATTGCATATTAATAATGAGCAATTTTGTGCTTATTACAAAATATCTATTTTGTAACAATTTAATTTTCAAATTTTCTCATAATTGTAGGTTTTTTGTGAAATTTTCTGATTGTAAGTGTTATAAAATGCTATTTTCATTTGTGTAGAGACTTTTGAGGTTACTATACTTTCAGTCATTTGACTTTTGAAGTCAAACAAACAAGTCATTGCATTATAAACGGAATTATCGTTTGAATAAAATTTCATTTCTATTACTACGCAAATGGCTTAGTATGCAATATTAAAATATGAAACAAAATTACATGAAAACGCTTGTGGCCAAAATGTACAAAAAATAAACTTTTAAAATATCCTCAATGAAATAAACTAACATTTTATAAGACGAACTAAACACAACTTTCAGCAAATGAAAACGTACATAGATGATACAATTACTTAATGCTCAAAATACATTAAAAATTTTATTTTTTATAAATTAATAAAATTTATCTATAGTTTAATATAGTTTAACTTTATTTGATCTTTGATATCAAAACCATATATTCACAAACTTTAATATATAATAACCATAATAGTTATAACTTTAAAATGATAGAAATAGCTTTAATTTTTTCATTTTATTTTCCAGTAATGAATTGGCAACAAAACAGACCTGGAGTTTTCAGTTTTACAATGTTCTGAAATTTTGAATACACAAAGGAATATGATTGATACATTGCATTTAGTTAACCAGTTTTCAACTATATTTTCAGAAATGTACGGTCAAAAATGATTGATTTTAATGTCACCCCTTATAGTAAGTCTAAAGTAATTATTGGAACTAGAAATTTGGAAACAAATTGTGAAAAGCAATTATCTAAGAAAATGAAGAATACTTCAGCAACTGCTGTTTAACTAGGTTTCAGAAAATTCAATTACAACATTAATTAATCATACCAATCTTAGCAGAACAGCTTGATGTTGATTATGATAAAGAACAGCTGCTTTCATTATCATTAGGTTAAGTTATGATGAAAACATAACTTAACCTAATGATGATGAAAGCAGCTGTTTGTGGCTTTGAAGGTGGAAAAAAATTACATACGATTCCAGTCATGTTTTTAGTTTTATTGTAAGTTATTAAACTCTTATTTAAATCATAATTAAATCGAATTATTGAAACTCACATTTCGGTTTCATGCATGACTTAATTCACTCACTAATTTCTATCAATATTTAGAATGAAATACTTTAAGCAGAAGAATATATTAATAATCAAATTATAAAAATATAAGAATAATCCAATCCAAGATTAACTAAATAAAAGTAAACAAAAACAAACACAAGAAAATAAAACAAATAAATAATTCGGGAAATTTTAAATACCATGTTCCTTAGTTGTTCTATTTAAGTTCTAATCTATAGAAAAGTGCAAATTATGGAACGAATAATTTTTAAATTCGCCTTTCTTAGCAGCTGGGCTGGCAAGGAATGTTCAAAATAACGAAATGTTTTCAGCAAAACAAGAACAAAATTCAATAAGCAGATTCTAATACTCCTGCCTTTTTCAAAATACTTTCAGAAAATAAAATCTTTCATTAAAAAGACGTCATACATTTCAGATACCATTATATTGTGATTTATCAAACGACTATTAAATTAAAAATATGTAATTTACTTCTTTCATCTATAAAGCTAGGAAATAAATTGTTTAAGTCAGTGAAATCATATAAGTCAAGCATACACATATGACGACGACCTTGTATTCAGTGCAAGCTCATAGTGAAGTAAAGAAAGAAAACAATTTCGTTTTCAACACGCTTCGCCGCTTCAACTCAGACATGTCTTCTTCCTTCTTGATATAACAACGATCTTTGGTTTATAGCTGTCATAACTGCTCCTGGCCTGCAATTTTCCCCTCTCAGTGATTTGGAATTTTCTACGTGGGGGGATAATTTGGACAGACCTTCGCGTTTTTGTTCTTCACCGAGATTTTTTTATGTTTTATTCTCGAGCAATGACACGTGGAAAAAAAAAGGAATTTTCATTCCTTTCTCCTATATAATACTTCCCATCAAGCTGCCTTTGATTTTTATGGAACTCAACACAACAACATGAGGATTTTTGCTTCGTCATCAATTTTTACATCCAGATCAATCATCGTATTAAGGATCATTGTCGTGTCGCCCTTTTATGAAATTCATATGCTAAGATTGATGTTTTGTGTTGTGGCATCAAGACATTTTTTTCTACCAATCACAATGCGTCATTTATAATTACTAATTCTTCACTGCCATGAAATTAATTAGATGATACATCTGTTAAAAATAAATAATTTTTCTACATTTATTAAAAAGTAATTTTTTTTTACATTTTAGTAAAAGATAATATTTATATGATGATTTATATGAATATATTACTAAGTTAACAGTTACATTAGTATTTTGGGAAAATTCGATTGAAGAGTTGTAACAAATCAGATTAAATAGCTAACCAAATAAAGCTAAATATTGAACAATGGTGTACAAAAATTGGTTATGTATCTCAGATGCTTAATCTAAACTTTGTGGCACAATAGCCCATGTGAGCTAAGGCCTACAGAGCCCATCTCTCTTTTCCTGACCTAGAGGCCCTGGAATGCGAAGCATATGATCCGATTAGGTGGTCTGCCTAGAGCAAAACCCCCAGTGTTTAGTTCCCAAGGATGCTTGTGTCTATCAACCAAGTGGTTATGAAAGGCTAAGTCGACCTTGCCCAACCCAAGGATTTTAACTCAGACCGGGGCCTTGTGAGCGTGAAACGCTACCACTAAGTCACCGGGTTTATCTCATATGTTTCTTTAATTTTTCTTATCTTAAATAATCTTTTTTTACTCAAATAACATATCATTAACAATATCATAATTAATACCAGGTTTAATAACGTAAAATCCTGACACAGCTATAAATAATTTTTGTTATTATATATTTGATAAGCAATCCATTTTAAAAGATGACAGTATAAATTTATATTACTTGGTAAATATTAAAAGTGAATATCTATTATAAATACAAAAATAGTCAAAAAAATATAAAATATTTTAAAGGAAATAGAACATGGAAAATTATTGATATTTTCTTGAATAAATATTTCAACGCATCTAAGTTTATAAATCAAAATTCAAAATATTTTGAAATAAAAAATTTGCATAAAAACATAATCAAAAATCGTTATTGATTCGTTTACGGCTGATAAAATTTTATATTTATGATTAAAATGAAATGAAAGTGGATTAATAGTTGCTGATTTCAGTAAAGTAAAAATTCAATAAACATTTCTAGAGAATAGGGAATTAAAAAGCTTACCGAATATTAAGGATAAATAATAGAAAGCATAAAATAGGAATTTAATGCTTTCTATTATTTATCCTTAATATTATATAATAGAATATATAATAGAAAGCATTAAATAGGAATTTAATTTAAAACGAGCTATGTGTTCTTACAATTTTATGCTCTCTGGTTAGTTGTGGTTCATTAATATTGATGGAATTATTAGTAACTTTAATAATTATTAGGTAATAATTGCAGATATTATATATATATATATATATATATATATATATACATATATATATATACATATATATATATATATATATATATATATATATATATATATATATATATATATATATATATATATATATATATATATAATGATAGAAAACAAAGTTAATAAAATAATATGACTTTTGTCAAATTTGATAAATATGCTTAGAGACTTGCATTACATTACAAGTTCAGATTATTCTACTGGAAAACGATACGTAAATCGGAGTTCAAATGAAGTTCACCATACATTTTTTTATCATTTCGAAAATTTAACTGTGCTTTCAAAAATTACTATCTCACTTAACATGTGCGGGGTACAGTATGCAATTCAGAAATGGCTTATTATATTTACTGAAAACGTAAAGCTGTACCTTTATTTTTCCATCAAGTTAATATCAAATCCATAACATTTGATGTGGCTTAGATAAGTGATACTCCCAGTATATCAAAAATTCAATTTTCACCAATAGCTTAGAGAAATAATAAACAATTAAAGTGTCCAAAATGTGTGATTGTAATTAACATTAAATTCGTAATATTCTAGGTCATAAGAATGGCAGCAAACAATTCCACAAAAGCTTAGGCCCAAATTCATTTAAAAGTTTCGTTCCAGAGTTAAATATAAAAAAGATATGAAGCAATGCATTTGAAGCTAGAATCTTAGAAAGGAAAGAAAAAGATATTTTTTTTGTTGCATGAATCATATTTCTATTAAGAAATGCCTAAAATACAATTAGATTTAAGTACATGTTTCGATTCTTTTAAAATCTTCTTAAAGTAAATCTTACGAATAATTTATAATCTACAAGTGTAACTTCCTAAGTGGCACGCATTTGCGTCGTTCAGAGCTTCAATTTTCTTGTCCAAAATTAGTGATCTTGCAAACATTTTACATATGTTATATGCCTAAACATAGCTTTCTCTAGGTACTCAGGTATACTTCAGAAAACAAATTTGTATATATTTAAAAGTAAAAAATTTCATAAATATATATATTAAAAATCTCGATTACAATATTAAAAAAACAAGGCTGAAGAATAACTGTTAGGCCTGATATTCTCAAATGTTATGAATTAATTTGATTTAAAAAAAACACAAAAAAAACCATTTTCTCATCATATAAGAAAATCAAAGATGTGAATCGAAATATATTAATTCTTTCTTCCAATGAAATTTTATTAAAAGTAATAAGATTTTAAAAGAGATAAAATTTAATCAATTATTAATTTCCTGATATTATTTTAATATTTAAAGCTAGCTAAATTTAAAAAAAATCCTCACTTAAAAAGAGGAATGCATAGAATGAAACATCCAGAAATTTAGTATGATTTTTATGTATAAAAATGCTATGTAAAAAATATAAATCCCCAATAAATAAAGTAAGATTTAATTAATAAAAGCTAAACATTTGAAAGGGAAGGAATAATATATTTTAAGAATATTTTATACATTTAAATGCATTTTAATAATTTAAATCAGTGTAATTTCCTAACAATATTACCGCCATCAGTGTTGACGAAGAATATAATTTCTCTTATAATACACCGCTGGGACAGAACGAAAATTGAAAATCTTGGTTACAGTTAATCGTCTGATTTTCACATTTTTAGTAACAACAGTTTAAAAAATTTAAGTGATGTGAAGAAACTTCGTCAAAACACTTTTACCTTCTTACATGATTCATTTTAAAATATAACAATTTCTTGATTTTAAATATTTACAGTTTCATAACGCGTTTCAGAACATAAAAAAATTTTTTTAACATCTTTAGTTAAAAAATACTATGCATTTTGTATTTCATTATATTCATAATTATTTTTTACAGTATCATAAAACATTCTTCATTTTTAAGAAATGCAAATTATTTCATGTTTGTTAAACTCAGTTAATTTCTACAATAAGATTAATGCGTGAAACTCCTACTAAAAAATTAAAAATAAAATACCTTATAAAAAGGGAAAGGAAATTTTGATAAATTAAAAAATAACTAAACCAAATACCTTTATATAATTTCATTAATCAAATAAATGTTACTTCGCGAAGTTAAAGTGATAAAACAAATATAATCATAACCGTGTGAACTTCTAGCTCTTTATATAAGAATTCTGGAAAATTTCTTTATATTTTAAAAATTATAACTTTTATACACACACATTTTTTTCTATTCTTGGTGAGTAAAGGTTTTATCACTATTTTGAAGTTTAATCATTGAAAAGAAATAAAAATAAAAAATAAAATTCATAATAATAAAGAATAATAGTAAAAATAAATTTCAAAATGTTTTCATTAATTCATTTAACTGTAACTTTCTTTCGTTTGCAGATTACGTGGACTCCATGCAACTTGAAGACTTTGAAAATGAAATATTAAATTATCAAAAATTAAAATTAAATAATTTTAAAATGAAGTAATTAATCACAAATTATTTTTAATTGGATTATTTATTTTTCCTGCTATTTATTTCATTACATACACATTTTATAATTAATTAATACCTCATGATATCATATTTTTGATTAACGATAATAAAAATTATTAAATGCAAATATGTATTTTGCAAAATATTACCTGCTATTTTTTCCTTTAGTGCTTGACAAATATTTATAATGCAATATTTTAATTAGGTCTATTCAAAGAGTAAAGAATTTCACATTTGAGACAAAAGTGGTAATTGGGTAAAAACAAATTTTTTCCAGTTTTGCAAGTTAGTTAATACATGTAAGCTCAAAATAAGTAAACATCTTTTGAAGGTGGATGTTTTTTGTTATGAAGTTTTTTCCTAAATTAGCTCATCAGTATGTTTAGCATGAAAAAAAATTCCCAAAACTCTTTAACATTTTTTTAGTTTATAAATTCCTTGTTTCTTGCTTCATTTGTATGCTTGGCAGTATTAGAAGATTTTCCCTAAACCTCACTGAAAAACTTAAAATATTTACTTAAAAAAATGAAGCAAAATGCAAAGAATTTTACCACGATGGAATTTTGTTTTTGTGATTTATTTACATGAATCTATTAAATATGCAAGGGAGAAAAGAAAGTGCTTCATTTATAAGAAAATGATGGCATTAAACGATTTCGCCAAATAAGTTCAATGCAAGATATTGTCATTGAAGAAAACATTTTAAACAGTAAAATAAATATTTTTTTCATAGTTACGTAAACAAAGTTTTTCTTGCAACCTTATTTATAAGAAATTTAAATATTGTAGAAGTATTTTTAAGACAGAAAACATTTCTTTTGTTTAGAATTAAATTTTTAAAAAACACGTTTTGTTTTTCATTTCAAATTTAATTGTTATATATACCTGAAAAGTATAAGTAATATATATTTTCGTGGAAATGTTTACAGTAAACAAGGCTAAAATTTACGAGAATCATATAAGATTCCTATAAATGTATTAATATTCTTTATAGATAAATGTGTAAAGAGTTCCTCATAAATTATTACTGAAACAATAATGATGCAACTACAAGAAACCTAAAAGAGTATTCTAAATATTCGCTTAAATTTAAAATTCTATTTAATCAATTTGAAAAAGAATTTTAAATTATGTATTTAAATATTGAATATAAATACTAGTACATGATCGTTTAAAACAGTTTATTTAACACTGTACGTAAAATGTTTGCTAAATTTTACAATCCTATAATGCTTCAGTGTAAATTATTGCATCAACTAATTTCATAGAACAAGTGATAAATAAGAGATTAAAGTATCATCGTACACATGAAATCAAAGATTTATTCAGTGTTTTAGGAGTTTAAAATAAAAGTATTAATTTTCGATCTAACAGTATTAGTATTATAAATGTAGTAAATTTTGATTCACAAATGTGATTTACTACGCTATATATATGTTATAATAATAGATATTCAATACAGCAATCAGAAAGTATAAGAGTACCTATATAGTTATAAGAGTACCTATAACACGGTAGTGTTATAACGCATTTTCATATCACGGGATTTTATGTCCTTCGTATAACACGTGTTTCCCCCCCCCCATATAATGCGTTGATTCCCCACATTATATTTCTGTACTGGAGATTTAAACCCTCTTTAATGAGAAAACGTAAACTTGAATCATTTGTACAGAACGCGAAATACGAGGTCGTATGAGAACGTTTTACGAGAATCCTCGTGTAACGTATTTTCCTTTAACGCGGAACTAATATACCGTGCTATAGTCGGGATTACTGTAGTTTAAAAACGATTATAAGTATTACTAAAGTATTATTGATTTAAATGCAATTAAAAAATTAAATATAAGATTTTGTATTCATTTGACATTTCTTCACCAATATTTGGATAATAATAATATCACGCTCCTAATATTTAATTTAATATATAATTGCTATCAATTTAATTTCAATAATTAAAGATGGCTACGAGATATAATGCTATTTTAACGCATGTGATATATCGCAGAATGTATACAAGTTTAGATTAATGCGATTAATTCATATTTATTTTAATATTGACAAAATAATTCTAATGAAAACAGTAGGTTTCTAGATGAAAAAAAAATAATAATAAATGAGAAACTGATACCACCATAAATCAAATTAGGGAAAAATTGAATGGTTTATAATGTTTAGTAGTTAAAGTATTCTTTAAGAAATGGTAATCTTACTTTTGCACTGACTAAATCCTTTTGGGCGAGATTATTAGTTTAATATTTAATTACTGAAGTGTATTATTACATACATTTATTTACATGGAGTAGAAGATGATTAATGATAATCTTTTTTTGTCTTTGCTTTTTCGTTATCAGATAGAGATAATACATGAGGTACGATGCTCATATCTCATATACCGAAGAATATCCATCAATTTAATTATAAACAATGGTTACTCTAACTATTCATTAATTATTTTTGTATGTGTACAAGATAACACTAATAAAAACATATTAATGTTTTGCATGGAACGTGGGAAATTTAATTGCAAATCACAATTTTAGCCATTTTATTTTGTATAATCTTATAACAACTATAATAAAAACATAGTATTTTCTATTGAGCAATGAATGTCATAATTTATCGAATAAATATATTACCCTTACGACTGATAAGAAAAGAAGTAAAAACACAAAAAATGATACCAGTTCTTGCTTTATTGCAAATATTTTAACATGCTCGATTCGTGTTGTTGTTGCTTATGACACTTGTACAAGCCAAGCTCGCTATGCCGTTGGCTATGCGAATTTAAGTCAATAGGGAGCGGCTTTCGTTTTAATCAGAGCACCACGAAGGTGAAAGTACGACATTGCTCTTTTTTAAGGTACCTCGTAATTTTGAACCACGGTCAGGTGACGAGGCCACACCTGAGCTGGCACCCTCCTCTCCACATCTACGCCACACCAGCGGAACGACTTTGGACGTCATAGATTAACGTGGACACGTCCCCAACCCACGGAGTTCCAGCAACCCAGTGAAGGAGAGTACACCGTGGTCACCCTCCCAACCACTGCCCGCGGCAAATGATGCTTCACTTTGCTGAGCTTACGGGAAGCGGCGTGAAGCTGCTGAGCCACTGGAGCTCGCTCTATTCGTAATAATATTCATTACTTTAAATCTAATATTTGGACATTGCATCGCTACATCTGCACTTTGGGCTGACAGAAGCTTATCTAATCTTTAGTTTAAGAATAATTTCATTTTTAAATTTAAATTTATTTTCAAAACGGAGTATTTTTAACATTACAGTGAGCATAAGATTTACCAAACTCGTTCGCTTACCATATTAAATACATTTTCTTTTTATATTTCATTGAGAAAAAATATTTAATTCCGATTAAATTTGATTTATTTTCTTTTATAATTAATTTTAATCCTGTATAGTTGACGGAGTTTTATTAAGTAAAAGAATGGCAGTTTACACCATTTGAGTAGAATTTCACGCAATGTTTTAAAGAATGTAATAGGTAAGTCTTTAAGATATTAATCGTAACATTATTATTACATATATTTTCTAGTGGCTCTATTTAAAAGAATCTAATTATATATCGTAAAAAGTAACGAAATAAAATTTATCAAAAGTAAATTATGTACAAGAGATTACAATAAATTATTTATCAGAAATTAATGAAAAACTATTGTGTAATATGATAAAACAAGATTAAAAATTGAAAAAGACCGAACAGAAAACTGGTAGGAAATACTTTTCAAATCATGAATACACACATCAAGTAAATTATAAGAAATTAATTAAACAATTTGGGAAAATGGTAGAGATTAAAATGTTAAATCAATGTCTTTGAAAAATAACAATAAGACTATTTTTCGCCAAAAAAAACTATATGAAAACATAAAAACGAATTTAATGTGTAAATAAGTATTATGAAACTAATAAAAAACAGTATAAATGAAAGATAAAACATAAAATTTTTATGAAACAAAGTCAGCTTTTACTTTTCCAAGTTTATTTTAAATGTTAATGGAAAATAAAATGTTGAATTTTGAAAGTAAAATTAATACTCGAAGAAGAAGAATGTAGTTGAGGTGAAAAAGAGAAGTGTAAAATTCCAACATCCTAATGATATTTTATTCGAAACAAAATTAAATTGAATTTCGAAGAAATTCGACCTAGTGTAGAAAAATAAATGTACTATTGTCATTTATATGAAGTTAGAATATAAAAAATCTGCAAAAATGATAAGAATTCAAAGCATGAAATTCACAAGAAAATATGAG
Organism: Latrodectus hesperus; assembly: GCA_037975125.1. Lineage (NCBI taxonomy): Eukaryota > Metazoa > Arthropoda > Arachnida > Araneae > Theridiidae > Latrodectus > Latrodectus hesperus. The sequence goes on along the minus strand of JAJQOW010000016.1, from coordinate 3,766,934 downwards.
AAGTAAGAATTTGTCAAGGAAATATTATTGATTTAAAGTTAGATAGTAAAAAAAAAAATTCTACAAAAATAAATTTAAAAAGTATTCTTTTTTCTATATCGACGCATATTTCTTTTTTCACATTTTAATTCAAAAACTATCTTCTGTATCCTTTTGGCCGTTAGGTTATCTTCGTTATCTGGATTGCAATAAATACCTGCATCATGACGAATATATTGCTTGGGTTATCTAATATAGAATTGCGAAGAAAAGTAACAGTTATAAAGGTAAATTAGGTCAAAAAGTAAAACATCTTTCAGGAACTTCTTTCTCTATTTGTATTTTCTTACAACAGTCAAATTAGAAAAAGACATAATACATTCAAAATTGTAATAAAAAGGATCCACTTTTAATTCATCCACTTTAAAAAAAATAAATGAACTTTTTATCAACTTTTTGAAAAATCTAAACATATTTACTTCGGACAGATTATCTTATTCGAAGTTAACTTCAACAAATATGAAAGACAAGAGATATTTTTACAATCATTTACTAAATAATAACCTTTACCTTATTTTGGCTAGAAGGAACCAAGTTATCTTTGCTTATCTTGTCGTCAAATTCATGGTACTCAAAATGTTTTTCTTGTATTTAATGATATAAAAGTGAACCTTAAATATGTGCATTAAAAGGAGACATAGTAATTACATTATAGTCAAATTTCCCTAAGCAATACACATCTGATATGTCTTATGAAATTAAAATCAATTGTAGCAATATGATAATAGTTATCTTGCAAATTAACAAACTGCTTCATAGCTAATTAAACGTAAGCTGTACATAGACAGACTTTTAAACTGAAGAACCAAACTTATTGTTTTACGGTTATTATTAAACATACAAGTTTAAGCAATTTTACTTTCAATTTCAATATTAAACATCATATAATATTGTCATTTTTTATATCTGTTAACTTATTTTTAATGCCACTGTTTACAAAATAAATTGAAGCAACGTATTTGTAGCTCACCTTTTTTTAAAAATTTATTACGTTTTAAGGGAAAAATAATGAAACTAATGAATTATTACATGGAAACATTTCTTCACTTAATACTTAATTAATTTTTTAAAAATCCTTTAAATTAAATAAGTAATTTCATTTTAGTGAATTTGGTTATCGTCATCCATAACACAAATCATTAATGCAAGCATTTTATTAATTGAAAGCGTTGCTCTTACTTTTCCTTTTAGATACCTTTCAGATACTTGCATAATTATTCATTAATGAATAAGAAAAATGTTCTGAACACTGAATACTGATGGGTACTTTTATTGAAAATTTTTAGCAAATACACATAACCATATCTTTAAGAATTTAGAAAATATTCTGGGAAATAAAAATTTGGTTTTCATTTCAGAGGTAACAGTGGTTTCATGTAATCTATTATCTTATCTATAAGTGTTACCTTTTTCTTATCTTATCAGTAAAAATATTTAGTTCCTGCAGGCAAACTATTCATAAATATCAGAGCTTCATGAATATAGAAATAATTTTAAATATTGATGTATGCATGAAGATGATTTCATCATTTATTAAAAAATTAAATAATAACTTGACAAATAGAATCTTTTCAAAACAATTCTGAGATTAAAGTTTGGTCATTTTCTTATATTGAAGACATAACTGTATATCATAATTTACATTAAATTATATATTTCAACTATATATATTAAAGCAAAGGAATATTATTGCAAAATAGAAACATGTCTTCTTTGAATGAAACTTTTAATAAATATTTTTAATAAAAATTACAATATAAGCCATCAGAATAGTATTTTTAGTCATATTCTCGAGCTTTACCTGTTTCGAGAGTGAACTAAAAAGGAAAAATTCAACGGCTGTGTCTTCTTCCAATTATTATCAGAAGCAATAGTAATAATTAATCAATCCTCAGAAGTTGGTGATATAAAATTTATTATGAATAAATAAGAATTTATAACGATTTTGAGACTAGAATAACACTGATATTGCTTGATAACACTTGATTGCAAATAAAATTACAAGCAATCATGATTTGAAAGCTGAAAAAATTATTGACATAGTACTTTCAGTAAAGTTACAAGTATAACAATTCGTAATTCAATATAATTTAATTTTATACAAGTGAAATAAATATAGATAGAGTGCATGTATAATTTTAACAACAAAAAATTAATTTTAAGAAACAGAACATAATATTTTGATTTTGTTTTTCCACAAATACTACCATTTTCTCTCATAGAATTGGTTCTTGCACCCTAAATATCTGTTATCCTTAAATATCTGTTGTTATATAATTGATTGAAATATACTGTTATTATTATGTAACAGATATTTATATAATATCTGTTATTGATAATAAAATATGCAAGACATTAAGGTTCATTAGCATTCCTATATATTCAATAGCAATGTAATATTCAATTTCCTACTGTATATATATATATACAAAAATTTATGGAATCCTTTTATTGTATTATGATCATTAAATTAATATTTAAATAATGCATCTTTTCTTAAACAATAAAAATAATTCTATCAATCGCTTACATTTTGCTTACATCGTTTGCATTTACATTAAAGTTTGGTGGAAAGGGAAAAAATGTAATATAATTTTTTAATTAAATTATGGGAATTTATATTTTTGTGTTTGGAAACTAAATTGCATTTTCTGCAAGCATTTAAATAATAGATAATGATTTTTAAACCGTCTTCAAAATTTATTAACTTTTGCTTCCAATATTTTTTATCTAAAATATTATACATAATATTTTTTGAAAAACTTTATTTTAAAAGAAGGCAAACTTTATTTTATGCATTACTCAAAGCATTTTGCTTCTTACTGAAAATACAAAACAATTTTTCTGTGCTGTTACTAGAAGAAGCATAATCCTTTGTGCTTCATTCAAAAAGAAAGCAAACATTTTGATTTGAAAAGAAAAATTTTACCCTAAAATAGTTTTTATTTCTTCATTTTTAGTTTTCCGCATTTTCTTTTTTAAAAACAGTAAAAGAATAAAGACGGAGAAACTTTAAATAAAAGAATTTTACTTCATAGACCATTGGAGCTTACTGGTTAAGTATTTGAAGTAATAAATGTTCGAAATACATTTAAAGTTGCAAATACCAGGTTGAATTCTGAAGTACCAAGGGCAATCAATGGAAATAAAGCCAAAAATTATATTCATATATTTAAAAGGAGTTGAATATTATTATATATAAGGAGTAAAATGTAAAACTTATTATAATTTTTAAAAAATTAAATAATAGTCTTCAAAAATGTCCAGATATCCAGAATACATAGATATGCTTATAATTTTCATATCTATTTAACTTCTGTTCATTATACTATCATTCTTTTTAACACTGTTGGCAATAGAACATCCAGTTCGTTTTAAAAATCAGCGGAAAATACGTCAATAAAACACAAATATAAAAATCGCCAATTTTGCCAAATTGCCAAACTCTTTCCCAATACCTCAATGGTAAAATTGCACGTATCAATGCACATAACTTATTTAAAAGTAAGATGATTATGGGAAATATAATTATTATAAATAGGTTTAATAGACACATTATTCCATTACCTAAATAATGAAATGATACATCTATTATACTATATATATATATATATATATATATATATATATATATATATATATATATATATATATATATATATATATATATATATATATATATATATTATTTACGCAATGCATTAAATGAGCCTAATGTCTACACATTATGCAATTTTGGTATAAACACAAAATTAAAATCATTAGATTCGATGAAGAGAAAACAGCTCTTTTCTATTCGTAAATGTATATTAATTAAGACTACTACGAAATAACTGAACAGAAATACCACATAAAATATTTACTTTAACAAAAATCGCACGCATATTTATAGAACATGTTAAAAATAAGATTTTTATAATTTATGGAATATTAAAGTGTGAGACCTAAGCTCATTATACAATTTTAATGACAAATTAAACAGTTATTTGTGTTTTGTCTTATCAAATTTATAATTTTTCCGAAATTACTTTCTCATAAATTTCGGAATAATTCAATACATATCAGTTAACTACGATTTGTTGCTTTCATTAATTAGTTCGCAGTTCATACATTAAGTAGCTGAGTCCTTAATAATCTTTAATTAATAATTAAAATTACTGTAATGTTCAAAATTGAAAGAACTTTAAGCGGAAGCAGTTTATCCAAAGATTTAGCAGGCACAAAGCGATTCGCGTGATGAAACACATTAGGTATACAGATTGATGAATTTTGCTCTTTAAAACAAATAGAATGGCTAATTTACTGAACAAACTACTACTAATGCTGGCTTTTTACAGTATTTACGATCAGTAATGATTTTTTCTAAATTATAATATGTCATCGAATTGAAGCATCACAAAAATATTCGAATTGAAATATTTTGAATGCCATTCCGTGCATACTTTCCCTTCAGTTTCAGCTATTTTTGTTTGAATTTCCTGAAAATAAATTATATACTAATCAGCAGTCTTTTCAATTACACTTTGATTAACAACATGTATATTAACATATAAGTTAGCCTATTTATATTGCTAGTTACTATTTAAGAGAGTTAAATAATAGAAAGGTGTTGTTTGTGACTTTATATAGCATAGAAATGTGTGATGCGAGGTAACACTTATGGCTTAAACATGTGTTAAATTATTTAAAAATTAAAATTATGTATTCATATAGTGTTTGACTGTTGCATAATACGCATGAAATCATTCCTTAAAATTTAAACTTGTAGACAACTTTCTGATATATTTCTAGTAATTATAAATATTTTTATGTGTCGTACTACCTTTTTATATCAAATCATTTCCTGAGGGATATATTAGGTTGGGGAATAAGTTCGTAGCGCTTTTACCAAAGACTTTTATTTAAACAAAAAACAATAATTATATAAATACGTTGATCAATTATATTATCACCGTTGCTGTTTACAACCTCTTCCCACCTCTCGACCCATTTGTTGATGGCGTTCCGCCAAAAATCGCCTGGTCTGGTGTCAAAGATGCTGTTGAGCCAGGTTTTAAGGACTTCTTGGTGCACTGGGAAATGCTCGAAAAGAATGCCACAGTCAACAAGGAGCTCTACATTGCCCAGCTACATCGCGTGAATGAGGCTATTCGACTGAAAAGACTTGATTGACATGGTCAAACTATACTCCTCCACGACAATGCCAGGCCCCATGTTGCACAAGTCGATAAAGCCAGAATCCAAGAGCTCGAATGGGAGGTCCTTCAGCATCCGCCGTATTCACCGACCTATTACTATCTTTTCCGCTCCTTATGAAACCATAATGAAGGGTGTTACCTTCGATAACAAAGAGGTCCTTAAAAATTGGCTCAACAACTTCTTTGACAGCAGATCAGGTAATTTTTGGCGGAACGGCATCATCAACAAATTGGTCGAGAGGTAGGACGAGGTTGTAAACAGCAACGGCGAATACATAATTGATTAACATAATTATTGTATTTTGTTTAAATAAAAGTTTTTGGTAAAAACGCTACGAACTTCATCCCTAACCTTTATAATTTTATCATTTCCGTGGTAAAATATCAATAAGTTCGACATAGGTAATTAAAACTACCATTTGACGAAACTATTAAGTGTTAAGAAATGTATCGAATATTTTCCAAGTATCATCAGATATATCTAAGAGTCTAAACATAATTACATCCTGCTTTGAATTTCTTCTTACTAATCCCTCTGAACTGAAATGAAATCAGATCCACGAGGTCTTCCGCTTTGAATCTGAAGATATAAGCGAACTATTCATAGCCAAGGTGGAAAAGAGCAGCCTCGTTTAGTACAAAGTACCTGGAGCACCCTAGGGTTGAAGTCTGATTTTGCTCTTGTGGTCTGCAGATCAACAGTATAGCCTCTTCTAGTATGGAGAACAGACGCATGGGTTTGGATCGGAGTTTTCCTTCTCCAAGGTATCCTTTTTGGTCTGGCTACTACCCAACGAAGACTTGTCCGGCAAGGGAGACCCTGCCAGTAGCTAACCTACCCGGCATAGCTCTCTGGGTAAATTTATTTAATATATAAAAGTTTCAACCAATGATATAACATAAAATAATTTTAATAAGTGAATGCACATTCAACATCTAAATAGTTCATGAAACTCCAAATGAAGGAATGAAAATACATAATCTGTCTATTAGATTTGCATAATATGGTAACCTTCAGTAATAGTAGTAATGGTCAACAGAAATTAGATAATTCAGTTGAGTGAATCAAATAATTAAAGCAACAAACCACTGAGGTCAAATTAAATGTATATTAGATTTAAATTGCTACAAAAATAAAGATCTATAAGCAAATATATTTTATCATTGAGAATCATTCATCAAACATGCAACTCCAATATACTCATTAAAATATTTTTTTAATTGATGGAATAAAAATGCATTATATAAGGAAAATTAAAAAACATATTCTCAATAGCAATATAAATTATCGAGCCAAAATGGAAGCTAGATATAAATCAATTATAATTGCTTTAAAAAAAGGAAAAAATCGCGCGTATAAGAGTCTTATATTGGCACCCAATGATTAAGAAATTTATTTTAAAGATGCTAAGATTTAATTTTGGAGTTTCAGTTTAATTAGAAATCAATATACAATTATTTTTATTGTATAAAAGTATAGTGAGATTGCCATTTATTTTAATGTAGTTTTATAAAAACAATGTAGATTGTAGATTTAAAAGAAGTTTGTTGTTAATGATCTCAAAGTTAAAATTTAAATAGAACATGTATACTAGCCTTAAATTCGGTGGGTATTAAGTAATAACTATTAATATACAGTTCGTTATAAAATAGAATACTTTAAGGATTAATTAAATTAAATTACAAATATTAAATAAGCTTTAAAACAGGGACATTAAAATTTCAAGGTAAGCATTTTTTTCAGAATATCCAATCATTTAATAGTAAAAAATGAGTTTCTTTTTCGTAATTTATTAATCATTTTTTAGTTAACGAAAATATTTTGAATTCAAAATAAAATTGATTGTGTTCCATATATTTTATCTCAACTCCACATTTAACATTTTTTCTTAAAATTTGATCTTTTCACGGAATTCCCCCCCCCTACTAACTTAGTTTCATAATACTGAAATTCCAATAATAAAAGGGCAAAAAAATATTGATTGTTCTCTAATAAATTATATTCCATACAACATTGTATGGAATATTAATATTCCATACATAGTTGTGAAATTAAAACAATTAAGGGGTAAAAAAATGTTTAGCTAAACATATTACCAAGAATACAATTATTTAATATCACATTGCAAAATAATTTTCGTGGTATTATGCATAATCATTCACCATTTTAGCGGTTTTGTTTTTTCTTTCGATTTATTTTGTTTGGTATTATTTGTATACATAAAGCTATGAAATCGTTCCCTCTTTCGGCTTAATTTTTATTGTGAAATAGAACTCTAATTTTAACTGTAGTTTATACGTTCTTGGTATTGATAATTAACTGATTTAACTTAAAAAAGGATTTTTTTTATATTAATACTTGAAAATATGAAACTGAAAATTTTAGTTAAAACGTTTCTAACAGCAATATATAAAAATTTCCGAATCCTTTATGTATAATTTTATTTAGATAATAAATATTTGGACCATATTTCTGATCCTTTTGATTTATCTTCAATAAAGTAAATCCACGAAACTGCACACTATTTTTAAGTCAAGTAGTCAGACCTTGGTTGCCAAATAGTCAGAGCGCTGATCATTTGACTACCAAGGAAATTTAAGCACATATGTTTCTATTTTCGTGCAACAAAATTCACAGCAGCTAAAAAAAACTATTTTATAACTAAGAATGTACTATTATTTAAAATTATACTTTTAAAAAATAAAAAAAATGTGTGAGAAAGTAAATAATTTATGTTATCAGATTTTATGTGTAGCAGTGAATTTTTCTATCTTCATTCTAACCAGGAATTTAATTTTGAAATTATTTCTTATTTAAACTTTTTTTTGTCTCATTTAGTTCGAAAACTTCAAATTCAAGTTTTTGACTTACTCTATCTTGCGCAATTTTAGAAATAAACTCAAACTTCTAATTGACATGTGTTCGATAAAATTGATGAAATTAACCATTTCTTAAAATGTTAATACTAGTATAAATTGAATAATTAATTATTCATATAAAACTGTATATTATGGTACACGTATAATTATGAAAACTGGAAAGATATATGTTATTCAAGAAAAAATTGAGTACATTTTTCTTCTTTCAAAAATGACGATGATAAATCATCACGAAATGGCAACTCGCCAAAACTTGTGGAGTTCGGTCATGATTACTGAGCATGCCTGTCACGGTTTATGAACCATGAACCATGAGCAACAGTTATATGCATTCGATACACTTCGATGATATTACAAAATCGTTACATACGATGATATAAATAACTGTTTTTTTTTATAATCAAAGCTTTAATTTTATAATAAAGTGCAGATAAAAAAAGAAAATTTTTAATTTTAGCGCAAGCAAAGCATTGGTCTTAAGATTTAAAAGTGATTGCTTACAAATATTGCAATTATTAATTTAGAATTTTATTATGGGTTCCAGGGCGTTCTGGAATAGACGGAAACGAAAGAGCTGACTGTATTGCTAAATCTGCACTCCACATACAGTATACTGACAAATCAATGGCACAGGGGCCGTATAATCCATGATGCCAAATTCTGAGAATGGCGTAATTTTGGCGGATTTTCTTATGTATCTGGCAATTTCGTTTTTATTATGTCATACACATGGAGACCTTTAAGAAATATACAGAAAATTCTATTTTGATAACTCTAGTATTTGCGTCATTGCGCACGTTACGATACGTCATCTTCAGAACATTACTTCATTGCCAAAAAAATTTAGAATTTGGAATCATGGATTATACAGCACATGTGCAAAATCAATTTCTCCAGATGAACTCGTCCGTTACGCTCGGATTCATTTTTTGAACTCTTATCTAAAGAAATGGCTGAACAGCAAGTATGCTAGCAGTTTTGCTCACCTGCTATCTATAAAGAACTGGCATCGTCTCCTTCCAAAATCTCGCAAGGAAGATGTCTGGATTTCTAGGGTTAGAACTGGCTCAATTCCAATAAATGCGTTATTGACTCGATTTAATTTATCTAGTACAGACAAATTCACATGTGGATTGGCTGAAACTATAGATCACATAGTATTTCAATGCCCCCAATACAAGCAGATACGAGAGCTCCTTCGCCAAAGATATGGTATTGGAGAGTTATTCTTCTCTTGGTTGTTTAAACTATCTATAGATCCTTCCAATAAAATCGAATGCATCATGGATTTTATGAAATAATCTAAAAGGTTTTAACCTTTTGAGATGGAAATTCGGTACTAAAGATCATTTTCAATTTTTTCAACATCAGCTTTCCCTGTGATTCCAATCATTTCAATGGCAAAGATTTCATAGTAACTCCTATAGTATCTTTTGTCACTTCATAAATCGAGACTGTAAATACATTTGATGGTATACCAATTCTACTCTTGGACGTAGGTGAATAAATTCTGCCATGTTTTCCTCTTGGAAAGGTGAAGACTATCAACGAGACAATATTACATCAATCTATCAAAACATTTGTATCAATTTATAAAAATTTATTAACTGATGTTATATTTTCAATGTGAGGTAAAAGTATTCTAGCATAGAGCTCCAAAAAGTGTACTTTGAAATAAAAAAAGAATTATATTAAATAATGAAATATTTAAAAATTTAGATTGTTCTTGCTGATTTAAACTAACTATAAAGTGGATTATTTATCTCGTCTTCTTCATTTTTCTTTTTCTGTTATTCTATTGTCGATGTGTTAATGGCTTGAATCAATGGAAAACGTCTTCTCAAACAAAAGAATATAATGCTCGTAACATAAAAAATCGTTTTATACACAGAAACAACTTCACCAATTTCTCAAAAATTCGATGGTAAACTTCGCCTTGTTTTCTGCCTCTCGAAGAATGTGATTTGAAGACAGTAAGCAAATTCGTTAACAAGTCGGATTTATGACCCTGTCTCAATACGATATGACGTAGATGAAACGTTATCTGACGTCATGGATATTTTAAACCAATGAGTACTGTAATAAAGTAATGTAGCGATAATCTCTAGTGGAACAAGAGAAGCAACCACTTTATCGTTAAAAAGTTTTTATTATTTTGACAATAAGAAAGTTTTATATTTTCTATTGGAAGCAATGAAAAACTTTATATTACAGCTACCCTTGGACTACCTTTGGAGCTTCTTAATATCGGAAGCAGAATAGTTACTGCTCTAGTCCTACCGTTAGTGAATTTGCTTCTCACTTCAGCCATATATCCCAGTAGTAGTTTGGAATTCTTTTTAAACTGTATGTCCCGGTCTAATTGATCCTTATAAGTAAAAAGAAAAAAATTACTGATGAGTGACAATAAATTATCCCTATCTCAATGCAAATTTGGCTTTCTTTCTTTCGTAAATTAAGTATTGTGTGTCAGTTTACTGTTTTTATACATTAAATTTTTAAAAAATATCTTATTTTTTAAAACTCAAAAAAAATTGAGTTTTTAAGATAATTTGTGTAGCTTGATAATTTATGAAACTTCATAAAATTTTTAATATACTAAAAGTATTCTTTTATATTCAGTGTAATATAATAATAGTTTACATATATTTTACACTGCTGGACAATTGCTAAGGACGGATCACAAATTGCAATGTAGCATAACATTAAGCGAGACATGAGGCCTAGTAGGATAAAATATAGTTGCCACACTGTTCAGACATTAGAATAAAGAATATTTATTGTTATGGAAAGTACAAAAGCTGTGAAACATCTGAAAGAAAAAACAACTGTCATTTGATGCTGCATTATGAAAAATGGAACAATGCATCTAAAAGTCAGCAGGCACCTTGAAGAAAGGTATCAGTACGGGATATGTCCACCGTGGAGTGTGATGCAACATTCCACACGTCGTATCATACTTTGCACAACATTATCCAGCAGCTGTTGAGGCAATTTATCCCATTCCTCTGGGAGTGCACGGATGAGGGTGTTTTTGTTTGTCGGAGGATAGTTTCAACCAGCAACTTGCCTTCCCAAAGCATCCCACACATTTTCAATGGGGTTTAGATCTGGAGAACGTGATGGCCATACGAGGCGTTGAATACCTTCGCTGTCTAAAACAATCCTGAACAGCGAGTGTTCGATGACATGTTGCGTTGTCGTCCATAAAAAAAATTTATCGCCGACAGCACCACGGAAAAGACAAACATAAGGAAGTAGAACTTCATTAATGTATCGTTGGCCCGTCATAGTCCCATTCGCAACCACATGTAGGGGCGTACGGCCATTGATCATGATGCTGGTCCACACCATGTCACTGAATGTCGGATAACGGTCCCTTTCCTGGGTATTTTATGGACGATAAGCAGTACCACTCTCGCGCCAGATAGTTGACTTCTACAATCCGATGACAGACTGAACCTACTCTCATCTGAGAATAGTACGCCCAGTCCTGTTCAGTCCAACTGCGATGCTCACGACATCATTGCAAACGGGCAGTACGGTGCTGTCTGGTCAATGGGACACACACAACAGGTCTGCGGGCGTATAGTCCTCCTTCCCTCAAACGTCTGGCAACAGTTTTTCGGGGGATCTGCTTTCCTGAGGCAGCAAGAAACTGATTTGCCACTTGCTGAGCTGTGGTGCGCCTGTTCCTTTTTGCTGATAGGACGATATATCTGTCTTCTGTAGGTGTCATACTTTTAACACGACCTCCCCCAGCCGCCAACTACACATTCCAATAGTTTTAAATGACTTTCACAGCCGTGAAACAACGCTGTGAACGATGTCGAACTCCCTGGCAACATCTGTTATTTTTCGCTCTTCTACGATCTTTCCAATAATTCGGCCACGCATAAAATCATCTAAGTGATGTCGGGAAGACATGCCAAAAATTTCAAGTTCGTCTATTAAATCTTTCTTGTAAAACTTTGACTTGACACAACAATTGTCCACACGCGTCAAAACCTTTAAAGCTCTAATGAACGCTATCACGTGATGAACAGATGTGGAAAAAAAATTTGCATACGCATACTTCTTCTTACTATATCCCGCACTTATTCTAATTTTCCACATTTTGCTTCTTTTCATTTTGTGGTTGCTATGGATGATAGTGTTATCTGTCCTTAGCAATTGTCCAGCAGTGTATTAAGTTATCAAAAAAGTGAGAATTCACATATCAGAAAAGAATATTTTTATTTTCAAAAAATATCTAAATATGCATAAATAAAATGAAGCCTCTATCATCGGTTGAAATATTAAAATTTTGAATTAATCCACAGAAATATATTTTTCACAGTTTTATTCATAATAAATAATCAAAATTTCACAGTTTTTAAAAAGCGAGCGATTAATCAAAGCAACAATAAGTTAGTCTTATACATAAAAGAAGAATAACATATCTACATCAAACAGTATTTATATGCAGCACTATACATAAAAAATAAATATTTGTCCTTTTACATACGAGTTTTAAATTATTGGTATATTATAAATAATTATTTACGAATGTAAAGGGATCATTTTCTCGTATTCAAATAATATATTTAATTACATAATTTAATATTATATTATTTCTAAGAATGTTCCAATTTTTCATTATAAATATCAAAAATATAAATACTAAAAATTTACTTCATTATGTGTTAATATATTGACTTTAAAATATTCAGGCTATACAACTTTAAAGTAATGAATTTCATAAATGAATCTAATTGATATTTATCATTATACTCTGATGTCATTAAAATTACTGAACTAAGAAGACAACTTGCTATTAAATTGCATTTGAAATCTGTTGTCCCTTGGAAAGTTAACGCAATGTCTCGTATACGAACATCAAATATCTGATTTTGATAGAATTCAACGTACCACAGACGTACTTATTCTCGCATCGGTCGAAATATTACGACTATCAACTGTGCACGAAATTGAGGGCTGAAGGACTGTCATACAAAATGCTATACTTCAACAGTTTTCCATCACCAAAAATGGGCATCCATATGAACTTAATAGATCTTAATTACGAGTTCTGAATCAAGACATGGGGTCATTCAACAACAAATTCCAGAATGAATAGATGAAGGAAGTTTGAATTGGCAGTTTGGCATCCATAGTTTCATCTCACAAATAACAAGTGTCTTGAACAATGTGATCAACTGCAAACTAGTAAGCAAGAATGACATCTCATAATGTTTCAACAAATCCATTTCTGCTTACAGCATCATGAGTATATTACTGGCTCATTACTTAAAGTAACAGCATGGGATATCTTTGAACACTCTATCTCCTCTTGTTCTCATTGATGGCATCGTGAACTAGGATGGATTCATTCTAATTGTGATAAGGCCTCTGGTTTAACCTTCACTCGAGAGCATTACAAAATGGACAACCACTTGTTACCTTATATTCGACAGGCTTTCTTTCATACAGAAAATGCTTAGTTGTACCCTGGTATTAACGCTCTAAAACTGTCTTACCAATCAATGACATCTTTCAATGATTGCTGAAACACTAACTCATTGCCATACTAATGGACTAAATTCTGTGAAATGTGGTTGTATTTGTACAGATTTATGTTTGAGCCAATGTTCAAGAATATAAATGCTGATATTGCTATTAGACATTTCATCTGTTTCATCACAGAAAATACACAAATGCTTTTTAATTGATGCTATACTATTGATTGTATTCATGGATAAATATCTGCTAATGAATATAATTTTAATTTTGCATTAAATTTTAATAAACTTCACAACTTAAACTAAATTTTTATGTTGCTCATTATGATATGTGTTGAAAAGTTAACGGCTCTGATAATACGAATATAACACATACGAAAAAAAAGCGCAAGACAGAAAATTTCATAGTTATACTAAGCGAAGATATCTGCTATAGCAATTTCGTGCAACGTTTCTTTTTCTATGAATGTACTCCTTTTTTTTTCTTCTATAAAGTTTCCCAAGAATCGTCATGTTTTCAATAGAAAAATTAAAACTTCAAATATCGGAAAACTTTTGGTCAGATTGTATAGAATATACATTTACTTTCAAAAGTTAATTAATATACATTTACTTTATCAGTTGCTCCTTTTTCCATGTTTAATATTCCAACACTACAAGACATTAAAAAAAATTGGAAAAAATTGTTTTCATGATCGTGTAAACAATCAAGCAGTTGACCGAAGACTTGTATGTCGACCTCCTGAATGTTATGGTTCTCAAGGATGATTAATGTATTGGCAAGATAGACAAGCAAAATAGCAGATTGATTTCAAAACATGAGAAATCTGCAACTTCAGCAGGTATTGACACAATATATGGCCAGACTGTGCTCAGAAAAGTGCAAAATAATACACTATACGTCCGAATATTACGAGTTTTGAGTTCCGTATATGGCTAATCCTACGATTAAAGTTATGTCGTGAGCAATATGTGTTTGATATGGAAAAAGTTTTATTCATGGAAAAGTCAAAAATGTCCTTAAAACACGATGACAGACTGGTAAGTAAAATCTAGAGATTATAGGATCTACACAATATTTTCCAAAATAAAATACCAAATATCTATGATTCCTAGATAAAAAACATCATAATCTAGGGAGGGGGGTTGAGTGAAATACAATTCAATTTCAAATCGGCAGACGAATTACTATGACAGCTATATGGCACCATGATGGAATCCTCAACTGTATTGTGATATTATATGCTCCAGCAGTCAGCTCTGATTTCATTATAATGTATTATAATACAATTCTCCACATACCCCGTCCATGACTATCTAAGGGTGAGTTGACTGCGCGTGTGTGCATATCATTTAAAACTTCAAAAATCTCAATTTCATCTCGAACTCTCACATATATGGAAATTGTAATAAAAGAAGAAGCGATTGTTTGACTTTACTGTAATCAAAACATTCTTGTGAACACAGAAAACTTTCATTTCAATAAATGATTGACCATACGTTTTTTAAATGTTTTTAGAGGGAACATTTAAGCTTCTTTTTACCATTGAGCTTATCGCATTGCATAACATAAAATTAAGTACTGTTTACAGCAGTGGTATTGTTTGTTTTCACTCCTGATTCAGCATATTCATGTGTTTTTCTAATCGTTTCATTAAAATTAAACTAGAATTTATCCTTTATTTTTTCATTTAACTTCTCCTTAATTCTTAGAAATCCGGGTATAAGCTACGTTTTTAAGTTCTAGCGAAAAGCATTAAATTTTAATCAACTTCACAACTTAAACTACATTTTTATGTTGCTCATTATGATATGTGTTGAAAAGTTAACGGCTCTGGTAATACGAATATAACACATACGAAAAAAAAAGCGCAAGACATAAAATTTCATAGTGATACTAAGCGAAAATATCTGCTATAGCAATTTCGTGCAACGTTTCTTTTTCTATGAATTATTTCTTTAATAATTGAAGTGTATAAAGAGATTAGTAGAAGTATAAAAACAGACAGAGGTGATGAAGTATATAAATGTGTTTGGTTCATACATATCAGTTATATTTCAACTAGAATCTAGAATTTGAAGTGATGAAACCATTAAAAATGTCTATACAGATTATGTGGGAATCGATTTCATAAACTGTTGACAAGATAGGAGTTTTGAATTTAAGATGCATCAACAAAAGTTTCAAATCGATGTATCGTTATCGAAGATGTTTATTTAAAGTTTTCCAAAAACTATTATGAGCAACATTGACCAATATTTGCTCGGTTATGGTCACGAAGGTGATGGTGCTGTTGGAAGATAACTGTCAAAATCTACACAAAACGTATTTTCCATAACTGGTAAGTATTTTGCCTACAATTCAAATTACGTATAAGCAGAAAACATGAGACAGAAACTTCTACTTGTCCATTGGGTGATTGATTAGAGAAAAGCAATTTAGTATAGGAAACTAGGTTTATTTATTAAACAACACCAGGCGTTATTTCATTTGGAAATAACAAAAAACGCATAACCATCAATCATTCTTCTTGCATGGAAAAGATTCATACAAAAGATGTAGGGTCTCGCATTGTGGTTTCATTTTGTGTGAAGTAATAGGCGCCCATATACTTTAATGCCACACCATAAATATTCACAATACAGGAATATCACATTGTATGCTATTTATACCTTCATAATTTATCTGTACCTAATGAATTCCAAATGCAGGTTGGCTATGCTACACTGTATAGTATAATGTATGATTATATCTTCAAAAGCAAACAATTCACCTTATGAAATGTACAATTCGATTTCCGAATCGAGTTCCGTCAAAAATTGATTAAAATTCTTTCACAAGACATTTAACTGTTTTTAAAACTTACGCGCGTGCGTCACAAGCACTTATATACTTTATAATAATTGTATTGTAAATTATAGTGCCTACCCAACGCATAGACTACAGCATTGTAGGTCGTTTCAGTGGTATAATTTCCATATCGGTAATTTTCTTTATCAAATACCAAATTTGATCCGTTTATTTTTATACGCTTACTAATTTTGGAAAGCCCTTGAACCTTTGCAGAATTTTATGCGCTGTTTCCTTCTCAATATAATATTTTTAAGTAGCGGTTGTTTTTGTAGTTGATTTTTCTTCTCTAGAAATAAGCAGACATGCACAAAGACAGATGTGCACCTATGAACTTTTAAAGCGAGCTTCTAAAGCTTTTAAGTTTAAAATGTTAGAAATAGGAATTTATAAAACTAAATGCTTTATTATAAATCATTTATTTCATGTTTTAATACTGTAATTGAGATGGATATTTTCTTCGTATCACGCAGTCAGATAAATTGTCATAGAGTACTTGTTCCATAAACGTTCTATAAAAAAAGTATACATACAATCTTTGGATATCAAAAATTTCGTCTCTTATTTTTATTTTTTTTAATTAAATTATAGATTATTAAACTGAATTATTTGTATAACAATAAATTACATATTGGTGTATTTCTATTAAAACTAGTTATATTAAATATAATAATTAAAAGTTTAGTCATAATTGTAATCTTTCTAGTTATTATCGAAATACTAGTAATTATAAATTCTTTCAATTTCTAAAATACAGTTCAATTAAATTCCTGGAAATAATTATACCTATGAAATATTTAAACATGAAGTCGTCCTTTAAATTTTAAACAATCATTCCTAAATCATTAAGAGATTTTGCAATAATCCTTATTTTCGAAACGTGTAAGTTAATTTAGTTTGAATTTAAAATATATATACTTGAATGATATTTCCCTTAAAAGTTAATTATCCTAAGGTAAATAATTAATTTATACCATAATGATAAATTAACTTATTATACCATAATAATAGATTAACTTATACCATAATGATATAATTTATTAATGTTTTATTAAATTTTCGTGTAATTGATATGAAACAACATCAAAGTTTTTCTTATAATAGCTTATAATGTTTAATTTGAAATATTTCAAATCTTTAATTAGTTCAAAAGGATAGATTTGTGAGATAACTTAATGAAGTTGGAGAACTATTAGAAAGATAAACTCTTTCTAACAGATTTAAAACTTAATTAAACTTAGTTAATTTATAACTTCATTAAAGGAGTTACTGTTTGATTGTTTAATTTTTAAATGATAAATTTGAAAAATAAACATGCTAAGTAAACCTTTCTAGTTAGTAGTATGTGGAGGCAAAATTTGCTAAATATAATTGCCACATAAGCATAACTATAGCAATTTATAAAATTATTATTTATGACGTATAAATTATTTTATACATCATAAATAAAATTGTATAAAATACAGTGTAATTAAATATCAATGTTAACTAAAGAGTTATATTTTTAAAAAATGAAATATTTCAATATATTTAAATGTATAATTCAATATTAAACTTCGTAAGACGATCATGATCAAAAATGAATTTTTATCTGCATCATTTAATATGACATTTGAATGTTAAATAATGAATAAATAAATGACATTCATATGTGAATAATATTGAACTTAAATACAGTTTTAGAATAAAGCATTTTTATGAAAAATCATCAATGGATATTTGCTAGTAATTGTAAGAATCTTGATAAATATATAAATTAATTTAGCAAAAATTCATAATTAGCAAATAACAGCTATTATCATCATGATATTGAAGAATTTCAGGCCGCATAGTGGACAGCTAAAGACATTTTTAAGTCAATTGAATACCCGTCATATATTGTCTTATGGAGGAATAACGAACCGAATTCAGGTGTATCATGTTAGGAATATCCAAAACACTCCCAGACCCGTCCTAACCATTGTGCATGTATACAACTGAAACGAAAAAATTATTCAATAGCTATTGGGATCCATTCCCAAACATTTCCCTGTGGCAATCGTGATCCTGTCATTGATCATCATCATTGTCATTGATATATCTATCATGAAACTGTTTTTGATTTTAAGAGTTTTGACAGTTCATTGAAAATATAGCGAAAAGATTGGACGAATTTGTTAAAGTTTTAATAATTACTTGCAAATATCGTAAATCTTGACAGTAAAAATTTAGTTTATTATAAGAAGAGTTTCTGTTTCACTAAAAAGAGACAAGTTTTAAGGTATAACAATAATAAGATGGTACTTACCCAGCGGAGGAACGAGAGGACAGGACTTTCTTTTGTGCCATTTGATATAATCTGGGCAGGTACGTTCCTTTTTGCATGATACTGCAGGCACATAATTTAGGTCTTTCTCTGACAACTTGCCAATCACATGTACTCTTGATCGAGTAGATGGAACACCACCCAAGTAATCCAAGATCTTGCGAACCCTAGCACAATAGACCATGTTCTTAACAATCACTGCGTTGGCCTCCAGTGTTGGGGCGGCTTTGTCCAGGAACGCTTCCACCCTCAGAGTGTCAGGCCTTTTGTGTGTGGCCACAGGTCTGGTGACGCTACTGGCAATCTGGAGACCTGGTACTCCCAACACAGTGTGTCCTGTAGGCGGGAGAAGAGTTGAGTTGAGCATATCGCGTCTGTTAGGCACGAAGTGAGTCCTCCTGTGAGAGTGGATGACCGCAATCTGCATAAGAGTCACGAAAATCAGAGAAAAGATAAATAAGAGTAGCAAGATGGAAGGCAGAACTCGAAGAAGGCGCTTGAATGTGCACCTCACCAGAGGGCGCACCAGTGGTACGCGAATCCGGATCATGGCAATCTCAAGCAATTTGGGATTCTATCCAGATTCTTTTTATTCTCTCCTCTATAAGAGAGCGTTTTCGCATAGTAACGACTTATGATTCAGAATAATAGAAGTTCATTGTTGAAAAGGTGCCTAAATCAAGCAATAATTTAGAGTTGTAGTTTGAAAAGCAATCTAAGCAATTATTTTCAACTATGGTATTCTTTATAATTTAAATGCTTCAATCTAAATTAAGAATGTAAATAAGAATTGGAATTATTGCTGATTCAATTAAATTTTAAGAAAAATTGCATGAAAATATACTACGAAATACAAATACGGCGCTTTGTTATATGTATAATATATTAAGTTTCGTTGGCAGATTGTTTTACAAATTTTTGCTTCATCATTTTCTTCTAAGATATTTTACAAAGTACCTGATGACGCCATTAAAAGGTCATTATAGCATTCAAATTGGTAAGCGGAAAAAATTTCAAAATTAAAGATGTCAATTTAATAGCCTATTAAAAATAATATGACTTTTTTAAGCAAATATAACTATAATTTTGAATCAGTATATAATCTAAATAAACACATCCAACAGGTACACTAACTTTTGTTTTGAAATCTGTCAGAAAGCTGTTATTCTATTTACTTTAAAAAAAGGATCAATTTATTACTGCAAAAAAAAATATCTCAGCAGTAAGTTTAAAAAATTTGTTAATATCTTTTTTCAAAAAATAAAACAAATTGTATGACATACAACAATGTAATTTTAATTTTTCCTGATTTTATGTAATATATAATACTAAATTTGTTTCACTTAATGAAACTTCTGTAACAATTTATCTTCAATTTTCAGAGTTATCTAAAAAGTATTTGATAAATTGTGGATCAACTGATAAACACAATTCTAATATAATTGTTGCGCAGTAAAATATAATTAAATAATAAAATCATTGGGTACTTCTATACATAAGAAATATTTCCAAAAAAAATTTAGGGAAAGAAAATTAAATTTTGAAAAATATTTTGAGGAACAGGTCCGTAATATTCTTAAATTGAAATTACGAAATTTATTTACTGCTCAATATTTTAAGGGATACACTTTTATAATTCATAAAAATAAAGAAAGAACATTTATTTTTAAAACTTTTTTTATTAATAAATAATTATATTTCAGTTTTCTAATACAGTTTAAAACTATTAATTAGTGTTATTACTTACAACAAAATATTTTATTTTACATAAAAACAAAATCACTAATTTAAAAAATTATTAAAATTATAAACGTAAAAAGGTATTTAACAAAAAGAAGTTTTCTATAAGAATTAATGAAAAATTGAAACATGTAATTGGATCAATAAAATAGAAATATAAATAGCTTAAAACTTACTTTTTTTACCAAATTACAATCGAGAATTATATTACCTCAAATATCCTTTGAATTATTAATTTGGGGTTGACGTTCGATAATATTGTAATATCTAGTTCTCATTAACTATGGAATCATGAATTTTACTGAGAAAAGTATTATCATTGAATATAAAGTAATTATTATTCTTCGCAACGTTATTTTTTTTATATTTCAAATTAAAGCTGCAATAATAAATTAAACTTTTGTCGTTAATAGAAAAATATTTTTCGTTTCTTTCAAAATTCCATTCATTTGTTTCTATAATTACATTACTTGAAAAACGAAATCAGAATCAAAAGAAAAATGTTCGTGAAAAACACTAAATCAAAATCTTTTCAAATTTATAAAATATTATATTGATTTTCCACACGAATGCAACATAAGTTACGCTTTCTGTTTCATGCTATGAACTAAACACTATATCATTCGTTATATCGCAATCATTTTAAGTAATCACCTCCATATAACGTCGAGCTTAATCATGATGATTCATACAAAACACGTTGAGGATAATCCTAGAAAATGATATGGCGAGGTGAATCAGTGACAGAAATCCTTCCTTCAGATTGCCTCGTTATACCGGCATAGTCGTTGTATCCGAACTTCCGTAGACGCTGGTATTCCATTCGCAATATCCACACACCAAACACACGCACAATCCTTGCCCGAAAATCCCAAGGTTCGTGAGTTGTTGCCGTTCCTGGTGCCGCTCGTGGAATGGCAGTTCGAGTAAGTACTGTTCTGCGTATCGACCGACTGCAGCGGCGTTGTCATGGAAACAGGATGCTGGCGGGCGGGGGTGGAGCTCCCGCTAGACGACGGATAGGATACGGATGATGGTATAAATAGTCAGAAGAGCAAAGAAACCGAGAGAGGAGAAATAAAGTCGGAATGGGGAAAGTTTTTTCCCCTCTTACTTTTTACCCCTTTTTTATGTAATGTGTCTGTGGGAAGCTCTCTGTGGTCAGCATAGAACATTTCAAATTCAGAAATTTTTTTCACGCTTAAAAGATAGAAAAGTTCTTGAAAAACTCCAATTGAGATAGAAACTTTACTCTCTTTAACTGGCATTGAAACTGTTTTTATTTTTTTCCCCATCATTTTGAAAATTTTTCTTAAACTGAGTAACGAAAAGGATGGAAAGCGAAATTTAAATTTGATTAGGTTGAAGCAAGAAGAAAACAACATATGTTCTTTGCTTCATTACGAATTTTCATTTCATATTGGTGGTGTTATTCTTAATATTATTTGTATTTGATTAAGTAAAGCTCAAGGAATCCATTATTTTCGTGTTCATGAATTATTTTTGTTTTCATTCGACACTTTTGAAGACGAATTTTCTGTTCTTATCCTTAGTGTTTTTCATAGATTGCATTCGTTTTAAGTATTCTTTGATGACGAATTTTCTGTTCTTGTCCTTAGTGTTTTTATAGATTGCATTCGTTTTATATATTCTTTGATGACGAATTTTCTGTTCGTATCCTTAGTGTCTTTCATGGATTGCATTCGTTTTATGTATTCTTTGGTGACTCGTTTTCTGTTGCTACTCGTATTGTTATTCATAAACAGTATTCCATTCGTAGTGTCTTTCCTTATTTATAATATTAATTTTTCATTTGTGCAATTCAAATTTTCAGTATAATTGCTTAATGGAAGATTTAATTTTTTCAGTAAAATTTGCATCAACAATATTCTAGTGCTTCTGTAACTAAGTGATTTCGAGCAAAAATAAATTTATATTCATTAACTAGTGAAAGAGAGAGAAGCTAAAACATTATTTATGATTGCTTTTTCTTTCTGTTTTCGTAATTTTTGATATACAATTTTATAATGTATATTCAATTAAAATTAAGAAGATAATTACTATGCACTCTGATTATATAGATGATTATTACAGACACTATATGTCTTATAAGAAGACATTTAGTGTTCTTATAAAAGGGGAATAAAAATATGAATTTATATTCATAATCAAATTTCTTAGTCACGAATTGCTTGATATCTCCAAAAATGCATATTTCTTTGCATGTTATTTATTACTACCAAAAAGCACCTCGAAATTCAAGAATTTTATTTCAAATGCTTTGTCATTTAGCAAGAAAATGGCTAAAAATATATTCCATTGCTTGGGTAAAGACTGTATGTATACTATTGTTCTATTAGTACCTAAATCTTTAAATTTGTAACTTACAAGGATATTTTAAAATCTTCCAGGCAAATCTACCATTTATAAGTAAAGATTCAACTTTGGAAATCAATATTTAAAGAATTAAAATGAAAGTATGATTACATAATGAAATATAAGAAATGTTCCATTGGTTCGAAATGATCAACATGTATTGATGGCATCATTATTCTTTTGATGTAGCAATGTGAATATGAATTTCACTTTCATCGTCTTTCATTACTCCATAAGTAAGACTTGTTTGTTTGGACTAATTAATAATAATAATTAAAGTCTTTCTATGTTTTCAGTTTAAACAACAAACTAGATTTAAAATAAAGCAAAAAATTCTCATTATGTAGAGTAAGGTACCATTAAGTATTTAATATGCATTTTTAAGTTATAATGAATAGTGATTTGATTAAAGATAAATAAATAAGTTAACTTGACTTAATATTTGTGTACTTAAAATTAAATGCGTGAGACTAAAGGAATGATAAATCCGTCTAGAATTTACAACTTCTCAAAAGAAATTATTACATAAAATATTTCAAGAATATATCTATTGCCAATTCTAAATATGGTTTAAGCGACTTTTAGCTTAAATCCTCATTTTTAACATTTTATAATTAGCATTTATTAAGTAAACAAAGGTGAATTTCCTTGAAAAATATCTGCTAAGAACAAAACTAAGCCTTATTATGATCTATTGCTCATTAAATTAAAATTAAATTTATTGTTTTAAGAGTACTTGGTTTTTCTTTAAAAAAAATAGGATTGGTATGCCATTATCCCTAAATTTGCAATGTTGGACCATCATTAAGTTGAAATCTTTCAGACCAATGACGGTACAAAGTATGGCAATTATATCACAATTATAATAATTAAGGATGCACGTAGCTTTATAAAACTATACAAACATTTACACCAACAACTTCATGACGTCAAAATAAGACTATATGCACACACAGATGTCGAGAATTCAAATGTTACATTATCTATTACTTAAGTTGTGAAATTCAATTGTTCAGGTTTTCGTTTGAGGAAAAGTACGTAGAAAATGTTATAAAAGGAATTTACATAGTAATTAATACTTAGCATACAATTCGGAGATTTAAATACAGATAAAGAAAAATAAATGTGAATTTTTTTTATTTGTGCTATTAGAATGGCAAGATGTGTCATTTTAAAAGACAAAAAAGCAATTGACTATGACAAGTTCGCCTCCTGCTATTATAGCAAATGTTAACCGATTTATCCAATTAATACTCTGATGATACGGAATTGATACCTCTACTCAACTTCTTCTGAAGTTGGAAGAAAGTTCCCAAATAAGGCAGTCGATAGTAGGTTTCATCATAATAATCTCGATGACGTAGGTCATTGATGTGTGTTCCGTTAATAATGCGATATGATGTGGACATGAAAATTAGATGCAAAATGATTTGAATCAAAGGCAATTTACCAATAAGTCTCAGTTCAGTTTGGATTGTCTCACCAGATTAGAATACCATACAACCATACATATCCGAAAAAATCCCACATATGTTAAGGAAATATCAAATTACGGATGTGTTGGGTTGATGGTTGTGGAATCAGCTTTGGTGAACGTACTTATCTGGTTATGATTCCAAATAGCAATTTGATTGCCTAATAAAATATGCAGATAAATTTAGACCTCATCAAGTAACTCAGTCATTGGTAGATATTGATAGACTTGATAGAGTTCGTCTTGTTCAGAACATGTTTGAGGCTTGAAAGATAGAAATAGTACACAATAAATGGAGTAGATAATATGCTCTCCTTAATGTTGGATCCCCTCATGATGAAAATTTGATCATCCTCATGTTGGAACGTATTAGCATTATTTAGTATTGCGCGAACAAGGTCTTTTATTATCCGATATTTGGAAATGACATTTTTTCTGAAGTAAAACTACATTTTTCGTTTTCTTATCAATAACATTATTGCATCCATCCTAAATAGAAATGGAATAGCTCAAACTATTTTAGGGAACCACTAACCCTTTTTTACATTAGGTCGTCAGCCAAATTGAGCATTAGGCCATTCTTATTTAGGTTGTCCATTATGTGGTTAAAAATACGTTAATAGCCTTTAACAGCAAAATATAAATTTATTTTTTTCAATTTTGAATTGTTAAAGGTCAGATGGCCCATATAACATAATTCTGATTAGAGACAAGTCAATCCAACAATGACAAAACAGATAAAAGAAACTCTACAAAGTTCACATAAATACGATATTATATACAATAAATGAATGCAATGTAATTGAAATTCAAACCAAAGTCACATTATATCATTGTATTTGCTTCACAGTAAAAAAGGCGTATTCACATTTAACTAGCTACTGTTTAATGTATTTCTGTTCCTGTGATGGAAACATTCAGCAAGACAAGACAAATCCAAGTTTTTTTTTCATGTATCTTCACTTGGATAATATTTACAACAAAGATCCATTTTCTTTTTATCCAATATATGTATATTATATTTAATCATCTCAAAAATAATTCACTGCTTTTCCCCGCGCGCGCGCGCGCGATGCAACAGAAGTATACAAAAACATCATTAACAGTTTAATATGTAATTAATTAAAAAAATTTAATTATACTAAATTCAATGAATTCAATTAAAAAGTTGAGACAATGATTGTAAGAAATAGCATTTTACATAAAGGAATGGAAATTAATTCTGTCAATCTGAAACTCTTAAAATAAAAAAAAATGTTAAAGAAAATCTTTAGAACAAAGAATATTAATTAGACATTAGAATTTTTAACAAAAAATAGTGTAAAATCTTAGAGACAGATCGATTTAAGTGTGGAAGATTAATTGCAACGTCCTTGACCTGAATTCAGAATATTTTAGAAATACAAAGAGAAAAAGTAATTCAAGCAGAAAGCTTCTACGAATTTCATTCAAGAGGTTAAAAGCTTATATTTTTTAGTTAATTTGTATTTCAAACACTAAATTCATTTCACTTAAAAAGTGTTAGAAAATATATAATAATTTTTATAAAAATTAAAACT
The DNA here is from genome assembly GCA_037975125.1 of Latrodectus hesperus. Taxonomy (NCBI): domain Eukaryota; kingdom Metazoa; phylum Arthropoda; class Arachnida; order Araneae; family Theridiidae; genus Latrodectus; species Latrodectus hesperus. Next base: position 3,741,011 of record JAJQOW010000016.1, on the reverse strand, counting down.
TTTTGTTTTTTAAATTATACGTTAAAATTACTTATATAATATTAAAAAAATCTTTATAAATAAAATAATGTTCATAATTAAATTTATAATAATCATCTTTAAATTTTAAATTCACATTTAAATACGAAATAATAATTCATTGTAAATTACAATTTAGCGTAGAATGAAATTTGTTGATTTTAAGCAAATATTATAAGCTAAATTTAAATTTTTTCAGAAAATTACTTAGAACGTTTCTAAAATCGTATATAAAAAAAAATAGATATATTTATGCTTAGGTTTCAAACTATACCATTAATAATATTTTGTACTCATAGAATACTAATGCTTCTAAGAATATTTCAGATGATTCCAATTTTTTACCTTCTAATACTAGTCTCAAAGAAATGCAATAATTTCGTTATGATTCAATTAAATATCTTTAATACGTTAAAAAATAAGTGAAAATTTATGAACAGTTTAAAATTTGGAGAAAGTTGTTCTAGAGAAGTAAGTTCGAATCTGTGATATTATAGAACATATGTGGTACGTCAAAGTGAAAAAAACAATAGCAGCAAAAAAGATGCGAGGTTTTAAATACAAATTTAACTAAAAGAAAGATAAATAGTCTTAAGTGAGATTAAAAGATCATTAGTAAAGCACAAGTTCGTTCTATTTAATTTTGTAGTCATTGCCCTATCTTTAAAATGAAATCGATGTCTTTCTATAAAGGAAAGGAGAAATGTAAGTTTTGAAATCCTTTTTAAAATGAAAAAAAAAAAAATCTAACAAATCTTTAAAGAAAGAATCCATAGGCACTTGTATGAGAATAATGTCACACACAAAGAATTTCTAAGTATATACCCATTTTCAACTTTATTATCCGTTTTAAACATATTGCTTCTATCTAAATCATACTGACACAGAATGAAATTTCTGTCTAAGCAAACTTTTACATGAGATCAAATTTTCAGCGTCGGTTAAATTTCCTATATATATATATATATATATATATATATATATATATATATATATATATATATATATATATATATATACATATATATATATATATATAATCGGGAGAATTTTTCTCCAAAGGTGAAATATATATATATATATATTTTACCTTCCGAGAAAAATTCTCCTGATTAAAAAGCCTAAGTTATTTAACAAGAACATTTCTATCAATATTTTATCTTAGTATATAAAACACGCTTTACTTTTCACGTTTGTTATAATGAGCTTCATCCGATAACTTTTACACTGGGAAGAAACAAAAAAGTAAATTTGAACAGCATCTTTCTAGAATATATTATTGCATAAAGGGCAGTTCGAACTGATATTTAAATTCTTTAATCCTCTTGATTTACATGATAATGTAATTTTTTTTTACCTTTACTATATTTCCTCTTTATTCAGCTTTATGCTATTTATATCGATTAAATTGTGGAGAGAAAAGAAATACGGTCGTTAATTTTCATTGTCTTTTTGTTATCAAGCAATATTGTCTGCTCAATATTGTTAACTGAAGATAATTTTAAAATAATACTAAACATTATATATTAAAATTTTCAGAGAATACCAACTTTTGTTTCGTCTTCAAAATTAATTTGTTTTGAAAGAAAATTTTGTTGAAAAAAATAAAGAATGAATATTTCGTTTGCACATTTTTTTAAAGAACATAAATATGTTTTCGGTGATATAAAACACACATAAATAACAAAGCCAGTGAAAGTTGTGTAATCATTGCAATATTAAAATATTTATCGTTTGCAGTCGAACGTGTCGAAATGGCAACAGAACGTTATATCAGAAGTAGAAAGCTTTATCCTTCTTTCAGTTTGTCAACTTCAAGTGAGAGTGGTTGTTTTCTTAAAGAATCTGACGTGTGGCATAATTTGTGAATATTTTGTTCTTGCTGTCATCTTGGGCTCATGTTTTGTTTCTTTTGACTATAGAACTTGCTTTTATTGAGAAAATGTTCATAATCAAAATCTGAACTAAACTCGTATTTTTTCTCAGATTTTAATTATGAAAAGTTTCTTCTTGATTGTTTTTATTTTTCTTAGTATTTATTATCATGATGATTTTACTTGCAAAGAATTTTGATTGAAAAAAGTTGGCTTAGAAAAAAGTTGAATGAAAAAAAGTCTTAATATTTTAATATATTGCAATCAAAATTAGCTCACAAAAATTAAATTATTTTAAATACATCAGGAATATTTACTACATTAAAAAACAGAACCCTTTGTAGTTCAAGAAAGCAATAATATTTAGGATTTTTGTTAAATCATTTGGAATTGTGTTAGTTACATGCTTTATCAACATCTTTATACCTTATTATTAATTACTATTACTACTAAATCTTGTGAGCTCATTTAATTTTACATTTGTTGCTTGATATTTCACAGCTTTTCATTTCTTTTCACAAAACGTAAGAAAAATATTTGAATGTTTGAGGCTATAAATCACGGGTTTTCTAATCAAGTTTTTTATAAGCAAAGAATTAGCTGATTTCATATAAACTTTTGTATCATAAGTTTGCATCAGCAAATATATTATAGCAGCAATTCTATTGTCAACCACTTTCTATGGACTTACAGGACCAGACATATTCCCACTTTGAAAGCCATAAAAATGGCGATGATTTTAGTACTACTTCTCAGAACAACTGTCATATATTACAACCAGAACTATCGATTCTAAACACAGATCCAAACATAATGTTAATGTAGTAGGTGCTCATTTTTATGAACTCATTAGGACGGGTAAAATAGTTCGTAAGAAAGTAAGTTCGTAAAGTAAAAAATATTGTATTAGACTATTAAGATATTGTTCTTTTACCAAATTACATTTCCTTTATAAATAAAATATTATTAGAAAGTATAATTCACAGAGTGCATTATAAAAAATGCAAAATAAGATAACAACTCAAAAACAACACTCATTTTGCATTGATTTCACTTCACACAATTTTCTAAAGCTCAAACCATGTCTGGTTTTCAATTTTTGGAGCTAATTGTCTGTCACTTTGAAATCTTTTATGTTCAGCTTCCTACAAAAACAGTTAGATTTTTGTTTAACGACATTATCTTCCTTTCGCAGTGGCGCGTCATCTCAAGGTGGACCATGGCCTTCTGTTGAGTGGATTTCCAGTCCTCCCTCTGCTTCAATAGATTCTTCCGATTTTTTATTTTGAGAATCTTTGAATATATTTCAAGACAGTCAGTCTATCGAATCCTCGGTCTCGCCCGTTTTTGGTCTCCAGTTGGTTCAGCGTCGAAGATCTTTTTGATGGCTTGACCATCCTCCATCCTGATTAAGAGTCCTGCTCATTTCAATCTTTGGATTGAAATTTTTTTTTATGTAATATAAAGTACGAACATTCCATGTGCCAATACTCAGTGTCCTAAGTTCATTTCCAAATCGATCTTCCTTAGGCAGTCGGGTATTTCCTTTTGGATTTCGTAACAAATGAATTTTTTACAGAATAGTGGCGTTAACCGTATGCCCCAACCCTAACATGGAGGACTTAATGACATTATCGCCAATAGGAGTATTTATTCCTCTCATTTTTCTCAGCTAAGCAAGAAAACCTTTTTCACATCCTAAACAAAAAGTTTAGGATGTTTAGCTTCTCTACAATATTTTCGAGGCGGATACTTTTGCTAATAATATTTCCTTTCTTAAGATTTTTTTTTGTTATTGTATTTCGTCTATCTCTTTCAAATTTTTCTTTTTTACTCCAACTGATTAGCACTTTCGTTTCTTTAATTGCGACAAATCTTCAATGGAATTAGCTCAATCTCTTTCTCAATAAACGAGACTTCATTCATTAAGTTGCTCAAATATGCAACAAAATCAACAACAGAACAAGAGATATAAAACTTTTAAAGAATTTTCTCCCTTTGTGTGTTCTAACGTATGGGTAAGAGAGAAGTTTTTTTTTCTGTGTTCTTACGCACGGGAAGCCAAGTTTAATTCGTCAACACAATTCTGATTCTTTCTGATGGCTTTGGCTATTGTTCCCACAGTGTCTAGAATACTATCACAAGGAGTTTAGTTGTTCAAGAATGAAGCAAGTTTTTGGCACCATATAAAAAGGAAATAAAACCAAAAATTGAAAAAAACACGAGATTATTAAAAACAAAATGGAAAAAAAATGTTCGTCGGAAACAAAAGGTCGGCAAAAAGATAATTTTAAAATTTTAGTTCATAAATGAGAGGTAAAATTATCACTGTGTTAGGGAAGTAACTAGACACTCACTAGTCAATAAAAACATTAGTGCTCGTAAATTAGAGGATCGTAAAACAAGCATCTATTTTTTATACAATCAATATGCTGCATCAGATTAGCATAGCATAAAAATTTTACAATATTAATGTAAGGCAATAGTTTTCTTAGTCTAATCCTTAATGATTTTTGTTATTAGATGGTATTAGAATCCTGCTAATCTGCTTTTAACAGTTTTGCAGTAAAATGAAAAAGAAATCTTTGATTTTACAGTGTTACAATAGCTCCTGAATATATCGGTTTAAAACATATTTTACAAGGAATCATTTCCTGCATTTCGTTAAACTTCAGATACTGTTCCTATACAGCTTTACTTTTGCATGATTTTAAGAATCAATCAATTGTCAACTTTTTTATTCCTGCAAGATTAGTCTTTCTATACGCTCGACATTTCAATTTAAAGAGCTTTTTCTTTAATCTTCAAAAAAAAATTAAAAAGGGTTTTTATTACAGGGATTCTGGAGTAAAATTCTCTGGGATTGCGCTACATAAACGTGTTATTAAGGAAACTGCAGCATTTTTCTCAATCGTTGAAATCGGCCCATACAGAATACATTCAACACAAGACACTTTAAAAATGATCCCAGATATGAAATGTTGCATCAAATTCCGTCTTTAAGTCTTCACTAAAATAAAGTCCCTGATGAAAATATTGTTATTTTGAATTATCCTATATATAGTTAAATAGGCTACTGCAATGGTTGTCCTTCAGGCAATTTATACTATAATAAAAAAAAATCATTTTCCCCAATTCAAGTTGTAACAAAAAATGTATTCCTCTGTTTACATTGTTACAAATAATATATAAAATAACAGTATCATTTAAGAGAATAATGGATATCTAACATAATAAAGAAATTAAACAAAGTTTTAATTTTAATAAATATTATTTAACCTAAATTGTATAAAAATTTACAAATGATCCACCTTTAAAATTAGCTTTGATCATTTCATAGCCGTATTACAAATCAGTTATCCACAACTGCTTTCTGACTGACTGTTTTCAAAATAAAAAGCTTCTATTGGTTGCATTGGTGTCAATCATTTATCAAACAGTAAAGAATTTCATTAAAATTGTATCAACTTAGATAAAAAGAAAAATAGAAACAAAGATAAGGTAATCTTATCTTCTTCGAGAATGTATTGAATAACACATTACGTCACACTTTCTATTCATTGACATTCTCATTGACTTCTTAGTATAGATTCATTGACAATCATTTCACCTCTTTTTTTTTGAACGATTCCAGAGTATGAACGAAGGATTTATATATGAAATACTTTTATTCTAGCCTTAAATTATTAAAAAAATGATGAAATAATCTTTATTAAGAATTTAACTTATCAATGTATGTGAGAAAAGGAAAAGAACACCCTAAATTATATTTTTCTGACTTTACTTTACTTGTAAATTTCATTACAGTAAACTTTTTTTTCCAACGGCGGGCACAAGAGGGTTGAACCCTATGCCACAACAAGGCCACAAACTGCTACTCATTTGTTGTTACCCAGCGGGCACCTGTGAACCAAGTCACGGAGGCGAGTAGCGTTACCAGCGCCATACCACCACAAACCCGTTTATAGGGCGGGCCACACTCATACATCATCACAGAAGAAAGGACAGAGAGAACAGAGAAGGAAAAAAACATCCATACCCGACCCGGGATTCGAACCCGGGACCAACAGCTCAGGAGGCAGGAACGCTAACCACTCAGCCAATCAGTCGGCAACAGTAAACTAATATTATATACTTTTTAACAAATAACCACTGTATCTAATTATTAGGTATTTTGTTGGGCAGTGGAGAGTTAGAGTGTTTAATTTTTCTTTAACTATGATTCCAGATGAAACGAAAAATTTAATATAATCTTGCTTGCCACTATAATATTAATATTTTAAATTATTTAAAAAACAATAATTCTAAATATGTATATTGTTTGGTGACGACCTATAAAAACAAACTGTTTTAAAAATATATTATCGTTTTTGGTGAAAAATTATGTTATAAATCTTTTGTTGAAATAACACAAAGTACTTACTACACATATTTTTTTAACAAAAGCATAATTAACAATGGATTGAAATTAACTTATTTATAAAATGATAATTCTGAAAATGCATATATTGTTTTATAATGATATATAAAATCAAATACATCATCGTATTTTTTTTTAAAAAAAAATTTGTTATAATTTTTTGTTGAAATATTAGGTTGGTGCGTATGAAATGTCGGATTCTCTTTACATGCGGACGTTTTCCTCCCTGTTTTCGTTATACTTTTGTATTTGGCATAACCTCATTCATACTCGTATTGTCCATTGCCAGAGACTCATTTCAGCAAAATAGGTTTTCTCGAAGGTCTTCCCTTTTTTATTTCTTTTGAGTTTATTGCCGATATGAATTCTGCCGACATTCGCGTCATTTTCTTATATGAGTACAAACTTGGTAATAGTGCTGCAAAAGCTGCACGCAACATAAACCAAGCGTTTGGGGAGAATACGGTTAACGATCGGAAAGTGCAGCGTTGGTTCGAAAAATTTCGGACTGGCGATATTTCACTGCAAAATGAGCCGCGCGGAAGACCCAAAACGTCTGTGAAGAATGATGACCTGAAGGCTCTAGTGGAAGCGGATCCAGCCGTATCCACGAGGGAACTTGCTATCAGGATGAAAGTTGACCATACAACGATATTGAGACACCTTTCTGAGATTGGCAAGGTTAAGAAGATGGACAAGTGGGTACCGCACGCACTGACAGAGCGAAATAAGCTGGATCGGTTAAACGTATGCTCATCATTGCAGCATCCACCCTATTCACCGGATCTCTCGCCGACCGATTTTCATTTTTTCAAGCATTTAGAGCTGTTTTTAAGGGGCAAACACTATGAAAATGAAGACCGTCTAAAAAACTCGATATCAGAGTTTATTAATTCTAAAGACCAAAATTTTTTTAAGACAGGCATCTACGCTTTAAAATCTCGTTGGGAGAAGTGTATTGAAGCGAATGGAGCATACTTTGATTGAATAAACAGCTTTTGAAGAAAGATATGCAGTTTTATACAATCACTTAAGAATCCGACATTTCATACGCACCAACCTAATAACAGAAAGTGCTTACTGAACACAATTTGTTAATAACACAAAAACATTAATAAGCATTTTATTTTATTAATATTGTCATTACCATTTTGCTTATTTTTCATTTTCTTGGATAAAACTAAATAACTCTCATAAAATGTGTTTCATTTATATTTTTAACTCTAATACAGCACCATTACTCATTGCAATCAGTGTTAAGGCGCCATTATCTTGAAGACAGTTTGACAAATTTAACCTCGGTTATTTTTAACTAAGTGTACAAAAGCAGTTGATAATTTATTGCTACTAATTCACCTTTAATACATTCTACAGTGTCAGAGTATGGAAGAAAGCGGAACAATTGATTTTAATGCAAATATCGAGAAGAATATGTCGTATTTCTTTGCTAGAGAAGAAAAATAAACTCGAAGAAATGGTGACAATTTTCTTTCCTTTTCGAAAATGTCTTCTCATACGAGCACAAACACAATGAAATTATCCCATTTTCTCTCCGTATAAAATCTCCCCAAATATAAATGGTTCAACATTTATTCTGCACAAATGTCCACTTTCTCATCCAAGCTTAATTAAGAGTTTCAAAATTTTCTCTAATGTTTAAGAATTTAACTAAACTGACACGATTTTCAGGAAAAAATTTATCCGATGTTTTCGAACATAAGCGATAAAATTCTTTTTTTTTATTCTAATGCTTTTTTTCTTGATTACTTATTTTCTCTTTTTATAAAATAGAAAAATCTAGAAAGCAATATTCTGTCTGCCAAATACTCTGCTTAATTGTTTAATTTGAGATAACAATGGGCGGTTAAAATGTTTTTTAGAATATAAAAGTGTAACTTCAACAAAATTAATTTAAGCATTTTAGATTTTTTTATTCAATGCATATATATTTTTCAGTGCATGCGAATGAAATTATTGATAGCATATAGTTGAAACATAATACATTTTATAGTTTTTTATATTAAAAATAATTTACAGTTATAAGCTTTAAAATTACTAATACATTTTTTTAAAATTTCTATAATGTAATAAAAATATATATTTCTTACATTTCAAACTAAAAATATTAAATAATTTCTCTTCTGTGATTTCTGTTTATCCGTCAAAGTCTTGACTTAAAAATACCCATATTCCTCAATTTTCTGTTAGATTATTATGATAATTTTTGTGCAAATAATAGTATTTGGTTTTTAAATGAATTTAAAGTTAATTTTAAAACTTTTCAAGCGAGCTGAGTAGGAATTTATTTTTTTTTATATTCTGCAATGGTACTTTGTAAATTTAAAATACTTGCTGATATAAAAGATGTAATTCTTTATCTGAGACAAAACACTAGACTTATATTATATATATATATATATATATATATATATATATATATATATATATATATAAAATATATATATATATATATATATATATATATATATATATATATATATATATATATATATATATATATATCTGTGTGTGTTTTCGTATCCTGTAATTTGTAACTTTTTAATTTATATATGGCCCCTTTTAACAAATGTATGAGTTACACCACCAATGTGGTTGCATTCCAAAATGTACATTACCATATATGGTTAATGAATTTTGAACTTACCGATGATGTCATCTCACGCTACTATCCTCAACGAATGAATGAATGCAGTATGCTTTACCTTACTGAGGGGGTAGGTTTTTACGAGGCCTTTTTTAGTTGAGTTCTCCTATCGAACCGACGTGCTTCATATATCATGGTTGGTCTTCATACAAAAAATATTGTTCCTGTAATGATGAAACTTATTCTTGAAAATATGCTTCATCATTATACCTTCTGAATAACAACTTCACCAAGACAAGGAGGTATCTACGTAATACATTACACACACAAGCTGTTGTTTTTTCTTAACCCAGATGATGTAGCGAATCTACACCATCTCCATAAAACCAAAAATGTCCAGAAGGTCCAAAAATAAAATCGAATCCTTTAAAATCATAAAAACTGTTAAATTTAGACAAATAAGATTATGGTCGGGTGGGGCTTGATCTGTCCCCACCAATGACACTCTGAGAAGAGCCTCTCGCCCTGGTGACAGATAAGTGATTTGATATGGCCGCTCAGAAAGCGTGAAAGAGCCATCTGCTGTTTTCTCGATATCTTGAGCAACGAGGTTTTTGCCAAAGTACCACAAGTGAGCAGGAGGAACTCTCTAAAGTACACACACATGTTTATATATATATATATATATATATATATATATATATATATATATATATATATATATATATATATATATATTATATATATATATATATATATATATATATATATATATATATATATATATATATATATGTATATATATATATATATATACAGATAGATAGGTGGAGTGCCAGATGACTTTTCTCAACATCATGACATCTGTGATGTTGTCACTAACCTGTCGTGTTCAGGATAGTTCAATATTGCAAAATACCTTTATTTCTGACGACGCATTTACCTCACATTAACATACATAAACATTAATTATTAACAAAAATATAAATTATAGACGTTTTTTTTCACATTAAGATACATATATTTTTCATCGCTCCGAGAGCAGGACTTCCACTATCGATGAAATATATGAAGTTGGTGATTTAGGTGCAATCCAACGAACGCAGTTTGGACGAGGGTTAAAACTTAAGCTCAATTATTTTGGACCTTATTAAGGTTAAAGCTATATAAAAGGTAAAGATAAAGTATGACGTAGAAAGAGTTGTTAATCATGAAAGTCCTAATACAAAATCCTTCTCTGCAGCTTTAATGAAACCTTGGTAAACTATATAAATAATTGTTCATCAAACTATTATCTTGTGTATATTTTTTGTGTCTTATTTATATATTGCTTCTCCATTAACATTTTCTTTTATGTGTAACATTTTCCCTTAGTATTATTCCATGTGTTGCACATTTATAGTGTTACGTTTACATTATCCTATGATAAGAATAAGCAATATTGAAGGAACAACGAGCAATGGAGAGTTAAAAAGAAGAGGAAGACCATTCAAACAGTACCACTCTTAAGAGAGACATTTAAGATATGACGAATCTTCATAACATTGAAAGAAGTGATTCTTTCATTTGATGTTCAATAACACAACAAATGATAACAAAAATTCTATGTTCTCTTTTTGGTTGTGCTTTTCTTTCTTTCGATATATTTTGCCGTTTCTGCATCTCACGTAGCCAGGAAGACATGAGAGCTTAGAATGGCTGAGTGTCAGATATGGAGTGCCAGATGACACTTCTAAAATCATAATATCATCATAGTATTTGCTGTTTCAGCTTAGTATCTACACGGCCATTGTACAGTATAAGTATCAAACCCTCTTCTTAATCTTCATGAGTAGGCATCTAAAGATGCATCAAATTCGCAATTCCTATTATAGAAAAGAAGTTAAGTGTTGTAAGGAGTTTTTGATGCAAATTGATAAATCAAATTTGAAATTAGACGTGTCATTTAATAGTATTTTTAATAATACTTGACGTGTTGTATTTAAACGTGTTGTACGATGATTTTACATACTAAAAACTGAAACCATCCTCATCTAATAAGAATAATTAAAGAACACTTATCAAGTAACAATGATTCTCAATTCATGAAATTTCGTGAGTATTTACAAATCTGACTGATATATTAAAAGTTTTAGAAAAGAACTTTTTTTCAAATATTTATTATTAAAACAAATGAAAATATTGTAAAAATGAAATGTCTTTTCCTAATCCTTCAAATTATAAGAATCAAATTTTCATTAAATAAGTAGGCATTTTTAATTAAAATTTATAAATTAGTTTATTTATTCTTATTATATTTTTTATGTATATATATAAGATGTATTATCAAATACAACGTCATAATGCTTATTTAAAATCAGTTCAGAAAAATGAAAACAATTTTAATTAATAAAAAAATATTGAAGTTCACTTGATCAAGTGATAACTGAATACAAATTTTGAAGATAAAAATTTATGTCAGCGTAGTGTTAAACCAGTTTATCTTGTGAGCCAAAAATTGTTCTACAACAAGTCATACATAGTGGTCGTTTGAAGTGTGAAGTACGTCTTGTATGTCTTCGAGAAAGGTAAACATCATCAAATCAATGAACTCGTTTTTAGATACATCAATCATAATTACAATGCTTTTATCTGGAAAAATTTCCCCCAAAACTGAAATTCAATAATATTTGTTTCACTAGCATCCATAACTAAGAAAAAGAAAAATAAAGCTTCTTATTTTTTTCCCTGGGTGAAGAAATTTTGACCTGAATTTAAGGACCACAAACAGGATGAAGTTATCGTTACAGCAGGATATGTAGAGATTAATTATAAGCCTGATTCATTTACTGGAACAAAACAAACAGTAGCAGGAGTCCAATTATTTGTCAAATAAACACGTTTTCAGAAAAATCAATTTCTAAATTTGGAGTACTAGAAGATCCTAAAGAGAATACGAAACAGCAAAGATTGTAAAATGTAATGAGATTATAGACCCCGTGACCATACTCTGGCAACAAAGGCACAAATAAATACAGATAAGAATATCAACCAGCATGTAGAATAACTTATAAAAGTTAAATTACACATTATTAAAGATACTGCTTTTTTAATGGTTTTATTGAAAGTTAATATTTAAATTAATATTTGAAAATGGAAAAAAAAAGTTTATTTCTCAAGATTATATTAAAACATTTAAAAATTTTAGATACAATTAAGAAATTCAAAGAAAATACTAAAAAATTCGTTAATCATAAATATTCCATTACAAAAGTTTGAATGCAAAATACATAAGATAAATACTATGGCACATTTTAAGAGATATGACAAATATCTTTTACTGTATTGCTATGACTAAAATGATTTTCATTAAATTTATTTCCATCATTGCCAATTTGTTCATTCTCCATATTATGAGATCGATAAAATTTGTTTTGCCATTTTTTAAAGAGGAAATATATAATTAATTAATTAATTATTCCCATTATCGAAAAACAACATTACTGATAAAATACCTTTAAATCCATAATTTCGTTATTGAATATATATTTGTAGTTTTTATGGTATATTGTTATGGCATCAATATAATATAGGAAGTATCCAATAAACTCAATAATTATCTTTAACTTAAAACCTTGTTGAGAATGTGTAATTAATTTAGCATTTTTTTAACAATTATCCCACGTCTGCTTGTATATTAAAATAAAATCTTACAAATAATATTTCCAAATTATCCCAATTATATCTTAAGATTTTTTTGATATATATATATATATATATATATATATATATATATATATATATATATATTAATGCGCAGACAACGCAGACTAATATATATTAGAAGAATGCAGGCTCAGACGACTTAGCTGAATCATGTGGTTGTTCTTTTTCCCCAAAGTTTCTGGAAGATAACTGAAGATAGGAAAAAAGGCAGACAATCTCAAATGGAAATACAGTATCTGCTGTCTCGACGTGATTTAGGCCACTGAACCTGACCGCCCAGAAATCAGTTCTTTCTGCCAGTACCAGCACTTTTGCTGTATCAGTTCTTTCTTTCCTCTTCATCCAAAAATCTCCAGATTTTTCCGATATTGTATTATCTAAGAGCCTTTTACAGGATATAAGAATAGGAACTAAAGTGAATTAATTCGAAATTTTGTAAATTTGATTCTTATAACAAAATAGTTGTCAGTTAAAGCAATTCAAGTTAATGGTGCAGATTAATCAAATATTAAGATTTATTTATGAGGACCAAATATATTTGGTGAAAACTTTAACCAGCTTGGGCGTGTATTTTTTTTATATAATTTTCAGTATTGATAATAACTAGATGAATTTAATGATGAGAGCTATTATGATAAAGAGTGAGAGATTAAGAAATAGAGACATAAATGATAACTGCCTAGATGAGGTCCGCTATAGTGAATTTATATCATCTAAAATACCCAATAATATCTGTATAATTTTTGGACATTGAAGCTTTTCTAAGCATTGTGATGCAGTAAATAGATACCTTTATACTACGATGGTACTTTTGCTTCAAATTAAGCTCTAACATTACTGATCACAGACAATGTATTTAGATTATGAATTCCTAAATATTTTTCTAACGATGTATTTGTTTCAATTTTATTACTAGATATTTAGAAACTCTTGAAACACAATATATGAATAAGTTTGTAGATTAAATTGATTTCTATGAAGGATTTTCAAATAAAGTGTTGAAAAAATATTTTTCTTATTTAATATTTAACCTACAGCTTGGAAATGAATTCAAACATTTCTATCAAAAGAGTTTCAAAACTTATCTAAGAAACGATTGATTAAATAGTTTTTTGAAGGCTTTGAAATTTAACTATTATTTATAATACTTAAGATAAATATGGCATTTTAAATCCAAAATTGACATAAATCGTGTAGAAACTGTAGATAACAGTATTATAACAGAACAGGTAAATAACAGAATTTAAGAAATGACAAATGAATTTTCGTAGACATAAGCATCTTTTTCTCTAAACATTTACATAATTAACGAAGGAACATTAAACCCTAAAATTAATTATCAAACATATATATTGTTACGAAAAAAATATAAATTGAATAAATATTAATAGGAATGCCTTATATTTCTATTTAATTAATTGTTTTATTGTTTTTAATTTTTAATTTATGTAATTATTGTAGAAACAATGTTCATTCTATGGAAATAGTGGTTTTCATAGCTGGAAAACAAACCTGTGTTATTTAGAACAGATTGGCGACATCTGGCGATAAAACGTACGTTAACATTATGAAAGTTTTGATTCCATAATACCAATAAGAGCTGAATTACACTAAGCATTTCACATGAATGTTCTTGAAACTTCCAGGAGCTACATCGAAGAGGTATAAATATAGGCTTCATCCGGTCTGTGAATTAGTTGAAATTGAAGCAAAGAATCAGAAATCAGAGGCTTTAGCTCTGAATGTAGCTGTTTAATTTTTGTATCATAAAAAATGTGTAGATTTTTAACTAGTTAAATAGCTTCAAGTTGAAGTAATTGTGGTTTTTGTGATTAAAATAACTGTGAATCAAGCGTTTGCTTAAAAGAATATTAAATTTCTTTGTTTCTAAGTGATCACAACGACATTGCTACAAAGAAATTTGTAATAGTACATCCTGAGTATGATGACTTATTTACTATTGATATTTTATTAGTATTAGAGCTTCAAAGTTCAATTTTAATTTATGTAAATATATGATTTTTAAATCGTATTTGGATTACAAAAACTAATTTTCACTTTCGATTTTCATACAAATTAAATTACAGTATCAAATAATTTTATTTGCAATTAAACTGCTTCATTTAAAATCAAGTTTTCAAAGATTTATATGAAATAATATATGAAGGAAATTTATTTTATGGTTTTAAGTATCATTGTGACTTATTTTCGAATATTTTATGTGTGTGATCTTGGAATAAGCATTGCAAACTTTAAGAAATTTTGCCATGAATGAAACAATATTTCTTATTTTTAACATTTCCGCCAATGATACATATGACTATATTATTTATGAGGTATTAGTAACTTCTCTTTCACAGAATCAGTTACAAGTCGCTTATTTATTCAACTGTCTAAATCCACCAAACTAGTTTCAGATAATATTTACTAAGATATAAAAATCTCGATTATACATATTAATTCTTTTCTGCAATATACAAAAATGAAATATGCTCTAAATAGAAATATATTAAAATAAAATATTTTGAGAAAATTATAGAATTTAATATAAAATAGACTTAATTCAGTTTCCTTTTAGACGGAACATTCGCATTGCGTCAGTTAATTGACATAACTGTAAACAATATACAGTATGTCCACAAAAGTCCCTTGCCACCCTCTTAACTTCGGAACGGCTGCTCCTATATTCATAAAAGTGGTGTCTAGGTATAGTAAGGTAGCCTTGCGTTACTGAATGAAACCACTTACCACGCCATCTGGTGGAAAACTGTGGAGTTGGCATTTGTATCTCGAAAATGGAACTAGATAAGTAAAAAATGTGATTTACAAAGTTGTAGAGCATCCTCGATTTAGTACGAAAAGATACCTTGTAGGCATTAATGTGAAGAATTCAACGGTTAAAACGCGCATTTGTTGTTTTGTTCTGTGACGTGGCACATCGTACGTGTGCATATTTGAAAAAACAGAAAGTTGTTTTCGGGATTACATTTTTCACTTTTATTTCGAAATGGGAAGAACAGAATTATTAAAAATAATTGCAACAATTTGTATGCAGTATGCAAATACGTAAGAAACGTCACGCCTGTTCACCTGAGACAGCTATAAAAAACACATCTTCTTGGGGCTAGTATTTTGATGCTAATGGTAATGGCTGAGTATTGTGAGATGATTTTACTGTACGGTGAATGTCGACGCAAGGCACGATCAGCAGCAAGGTTGTACCGCCAACGTTTCCCTGCAGGTCTGCATCCTTCTCATCAAACCATCCTAACTGTTGTAAAACGTTTAAGGGAGACAGGTTGCGTTACTAATCTACCTCGATTTGTCAGACCAGCTAAGGTAGGACGGCAAGTTCAACCAGATGAAGTATTAGCATATGCCCTCGCATATCCGAAATGTAGCGTAAGAGAAATCAGTCAACACTGTGGTCTCTCCAAAAATCAGGTTTGGAAAATCCTAAGTGAATCAGGTGCTCATCCCTACCGACCAACGCCTGAACAGATTTTAGTGGACCAGAATATCGAGCGGTGCTATGCATGGTACATTTTCGTCATGAATCAGATACAGGTCCAGCCAACATTCTTAGCAGATATAATGTAGACGAATGAGGCATGCTTTTTAAGGAATGGTATGTACAATAAGCAAAGCACTCATTACTAGGCGCTGGAAAATCCTAAATGTTTCGTTGACGTTCGACATCAAATGCGGTATGCTATTAACATTTGGTGCGCAATTTACAATAAAAAGCTGATAGGCCCAATGTTCTACAATGGCACGTTAACGGGTGCACGATATTTACAATTGCTACAGAAGGTAATACCCGATTTTGTGGAGAACCTGCCATTGTTTAATCTTAAGAATCTATGGTTTCAACATGACCGCGTGCCTACTCACAAGACATCTCCAGTGAGGCAGTACCTCGTCAAGGAATTTGGCAACAAAATACTAGGATATGACAGTTTCGAAGAGTGGCCTCCACGTTCTCCTGATCTGATTCCACTGGACTTTTTCCTGTGGGGATACTTGAAACAGCAGGTGTATGCGACCCCTCCACAAAAATTGCAAGACCTTAAGCGACGCATTACGGTCGCGTATTCCAACGTGTGCAACGAGAACTTCAAGCAAGGATCCAAATGTGCATTGCAGCTGACGGTGAGAAGTTTGAACACCTTAAATAAAGTATATTATTATAACTATTTGTTTTTTTTCTTTCTTAGATCGTTTTGTCACGTCACAGCACGAAACAATGCGCTTTTTAACCGTTGTATTCTTCCCACTAATGCCTACAATGTGTCGTTTCGTAATAAATCGAGGATGCTCTACAACTTTGTAAATCACTTTTTCTCTCTATCTCGTTCCGTTTTCGAGATAGGAATGCTAACTACCGATTTTTCACCGCCAGGTGGCGCAGTAGTCTGTTTTATTCAAGTAGCACATGGCTACTTAACTATACCTAGACACTACTTTTGTAAATATAGTAGCAGCCGTTCTGAAGTTAAGAGGGTTGCAAGGGACTTTAGTGGACATATTGTATATTTCGTTAGGTGACTCCTCTGCTTTTCAGGGTGCTTTCGGAATGTACAGTTTTGAAATATAAGCTGAGTCGTATGAAGCTCAATTGTTTGTCCGTGATGAAACCCGGTAATCAAAATAACGTAGATTAGATATTTTGGTAAATATACAATGTTTCTAATTAAACAATAAAGTTACAGTTAAGTCCAGAAATGCAGTAACAAGCTTGTTTTAAATGTATAAGAAATTTTAGGAATGAAATAATACTTCAGAATGTTGTCTTTAAATTGTTGAAACGAAAATCATTGTGTAATATATTTAATACTTAAATAATTAATTTAATTATAATGCCTGTTTTAAAAGTTAAGTAAACTTAATATGTATCGTATAATAAACAAGGAATCAAAATCTGAAAACCAAAAAGATATCAAATTACTGTAAAAAACATTGAAAGTTGCATATTATTCAAAAAGTTTGATTTGAACGCATGCCAACGCATGCAGTAATCTTTGTGACAACATTATTGGCTATAGTTGCTATTGATTTTGTCATCAGCTACATTTTACAAGAGGTTGCAATTTAAATAATTCAATTTTTGTACAAGATGTATTATCTGCCAAATAATATTTCCTGTGATGTATCAGACCTTTATGGTGTTGCATTTTGTGTAGTTAGTAATGTACACTACTGACCATTAAAATTGCTACACCAGGAAAGCGGCACACCACACACGTGAAATTTGCATGACAGGTAGAACTTGCTGCGATATGCAAATGATTAGATTTTCAGCGCATTCATACAAAGCAGGTGACAGTAGCGACATCTACAATGTGTATAAAACCAGAGATTTGACAGCAGTTTTCTCATACTCAATTTCCATTTCAACGTTGTTTTCGGCAAAGAAAGTTGTTGTACAGCCTCGTGTAAGAAGAAGAAATGCCTATCAGCACGTGTCTGTCTTTGATCGAGGAAGGATTATAGCCTACCGGGATTGCGGTTTATCGTACCGCAATATTGCTGCTCGCGTCTATCGAGACTGTTAGCAGAATATGGAATCGATGGGTTCAGGACAATCATACGGAACGTCATGCAGGATCTCAGCGACTCCCCATCACTAACAGCAGAGAAGACAGACATCTTATCCGCATGGTCACAAGGGATCGTACAGCCACGTCACGAACCCTGAGTCGAGAAATGGAGTCATTTGCAAGGCAACAAATTTCTGCTCGAACAGTTCGACGACATTTGCAACAACATGGATTGTCTGCACGGAGACCAGGGCTTCGGCTACCATTGACGCTGCGTCACAGACAGGAGCGCCTTCAATGGTGTGATCAGCGACGAACCTGGACGTGGGAAGGGCATCACGTCATCTTTACAGATGAATCTCGGTTCTGTATGCAGGATCATGATGGCCGCATCCGTGTTTGGAGGCATCGTGGAGAACGCGCATTGCCAGCTTGCATTGGACATCACCATACTGGCCCATCTGCTGGAATGATGGTATGGGGTACCATTGGATACACGTCTCGGTCACCTCTTGTTCACATTACCGGCACTTTGAACAGCAACCGTTACATTTCCGATATGTTAAGGCCCGTGGCTCTGCCCTATCTTCGAGGCCTCTCTAATGCCCAACAGAATAATGCACGACCGCATGTAGCCCGTACTGTTCTGAACTTCCTTGATACAGAACAGGTTCGACTGTTACCCTGGCCAGCACGTTCTCCTGATCTGTCACCAACTGAGAACGTGTGGTCAATGGTTGTCGATCCATTGGCACGCCATCACTCACCATCCACTACTGTCGATGAACTGTGGCATAGTGTTGAAGCTGCATGGACTGAGTTCCCCGTACATGCCATACAATCTCTGTTTGACTCCATGCCTAGGCGGATAAATGCTGTTATTGCAGCCAGAGGTGACTGCTCTTGGTACTGATTTCTCAAGATCTATTCATCCTAATTTCCTGTAAATCTAATCACCTGTTCTTTCCACTATAATGTATGTGTCAAATAAATATCGTTCTGTTATTTGCATTCCTTCTTGGTGTAGCAATTTTAATGGCCAGTAATGTATTTAAAATATTTAAAAACATTTCGTGCACTTTTTATAAATATATTTAATTTAAATTGACTGATCAGTAGAAGAATATATTCACAAGTAACCATTTTTAAACCCGAATGAGAAATTTAAGTAAGTCTGTACAAATAAATTTTAATTTTAGAACTCAAATTTTAATAATAGCATTTAGCACCATTTCATAAGAAAATGCAGTTATTTTAAATGGGAAGGAATTTTTTAATTAAATTTTCTTTTAGTGAGTTTATCAATTTTTCTATGTTATCTAAAATTTTCATTACTTTATGCTTTTCAGAATAAATAATCATTTGATTTTGAAAACTTATTCGCAAAAATGGTTTTCATAAAGTATTTTTTTTTCAAAGTTTTGTCTTCTTATGCGCGATAGCTTTCTGATGGAATACAAAACACATTATTCGAATTACTTTAAAGAATATTCTTTCCATTTACTATCCGTTTATTTTAGCTGATTCTCTCTAACCAATTTAAATGCTATAAATAACTTCAAAATCATAGTCGAAATAGAAATGTCTTTACTCCGTACACAAATCGAAATAAGGTCCAATGCTGTATTAATAATTGAATATTTTTTAAATCAGTGACTAAACAACTATTAGTTAGACAAATTTATTCAACCAGACTCGTTGCTTTAACTTTTAATATTCAAGTTATTTAAATTGTGATAAAAATGTTTATTTATTTATTTTCAATACGATCTAGAAAATATGCAAAAAATTATTTAAATTCTTATTTATGTTAACCTAATAATATTTTAATTTTGTAAATTTAAAAAAAAATTATTTTTGTTTTCTAAAATAAAAATTTTTATTTTTTTTTCTTACTTTTCATATCATTATATACGCATAAGCTTTTATTTATTATCCAACTGAAATTATTTTCTACGTAGTTTAAGTTATCATTTGGTGAATCTATAGTGAAGAAAATCTTATTTTATGAAAATTAAATTAGCATACAGAATTTTAATTTTAGGAATCTTATATAAGTTGATAATTTTGTCATTTTAACTAATTTAATTAAATTTGATAACATCTGAGGCGAAAATTAATTAGAAGAGTTTTACTTAGAGTTTCTTTTCTAGTCTAAATGAAAATTTATTTTAAATAACGAATTTATTTTCCCATACTGCCATCTCTATCCTGATAACTTCCACGAGAAAAATATTTATGACTCTGAACAATGAATATTATTTATGGCTTTACTTATCGCTAATAATCTGAAGGATTTTTACATTTTTCAAATTTTTTGAAAAATATGAAGTTAGTATTAAGAATAAAAGAAAATTAAATGACTTGGTAAAAAAATTATCTACCAGTTTCTAAATAAATAAAAATAAATAGATAATATATAAATCAGTTTGATAAGAGCATTTAACCAACTCCATTTTTAATATTCAGTTGTTGGAATAGTTAGTTTTTTTACAAAAACTCAAATTGCTGATTGTTTTGATCAATCTATCATCCGTGCAAATAATATTAATATTTATTTACATAATTTTAAATGATAAAAATGTTTTAAATGAAAACCATTTTTAATGTTTAATTAAAAAATTTAGTAATATAATAATTTTTCTAACACAACCCTAACAAAAAATAATATTTTAAATCTAACAGTTGTCAAACGCAATTGCTTTTCGAAATATTGAAAGATTCTGGATTCAATCATATTCTAGGTTTTAGGTTCGGTCTTCTGTTGAGCACCGAAAGATCAGTATTTGGTTTGAATTTTTTGTACTTGAATGTTCAACTGATTTTTCCTCTTTAAATATAGCAAAATGACCTACTATCTATGAATGTATATTTCCGAGAGATAAAAGGTATATTACACAAGAAACCTTAAAAAAGCTTCTGTCTGTATTTTTTTTTTTTTTACTTTGCGCTATGAAAATGAATTAATTTATTTTTATAGCTTAATGTCCCTAAATTAATAAATAGCATATTATATTCCAATCCTCTATTATTATATCCTAACCTTATTCATGTCATACAACATATTTCAAAATTTTAATGCAATTATATGTTTAATGAAGTATTTAAAATAGAGAAAAAATACTTAACTTTATCATTAGGAAAATAGGTGAATAAATAAATAACCTATTATTGCACTAAATCTGAGAATAAAAGTCAAAGGCAAACATATTCGGTGAAATACTAATTTATCATCTCAATGATACTTATTTTATAAATTAGGCATAACGTTTTCCGTTTTTATCACACATGAATCCCTTTTAAATTAAAAAAAATATATTATTGAATTTCTATCAAAGTTATTCCATTGCATTTCTCATGAAAAAGTTAATGGGAAAGTTAATCTTTAATGACTAAGAGAATATTCGTAGCAACAGCACAAGCATTAAAGTAAAATGATGGAATTAGGGAATGTAAATGATCAGTTTAATAAAATTAACTAAGAACGTAAATATTTTTGTATCCATATGTATATAACAGTTTATTTAATAGGTGTTACATTTAAAACAGAAATCTTAGACTCATTAAGATACAAAAAATAGCTCTATTCTATCTAGTAAACAATTAAATTGGAATGCTGTAAATTTCGTATAAATAATTACTCTCTGTAGTACTTGGTTTAATATTTGACATGAAATTTAAAGGTGATAAAAACCTAATCGTACCATCTATATACTATTATGAATGAAAATATTATATTTTTAATATACATAGTCTTCATATCTTAGTTTAGAATGTAATGAATTTAAGAGATTATATATATATATATATATATATATATATATATATATATATATATATATATATATATATATATATATATATATATATATATATATATATATATATATATATATATATATATATATATATATATATATATATATATATATATATATATATATATATATATATATATATATATATATATATATATATATATATATATATATTATATATATATATATATATAAATATATATATATATATATATATATATATATATATATATATATATATATATATATATATATATATATATATATATATATATATATATATATATATATATATATATATATATATATATATATATATATATATATATATATATATATATATATATTACGCCAAAGAAGAAAATAAATAAACGACGAGTAACGTATTTTAAAATAAATTAGAAGTTACATTGTAATTGAAGGATTCTAAAACTATACAGAGGATTTTTTCATAGGAAAAAATGACATTATTTATAACAGAATCAACCCTCGGTGTTTTTGTTGGATATTACATTTTTAGTGCTTTTATAATAGGATAGGTTTGAAAATTTTGTGAAAGATATTTTTAAAATTAATTTTAAAAAATGCAAAATTTACAAAATTATTTGCAAAATTCAATTTAAATCTGAGTTTCAGTTGTTTTCATACAAATATGATCTAAAATATATTACACAAAAAGAATAAATATTTTTAAAATAAATCCTGGAAATATTAAATACATAATCATATTATCTATCAAATAATCTAATGAATAAAAATTTATCTTTTTTAGAATATTAGTTTTTATAAACTAAACAAGATTTTGGCCCATCATATTTAAAAATTATTATTTCTAACGAATGAAAAATGTAAGGGCATATTTCCCAATATAATATTTTTCATTAAATTGTTAAACGACAATGCTTTATTTAGGTCAGAAAATATGCAATAATTCATTACGAAATTTTCATTCAATGAATGATGTTCATTATATTTCCTTACTTGTAATAACAATCCGTATGAAAGGATTTTAATGTACTTCAGAATGCCCACTCATACATTTCCGATTGCAAGGAACGTGATAGGTTGAGAATAAAGATGATTGCAATGAAAAACAGAGTATCGTCTTCCAATAAAAGAATTGACCACAGCGACTTATTTTTATTTTCTACCGCTAAAAGCGGGAAACTTCCAATAAAGTCCCTAGCCGAAAATCAGTTAGCATCCATAAAAAGGGATGGCTGTTGCGCAAGTGATTTGTTTTCTGGGTGTTTAGAGGGAATCGTATTGCTTCATCAATTCCCGAGTGCTTGGAAATTGTCGGTTGTGCAGTCTATTTTTGGTAAAGTTCTATTCAATTTATTATTGATATCGAGGACACTGAAAGAGAGACAAATGAAAGCCAGACAGTTTGTTGCATTCGAGTGGTTGCTTATGAGAAAATGAGAGCTTTTACGAACTATTGAACAATTGGTGATTGATTAGCACAGTGAATAAATGAGTTTAATGGCCAAGAATATGAAGCACTTTATGTATAAGATGTTATACTCACAAAAAAGTTCAATTTAAGATGATAAGCATTAGAGATTCGTCATTTAATTTCCTTTAAATGTATATTCATTATCAAATTAAATGATATATATATATATGATCAATGGATCACAAGTTGATGTAGTTTACGTTTATTTTGTTTTAACTTTTAATTAAAAAATTAAGTCATTGTTTTTTTTATGTAATGAAAAAATAAGATATTTTATGAATGAATTTATTTTTAAAAATTAAATAAAAAGCTTAACAAAATTTGCAAACTTATATATATATATTCAAGATTATTTATTTTATCGATTAACCTTCTTTAACTTGTATAATATGTACTAATCAAACATTTTCTGCATTTTTTTATCTTGTTTTAATTCTTATATTAAGTGCTTCAACAATTCTACAAAATTTGATTTAAATAACTTCTGACAGTATCTTTTTTATGTTATTTTGATTTAAAATTCTAAATATTTTTTATGAAATAATGTATTATACCAAAAGAATGAAATTTTTTTAACTTTATTGATTCCTTTAATATTTCAAAAACTATTTCATTTATAATTGAGAGCTAGACAAAATAAACTACAAAAAAAATTAGATTCCTATTTTGTTTTTAATCTACGTAATCTGCCACTCAATAACAGATAAAAAATTATTGTTCAACATTTACATTGTTTCAGAAACCCTTTAAATATTTTAAGAAATCACCAGTATTCTATAAATACCATGTAGGCTTGATTTTTTTGAATTTTGACAGAGATACTTTAATTCTTTTAACACGAAAATCATATTTTAAGTTCAAGTATTTTATGTGTGTATATATATATATATATATATTCATATATTTATATATGTCACTACATAATCACCTACTTGTCTTGGTGGAAGTCTTAGTAAGAGATATGAGGCATTATCAAAAAGACAGATTTTATAAAATAAATTTTATTATTACAGAAAAATTCCACAATTTCTTTTTCGCTTTATGCTACATCTATCTGAAATCACACGCCTTTGAAAGTTATTAAATGTGGCCATAATTTAATAAATATCAGATCTGTATTTACATTACTGGGTTTATTTAGTAAAAAATGTACTTCTGAATATATTCCAAGTAATTATTTTATTATAAGAATTAATTCTTGTAGAAAAAATCTTTTGTTTCTATTACGCATAATATAAAGAGGTATTTGTAGTTTACTCCATCATTAAATTTCAACATCTCGCTATATCTATAGATATATCCCATATATATTAAAATTGTTTCTTGTATCATATGCACACTTAAAGCTCTTTCAATTATCTGTTTTAGGATAAATAATTAATTTTAGGAGAAATATCACATAATTCCCTTTCAAAATATGCTATATGTTTCTGAATTTTTTACTGATTTTGAAGCCTATAAAATATAATAAATATCTCGCTATATTTCCATTATTGGGTTTATTTAGTATAAAATGCATTTCTGAATGTATTTTAAGCATTTAGTTTACTGTTAAAAAATAAAATTTGAAGAAAAACCACATTATTTCTGTTATACTAATATTACAACGCACTAGTTTTATTTGTATGTTTATTAAATTACATTTGATTATATCTGCAGAAATATCCTTCTGTATTAAAATGGTTAGGTGCATTTAGTATGAAAAGTTACTCCAAGTTTATACTTGGAATAACTTTTCATTAAACCATCATTTTAAAAATATTAATTTTTAAAATTTTAAATCGTCTTTGCCGATTTAAATTAACCATAAAGTGTATATTTTCACCTGTTCTATAATCTATGTGTTACTGGCTTGAATCAACGGAAAACAGCTTCTTAAACCAATGCTTTGCTCCTTATGTAAGAAATCATTTTATTAATACAATGAACTTCGACACTAATCTCAGACATTCGATGATGAACTTCGCCTTGTTTGCTGCCGCTCGAAAAATGTGATTTGAAGGCAAGCAGCCAATTCGTTGACAAGTGTGATTTACAACTCCGTCTCAATACGATGTGACGCGGATGATAGGCTATCTGACGTCATGGATATTTTAAACCAATGAGAATCGTAATAATGTGGCGTACTCAGCATCTCAACTGTAACGAAAGAAACAAACACTTTATGGTGAAAAAACATTTCAAGAGAAAAATCCTATATTTTTTATTTCACCTTAGGATGAATTTGCGCGCATTTATCTATTCAAAAATCCAGCATGCAATCACAAATATCCACTGTATATTTAAATCATCTTTATTTATTCTGCAATGTACTTTTGAAGGTATTATAAATCTTCATTTTATTGTAAAAAATAAAGTTTTGGACAAAAATATCATTATTTCTATTATGACTACTGTGTCAAAAGTGACTCGAAGGCTTACGTGATTATTAATTTACAATTTTTTGTTATACTTTTTATAAATTTTAGGGGAAACATTTAGTGTTTTCTGTTAAATTCAATTTGGGCCCTTAAATTCAAATATGGGGCAATAAATCACTAAATACCTAATGTGCATATGTGGCACTAAATCAATAAATATATCTAAGTATTTAAATCAATAAGTTTATTGAGTCTAAAATGAACGTCTGATAATATTCAAAGTATTCATTTCATTATAAAAATTAATATTTTAAGAAAAACACGTATATTTATATTATACCTTTTGTGACAGGTGATTTTTGATTTACTCGATTATTAAAATTCAATATTTACCTATATTCTGATAAATCCAATCTGTATAAAAATGATTTGGTGCATTTAATAAAGGATGCAGCCTGTGCATCCTTTATTAAATGCATAATAAAGGATAATAGCCATTAATAAAGGATTTTCTTTGTCAAGAATTTACTTCTTAAAGTATTAGAAGTATTAGAAGTAAACTTTTGCTGAAAAACACCATTATTTCCAGTACGCCTAATATGACAAGAGATTTGAGATTTTCAGGATTCTAAGTTTGTATTTTTGCCTTCTGTTTTAAAATGGTTAGGTGTGTATTTAATATAAATTGCTTTATTAAGTTTATAGCCTGCATTTATTTTTTTAAAAAATAAATTTTTGTGAAAAGTCCCATTATTTCTGCTTCGTTTTATGCTACATGAGGCTTGATTTCGAGGGCTTCCTGGACACTTTCAATTAGTTTACCATCCTTTGCAATACATCCCATTCGGTCTCTTCTCCTTTTTCTTATCTTTTTCTTGAAGTTTTCTCATTTCCCCATTTTTCCTTTCTTTCTCACCTTTACTCTAATTTATTTTTCTGAAAATCTGAAAACGATTCGGATAATTAGTGGATCGGATAATTGGAGTTCGAATAATTGGATTTCTAATGTATTTGGAAATTTGCATGACAATGAAATGAAATCAATTGATGATAAAACTTAATGACTTTGTTTGTGTTGAGATTATACGAATTTAATTTAAAATACAATTTAAGGCAAATATGTATTTTATTAAAAACAATTATGTGGAAAATAGAATCTTTACAGATGTGAATAGCGTGATTAAAAATTACAAACATTTGGCAATAGTTGAATATTCTATCCCTCAATTTAAAATTAACTTAATCATCTACTATAAAATGCATCTCCAAATCTATTCCAGATTTTCATTTTATTATAAAAAAAGTCATCCTTCCAGTGCACCCTTGGTGTCAGGAAAGGAGACCTGGAAAAGTTTTGTCCCTCCACTGTGGCAGAAATGATCAGACAGCCATTGCAAGATTTAAAAGTGGACATTTAAGATGTTATTGTTACGGTAACGGGAAAAAGACCGTGTCGAAGAAAACAAGCGACTCCTGATTACATTTTGGACTGTCTGGAGCTTTCCAGACTAGATTTTTATAGAAACCGAATCACAGTTTTGGACTTTTTGAGAGTAAATAAATTCATAGACTTGGTTTAGCTCTGCTGAACTCAGGAGATACGCAACAATAGCAACAACAACATTATAAAAAATAGATTTTTTGAGAAAAACATGTAAGTGGGAATTAAATATCTTTCTCACAAGAAAGCTTATTAAAGTACATACATAAAAGTTTGTGTGCAGCCTTCCCTAATCCTTACAAAGACACTTAGTACAAAAAAAAATTTCACAATGACTTAAATGTTAAAAATAGCGTATGCCTCTTTGTTCCTATAACTACCCCTAAGAAATGAAATTGGAAATGTGTACGACTATGAAATGAAAAAAATTAGCTTTAAAATTAATAAATATTTTAACTATGCTGAAACAACAAGGTTCATTTAATTCAAAATGCAGCTTAAGGATATTCTTAATATATATTTTATTCAAGAAAATTAATTTATGGGGAAACGCACGTCTTCAGACATCCCAACTACAAATGTCAAACATTTGGAAATAACTATATATTAGGTCTACCGGAAAGTTCTGTCCGCTCCAGTTACAATCAGTTTCAACAAGTATTCAGCTCAACAAACCATTTCCGACCCTATTCGGAAACTAGGGTTTGTGTGGAAGCATTCGAGATGGGTGCCACACAAGTTAAGTGAGAAGAATTTGAATGATCGAATCATCATATGCACATCTTTGCTTGCACGCAGCAAAATCGAACCCTTCTTGGACCGGATCATAACTGGGGATGAAAAGTGGATTACCTATGAAAACATCATAAGAAAAAGGACACATTGTGAACCCGGAAAACCTGCCCCCTTAACCTCTAAACCGAAGTTGAGCCTGAACAAGAGAATGCTGTGTATATGGTGGGACATTCGAGAGACCAATACATTTTGAGCGGTTAAAACCAAACGAAAGGCTAAATTCGGAGAGATACTGTCAGCAATTGGGTAAATTAAAAACAGCACTCCAAGTAAAAGAGGACTGGCGATGTTCAATAGAAAGGACATCATACTGCTTCATGAAAATGCCAGGCTGCATGCTACTTTGAGGACTCGTCAGAAAGTCGCAGAACTAGGCTGAGAAATTCTGTCGCATCCACCATACTCTCCGGACTTAGCACCATATGATTATCACTTGTTTCTGTCCTTACAAAATTTCTTGCAGGGCAAACAATTCAAGAACGAAGAAGATATCAGACAAGCACTGGTTCAATTTTTGGCCTCTAGAGATAAGACATTTTTTGCACCATTATGTCTGATATGTCTTATGGTCGCAAAATGGCTACGGATGTGAGAAACATATACCTTTCTTCCCGCAGCATTTATTGAAGTATATGCATAAAACTTATTAGACAGCCTTTACTGATATGTATCAAGACATTTTATGCAAAAGCAAAATATTTGCTGTGGACAGAAATTCTTAAAAATTTGTGTGGCACTTATGTATAAAACCAAGTCAATGAAGCTACGAAACATAGCATAGCATTTTCAAAAATATTTAATTTTTGAGAAAAGCAATTCTCTTTCTATATATGGATAAAAGTAATTTTGCTGATAAACCATTGTCTTAAATAAATTAATCATCAGAGGAATAATAAAAAGTCTATGTTACTCCTCAAAGTATACAGGTTGATTTGAGATAAGTAATTAAAAGTTATCGGATAATTTTGTTTTGGCTTCATTATCCTTAATGGATTCAAAAAAAATATTCATCCGCTAAAAGCATTAGCTTCGGTATTTATTTTAAAATAGAAATGTGCAACATAAATTAATGGATTTCATTATTTTTCTTAATTAATTTTTATTAGTTAATAGGCCAAAAGATGTTACTAGATCTTACGGATAATTTATGCAACAAATTTGAAAGATAATCATCTTTCTCTCTTCTTTATTATATTCTTGATCTTTAATGTTTCCTTGTGCCAATGGCAAATTCATTTCCATATTTTTTTTATTTCTTCACTACTTGATTTCTAAGTTGTTGTTGTGCTAACTCTCTGCTGACAATATGGGGTGCGCTGCCCCACTTTTCTAACTGAACCATATTTTTGGTGTGGAGTCCAACTCACTCAGTATACACATGCCATAGGGACTCGTTTATAGGGTAGGCAACCATTCACAACCCATACATACAAAAAAGGACCAAGACAAGATAGATAGAGAGAGAAAGTACATGCATGCCCGAACTGAGATTCGAACTCAGGACCTCCCTATCCGCCATGATTCCTAAGTTTATAAATCACATTTGATTTTTACAGTAATTTTCATAATTTTTTTATTATTTCTTCTGAAATGATTATTTTGTAGACCATGCAAAATGTATTTTTGAATTTTGAAATTTTAAGTGATAAACCTTCTATTTAAATTTTGGTGATGTTAAAGTTTTAATAAAAGAAAATTTCACTTTAATTTTCAGAGTTAATTTCACTATTGTCATATTTTTTAAATCTGTCATATGAACTGCTATAATTTTTAACTGTAACTTAACTATTTTTCAATAAAGCTCTAACGGCAACAAAGATATATTTGCCAGTCAGTGGCAACAAAGCGATTCCAGATACCACGAAGTGGGATTGGTCATTATAACAATATGCTTACCTGTACCGAGAGATAATCCTTCACTTAGAGAACATCGCAGCTACGATATATATATATATATATATATATATATATATATATATATATATATATATATATATATATATATATATATATATATATATATATATATATACACTACTGGCCATTAAACTTGCTACACCAGGAAAGCGGCACACCACACACGTGAAATTTGCATGACAGGTAGAACTTGCTGTGATATGCAAATGATTAGATTTTCAGCGCATTAATACAAAGCAGGCGACAGTAGCGACATCTACAATGTGTATAAAACCAGATTTGACAGCACTTTTCTCATACTCAATTTCCGTTTCAACGTTGTTTTCGGCAAAGAAAGTTGTTGTAAAGCCTCGTGTAAGAAGATATGCCTATCAGCACGTGTCTGACTTTGATCGAGGAAGGATTATAGCTTACAGCGATTGCGGTTTATCGTACCGCAATATTGCTGCTCGCGTCGGTCGAGACCCCATGACTGTTAGCAGAATATGGAATCGATGGGTTCAGGACAATCGTCCGGAACGTCATGCAGGATCTCAGCGACCCCCCATCACTAACAGCAGAGAAGACATCTTATCCGCATGGTCACAAGGGATCGTACAGCCACGTCACGAACCCTGAGTCGAGAAATGGAGTCATTTGCAAGGCAACAAGTTTCTGCTCGAACAGTTCAACGACGTTTGCAGCAGTATGGATTGTCTGCACGGTGACCATATCTTCGGCTACCATTGACGCTGCGTCACAGGCAGGAGCGCCTTCAATGGTGTGATCACCGACAAATCTGAACGCGGGAATCGCATCACATCGTATTTGCAGATGAATCTCGGTTCTGTACACAGGACCATGATGGTCGCATCCGTGTTTGGAGGCATCGTGGAGAATGCGCATCGTCAGCTTGCATTGGACATCGCCATACTGTCCCGTCTGCTGGAGTGATGGTATGGAGTGCCATTGGATACACGTCTCGATCACCTCTTGTTCGCATTACCGGCACTTTGAACAGCAACCGTTACATTTCCGATGTGTTAAGGCCCGTGGTTCTGCCCTATCTTCGAGGCCTCCCTAATGCTTTGTTTCAACAGAATAATGCATGACCGCATGTTGCCCGTACTGTTCTGAACTTCCTTGATACAGAACAGGTTCGCCTTTTACCTTGGCCAGCACGTTCTCCTGATTTGTTACAAATTGAGAACGTGTGGTCAATGGTTGCCGAGCGATGGGCACGCCATCACTCACCATCCACTACTGTCGATGAACTGTGGCATAGTGTTGAAGCTGCATGGACTGAGATCCCCGTACATGCCATACATTCTCTGTTTGACTCCATGCCTAGGCGGATAAATGCTGTTATTGCAGCCATAGGTGGCTGCTCTGGGTACTGATTTCTCAAGATCTATACATCTTAATTTCCAGTAAATCTAATCACTTGTTCTTTTCACTATAATGTATGTGTCCAATAAATATCGTTCTGTTATTTGCATTCCGTCTTGGTGTAGCTATTTTAATGGCCAGTGGTGTGTGTGTATATATATATATATATATATATATATATATATATATATATATATATATATATATATATATATATATATATATCGTAGCTGCAGAATTTTTTTGTACTCATAAAAATATTTTGTAAGATAAATTGATATTTGGAATATTTTTTATTTTCATTAATCTTATAATTTATTTTCATTAATAATAAATAGAAAACAATGTGACAATATGAAGTACAATCAAGAGAATTGATTGATTGATCAGACTATAGGTATTACTCTAGTTTTAATTAAGACATTCCTCCAATCTATTTTGATACGAGTTGTTGATATTTTAACAGTTCAATTTTATAAAATAAAGTTCTAAATTCTAAAACATGTTTTTAAATTTCTAGTATACTTATTCTTTTATTTTAACATCCAGAATAGCACAATTTCTTTGATAAATAGAGCTTGTGGATTATTTTTATGTATAAGTTTCCTATGTACATCCACCTTACTTCTAAGCTTGTTGTACGTTTTCATATATAACAGGCTTTACGCAAGTGTCATAAAGACTAAAATCTGAACGCTACTAAATTCTAAGAGCCGTTAGGGTGCTAAATGTTCCAAAACTGCAAATAACTGCGCCAGAATGAATACTTGCAGTTTCATGACGTAATTTGACATGTGAATGCACGAAATTTGCTTGGAATTAGTAACCCTTGAAATTTTATCTGTGTTTCGTTTCTTTAAAATTTATGCTTGAGAAATACCAGTATTTGAAGCTGTGATACAGAAAAATATTATTTTTGAAGTGAATGAAATTCAAAATTTGAATTTTCCCATTTATGCTTAGCTCAAGAAATGTATGGATGGTAATATTTTAATTTTAAAGCGAGTAAAATCCAAAAATTTACCGTTTTATTTTTTTTAAATTCTACAAGTGGTGATTAAGTGAGTATTTTTTTTTACTTTGCGTAATTCAATTAAAATTTCTATTTATGTAATAATTTATGTAATTTATTAAGACTAATTTAGAAATATTTTCTATACACACTGAAGAGCCAAAAAAAAAAACTGGTACACCTATCTAATATCGTGCGGGGCCTCTCTAGCACACAGAAGTGCCGCAACACGATGTGGCATGGACTCTACTAAGGTTTAAAATAACTCTGGAATCAAGATCCATCAAGAATCCCCGCAGGGCTGACCATAAATCCGTTAGAGTACGAGGAGGCTGAGATCTCTTTTGAACAGCACGTTGCAAGCTATCCCATATATGCTCAATAATGTTCATATCTGGGGATTTTGGTGGGTAGTGGAAGTATTTAAAGTCAGAAAAGTGTTCTGGGAGCCAATCTGTAACAATTCTGGATGTGTGGGGTGTCGCATTGTCCTGTTGGAACATTCCAAGTCCGTTGGGATGCATAATGGACATGAATGGGTGTAGATGATCAAACAGGATGTTTTTGTAGATATCACTGTCAGAGTCGTGTCTAGACGTGCCAGGGGTCCCATATCACATAGCCTTCACCAGCTTGAACAGTCCCCTGTTGACATGTAGGATACATGGATTCATGAGGTTTTCTCCGTACTAGTACACGTCCATCCGATACAGTTTAAAACAAGACTCGTCAGACCAGGCAACGCTTTTTCAATCATTAGTCCAATGTCGGCGGTGACGGGCTCAGACGAGGCGTAAATCTTTGTGTCTTAAAGTCATCAAGGGTACACGAGTAAACCTTCAGCTCCGAAAGCCCATATCAAGTGTATTTCCTTGAATGGTTCATATGCTGACACTTGTTGATAGCCCCAGCATTGAAATCTGCAGCAATTTGTTTAAGCGTTGCAAATTCTATCACTCTGGATGATTCTCCTCAGTCGCCATTGGTCCCGTTCTTGTGCAATCTTTTCCCACCCACAGCGATATCAGAGGTTCATCTTACCGGATTCCTGATATTCACGGTACACTCGTGAAATGGTCGTACCCGAAAATCCAAATTTTTCTCTACTTCAGAGATACTATGTCCCACCACTCGTGCGCCGACTATAACACGACGTTCAAATTCACTTAAACCTTGAAACCTGCCATTTTTTCATCAATAACCAATCTAACAACTGTGCCAGACTATTATCATTTTACATAGGTGTTGCTGACTGCCAGCGCTGCCTTCTGATTGGTTCCACATCTTTTTATTTGCATACGCATGAGCGTATCAGTTTTTTTAGGCTCTTTAGCGTATGTATTTAGGTTTACTCTGAAATTTCTTTTAATACTTGTTAATTAGAAATTGGAATATTCATAAAATCTTGTATTATTTATTTTATTGATTTAGCTTTATTGCCCGGTTGTTCTTCCGTCCCAAACTGCATTGCAGCAAATATTTTTTTCAAGTTCGGCGCCATTAACCAGTAAATTAGAAACAAGTTTTCATAAAAATTGTTATTTTCGTTATTGAATTAGCTTTTCAACACTGGTAATGTTCAATGCTACATTCCATTTATATTGACGTTTCTTAACATGGGTGCTACTTCCCAGTTACTTAAAATGTAAGCTTTCATGAAAATGTATGCCATTTAAATTTTTGATATGGATTTATAGTGAAAGAATGTTAATACCTGTTTAACATTGTTATGCATTTGTATTATTAAAGTGTTTGTATTCTTTTGAAGAAAAATAATTCAAAATTGATGATGCAGTTTTATGGATCGTGTGTGAATAGCATTAATATTTAGATTGTCTTCTATTTTTGTTTTATGCAATGTTAGTAAGATATGTGAAATTACGTTTCTAGTGTTTAATTTTGGGATATTTCTGCAATATTTGTGTAAATATAATAATGTATTTGAAAGTTCTATATTTGTAACCGAAAATAACGGGAAATCTAAGTTCGAGATTAAGCGTGATTTAGTTTTTTAAAATCAGATATTGTCCGAACTGACAGTCCTTTAGGTTAGAGAAACAACTGTGCATGACTTGGCACGAAAATTGGAATCACGCCAAACTCGTATTATCTCTTAGGATTTCACCATGAAACTACCATGCCACCACTCTGAATGTGAAATACAACTTACATTGTTATTATTCAACGTTATTCCAGATTTAAATATCTACCTTTTATATCATGCATGGAATATAGATTTTGCTGTGGCCAAGTGGTAGAGCAACATTTTTTAGAGTGTGAGATACTAGTTTCTATCCCAGCATATGAAAGAAAAAGAGAAATTGTTTGTGAGTTTTTGCTTTCTGCATTTACATATATATATTGGTATGGATGCCTAAGAATAGTCCAGATAACAGATAATAAAATGATCCAGATAACAGATAATAAAATGGACAACAGATAATAAAAAGTGTTACTAGACGAAACCCAATACAATTACGAGCACCCTACAGAGGTTAGAGCAGCTAGGTTATCAGCTATGACCCTAAACGTGTGTGAGAAATGTCAATTTCTGTAAATAACGAGTAATATTTGGGAATTATCACAGATTCAAGCTACTAATAGCTATATTTTTAAAAAAAAGTTTTTGAATGACATGTCTCATTAAATTAGCTGTCAAAATATTATTATCTTAAAAAACTGGTCAGAGTGATACGCTTTCTCAATAATTCAAAATTTCCGATTTCATTTTTTCACCAGTTTTTTTTCAAACGATGTTTTTGAACATTCTTGCATTTTGATATTAATTTGTATCGTAATTGCAAACAGTAATTATAAGCTATTGTATTGGTAAAACTGCTGCTATATATTTGCTGATGCATATCGTTAGATTACGGCCAATCTTAAGCAAATTTATCTTTTTATTACATCGAATTTATTACGAATATATATGTATTGTAGTTTTTGAATGAACCTCAATTCATCTTATTAAAAATTTATAAGCTTAGATTAATACAGAATCATAATTTTTTCACAATTCACAAACGAGCATTCAACAATGATAAGCTATCTTCAAGGGCATAAATAACCATAAGGTTTTAAAAGTAAAATAGAAAAAAATGTTGTTAAAAAATTAGTAAATTTTGGATTTAAAATTACTAAATGTAAATGAAGGTCAAAAATACCAGTGTTATTCCCTTAAAGATTATGGAACACCAGCCTAAAACTAATTAAACGTAACATAAAACGATATTTGGAAATGCTTTCGTAAAATAAGCTTTAAAATTTATTTACCCTTGTCACCATGCTTTAGTTGCTTTACTGTGTCTAATAAATTTTTCAAACCATAAAAATTAAATGTATTCATGGAAATATATGTATTAAATATAATGCATATATTAATTATAAAGTGTGCTTGTTTCTTACGTTATAGTTGAGATCCTGAGAACGCTACTTTAATACGATTCTCTTTGGTTTGAAATATGTATGACATCAGATAACGTTTCATCCACGTCTCATCATATTTAGACGGCGTTGTAAATCCAACTTGTCCATGAATTTGCTGCCTGGCTTTAAATCATATTCTTCGAGCGGCAGAAAATAAAGCGAATGTCTGAGAATACTGTCGAAGTTCATTCCATTAATAAAACTATTTCTTATATAAGGAGCAAAGCATTGGTTTGAGAAGCCGTTTTCCATTGATTCAAGCCATTAAAACATGGACAATAGAGCAGCAGGAAAAGCAAAATGAAAAAGACATGACAAAACCTCCACGGCACAGTTACCGTATAATCCAGGATGCCACATTCTGAGTTAAGCGATTTTTTGGTGGATTTTCTTATGTATCTGGCAACCTCGCTTTTATTACGTCATACATGTGGAGACCTATAAGAATTATGCAGAAATTCGGTTAAAATTTACTGTACGGTCACCCTTGGCGAAATTTTAAAAAAGTCGCCAAGGCCGTATGACGTCATACTTACGGCGAATTTCCGATCGGGAAAAACGGCGGGAGGAAAATGGCTGAAAAATATTTCATACATTGTTGGTATGTATCAATATACTCAACTCATTTTACAAAATTAACAAAAAACGCAAATTTATAGATTTCAAACATCAATGGTAAAATAATAAAGTTGATATGTTAAATTATCAATAAAATTTTTTGATTAAAACAAAACGCAAAAATATTTCAAATAAATATTTTGATTTCGATAAAATATTTTGATTCACAAAAATATTTCGAAAAGAACGAGGGAGCTGAAAACAAGAAATTACTTCGGAAACGAATGCGAATAAGGAAAATATGGGAACTTCGAAAAAGTAAATATCAGTTTTAAGAAAATCAGAATAAGAATCAGAAAATTCCAGAAGAATCCGAACACGAATAACAATGAAAAATAAAGCAACATTCGGAAAAGAATAAATATAAATTATTAAATACAAATTAAACTGTTAAATAGAATATCTTTAAGAAATTAAATACAGAAACAATAATTTTAAAAATGTATATACAAATTATACAGTATTTTATAGTAATAATATAAATTATAAGAATGCCATATACATAAACTAAAGAAAGAATGTATCGACACAATTTTAAACAGTAACTTTAAATTCAATTTAAAATTTAAATTAATGAAAAAGAGCAATACAACCTGGAATTTAATTATCCAAACTGTCAAGTAAATTGTAAAACACTTATAAAAATCTTATAAAAATCTTATGAAGTTAACTCGCAAAAATTTCTAGTAAAATGCTGAAATGGAACAAAATGTTTTAAATTTCATCGTGATGACGTAAACACTAGAGTTGTTAAAATTGAATTTTCACCTTCATTCTTATTGGTCTTCATCTGTATGACGAGCATCTGGCGAGAATCACATAAGACAAAAATAAGGCACTGTTCGCCAAATTTGGCTTCAAAATAAAAACGCGCCAAGGGTGACCGTACAGTAAAACTGAGCCAGAAATTCAATTTTGGTAACCCTAGTATTTACGTCATCGCGCACGTCACGATACGTCATCTTAGCGACATTTCTTCATCGCCAAAAAAATTCAGAATTTGGAGTCATGGATTATAAAGCACCAGTGCCAACATCCACTTTATTGTTAGTTTTAAATGGCAAGGCCGATTTAAATTTTTAAAAATTTCATCAATTAATAGAATTTTAAGTTAATAACTGCAATATTTGCAAACAATCTCTTTTGAAGCTAAAGACTATTGCTTTGCTTACGCCAACATTAAAAACTTTTAATTTAAATTATGCTCATTTTTCAATTTTGCACCATTATTTTTTTATTTTTGCAGTGAAATATTTCTTAACTGTTTTTATTTTTCATATGTAAAACCATTCACATTGTCATCTATTTGATTGAAATTAAAGTGAATCTGAAGACAACAAAGGAAGATTAATAAAAGTGAGATTAAAAGTGAAATTAACAAAATATAAAAATATAATTTCAGCTTTTGTAGATTGTATTTATAAACGTTTTCGATTTCTGGTATCAGAAAATACAGAGATGGATATCTATTAAAAAAGCCGGAAAATTATTTTAACATTGTCTACATTTAATAACATTGTCTTAACATAAAGCATAAGTAAAATAAATTTGCTGTTAAGAATAAGTCAAATATTTTAACTCAATTGTATAAAAACTCATTCGAAGTTGTGAAATATAATATTTTTAAGTTTTTAGTTAATAAATTGTTGTTTGTCCTATTTAATAGCTAAAGAAAAATCAAAAACTCCAAGTCCAAATTGACTTTCTTCCGTTTATTTTTATTAAGTTATCCTTTAATACCGAACCAAAATATAACAGTTCAGAAAGATATAAAAAAAGCTTTTCTGGAGAAAGAGAACCAAGTTCAAATAAAGAAACGTTTCTTTTTATAGTTTTGTTTCTCTTATCCAATTTTTAGAAAGCCGTAACGAGTATGTAAGGCATTGTCTCGTATTTTTGGTGAAAACTGAATTAGGAGATAAAGTCTTGATCTTTGTTGTCAGCGTGTGACGGTTTATGTTCTGTTACTGCTCTAGTGTAAAAATTGAACAATGTTTAGAAGGATTTTCCTTTATTTATTACCCACATGGCCAGACGCTTTCTAAGAAACCCAAATAGTACAAAGACTCTATTGGCTTTCAATACATTATATGTTTACTTCAATAGAACTAAAGAGAAATCCATCAATAGTTTTTTCAGTCAAGAGCCTTTCTTCAAAACTTAATCGTTATAAAAGAGAAAAGATTAACCTCTTTCACATGAGAAGCAAGACTACTGTACATTTAGGGCTACTTTTAAATAAATAAAGGACAACTGTATAGGGGAAATAATATATTGTTATTTTTTGAATAAAAGTACTTATTAACATGCAATTTTTCATATATACGTTATAATAATTTAAATTATTAATTTTATATTGTACAGAAATATTTTTGTCGTGTCTATGATGGTCATATCAAGTAAAGCCGTGGGTTCTTATAATGGCTTCTGCAATTTCTTCAATGTTTTCAGTGAATACGTCTACCAATGATGACAAAACTACGATTCTAGACAGTCAAAAACATGGACTGGTGTCAGTTTCTTGTCTGGACAATAATCACAGTTTCTGTAGAAAGGCTGCTGTGGCCTGGTTGGTTAGGGCGTCGTTCTCATTATCAGAAAGTAGTGAGTTTGAACCCCAGCTTATCCGAAGATCCACCATGTTCACTAATGGCGGCTGGGGGACGTTTAAACTGGGCTTGGTCGCAATGTCCTCCAAGTGAAATGATACCTGTGGGGTTTCAGGCCAGGTATTGGGGTCTTCTGTTTGGTCCTTGCTTCAAAATAACAAGCACTCCACCCGGCTGCTTTTATCTAACTGGTTGAGCCCAACTCAAGGCTAGGTACAAGGAAGCAGGTTGCTGCAACAACAACAATAGTTCCCGTAGACTCTTCCCATCTCTCTGTTGATCTTCCTACCTCTTTGATGTTTGGTTCTAAGCCTGGATAGTAGTTTTCGTAGTTAGTCGATCAGTGTCCATACTACAAAAAGCTGTTGTTTTGTTAGAATTGACATTTCTGTTAGTTAAGATTCAGCTATTGCGTTAGCTTCTTGGAGGATAGCCTTATTATTGTTGACATTGAGATGTTTGGCTTCTTTGGCTAATTTGTCTGCAATTTTATTTCCTGCAATATCAGCATGTGCGGGTATCCACTGGAAAGTGCAAGTTTTGTTCAACTTTTGAATGTCACAAAGATTTAAATAGACGTATTTGAATGATAGAAGAATCCCCATTGAGAGAATTGCTTGGAGGGCAGCCTTCGATCACGGAAGGCAACAAGGCCTTTTGCCTCTTCAGAGATGGGGAATGCTTTGTACACGTTAAGTGCCTCTACAATTCCCTGAAGTTCGCAAGTGGAGTTAGAGGCTATAGTTTTAGATAAAAGTATACATTTATTAAATATTTGAAACTGTGGATCAAAAATTTTATTGTTTAATTTTTTTAATTTATCAAATGTGTATATTATATATATATATATATATATATATATATATATATATATATATATATATATATATATATATATATATATATATATATATATATATAAACTCATTTATATAAAATATGATTATTTAAAATTAATACGAAATTGCCTAAACAACTCTTTCTATTTATATAAAAAAAATTTAGTTTTGTATTGCGAGTTTAAAGCATATAATTAACAGAGTACTATGTGTGCAATTTTGATGCTATATAGAGTTTCAAACATTGCATCGGATCGCAAAAACGATAAACAGCTGTATACTAAACTCTATTTGAGAAGAATAATAAATAATTAATGGAAGTGTTTTGTTTGTGCAGTAACAATAAATGACATAAGAAATCATCAAATATCCTAGTAGGTTGAAAGGCACTTAAACGTGGTTTTTGGTGGTAAAAAAATCTTACAAAATAACACGTTCAATAAAGTTTGGTAACTATTGATGATCGCAACATTTCTATCGTCTACAGTTAAGTGCAAACTAAACAACAAAAGAATTTTTTTAAGGAAATGGGATGCATTTTTTTTTCTGCACCTGTCAACTCAAGGTAAGACATATTTTTACGTTAAAGTCTATTGTGCGTCATAAAGGTATAATTTGTATACTTTTCACTACCGTGAGTACCCTCTCGATTTCTTCTGCGCTTGTCTGGGTCGCATTTTTATTGCCTTTATTTCTGGTTATCTGCTAGATTCTATGATGCTGAATTTTATTGCGAAGGTAAACTGAAAATATATACATATCGCCATATTCATACTGGATCTTATCTGGACATAAAAAGAATTTCCATGATAAAATTCTCGTAATAAATCTTATCGTAGCTTCTCTTTATATTATAAATATGATGCTGAATTTTACAAAAAATTATGCATCATCTGAATGTTGACGGAAATTCTAGGATATTTGATTTCCTTTTTCTTTCAGTAGTTAATTTCTTGCTTTTTTATTTAAAATAGGCAGAAACTAATAATGTAATGGGAGATAGTTCTTTGTTATTTTATTATTAATGTAAGTTAATTTACTTTTAGTTAGTTTCTTACATTCCTCAAATAACTTAAACTTAAGGAGCAGTTTTTTAAAGTCAAACTATAAATTCAACGATCAAATTTATATCTTTTGTATTTATAGAAATTAGACAAACTTGTTATTTAATATGTTGTTGTTACTTATGACACTTGGATAAGCCAAGCTCGCTATGCCGTTGGCTATGTGAATTTAAGTCAATAGGATGTGTCTTTCATCTAACCTGAACACCAGGAAGATGAAAGTATGACCTTACTCTAAACTCCTCCGATAGATGTCACCACCAGAGGATCCACTTTCTCAATTTTTACATTGATCTGAAAGAGGAGGAAATTTTCATCAGATCATTACAGCCATGGTAACATTTAGTATGTAAATAAAATAAAAGCAAATAGTTTTTCTCCAAAAAATATTTTTAGTTATTTTACAACAGTTGTATCAACTTATACTAATATTCAGCGATACAAAGGGGATAAAATAATGACGTATTCTCTGTTTAATATATAAAAGGAAGAAAAATATTTATTGTTTTCTTAAGATAATATTGCCATTAGAATTCTGGAAGAATGAAATTTTAAACATCTTAAACTAAATGAATTTTAACTCAAATGAAACTGTGTTACCCAAATATGTTTTGCTTTAAATTCTTTGAAAAAGATGTTCATGTAGTATTTGCGTAGAAAAATTTTTTTTAACTGAAATATCAAAATTTAATAGGATACAATTGTCCTGTATTTTAGACAACTAATAAAAATGTAGACATATGTCATTTTGGTCAAGTTAATTATGATCTCAATATTTAAATTTCAAAAGATACAGTTATTACACACGTTGGAGAATTCAAAGATACTATTTTAAAAATTTCAATAAAAATTACCTAAGTACTTCTTTTAAATGAATTCAAGATTATTTTTTAAAAATGAATTTGCAAGGAAACAAAAATCCCATCATTAATTAGTTGAAATATAATGGATAGAAAGCGAATATCGTAAGAGAAGGAAAATCTTTGAGTTTTATTTTGAGTCACAGTTTTATTCAGTTTCAAATAAAAAAGAAGCTTGAATTGCCATGTTGAATGGAAAGGTTGTTGATAAGAGCAAAGAAAACATTTTAGAAAAAGAAAAAAAAGTAAGCTTTATTCATCAGACATATTCAGGTTTTCTTAGAAAGTGATAATATTTAATAAAAATAACAAAACACATTAAAACAAATTGCTTTCTTTTAGTAAACTCGTGTGAGATTTTTACTGTAGCTTAACAGTGTGACAATGTTTTTATCGAATACTCAGTTATTTAACAACTACATTCATTGAACAAAATAATTAAAAATATAAGTACTAAATTGAGTAAATTCAAGATCACTCAGAAACTCGACAAAACGCGTTTAAAACATTTTTACCAGTAATGTTTTATTATTTCAACACACACACAGAAAGTAATATAACTTTATTAAAGAATAACTAATTATTGATAAGGAGTAGAATTCTTTATATCATTTTTCTTAATCTTTTATAAACATTTGTTAAAACCAATCCTTTAGTTAAAATAATTAATTTTATTGAAATTTATTTATTTAAAGTTATTAAAATGTTTTAGAATTACTACACTCTTCAAAAGTGAAACTACAACACCAAGAAAATCTGTAATTCATGAGCATGGTTTGAGACATGTATTGGCTGATCGAGATGAATACATTAGATAAATTGGCTTATAATAATTTTATGTGTCTGTTTTTTAATCATTTATACACCTCCATCTCACTACTATCGTTCTTATCTGTTTGATTCTATGCGTTATTTCACTTTTGAAGAATACATAATCAACGTTTAAAATTGTCTAACTGAAAATTGAGCACATTAATTGTCAATAACATGTGCAATTATTTATTAATATGAACACTTTATTGAATTTATTCCTTTTAGTAAAAATAATTCACATTTATTAGAATTTTTTTACTTAAAGTTATCAAAATTTTTTAAATTGTAATCTATATTCAATAAAATTATATCATTGAATATTAGAAATCCATGTATAAATACAATAGCATGTAATGTATTCATGGAAATATATACGTGAAATATAATGCATATATTAACCATAATGTGCTTGTTTCTTTCGTTCCAGTTGAGCTTATGATTACACCATTTTATTAGAACTC
Organism: Latrodectus hesperus; assembly: GCA_037975125.1. Taxonomy (NCBI): domain Eukaryota; kingdom Metazoa; phylum Arthropoda; class Arachnida; order Araneae; family Theridiidae; genus Latrodectus; species Latrodectus hesperus. Next base: position 3,697,989 of record JAJQOW010000016.1, on the reverse strand, counting down.
TCATTGGTTTAAAATATCCATGAAGTCAGATGACGTTTCATCTACGTCACAAATAATTATTTAGACATTATATTGAGAAGGCGTCGTAAATCCCACTTGTCGATGAATTTGTTGCCTACCTTCAAATCGCATTTTTAAAGCGGCAACAAACAAGGCGAAGTTCACCATAGAATGTCTGAGAACAGAGTCGATTCTTATATAAAGACCAAATCTTCGGTTTGAGTAGCCGTTTTCCACTGATTCAAGCCATTAATGTGTTGACAATAGAACAGAAGAAAAAGCAAAGTGAAAAAGACAAGACCTAAGGGTTAGTTTAAATCGGGAAGGAAGATTTAAATTTTTAAAAATTCATTACTAAATAGAATTCTAAATTAATAACTGCAATATTTGTAAACAATGTCTTTAAAATCTTAAGACTACAATTGAATATTTTCACTTCGAGAAGAAGAAAGCAACTGAGGACGGAAAACTTTGTCCTCGTTTAACGGTTTTTAATATGTTCTGTATACCTTTTGATGCAAACGAAAATTGAATACAATGAAGAGAAATGTTTTTTTATCATAAGTCTATACTATATGCAATTCTAATTTCGTTTTTTTCTTCATTATATTATGCAAATGATTAATACTAACTCGTTCAGGATTACTGTGTACATTTTACTTGATAAATCGTAAGTTATGCTTATTTTCCATTTCCTTCTAGAAAGTAAGCAGACAATTTTGTGCGCGTGGATCCAGTGACGTTATATGCACGTATCTAATTGCTTATTAATCACTTCAATTTAAAGCATCTTGAATGTTTTAATTATACAAAATACTAAAAAGTTTTAACTTTTGAGATTTTAAAATCACATATTTTTTAAATTTTGCTTCAGATACGTTCATCTTGATTTTACATTCTATATTATCATACAATTCCATTCATTTTAAGATTTAAAAAAAAATTCTTCGCTTTGATTTAAAAGCAAAAAATAACATTGTTAAAAATTTGCCAATATCATATGTTTATTTATGTTATCCTGTAAGTATTCAAAACTCATTTGAATAGTAAAGTAATTGCTTCCGATTTTACAGTTGGTTTGGTTTGTTTGTCGCTCAACGGTCATTTTTTGCACACGAGGGTTAATTAGACCGGGACTTACGGTTTAAAGTGGAATCCAAACCACTACAAACATCTATGCCCAAGGTGGGATTTGAACCCACGAACTGTTGAACCGAAGGCAAGAGCGCTAACCATTCGGCTGCCAGCTCGGCTCCGATTTTACAGAGCAGGGGATGATTTTTCAGTAACAGATATTTGTTGCCAAACAACGTGACTCTAAATTTGGTGATATATATATAACTGCTACTTAAAACACTCACACTTTGATGCATATATGATTACAATTTTATTTATAGCATCGTTATTTTGTTGGAATCATGTCACGAATGTTGCATGTAACTGCTGTGTTTGTTACGATTAACTTTTATTTCTGTAGTAATTGTTCCATGCCATTTATTGATTACTGTTACAAGTTTTTGTAAAATAATTGGCAACAAAATACAAAATGTCGGTTTTTTTCGAAGACACTCAGGAGATTAAATATGCAAAACTAAGTATATGTCATAGATTCCTGTTTGAATATTTGTAGGTCAATCATTGAAAAATATAACAGTTCCTAATTTATATATATATATATATATATATATATATATATATATATATATATATATATATATATATATATATATATATATATATATATATATATATATATATATATATACATATATATATATATATACATATATATATATATATATATATATATATATATATATATATATATATATATATATATATATATATATACATGTATATATATATATATATATATATATATATATATATATATATATATATACATGTATATATATATACATATATATATATATATACATATATATATATATATATATATATATATATATATATATATATATATATATATATATATATATATATATATATATGTATATATATATATACATATATATATATATATATATATATATATATATATATACATATATATATATATATATAAAAATATATATATATATATATATATATATATATATATATATATACATACATACATACATATATATATATATATATATATATATATATATATATATATATATATATATATATATATATATATACATATATATATATTCGATTAAATTATTTTTAATATAATAATTCATAATTCAGATGCAGTCTGCAGCAGCAAAGTGTTAAAGCAGTGAATGCAAGACACAGATACATTCCAAATAGCCTTTATTTAAAGAAAAGATGAAATAAAGTTAAACTGTCCATGTGGAACATAGGTGTGGCCCTTAACTTGGTTAGCAAACATCTGTGTGTTGTTTCTTACTGAAAGGGGTTAATATAGGGGATGCTAAGGGGGGATGTTAAATGTACAAGAAAGCGCTTAGGAATTCATTGGCACCTGTATTTTAGGACTTCAGTACAGGGGTAAAATAAGGGAACATTCAGAAATTTAGAATTGTATTAAATAGGTTACGTTATCAAATAACTCTTATTCTATTGGTCTAATTTATTTTAAACTTAATGAATTTCCCCCTACATCAGAAGTGTTCCTAAAATGGAAAATTTATTTTACGTTCTCTTCTTTCGTAGATGTTTATAAGCAAAATATTAGAGTAAAGCTTCTTTATTAATCCATTGTATTAACGCAAAAAATCTATATTTCGTAAATGTATGACTTTCTATGATGGAATTCTGCTAAATTTGTACAAATTTAACGTATCATAAGCCTATATTTTTACATGTAATGCATGGTTTTCAAAAATTCGGGCTTCTGATTGGCCTAATTGAACCATCATAATTGGGAAAATTTATTGAATTCCACCTAAATGTCAGCAAGGCTAAGGATTTTTCGCAAAATTAATGTTGTATTACTGTACTATTTATCATCTCTTTCTGTTGCATTGAATGTCTTTATTATTATTCTCTCTTAATTGTTATGAAGCAGAGGGGACCTCCCAAAGAATATTTAGCCTCAGCCTACAATTAGGCTAAGTTGGGGCCTGATGATTTCGCAAAGATCCTTCAAAAAATAATTGCTTTTAAAATGGTGAATAATTAAGAAGCTTGACGATAATTCAAATAATTGATGGGAAAGTAGGAAATATAGAAACTCTGGATATATACTTTAGAAGAGTAAAAAGTAGTTGGAAACAAATTTAATTAAAAATAAAATAAAAAGTGATTCTAGAAAGTAATTATAAAGAACAAGGATAAAGTAAATCCTCTATATTCTATTAAATGCTCGATTTTTTGATAAAATTATAAAATATCATTACAATCCCACGAAAAGATGAAAACTAACTGTTTGAAAATTTTAAATAAGTTTTTGACACTACTGAAATTTTTAGATTTTCTCCAGATGAATGGATAACTGTTCAACAACTCATAGGTTTGATTCCCAACTGCAGTTTTTATGCTTGTTGTGTTTCGAAGTGAGACTGATCCAGCTAGTTTTTGTTGTTGATAATACTAATCGTATTCATACAACTTAAGAACGTGTGCAGCTTAATATATATTTAATCCATTTTTTCGAACAATTGTTTCCAAAATTATCAATAACAAAACATAAAATTTTGCCACTAAGGTTTTAATTTCAGTTTAGAGCCAAATTACATTTCAACAATTTTTTTCAACAATTTAATTCATATAAATGTGGTGTTCCATTGTATTAGTACATCCCTATTTTAAAATTTGAATAATCATAAAATACAGAAAATTCAATATACATTGAAAAATTAAAACTCTAATATTAAATTGAAAAGAAATTGCATGAAAGCTTGTACATAAGCTATTAAAACAAGTCTTTTGGTTCGTATGATATTTCAGCAGTATATATCAAAAATTAATTTGTTACAATTTTCTCTCAAAAATATGTCAAAGTAGCAAAACTATTAATTTTCTTAAGAAAAATGTTTTTATTGTTTATTTAAATTTCAATTATTTAAAAAATTAGCCTAATTATTCTTACCATTTTCCTACATTCATTCATTAAGTTAGTTATTCTTCATTAATAAATATTTTAAAAATATTCATTTTAAAATATTCGCAGAGGAAACTAAATTACAAATGAAAATAATACACTTTTACACAAAATACTTCACTTTTAAAGTCATTTTTAAAAAGAGAAAAACCTAATTCTGATTGATTTATCATTATCTAACAATAACGATAACAATACTTATATAGGTAGTATAGTAGTTTAGTAACAAAAGTATAGTTTTTTATTCTTTTTGATTATTGCTTAGGGAATAAATCAAAACATTTTGACATCATTACAAATTTACAGCTCTTCAAACCTACGATTTACTTCTAAGTTGTAAATTGGTTAAAAGTTTGTTTTCTCATAATTTAGTGTCTTATATTAAAATTTAAGTGACAATTTATCCATTTTTTTTCTAACGGAATTAAAATGAGTAATCACCAAAAATACTCGAGGAGGTATATTAAATAGTAGAATATCTTGTAAATTTATATAAAAATAATTTATTTAATATTATGCTGTACATTTATATAACATGTATATACATACTTGTTATTTTATGTACCTATGTTGCTTTAATTTATATAACAAATTTATGTTATATATTGTAATATATATTTCTAATACACTTATAAATTTCATATTTAATTACATAATTAGGAATCATTAAGGAGTTTAATATCTAATGTTTTATATTTAATAAAATACAAAATTTATTGAGTTGGAAAAAGTAAATAACCAGTTTTTTAGAGCTTGAAACTAACGGGATGGTGCATGTTACAAAACTGTTATTTCTTGATAACTGAAAAGATTAACAAGTTTTTCATTATTTTAATTGATGTTTGAAAAAAACAAAATAATATTTTGAAAATCATTTGTTTTTTAATTGTTTCATTCATTTGAAGTAAAAATTTTCACTAAAGCTGCCTGGTTTTCCTAATGAAAATATATTGTTTAAAAAATTTGATAATATAAAAGTATTAGACTTTTTTCTAAAAAAATAAAAATAGCTTAAAATAAATGGTTCAAAAGCAATATTGTTGAAACTTAAGTAAAATGTCTGGAAAACATCTTGGTTTCTTGCCAAAAATATCTTAAAAAGCCAGTTTTTGAGTGAGAAAACTTAAAAATGTACTTATAAATAAGTATATTTTGCTTCAATGCAAGGCATCAACACATTCCTTTAATAAAAACAAAATTAACTATAGAATGAAATGTTTAACTGCTCACGTAACTATCTATTATGTCCTACACATTTACAGGAAGAAAAGTTTTTTTAAAAAAAAACAGATTTGCAATTTTGAAAGTACCTACGGCATTTAGAAGAATGCAGTGAGAATAATGCAATCGACGACAATTTCCTAAAGACAATTTTAGAAACAATAAAGTTTTTTTTTTAATTTGATGTGCTTTTCTTGATATATGTAGTGTAATTTTACTTTAACATAATTAATCTTGAATAAATATGAAAGCACAGCAGGATGTGCACATTCTGTTTTGATCACTTAAATTTATGTCAAGAAAAATAATTCTACACGTTGTCACAGTTAAGATAACATATTTATAAAAGTAGGAACAATATTTTGAAATAGAAATAAGTCATGAAAGTTTATTTCTGTATTATTCTTATTATTATAAATGATTGAAAACAGTTCTTAAATATTAAAATTGCCCAAAGGAAAATTATTTTGATCTTAATCCAAAACACAAATTCTTAATTAATTGCAGTCCTCAATTACAAAGATCTATACAAAGATCTATTACAAAGATATAACTATGTTAAATGTTAATAAAGTAATTAGAATATGGCCCTTGAATATTTTTACTAAGAATTTAACAAACCAAATTTATATTTTTGCTAATCTGAATTTTGATTATTCACCAGTTCAGCAAATTTTTATAGTAATGATAAGAGAAATAAAATGAAGTTGTGTGAAACTGTAAGATATTAACATTCTCATATTCATTTCCGATGGTGACATTTAGAAATGTCAAATCTTGTTAAAGAGAAATCGCTTGATGCGAATTGTGTTTAAAAAGTAAAGCTAAAATATTTCTAGTATGAAACTCTTTTACAATAAAATATCAATTGAAAATCAAAAGGATTATCTCTTACTGCAAGTGTTATTTTGTTGTTATAGTTTATTCTCTGCTTCGCTTCATTTTCTTACAGAATTCGAATCTCAGTTCGCTATATTCTTCAAATCGGAAGGAGATCAGTTCATAAGCAATAACATCCTTAAAAGAAAATTTGCTTTTCAGTGAGTTTTAGATATTTTCCTTTCTTAATTATTGCATAGAATATTCTATATCATATAAAATGCTGAATACTAATCTTTTCTCTAGAATATTTTATCAAAACCATTTTAGAATCCTTTAAAACCATTTTTTAAGTTTCTGTTTTATACATTTGCTCTATTTTCAACTATTACTTTTATCCTTGTATTAAAATAAATACCAAGTCTTCGTCACTATACATAAAAGAATTTTTTTTAATTAAATCAGTAATATCAGAGGGTATTAACACATATTTAGAACGATTTCGATGAAGAATTTAAAAAAGAATAAATATTTTAGAATAAACATTTTTGGCAACAGCTTATAATTTGAAATGCGGAATATCGTCTGCTACTTTTAAATTTATTCTTTTTTCAAAATTTCACTGCTAAACAAGCTGTGCGTTGAAAGATATATTTTTGCACTTTCCGAAGAGAAATATTCTTATTCCAGAATTCACAAAAACGTTGCGAAATGCATGGTGTTAAAATTTCTAAGCGCAAAATAAGCATTATTATTAATTGGAAAGATAAAATCCCTCAATCATTATTTCTATATGGAAAGAAGACTCCAAATAAATATCCGAAAAAGATACCATTGAAGCAGTAAGCTTCAAATGTTTCGAAAGTGAAATCGCTGGTAACAAGAGAAAATCCACCAGCACAGAAGTCAATTGCAATGTCTTTAGATACATCTGTAACAACAATAAATAAAATAATAAACCAAGATTTAGAACTTTAAAAAGCTAAAAAACATAATGACCACCAGCTTTTGCCGAGATATGTGGCTCTACGCAAAACATTTTGTAGGATCCTGAATGAAAACCATTTAGCAGGAGATAAATGGAAATACATTGTGACCCTTAATGAAGCATGGATTTACCTAAATGACTCCAAGAAGAAAAGGTCTATTTACTATAGAAAACGAGGAGAAAAAATTTACAAACCTGGTTCCGCCAATGCAAAGAAAGTTTCAGCAAGGGATTTATGATTATCGCAGGTTTCTCCTACAATGGGAAATTAAAAATAAGAAGAAGGGGAAAAAATGTTAAAATCATTTCATCATACTATCAGGAGAAGGTTTTATGTCCAATATTTACAGAAGAAATTCTACTTCTTTATCCCAATGACTTTCAAAGAGTGAAACTTGTAACTTTCTCCTGATTAAGTTACAAGTCATACTTTGAAAACTACCGCTGCATTCACTGAAAAAAATGATGACTAATACAGATATTGCATGTATACCTTTTCAACATATTCTTGCGAAGACCCTGGCGTTTCACCTATGGTTTATTGTGCCTTTGGTCTGTTAAAAAGAGCTCTTTTTCAACGCAAATCCACCACGATGGATGGACTCTGGAAATTATTGGAAGAAGAATGGGAAGCAATACCCCTGGAAATTTTACAAAAGACTCTTCTATCATGGAAATCACGATGCAGACATATAGTCCAGAAAAAAGAATATCAGATCAAACATTTAAAAAATAGACTTTGCATTTTTAAATATTAATTAAACGGCCCCAAAATCGTTCTAAAAATGTGTTAATACCCTCTGTAGTAATAGTATTTGTATTGATGAAGAGTAAATATAGCAAAACTAATTAAAATTGAGGCATTTTTGCAAAACAATTTTTTCATGTCTTGTAAAAAATACATATTTAGTTTTCTAAACCAACAAGAAATTTTAGTGACGTTTAATCAATACATTTTGCATCTGAAAAAATAAATTAATCTTAAAGAAGTAACAAAAATTTTAATTAGTTTTGTAACAAATCCAAACAAAATGAGAGTTAAAAAATTAATTTTTTTTCAGAAACTTCCTAATTCACTGAACAATATATGAAATGTTAAGTTTTTTAAATGCCACAAACTGAAAAAGTAACTTAATGTCTGGACAACAGACGGCACCCGGTTCATGAAAATCGAGTTGTAAGCTATAGTAGAACTCCAATTATACGAACTCCGTTTATCCGAATCGCTTTCAGAATTTCGGAAAAATAAATTAGAGTGAAGAGGAGAGGAAAAATAAGAAAAGCGAAAAAGCTCAAGAAAAATAAAGGTAAGAAAAAGGAGAAGATTAGAAAGGCGTGTCACTGGAAAAATTCAGAAAAACCCCTTTCAAAATTCTTGGATGTTTAAAAGTAAGGGCTGAAGATATAGGAGAGTCAGAACCTGGATTTTTCAAATTACAAATGGTAGTAAACTAGTTGAAAGTATCGAGAAAGATGACCTTAATCTTCAATTTGAAGCAGACACGAGACCCCCAGCTAGTGAAGCATTAGCCGGCTTTGAAACTGCTTTGAAGTGGATAGAGCATCAGACTGAATCTGGCCACATGCAAATTCTCACTGTCCAGCAGATGCACGATTTGACTGCCCGAAAACGGATGAAGGCAGTGAAACAGCTTACTTTGACTGAAATGTTCAGCAAGCAATGACTTTCATTGACAGCACTGTGCATACATACTGCTTTAGAGAACAGTACTTGTAAGTACCTTAACATGTAAAAGTATTGCTTTTACACTTAATTGGTTAAAAGTTCTTTTTCTTTAAAAAATATGTAGTTTTTCTCCAATTTTTCAACACACAATATTTAATTAAAATGGACACTTTTTCGAAAAAATCCGATTAATTATATTGTAGATTATCCCAATGGGGTCTGGTTCCAATTGATTCGGATAATTTGAAATTCTTACTATATTAACTTCTATTCCAAAAATTTAATCTGTGACATTGATGATTCTCAGGTAACCGAAATTCTGGGAAAACAAGGATTATCTTTCAACCTCATAAATAATTTTATATAATCGATACTATACAATAAATTCTCAACATTTGCTACTGATAATATGTATACTGTAATATCCATTGGCTTCACGTATAATTGATAAATAATAGCAGACATTTTTACCACTTGTTAAAAATATTAAGAATATGTGCAATGTTTTTTTGTATAAATTATTGGGAGATTACTGTTTTTTGTCCTCTGTTGATTTAATATTTCACTTTATTATTTTCATTTTAAATTTTAGTATTAATTTAATTTCAATTATTAATTAAATTTTCATTTTAAATTATTTTTTCATTTCAAATAAATTTTTTCATTTAATTTTAGATCGAAGTGAATTTTATATTACAGTAAAAGTGCTGCCATTTTTTACAGTTTCCAATATTTTAGCTAAAAAAATATCCTTGAATACCCTGAAAAACGGCTATAAATCCTTTTCGACACTGTAACCTTAGATTTGTCTCAAATCTAAAACTCTTTTAAGCTAATCTTGAATCCATAAAACAATGTACACCCAGAACTGGACTGAAATGCTTGGTAAGGATGCATAACACTTTTAAATCTCATTATCTTAATTATGGGAATTAATAATTGAAAAATATGTTAAAAAATTGAGATTTATATCCTTTCCAGAATTCTGTAACTTCGTTCGGCCAAAAATACCCATTTTTTCTAAAAAAAAATATTAGGTCATGTGTTGATATAGGTACAAATAAGTTAGAATGCTCATATTTCTGATACATGTTTTACTCCCATTGTTTGCTGCTTGCGATAAACGAAATCAAATAAATTTTGATTCTAATTTGAAAAATAAATATGTTTTAGCTTTTTAAATAAAATTAAAGGGTTTATATTGTTTTTGTTCTACATAATCGTTAATAAATGCCAACTCGTCTCACATGTCAGTATGATAATTTAAGTCTTTTTTTATTTGATGTTTAAGTAAAAACAAAAGTTTTTTTTTATAAATCGTTTGTTTCCAGAAATTAATTAAATCATTATTACTATTTCATAATGAAATGATTAACTGCTTAAAAGCATCATTTGTAATAATAGAAAAAAATAATTAATGATATTTCTACTATTAATCTCTTTAAATGTTGAGATACTGAAAATTTGATCAAAGAGAATAACATATCTTCTTAAAGATTCGATTATCTTTTCAATCGTATTTATATCCTCAAGGCAAAGATTCATGGTTTTCCATTAAAAAAGTAATTAGCAAGTATAAAAAAAAAGATTGTCCCTCTGATAAATTACTTTCAGAAAGAAATATTTGACATTTAAGAGGAGAATTATTACTTCATCGGTTTCCAAAACTATAGGTAGACGAATTTATTTTGGAAAATGCACATTCGATTCCTTTTTTTATCATCTGTAACAGATGAGTGATAAAAATTGAAAAGTAGTTGAAAGTGACTGTTTTATTAAGAAGTAAAAAAAACTGTAAGGCTTCCGATAAATAAAAAGAAATTATATGTGAAGAGTATAAACTCATTAACTAAATCTTTAGAAATCTACGCAGAGGATAATCGTTTAAAAAAAATTAAACAGTTATACGAATCTAAAATGTAGATTTTAATAAAATAATTAATTCTACCCATAATTATTAATACGTCATTATCAATTATAAGTAATTGATCTAATTAACAAATATTGTAAATAAAAGAATCTCTTTTAAATGGATGAGCCAATATATTGCTATTTAATTTCTGTAATATATTTTTTAATATATGATTGTAAATAATGTTATGTGTAATTATAATTTAGCCTGGAATGCGCTTAATAGTTATCAAAAATGTTTCCTTTTCAGTAAAGTATTTTTTTAAGTGTCCAACTATTAGAATTTTGATTTTGTAGAGATTCAAGTTGCGGAAGTAGATGGCACCTTTCTATAGTGAGCACTAGTTGGCGTGCCAAGGTGACTCCCAATGTAGGTGGGTCCTCAAAATATAGAAGCAGGAAACAAGTAGAAGGCCATCAGACCTAATCTACCATCCTCAGTGGTATCATTTCACTTGGAGGACATTGCGACCACGGCATATTTTACGTGCCCACATTTGGAACTTCGATTAAGAAAAGTCATTTATAGGGGGATGTTTCATTTTTAAATGAAACTTCCACAATGAATGCTTCCATTTTGGTATTTATTAAAGGCTGAACTCCCTGGATTTCTTTATTCTTTGTTGTTGTACTAATCAGAGGCAAGATATAGACTGTATTAATAGACTCTGATGGGAAATATCATTATTATCTTTTCTATCTACAAAAATATTTTTCATGTGGAGAAACTGCTCGAAATATAATCCCTAACCAGATTCATTTTCCTCCTTCAGCTTCTTACACTGCACCTTTTAAAAAGGTAGAACTGAAGATTAATTTTGATATTAATAAATCAGCTTCTGATAAGTTGGTAAGAATTGCCTCGTTAACGAAATCTCTTTTCTTTCGTGAAATTTTATATGAATTTTTTTAAGAAGGCTTTAATAATGATCATTATGCATACTTAATTTGTTATTCTCTGAAATTAAGAAAAAAATCAACTGAGCAGCAACCTGAATCATTCAAGAACAGCTATTCAGGCCATTGGCTATTTACAAACCCCTATCTCAACAGATATTCTGCAGTGTCGGAAATATATCCAATCCCTACACCTAAAAAATAAAAAAATTGCAATACAATGGACTTCAAGACAAACAACGCCTTTGGAAGCAGATGGGCTCCTTTGACCGAAAAGGAGCAACGCTTGTATAATAAAAATATTCAAATAGGTCATACCACACCATAAAACTAAACATAAAACATTTGGTTAGACAGAGACCGATGAAAATAATAGATGAAATTCAGTTGAAGAAATGGAGAATTGACGTCCTTGCTTAGAATTAGTGGGATCTTTTAGGTTACTCACTGATCTTGATTGCTTAGGCGATTATCCTCACCACATTGGAATTTTTGTCCAACCTTTTTGCCAACTCTTTGATCTTTGAGGAAATACAAATAGAGCCCTTCTTCATAGCTGTAGGACACTTGGCTATGACTCCTAAATTTCCCGATGTAGGCGTGACAGAGACTGTCTATGGCATTGACTTCGTTCATATTTTGACGCGTTATATTATTTTTCTATGACTTATTGTACTCTGAATTATTTAACTAACATTGCTATATCTCGCCTTGCCATTATAATGAAAAAATCTAATAATTTGATGGGAAAAAAATCAAATGAGATTACCTGCAGACAAGACGTCTGCAGGTAAAACTTTCACCAAAAGAGGAATTTCGCATTACATGACATGCATGTCAATTTTGTTCATCATATTGTATGTTAGTAAAGGCAATTAAGCCATTTAATCAGTGAAATTACATATTTCTTCCTGTTTGTTTGTATAAAGTAAAATGAAGTCATTTACTTAGTAAAACCACTTTTTCTTTGTTGTCGTTCGATGACTATAAATATTTTAGTAAGGTTTTTTTAATCAAATAAACAATAAATTTGCAATTTTCTTTCTTCAGTGACATTCTCATGATTTCACTAATTCTAATAAATTAATAATAAATAGTGGTCCAACCGATATCTTCCAAGGAATGACGTTAGAAACTTTTATTCGATACCATTATTTCTGGCCTCAATAAAACAAGCATTATTTTTTCAAGTACTATCAACAAGCATTATCAACAAGCTACAATATATATATAACAAAGGAAAAATTTAGAAATATCAAAAAAATCATGCCAAACATTTATAACCTCACTAATTAATTAACTTTGTTATTTATTTAGTATTGTGGTCTGATTGCGATTTATTTTTGGATATTATTTTGTACTAAGTGCCTAAGTAGAATGCCTAGTGGATTATCGTTAAACGAAAATGAAAAAGGTCAAATTACAGCATTCCATCAAGAAGGAATCAGCAATCGTGAAATTGCTCGGAGACTAAAAGAATCACCCCGAGTTATTAAAAACTTTTTAAATAATCCAAAACAATATGGGTCTGTAAAACGTTCAGGACATAAACCGAAGCTGTCAGAAAGAGATAAAAGACATATTTTTCGTGAAGCGTCCAATTCTTCTAAATCTTGTGAATAGATTCGTCGCACTTTGAAGCTTGATGTCCATCGAGAAACTGTTAGAAATGCTTTAAAGCGAAACATAAACATTGTGAGAACGAAATTGAAGCCAGCACCCACAATTAATGCTGCTGATAAAGTGAGAAGATTAGAATTTGGACCGCAACACAAGAACACAGACTGGACAAAAGTTAGTAAAAATTCATTAATTTTTCACATTATTACATTATTGACGCAATATGTTCATTTATTCAAATTTATATATTTTTAGATCATTTGGAGTAATGAAAAGAAATGGAATCTTGACGGGTCCAATGGGTACAGATACTTCTGGCACGATTTACGCAAAGAAACAAAGTACCTTTCAAAACGAAATTTTGGCGGGGGAAGTATAATGACTTGGGGAGCTTTTAGTGCCCACGGAAAGCTTCATCTAGCCTTTGTTCTGAATAGAATGAATAGTGAACTTTATCAAGAAATCTTAGATGGCTCATGGATCCCCTTTTTAGAAGAAAATGATGATAGTTCTTTTACATTTATGCATGATAATGCGTCAATACATCAGAGTGCCAATACCAGAAACTGGTTAAATTCGCGAGAAATCCCTGTTTTACAACACCCTCCCCGTACATGTCATATGTTATTACCACGCAGTGTTTAACTAGTATCTGAATTTAAATATTTTGGCGCATTATATTTTATTAAATATTTTAAAACAGTGTAGATTTAATCTCAAAAATTATGATGAATTTAACATAACTAAATCGTTTTCTTAGTGGAAATTGTTTTTATAAATTGTAGCTATGACGAAATATTACTTCAAAATATTTAATTGATATTTAATCGAATTTAAATACCAATATTTCTTTACTCATTTGTGTAATGAAATACATTAAAACATTTAATAATTATATAAAAAATATGGCTCACCTATCTTAAAAATATTAATTTTTAAATTTGTATCTCTAAATATATAATATTTACTACAAAAGTTAAATGACACTTTCCTGAACTCTATTTGAGATCTAAAGGTGTAGATTGAGAATAAGAATACATATTAAACGTTTTGTTATTGTTAATTCTCGACATATCTGACATATATAAGAACAGTTTAACAAAATAGTTGCCAGCCAAACAAATCTATAATAATAAGGGAATTTAAGTCCCTTTCAGAAGTCCCGGAATTTGATCAGGTGAAGCTGGATGGTCTAACATTTCTTACAAGTGTAGATTTTCCAGCCACAATCAACGAAAATATACCACTTGTGGTATATTTACGAAATATACCACTTGTGGTGGCTTTTACAAAAATATACCACTTGTGGTGGCTTTTACAAAAATATACCACTTGTGGTGGCTTTTACAAAAATATACCACTTGTGGTGGCTTTTACGAAAATATACCACTTGTGGTGGCTTTTACGAAAATATACCACTTGTGGTGGCTTTTACGAAAATATACCACTTGTGGTGGATTTTACGAAAATATACCACTTGTGGTGGCTTTTACGAAAATATACCATTTGTGGTGGCCACTTGTTAGTCCAGCAAGAGCTGCCAGGATGCTACGATCATATATTTAGGGGTCGCATTTAAATACTAGACGTAATCATAAACGGTAAAAACACTTGGTGTTTAGATTCGCTCCATTCCTTTCGTTTTGGCTGAGTCTTAAAGAAACTTTGGTTAGGAATCCTTCTTTATCCTGCCAGAAAAATAAGCAGATCTTAAATCTCCTACTTTTGAAGATGTTTTCGAACTATTTGATCATCCACTTCAGGAAGATTTCAGCAGTTAATAATGTCGTATAAATCCAGTAAAAACAATTGTTCAACTATCGTTTAATATTTTGATTAACGTAAAAGTACTACTTAAGCACGACTTTAATCTACAGACTGGAATTAACTTACAATGATAAATTGCAGAAAACTGTAAGTTCTTAAATTTATTCCTTTTGTGATAAAAATTTTAAATAGTTCTGATTTATATAATAAATATTATAGATTATATTCTTTTGTGGAATATTCGAAAAGCTACGTATAATGTTTTATTTTAAAATTACGTACATTTTAGATTAAGATTCAAGCAAATTATAAATTTTTCCTTGTTTGATTAAACAACTATTAAAAAAATACTTCATTTATCAAAATGAATATCGTAAAGAAATCTTTAATCCAAAAATATTCTGTTGAAATAAGATAAAAAAAAATGAAGATTTCTTATTTCAAACAATTTCTTGATTTTATCTTTCTTTTGAAAAGAATTTTAGATTTTACTTTATTAAGAAATATAATACATTGATTTATTTTCCGAAACATTGTTTTAATCTTGGAAAACATTGTTATGTTTTTACATTTTTATATCGTTTACTAAATAATTCAGTTCATTTTTATACTCAATAACCTTTTAGATATGGAATCAAAAACTTATGTACTTTTTCTACAACTTCTGGATAGACATTTGAGAAAAGAATATTTTCCATTCCTAAATCAAAATTCCTGTTAAAATAAATCCTATTGTTTCAGCGTAATGATTTTTTTTCTGAGATGTTTCATTTCATAAATGTATTATGTTTTCTGTTATTAAGAAAGTTTAAATCGGAGATAAAGCAACTTACATATTATTCTCATATTTCACACATTTAGAGTTTGAAAAATTCCATAGACTACAGTTTCCTATGATTTAGATTCCAGGTAATCTATATTTGTCTCATGTCTATTGCTAAATATTGAAAAAAGAATATTTCCTGTCACATAAGCGAACAAAACTATATCAAAATGAATTTGGAATCCAAATTTTATAGTATTTTTATTCTTTACTTTCTTATTCTTCAGAGACATATGCAAATTTTGATTGACTTAAATTGACTTTGATTGACTTAAAAATTTTGATTCAAACTTAAAAGACTTTCCAATTAATTTAATTTGTTAATCCTAAATTAAAATAACATTTACTTTTCAATTCAAAATTAAAATAATTTTAACTTCAATGGTTTAACAAAATTTTCAATTCAGAATACAATTGAAAATTTTTAACTAATGAAACAATTATAAAATATAATACTATCTTATTTTAGCACAAAATTGAACTCAAAATAAAAATTATATAGGTCAAGGTATATTAAATTTAATCTCATTGCAAAATTTTGCAAAAGTTTTCTGTCCCCTGATGTTTTTCTAACTAAAAACCTAATTGAAAATTGATAAACTAAAGTAATTCGTCTTAAGTTTTATAGTAAAATTTATCAAAATAAAATTGACTAATTTCAATTATGAAAGGAATAATATCTTAAAATGTATGTAAAATATATATTTATGTATATTTTTCCTATACAAGTTTGTAAAGTATTCCTAAAAGATTTATTTCCTTATCATACAGTTATCCGTTTTTTTATAATTACAACTTTATCCGGAAATTTTTCTCTTTTTACTTTGTTTTATTTTTCGTACTATATAAAGTAAAATATTCTCTGAATCTGGAAACTTGTGTGATAGTGTTTTAGTTTTTAAAAAATAAAATGCTTTCAATAAATATTTGTCAGAAAGGAAAAAAAATTAAAACTTTTTATGGATTAATTTTCTTTTTAACATGGTATGTAAAAAACGGTATAATTCAACGATTTGGTGAGAGTTTCATATGATTTCTAATTTTTGCACTAAGTAATGAACCATTTTCTTGTCAAATTAAATTATGCAATTTCACTTATTTTCAATCGTGAACCTAGCAGCTATTTACTTACAACAAGAAAACTTAATGTCAAAAGGAAGTTAATTTTACATATATTGTAAAAATATACTTTAGAAATTAAAATATGTAATGGCTGTAAGAAATCATACTGTTGTTCGTGATGATCGATATACATGATTATATTTTTTATATACACAATTATTATTTTTTTCAAAATTCGTTAAATTTGGAATTTCAAAAACGTTCAAATTTAAATGAATAACTACGGTTTTGTTTTATAAAAACCCCTTCAAAATACATTAATTTACCCATTCAATTTGAGAAATAAAAAAATCTTTTAGTACCACAAACATTGGAAAGCCTCATAGAATAGTAGATAACTAAATCTATCATTAAAACTTATCATATGAATATTCCTTTCTGGCGAAGCTGATTTGGCTCATTTGGCAGTAATACCGTATTGCAGAATTCAGTATAGGAGATTTTCAATTCAAATTCAAAACTTTGTACAGTTTAAAAAATGGATTTAATGGCATGATAAATAGTCTTTGTAACATTGTTGATGATTAAAAATGCAAGTCTTGTTACCATAAGTGTAACGAATTTTTCTAAGCTTAATATATTGACATTCTATATTAAGTATATTTTCCTCCACATTCTCTAATATTCATTTGTTATAATTTTCTGAATTTCTGCACATTTATGCATGGCGACATAAAGTAACATGCCTTTTGTAACATGGATTTTTTTCTGAAAAATACAATGCTGTGACAATAACAGAGAAAATTGAAAAGACAAAAATAATTAAATATTTCTCTCAATGAATTAGAGATGCAAGCAATATATTTCACATAAAAAGTAATATAAATAATTTCTTTTACTTGATATTCCTCACGTCGTTTCAGTATTAAAATATCTGAGTATACTTTAAAATGTCTTGTCTGTTAATAAAATGAAGAAATATATTCCACGAAACAATAATTCAAAACAATTTTAAGTTTATGAAGATAATAATTATTCGTTCAAGAACTATAAACTATTGCAATTCTCATAAAATAGTCTTGATTTACAAACGTAAAAAGAAAGAAATTTACTTTTTCAATTTAAATTATTTTTATTAGAAACTTCTCTAATTTAAACAATTGAATTTTCTTTCCTGAGCTAAAAAAATCACTGCTAAAATGAAAAAACATATTTAGAAATAAAATTCTTTATTTCACATGGTTCAAAAAGAATCTTAAGAAATATACTTGAGTTAAATTATTTAGAAAAATACCGTGTTTTTCTTTAAAGTTACTATACTTTCCAAATTCATAAGAAACTTCTTATATTTATTCACAAATATAAATTCAAGATTTACTCTAGATGAAAATTGAAGACATATATATATATATTTTTACTATGACTTTAAAACTTAATATACTATTTAATAATATACTATTTAAAAGTATGTAGGTATTCAAAAATTAGTTTTAAAATATTAGATATTCTTTTGTTTTTATCTAAATAATTTTCAAAAATATATGTTACTACGCTTTGTCAAAAGTAGACATTAAAATATCCTTTTTATAAGCAAACATTCATTCGTATTTTGAGAAAATTTCCCATGAATTTAACTAGGAAATAAAAATTGATATATAAATTGCATTGATAAAATATATAAAGTGCAGTATTATAGATAAAATTTAAATTGAAACTTTTCTTTCTGATACTTTCGGATAGGCCTAATAAACCAAATAAAAATGTTTTGCAATATTGAATTAAATAACTTCCATTATAAGATTCTGAATATTTGAACTTTTTGTAGTGTCATAGTTTCAAATTTGTATTGTAAACCAAACACTGATAAAAAAAATATATACATTTTAAAATTATATAAGAATTTATAAAGTAAGTAATCAAGTCTGTGATTTCTCATTACAACAGAATGTAATTGTATTGTGATTATTAGTGTATTCTAAGAGCAGTGCTTATGATAATTCTCTATTATACATTCTAAAGAGATATGATATAAGTACTTATAAAATCAGTAATCAAAAAATCTGTGAACTATCATTACAAGAACATGTGATTTTGATGAACTTATCAGTGCATTTTTGAAATCATTGCTAGTGATATCTCATTCTTGAGTAAGAATATCTCTTATATACAATAATATTAAATGCCATGAAACATTTATACTAACTGAACAAAGTAATAAAAAGGGTACTAACCAGAAATCTTGATTGGTGTTTAAAAATAAACTATTATATTTAAAAAATTTTTCATTTGAGAAAATTCAAAGTATGAAGGGTGTTCCATTAAAAAACATAACAAAATATTAAGCAATATATGCAATACTTTTAACGTTTTCTGGTCACTAGGGAAATGAAAGTAAAAGTATTTTATTGTAACCAAGACACACATTCTTCATCAAACAATTTGATGAGCGTTAAAATGTTTTTATTTCCTCGAGGTCCCGGATGTGGTGAGCTTCCAATAAGTATTCTCCGCGGAAAGGAATAAACGTTAATAAAAGAAGAACGGTTTTCCAGCGATTTGCTCTCAGTAGAAAATGTTTGGCATGCGGAGGAGAATTATTGCTTAATTGATTCTACTAAGTATCGATATATTTGACAGCAGAATCTTTTACCGTGAATACTGCTTAGTAGGTTTGGGAATTCGATAAATCGAATAGAAATTGTACTACATTAATTTTTCCAAAACAGATAAAGATCTCGATTTTTAGCTGCTTGCGAAATTAGAAAATAGGATATTTAGAATTCTAGGCATTTAAAGCAAATTTATTAATTTTCAATCTTGATAAGTTTGCTTTAATCGATTTCAATTTAAAACAAATTTATCTATATGGAATTAATTTTATGATTAATGAATTTATTAGTTAATCAAAATTGTTTAAAATAGGTACAGTTGGATTATTTCAATTTAAATCGTTTTTAGTAACTTTTCTTTTAAATCAATGGCTTAATTTTTCATAACAAAAGCTATTTATCATAAATACAAATTTCACAAAAATTGAGACATAAAGTATCGTGAAATTTTCATTTTTTACGATGAATCCATGAAATAAAAGCTTTTATTTTTATATTATTATCATGCATTTAAATACATTAAAAATAATATGCTAACAAAAACTATCTTTAAAATTATTTTCCAAAATTTGAATGACCATCAGCAAACTATTTACATGTGTTAATTTTCATTTGCTCTACCAGTTAGTAAAGCATGCATCATACCACAAAAACACTTCTTTTGTAGTAGCAAGTGAAACGTATAACATGGATTTAAATTTTTGTTTCCTATTGAAGAGTTCCGGAAGTTATTGGTATGGTTTTTTTAATCATAAAATGGTTGTTTCTTTTGTTCCAGTTAAGATCGTGATTACGCCATTTTATTAGAGTTCTCATTGGTTCAAAACACCTATGACGTCAGATAACGTTTCATCTACATCGCCTCGTAATGAGAAGGCAATTTCATACTTTATGTGGCAGCAACCAAAGCGAAGCTCACCATGGAATGCTTGAGTGTCATCGACGATGAGAAAAAAATACCTGCATGATTTTTACCAGTAATAAAGGAAGTAATTTTTAATAAATTTTTCTTTGCTTGTAAAATTTTTCACAATCAAGAAAATTACCTGTGGTTCTAAATACACTGTTGGCCACCGTAAATGCAACATCTTGAAGGAAGCATGAAAATAACATGAAATATACAACATACATTAGCGGAGATAAGATATGCAATCTTCCTTCAAGAATCTCAGATTAGAATCTCAGCACAGATACACATCACGCTCACTTGTGGCGCCACTTCAAAGCTCTATTTAAGGCTTAGAAACTTCGACGATTTCATGTTCGGAGATTGTGTTTTTCTTGTGTTTTTTTTTCAAAAAAAAAAAAAGATCAATTATGCCTTGTAGAAAGTAGCGATCACTTTTTGATCAAGTATCCGAGTTTGACAGAGGAAGAACAATGGCCTACCGAGATTGTGGATTATCTTTCAGGAAACCGGTAGTCGTGTTGGACGAAACCAAACAACTGTAATGCGGATATGTGATCGTTAGATGCAGGAAGGAACAACGGACCGATGTGAGTTTGATCGCATCCATCTCAGTGCACCACTTCACGTAATGACAGGCAAATTGTGCGTCTGGCAGTGACGGATCGCTCAGCCACATCACGAACCATAGCACAGCACATTCAGTCTGTAACGCATCATCCAGTGTCTGCGTTTACCATTCGAAGCCGTTTACAGCAGAGTGGTCTGTCCGCAAGACGTCCATTGCTTCGTCTACCCTTGACGCAAAACCACAGACGTCTCCGCTGCCAAGGGGGCGATGAAAAAAGTATGTGGATGGCAGAATAGAATGAAATTGTCTTTATTGACGAGTCACGCTTCTGTCTGCAACACAACGATGGTCTCATTCGAGTCTGGAGACATCGTGGAGAGAGGGTGCTGGATAGCTGCGTTATACACCTCCACACTGGTCCTGCACCGAGTATTATGGTATGGGGTAGTACTGGATACCACTCTTCCACTCCTTTAGTACGCATTGCCGATACTTTAAGTAGCCAACACTACATCTCCGAGGTGACCAGCAGTGTAGTTAATTTTCAAGTTTTCAAATCATTAGCGATATTGCTTTCAAAATTGAACACGCTGAAAATAGAACAAAATAAAAAGCAAAATGAAAATAAACAAGAGAAAACGTTCACTTTATAATTAATTTGTAATAATCATTTTAAGAATTTAAATACTGTGATTTAGTTAACTTACATGATAGTTAATAAAAATTATGGAAAACCAACTGTTACTTTATCTCGATAATTCAAACGTTACACTATTGTGACCTATGAAAGTTGTCTTATTTCAATAACTTGAACTTTTTCTCGAATAATTCAAAAACATTATTCTTTTCCAATTTAATTCCATGATCAAAATTACAAAATCTCGATGTGGTTCACTATGTGGATAGTCAAATAGCTTTCAAATGTTGAAAGAATTTTTAAATGTTTTTAGACTTTTCTGGTGGATTTTTCAAAGAGCCTTATTCTCTTGTTGCAAGGAAATAAGTATGCGAAATTTTAAAAAACTTTTTCCATTTGATCTGTGTACCGAGAATAGAAAGGCAATATCTGTCTCCCATTACACAACAATGGAGAGGAATTTTAAAACAATATCAACTTGCTTTGTATGTTGTTTAATTGAATCAAACACTGTTGCGTATTTTGACCAGTTTTTAGTGCATCATCGAAAATATTTAATTCCCTTTTAAATTACTGAATTTATTCACAATGTTTTCTTTAAATAATATGATATGAGAAACATCTCTCACATTTTGCACACTAATTAATCTGAAAGATAAATGCTTAATCCATCTCGAAATAATCAATATTTTAAAATATTGAAATTTCAAAACTGGCTTTCAAAATCGTAGCTTCTAAAGTGTTAATTAACTCTGCATCCCAATGAAGTCGAAATTTTTAGAGAAAATACTAGATTCAATGAAAAAAAATGTGACTTTTAATTTCAATATTGATTTTGTATACATTACCATTTTTGTAATAAAATAAAACATGCAAATTTATAGTCAATTTATTTTTCTTTAGAGATATTTTACCAAGCAATATAATTTAAAAACTAATTTTGAGCGTATAAGCTCTAGTGTGACTACCAGCAAATTTTAGTATATTCTCGTGAAAACCGAGTTCATAAAACTGCAAAACAAAACTATTATTACGATAAAATAATACTTTTTAGCCATTGTGTATTTATTGTGTGTAATCATTGTGTATTTATAAAATAATACATTTTTAACCATTCAACCATAAATTGGTTGTTTATTTCATTTCAGTTGATATCATGATTACGTCACTTTATTACATTCCTCGTTGCTTTGAAATATCCATGGTGTCAGGTAACGTTTCATTTACATCACATCGTATGGAGACGGCGTCGTAAATCCGATTTGACAACGAATTTACTGTCTACTTTCAAATCGTATTAATCGAGCGGTAATAAACAAAGCAATGTTTACCATCAAATATCTGAGTATAGTCGGTGATGCGAAAAAACCCATTCATGATTTTTATCAGTAATAAAGGAGTCAGTAATAAAAGTTTTCAAAATTATGAAACTTAACTGTTGCTCTAAGAAATTAGTTTTCAAATTTTCAAATCTTAGCCACATTGCTTCCAAAATTTCCTGAGATTCTTATATTTTCTAATTTGCGTCCTTAATTGATTCAAATTTTCTTGACTGGCTCTCTGGCTCATCAACTTCCCTTGCGCCCAGCTCACCTACAACTCTTTTGTGATTTCATTTTGTTCAGAAATTCATCAAAGCTTCTCTGATTCTCTTTTTTTTTTCTTATTTGATCATCCTTTTGTGCATAAAACATTGGTTATTACATGTATCTGAAGCCATGAGTCCAGAAGAAGGTTCTAATCGTTTTAAGCCAAATGCCCTTAATATTGGTCAAATTGATTTGGATGTTGTTGTTGTTGTTACTTATGGCACTTGGACAAGTCAAGCTCGCTATGCCTTGGCTATGCGAATTTACGTCAATGGGTCTTTCGTTTAATCAGAGCACCACGAAGGAGAAAGTATGACTTTTCTCTAATATCCTCCGATAGATGGCACCACCAGAGGATCCACTACCTCAATTTTGACTTTGATCTGAAGGGAGAGGAAATTTTCTCCAGACTATTGCACTCATGGTAACTGCTCAACGACCGACCACAGGAGCTTCAGTATAGTTCTTGAACAGGATTCCACAGATTTAACGAGCACGTATATCGCGTGTACTCGGTGGGTCTTTGGCAGCATTGGGTATCGAAGCACGCCTTTCCGGACTGAAGGCGGATGCCCTAACCACTAGGCTGCCACGACCCAATTTGGATGTGATTCCCATATCGGGAAACTACTTTAAAGTATTCTAATTAAAAATATCGCCGAAGTTCATTTTGTTAACAAAACGATTTCTTGCATAAAGACCAAAGCATCAGTTTGAGAAGCGGTTTTCCATTGGTTCAAGCGATCAACACGTTGACAATAGGACCGAAGAAAAATCAAAATGAATAAGACGTGGCAAAACATCCTCTTTATGGTTAGTTTAAATCAGCAATTAAATTTTTCTATTTTATTTAATATTGTTTCAGAAAGTTTTATGGAATCGAGTGCTCTTGCCCTAACTTTTTAAAAATAATGCTACAGTATCATAAATTTTTGTTTTGATTTTTTTATGTTGTAAAAGAACTTGAAATGGAATATATTTCTGTTATAATTTTTTTAACTCTCATTTTCGAAATAATCATGAGACAAATAATGAGTAAAACCAAATATGCCGATTAGTTAATGAAAATATTCAGGTCTTTATGAATAAATGAAGTACAAATACAGTAGGTGCTCGTTTTTACGAACACGTAGGGGAACTAAAATAGTTCAATAAAATCAAATGTCCATAAAGTATAAAAATATCTGTGTTAGATCTATTTTTCTAAAACTATTTTTCTTATCATATTCATATCTTGACTAGAGCATACGAGGCAGTTGCCCGTGGTTCCCGATCAGAAAGGCCCCCAAATCAAATAGGAAATTTATTTTACTTTGTCAATCGAACTGTCAATTCGATTGGAAATTTTATTGCTGTGAAGCAGAGTTGAATGAAGTTTTTGCCCCGGGCGCCAATTTGGTAATTTTTGTCCCGGACCCAATTAGATCCTCTGATTTCTCTTTACATATGAAACACACTATTAAAAAAATTATTTAGCGTGCACAATATACGAAACATGCAAAACAAAATTCAGAATTAAAACAATTGTGACTTTCGTTTTATTGAAGGAAAATTAATTAAAATCACCGTTTATTTTTTCTATTTCAAAATTACATTTTTTTAAAAAGCACGTTTTTTTGATGTAGAAAACCAATTCACTGATGATCGCAGCAGCACCAAGTCGTTTTCTTCGTGTTTAATATCTAGAAATTATTTTCCATTCACATTATTATGTGTTCTCAAAACAAATTACATGAATTCTAAAGCTCCTGAAGAGATATGTCAGGAAGCTGTAGGTTTTCTTGTCGATGCTTCTTGGATGAATAACTTATATTCATTCAAATATTCAAATAAGTATTTTTGTCTTTCTTCTATTATGTAATAACGCAAGCACAAGTCAAAATGCCTTCGAAAACGTTTTTCTTGTAACATCATTCCACAAGTATACATTCACAGAAATATTCCTAAACTGTCAATTTCATAATGCAATTCCAAGACATGATCACTCTTTCCAAGAACATCCTACGATATTTTTACTTGGAGCTGTTGATTAATATTAAAATGCGCGCAAAATCGGAAACCAGATAGGGGAAGAGAGAAATTCCACCCGGATTACTTAAAAAAAAAAGAATCTGAAGTGAATGACACCTGAGCCTGTTAATATCTCAAAGTGCACTCCATTAAATCACATTATTATTCATAAAACATATTTTACTTCAATGCCGATTTTAAACAATTTCGAAATTAGAATCAAAATTTCATTTTATTTATTACACTAATTTCTTATTTAATGCTCTAGTTAGTTATCAGAAACGCAAAGATTCTTTAATAATAACATCTCGATACAAGTTTCTCAATCATTAAATAAATAAATGAATAAAACTCAGATGATGATAATAAAATAAATAAACTTGAACGAAAAATGCGTAAAAGTGAGTTTCTAAACGGAGATTTTTCAAAAATTTAGTTCGTTAATGGGAATTAAAACGACTTCTTAAGCGATTATTCGAAAAAATTTCCAAAAATTAAAGATTCAACTCCTGTGTAAAGATAAATATAAGATTTAAAGAAGTGAGAAAGGGACCATAAAAATTTCCAATATAATTGGGAATCATATATTTCACTCATTAATGATCAGGAAAGTTTTATTATTAGGCAATTTATTAATATTTATTACATATAATAAAAATTTTATAACATTATTTTCGTTTAGTTTTCTCCGCCAAAGTCACTTTTTGTCATTCAATTCAATCGACATCAACAACTTTATGTAGAATCCAAACTCCTACCAAACATCTGCATTTGAGTTTGGAGTCAAATCCACAATCATCTTCATTATAATAATGCCTCATTGGCTTTATTTACTATTAGTTATTCTAAAAACAGCATAGTTTTATACCTATGCACATCAATATTTCATCGAAAAACAAGTTTTCAGGTAATAATTAAAACGATACAATTCTGTTATGCTGTATTCTAATATTTAATAAACTGTCCGAAAACGTTACTTTTTTTATTAATAAAGTAATTTCCAATATTATAAAAATAAAATCACCATAAAAAGTAATAAAAAAATAATCAGTTTATAAGTTTAATACTAAATTGCAATCCATAGAATTTATAAAAGGATATTCACATATGATTTCTCAAGAAATACATTATCATTGTTTGATATAAAGCATTAATTTAATGGTTGCAACTCTTTTATTGAACAATTTTAGCTCTTCTAATTTAGCATTTCCTATTTTTTGATATTTCTACCATAAATATAAAAGCAAAAGATATACAATTTCATATAAAATCTAATAAAACCAATGTCATTGTTAATAATATTAGTCTTTTATAATCATTTAATTATAAAGATATGATCAATTTCTCTCTAATATAGTTTTTTTTTAATATTATCTATATTTCTAAAATCTTCTCACATAGCATTCACGCTTCCTTATTGAGCAGATATTTTATATGAATATTTATGTAGTCTGAATTTTATAAAGTAGCTTAGAAAGTAGGAAATGTATAAATAACGTACAAATAATTTTATTAAAAAAGTAAATATTTTAATACTTTCGAAGTTTATACTTAAAATTGAATATTTTAATTTTTAAAACTGTGAAAAAAGTATTCTCAATTACTTATAAATATCTTAAACTTAAAACTTTTTTCATAAATTCTTATTGAAACTGTATTTCTTTTCCTAATTAGTTTGAATTTATTGCTCATATTTGTGTGCTAACATTTTGAAAATGAATAAAACATAGAAAAGCTTACAAGTTTGCATAATATCAATTAAATTAAAATAATTGATGCATTATTTAATCTTGTTAATAACATTATTTCATACTTTCCGATGTTTTATCTCTATTCGCATTTATAAAACATAATATAATTTACAAATTTGGGTAATATCAATGAGTTTAAAGTGACACAATAGTGTTTTATACTTTTCACAATGTTTTATATATACCCAGATAATCGAAAATACCAAAAACACGTGAAATATATTATGATATGTGATTTAAGTTCTTTCATGGTGAGATAAAGTTCTTCTCAGCACAAAAGACATGGGAAAGCGAAAGTTTAAAAAAGATAGAGTTAATTTTAATGGGGGGATTTTTATTTCTTATAACTTCAACTTTATAATTGTCACATGGAACTTGTTTTTGTTATTTATGTAATACAGTAAATTTAATAGTTATTTATTTAAGAAGATTTCATTTGTTTTGTTTTTTTATATTTTGTTTATTTAATTATTATTATTTTTGCAAATATACTAAAAATCAAGAGTTTTACATATATATATATATATATATATATATATATATATATATATATATATATATATATATATATATATATAAGACTTCAAATAAAAAGCGGTGATAAGTTGTTTGAAACATTTAACCTCATAATTATAAAAATTGGAGCCTTTTAATCATAAAGTCATGTAATTTTAATAGCTTCTTGCAAAAAAAATGTGATCACTATTTATAATCCACATTTGTAGGACACCAGTCTATGTTAAAAGCATACTTCTATACTTGTTAAAAATCCATACAATGTCTGCTCCTACATATATAGGCCATCCGTCTGAGATAACAGCATATTTCTATGCTTATTAAAAACCGATTATTTCTGATCCTACGTACGTATGCCTCCAATGCGAAATAACAGCATACAGAGGGTATTAACATATTTTTAGAACGATTTCGATGAAGAATTTAAAAAAGAGTAAATATTTTAGAATAAAAATTTTTGGCAACAACTTTTTATTTGAAATGATGAATATCGTCTGTTACTTTTAAATTTATTCTTTTTTTAAAATTTCACTGCTAAACAAGCTGTGCATTGAAAGATATGTTTTGCGCTTTCCGAAGCGAAATTTTTTTTTCCAGAATTCAAAAACGTTGTGAAATGCATGGTGTGAAAATTTCTAAGCGCAAAATAAGCATCCATATTAATCGGATAGATAAAAACCGTCAATTATTATTTCTGTATGGAACGAAGACTCCAAATGAATATCCGAAAAAGATACCATTGGAGCATGCTTTATGTTTCTAAAGTAAAATCGCTGGTAACAAGAGAAAATCCGCGAGCACAGAAGTCAATTGCAATGTCTTTGGATACATCTGTAACAACAATAAATAAAATAATAAACCAAGATTTAGAACTTAAAAAAGCTAAAATACATAATGACCACCAGCTTTTGCCGAGATATGTGGCTCAACGCAAAACGTTTTGTAGAATCCTGAATGAAAACCATTTAGCAGGAGATAAATGGAAATACATTGTGACCCTTGATGAAGCATGGATTTACCTAAATGACTGCAATAAGAAAAGGTCTATTTACTATAGAAAATGAAGAGAAAAAAATTTACAAACCTGGTTCCGCCAATGCAAAGAATGTTTCAGCAAGGGATTTATGATTATCGCAGGTTTCTCCTACATTGGGAAATTAAAAATAAAAAGAATGGGAAAAAGTTAAAATCATTTCATCATACTATCAGGAGAAGGTTTAGCGTCCAATATTTACAGAAGAAATTCTACTTCTTTATCCCAATGACTTTAAAAGAGTGAAACTTAATCAAGAGAAAGCTACAAGTCATACTTTGCATTCACTGAAAAAAATGATGACCAATACAGATATTGCATATATACCTTTTCAACATATTTCTGCGAAGTCCCCTGACGTTTCACCTATGGACTATTTTGCCTTTGGTATGTTAAAAAGAGCTCTTTCTCAACGCAAACCCACCACGATAGATGGACTCTGGAAAGTATTAGAAGAGGAATGGGAAGCAATACCCCTGGAAATTTTACGAAAAACTCTTCTATCATGGAAATCATGAAATCATTTGTCTATAATCCATACTACTATTACCATTCACAATAGAAGAAAGAATCGAATTCATAAATTTTTTAATCGAAAATTTGAGAACAGATGGTTCAGCAACTGGCTCAACTCTTGTGTATTCGAATACAAACACATAAATATTAATTCCTATTATGACAAGGTGGTCCTTATTAATTAAATTGAACCCAAAGATATATTAAACCTTGTCTTGATCGAAATTCTATGTATATAATATTTATCATTTATAATTTAACGGTTTTTACTCATAAAACTAGGATATTCATAAATATTAAACAACTACAACGGTCATTTTAAATCTTAACTTCCTAGAAAAAGGAATTTTTCGTTGAGGAAAAAAAGTTAAATATAATTCCATCAATAAAATCATTTATTTAAATGAATCTTTTAACTTTTTACTCATAAATTATTCAAGATTTGCTATAAAAATTGAAAAATATCTCTGTCTGGTTATACTCTTTAAAAATGCCCTCGTGTAATATTAATCTTATTGACTATGTTTATATTCAGAAAGAGTTATGGCTACGAAAACTTCTTCGTCATTCCTTTCTCATAAATCAATCAAGAAAAACACGTTGGTTTCTTTCGTCTCTTATAAAGTTATTCTTTCAATACAACCCTCAAGAGATAAAAGTCATCGCACAAAATTGTGAGCCAAGTTTACTTTTTTTACTCTTTTTTCATCTGATTTGCTTCTTGTCAGCAATAAATATTAAATATAAAACGTTACCTGGTTCTATCAGAGTAAAATAAGTGTAAGCTTTTCCGTGAAATGTTAACTTTTCTATTTTATATTTCTCTTGGGATTATAAAATCTATCCTATTAGGAGAATTTTTCTAACGGCGTTTTATCAATTTATTGTCCAAGTAACATTGGGAAAAAAGAAATAAAAATGAATTGCTAGAAAATATTTGCAAAAAATTTTGACATTAATGATGAAATTTTTAC
The DNA here is from genome assembly GCA_037975125.1 of Latrodectus hesperus. Classification (NCBI taxonomy): domain Eukaryota; kingdom Metazoa; phylum Arthropoda; class Arachnida; order Araneae; family Theridiidae; genus Latrodectus; species Latrodectus hesperus. Next base: position 3,668,003 of record JAJQOW010000016.1, on the reverse strand, counting down.
GGAAATTATACTTTCACTACACCATAATTGACTCCAGACATTTATAATCAAAAATTAAAAAAAACATTTTGAGAAACGACTCCTTTACCAATTCAGATATACCAGTGTTATTTACATATAGTTTCTACAAAAATAATTATTTATAAATAAAATTTTGCTTATTAAAAATGCATTTCCTTCCACAAATTAAACGTGTTACTTACAAGTAGCTCGTCTCAAAATCTTAAAAATATACCGTAACCACATTTTACACCTTAGTCCTTTAATTAATAATTAATTAATAAATATTACTAACGCCATATAATTTTGAAACAAGGTCAAATGGTGATTTCCAGATTGAGTTGTCATTTTTTAGAATCAAACTTTCTCATTACACCAGAAGAATTTTAGATTGTTTTTGGATAACTTGCGTTGGAAATAACTGGCACACACACAGAAATCTTCAACTAGCTCAAAAAATATAAATAAATTCAATTCTTCTAACAACAGTCCAATAATTGCCGAGTAAAAAAAAAAAAAAAGGTCCAACTTACACTGGAAAAGAATGTTTGACCACTCTTTTGAATACTAACAGCAATTAAAAACTAAATGAAAGAAAAGGAACACTATAATGAGGTTGTTATATTTTAAATAGTAAAAAAAATCATTTGACAAAAATATTATTCTAAATTTAGATTCCATTATGTTTTTCTGACGATGGAAGCAAGTAGCATTTATGCGATGCAGTGTATTGTAATTTAGTAAGAATTAATGAAATAAAAAAAGCAAAATCGCTATTAATACACTGGAAAATAAAAACTTAAAGTTTTGATGACAATCTCTTTGTTGCACTGTATTGATTTCAAAAACGCTAATTCTCAGTCTTACAATGGGAAAACTTCAGAGTTGTCACGTTTTTTAATTTACTTTGACCCTCTGAAGTTTTTTCGCCATCTAGTGATTGTTATTCAAACTAACTTCTTGTATACGTATTCCACGTAACGTTTTCATCTCATCTTATATAATTCCTTAACTTTCCTGAAGTTCTGCTGTATGCCGTTTTTATATAGTAATAATAATAATAACTTTGGTAATAACATTACCAAAGAGCACCGTCCCACCCGAAGGTATACGGTGGAGAACGTCGTCGGACAGTAATCATGGAGGGAACCCAGGCTCAGCACTTGGCCAGGGCGTGTGAGTAGAGCTCTAATGGACTGTCCAAACCGAAGGGGCAAAAGGGGTTCTGTTGGGACTCACTGTGGCTGGTAGAGGGCCGGATGGCCTTAATTATGAAAGATACAGCACAAAACATATGTACAAGGAAGGAGGAGGTGGAGGTTAGTCAGTGAGCTGAAAGAGGAGTTCAGCCTGCAGAATTTCCTTGGCACCTTTCCTGAATTCTTTAAGAGGGAGGAGCTGCTTGATGTGTAGTTGGTGGAAGTTCTTGGGAAAGGTTTTTTCCCGAAGGTTGGAGTAGCGGCTACAGTGGAAGAGAAGGTGTTCCGGATCATGTACATCGCCGTCATGTGGACAGACATCTGATTGCCCATGGAATCTGCTGCGATAGGTGCCGAAGACTCCATGCCCGGTAAGAAGCTGGTTTAGGAAGAAGTCCCCTTGTAGTCTTTTCCGTGAAACTTTCGGGAAGAGTTCAAAGAGTCTCCTGGATTTGTTGGAGGTCTCCCATCTGTGCTGCCACATAGAAGTCTCGTGCTCGATGGTAAGTGTCCGGAACTGCTGTTTGCTGAATTTAACAGTGATGTCAATGTTGTCTAATTGGGTGGCCTGCTTCGCTGCAACGTCTGCTGCTTCATTTTGGGTGATACCAATATGAGCCTTGACCCAGTGCAAGGCGAATTGTCTCTCTCGTCCTTTGCAGATCTCGACAATCTCTTGTATTGTATCACTTGAGTCTTGCCTTCCAGCCAACGCCAAGAGTACTGACCTAGAGTCTGTGTGGATGTGGCATTTCTGGTAATCTTGGGAGATCGCGTGCTTGATGGTTAGCAGGATTGCGGTTGCTTCTGCCTCAAACACTGAAGCCGTGTTATTAAGTCGGGCTTGAATGGTCTTAATCAGCTCATTGTTTCTGTAGATGAGAGACGCACAGCCGACTCTATTGCCAATCTTCGAGCCGTCCGTGAAGGCGTAGAAGTCTTCGTGGACCTGTTCCATATTCCAAGTCCAAGGGTTGGTCGTCCATGGTGGGGTGAGACTTGGGACCTTGGTCCAGGCATTGCAAGGGTTCCAATCAGTCTCGTTGATGTGGATTGTGGACCCAAGATTCCACAACTTGAATCTCTTTTGAAGGGCGTCCGCTTTGAGGAAGATCGGTGGGACTCCTGCCAGGATTTGGAGTGCATCGGTGGAGGTAGTACGATAAGCTTTCGTAACTTTCAGGAGTCCAATACGTTGGATTTGCTGGAGCTTGTTGTTGATCTTGGCAGTGCTGGAATACCAGACCTGACACCCGTAGAGGATGGTACTCTCAATGACGCTGCAGTAGATGAGCTTCAGGATATTTGGCTTTAGTCCCCACGAGACTCGGGAGATTCTGACTAGCTTGTTTTGGAGGCTGTCAATCTTGTTCTTGACATTGTTCAGGTGCGCCATCCAGGTCAGTTTGGGATCCAGTATAAGTCCGAGGTACTTCAGTTCATCAGAGTAGGTGATTCTGTTTCCGGAGAGCGAGATGCCTGGTCTTCGGGTAATGTCCTTACTCCTAGTAAAAATAGAGTATTTACACTTATTTAAGCTTAGTTTGAGTCCGAATTCCTTGGTCCAGTCTTCTACTATCTTGAGGGGCCTCATGGCCAACTTCGTGAATTTGAAATAGGACTTCGCATCCAACAGTATTGCTACGTCATCAGCGAAGGCCTGGCAATGGGCATTAGGGCCAAAATCTTTAGTCAGCAACTCATTGGCAATGATAAGCCATAGGAAAGGTCCAAGACTTGAACCTTGAGGAACCCCGATGTTGTATGGTACCAGTCTCTTATTATCATCTAGGTAGAACCTGTCCTTAAGAAATGAGCTCACCATCCAGTACAAATTAGCAGGTGTCTGGAATTTTCTGAGTAAACGCAGTATGTCATTCCACCTGGAGCTGTTAAAGGCATTCTTAATGTCCAGCGAAATCAGGCAGGAGAAGAGGTTGTTCTGCTTATTTTGCTTGATGCGGTTGATAAGTTCTGTAAGGGCATCACAGGTACTTTTGCCCCTGAGGAATCCAAATTGATTTTTATGGAGCAGTCCATTTTCAATGAAGAAGTAGTAAAGCCTCCTCATAATGACCTTATCGAGAATCTTCCCCCATACGGGCAGGAGACAGATGGGCCTGTAAGAATCTCTGAGCGATTTATCCTTACCATCTTTTGGGATTAGAGCAACCTTTGCAATTTTCCAGTTTTTGGGAAACGAACTTTGTGTTAGGCATTTGTTGAGGATTCCCAGGAACCAGTCCTTGTTGGTGTAGAACAGCTCAGCGTAGACGTCCAAACAGATGCCGTTATAGCCTGGAGCCTTATTAAAGTCGGTGTCTTTGATTGCTTCCTCAATTTCATGGACCGTGAAAGCTGGTTGAGGAGGAGAGGTGTAGTCAAGAGCATCATTCACTTTAAGAGGAGTCATGGGAAAGTGAAACTCGAGGATGGCATTGACTGATTCTGTGACATCTTTGGCCAGCTCATTGTTGTCAAGTCTGACGAGGTCAGCAATCTGAGGTCTGCGGAGTTTATCTCGGATTATTTTGTAATGACTGCCGAAAGCATTTGAGTTAGTCACATTGTCAAGAAAATCCCGGAAAGCACGTTGTTTAGTATCCTGAACTCTCTTTCTATAGCAGGAGGCTGCCAATTTGAAATCCATCTTCTTTTTCTTCCGCAGTTCAGGATCCGATTCTTTCTGGAATTTACGCCGTAAAGCTCGAACTCTGCTTCTTTCCATCGTGAGTTCCTGCGTCCACCAGTAGTTAGAGTTGGAGGCTGGTTTCAATTTCCTCTTATGACGTTGACAAAGCTTACTGAGTTTCTCCTCGATCTTATCAATGGTTTCGTTGATGTCTGATATCTCATCGAGTGGGTATTCCTCAATCAGTCTTGGAAGGCTGAGCTTGAACTTCTCCCAGTCCAAGGTCTTTGTGTTCCATCTCCAGTTGTGTCGCTTATGTACCCTGTTGATTCCAATCTCACAAGTCATGAGACAATGATCACTGGCAGTAATGCAGTCTCTAATTTTCCAATTTCTGACATCATCATTAGACAGGTTCTTAGTGATCATGAGATCAATCCAGCTCTCTCCAATGGTACTGGAGAAGGTAGGATGGCTGTTGGCGTCATTTTCAACAATCAGGTCCTGACGAGCTATGAAGTCTAGAAGCAGCTCACCTCGATGGTCAGTACGTCTTGGACTCCATGCCGAAGATTTGGCATTAAAGTCGCCAAGAATGATCCATTTCTCATTGGGGTTGCTGGAAATGTGACTCTCAAGCGGTTCAATTGAAGATTGAATATTCCTTGAAGGAGGGCTGTAAATAGAGCAGATAAAGAGGAAATCATTATCTACCTTCACTTTGATGATGATGATTTCATCAGCCGAAAAAATCGGACTAATGATGAAATTCTTTTTAGCAATGATGGCTGCCTTAAGGTCTTTAGAAGGAATGATAACATAGTCCAGAGAGAAGCCTGTGATGGAATTATTGAATATGTACGGTTCATTTGCTGAGGCAAAGTCAATATCCAAGTTCTTAATGTCTTGGGAGTACAGGAGATTCGCCGCTCTACAGTGGTGCAGATTCAGGTGGCTCAACTTTAGTTCTTGCTTCTTGTCTTTAATATCCATAGTTGGTCTTGAGGATTAATTTGTTAATCTCTTTCCCATAAATATGGCAGCACTTGCTTCTGGCATCATGACCAGTACTTACCTTGGTATTTCCCTTTTTGTTAAAATCAGAGCAGTTGCAGCAGTTAAGCTCGTTCTTGCAGTCTTTGCTCAGGTGGTTATCTCCACATCTCCCACAGGTTTCCTGGCCCTTGCAGTCTTTAGCATGATGGCCGTAACGTAGGCACTTGAAACATTGTGTGACTCGGAGATATTCCCGGAATCTGACGCATGTCCATCCCACGTATAGCTTCTTTCTGTCTTTGATGACGTTGAAACCTTCTCCGTTAACTGAAATGACCCAGTTGTTTCCAAATCGGCTTTTGTAGCTAAAGATTGGTTCCATTTCAACTTTTTCATCCAGTTGATTTTGTGACTTTAATTGGTGTATAATTTCTTCCTTGCAGATTTCCTTGTCTACATCAAAGAGCACGATACGGGGGTTCTTTTTGGCTGGCTTTTGGATACTGACTGCTTCCCTGATGGTGTCGTTCTTCTTCACCTCTTCGATGAGTTTGTCTAAGTCTTGATTGCTCTGGGTCTCAATCAGGACTCCTCCTTTGCGGACAGGCTTCATTTTTGCAATGTTAAATCCCATGCTGGCTGGTTTGATCTTCTTTCGAAGAAGTTCTCTGGTCTCCTCCGAAGTGCTCTCCTTGGTGGGGTAGATGACGACTACATGCTGCTGCCTCTGCCTGGACTTTTCTCTGCGGTTTCTGGAACGACTGGTCTCTCTTTGCTTTTTCTGCCCCTGTCTTTCTGGCTTGCTGGCTGCAACTTGGGCAAAGGTCTTTGCCTGTGTCTGCTGGGCCATGCTGACATGTGCTTTTACCTCTCCTTCAAGGTGGGCGTTCCTCTCGATCTGGGAAAATGCAATCTTAAGTAGCTCCGAGACTCCATTCCGGATCTTTTGCTGGAGGGGGATGCTGGCTTTGCTGTTGGCTAAAACCATTAGGATTTCTTGTTCAACTTCAAAGAGTCGTGTGGTGGCTGAAGCATTATCAACAGAACTACCGCGTTGGTAGCCAATCAGCTCATCCCCTTGCGGGGATTTACTCGAACTGTCCATAATTAGTTTGCTTTGATTGAAGAATCAAAAATGCCTTCAGCCTACTTTGATTGAAAATTTAAAATGCTTTCAGCCTACTGTGAATGAAGAATCCAAAATGAAGGCTTCGGAACTCTGAATTTCCGCTCCCATCCGGTTCTCTGATGTTTTCGTTTTTATCTTTTAATTTAGCCTCTCATGTTGATTAATATTGTATCCATTGCACAAAAATGAAAAAAAAAAAAAAGTTGTTTTTTTTTTTTTTTTTTTTTAAGTGTTCAATTAATATGGTTGATAAGCACACTTTTTCTTGACGCACTATTACAAAATTTGAGCAGATTGAAAACTGAATAAATTAGCACAAATCCGTTACAATTCCCAATGAGGGGTGACCTTCAAATTAACCGTTGTATCTTTCACACGTAGCTCCGTTGCTGGGGGTGTTCGGCCGGTTGCTGGGCGGTCTTTGTTAGAAGGAACGTCCCGCTGTATTGAGAAAAGCTGTTATATTTGCACTAAATGCTTATAAAACTCACAAAAATGATTCGAATTACGTCAAATTTTTACAGGACGTGCACAGTTTGTTGACACTCACAAAGGTATAGAAATTCTACTGTTTCTAGTAATTTTTTATGTTTTTAGAGGGAAAGTTCAGGAGCGCGGGAAAAAGACGTCCTTCTTCCTCGCGAGTTGGGGCTAATTCTTTATATAGTAATATCTCGAATATCATGACTCATACTTTCCATAAATATTACTTTTACTACATCTCATTTTATTCATAAAAATATTGATTTCTTTTGTTGTATTTTTAGTGCTAAATTTTTATTGTCTTTTTATTGCTTGTAAAGAATAAAAACGATAAAAATCGAAAACATCTGAATACAAATAAGAATAAAGTTTTGGTGTCTTATGACATTTCTTTACGCTTAAATTTTCTTGATTGCTGATTAAATTCTCTACAAGATGCTTCGCAAAGGTCAAATTTAATGTAGGCATCTTAAATGCAGTATAAAATAAAAAGAATAAAAAAATATTTTATTATGAATAACTTTAACTTATACATATATATATATATATATCGATTTATATTTCTTTTCAATATAATAGTGTGGTTATATAAAACTTTTTTACAGTATAGATGACCTTCATTTTCGTTTGACTATAAAAATATAGCATTAATTGAAAACATTTGTTGAACGTTTGTTAACGCTTTTAGAGAGAACGCCATTACAAATCAATATTATTTTTTTTCAGATCAATATTACTTTATTAAGAATCAAAGACCAAAATAACTTTATGTTCCTTCATTAACTAAAAAATTGTAATATTAAGCTCTTTGCCCATTTTTATTACTGAAAAAATCAAATTAATTAATCACACACACAGATAATAAGACTCATTGCAAAATAATAATTAAATTTGTTAAATGCGATATCCGAGTATTTTTTTAATATTTCTAGAATTTATTATTTTATAGAAATTTATAAAATGTACTTTTGTATATGAGTTTTTATATAAACAAAAATTGGTATTTAGGCTCACCTTGGCCAAGTGGTTGGACAGCTATCTTTGGGCCATAGTGTTCTGTGTTCGATCCCCACCACTGCTGAACAACCGGAGGTAGATACTGTACTTCAACTTTCTGCAATCACATCTGTCGATGTAAGTGCTTGGGAGTCTTCCGGGTTTTATCCCTTGCTCACGTGAGTACGGCTCTTAATATTAATGAAAAGTTTTCCCACAGAAGGTAAAATACAAGGCATTTAAAATGCCTTGCAATGTTAGGCCATCCACAAAGCGATGTCAAAAACTGTATTTCAGAAAAGATTAACTCAAATTTTGGAAATACTTTTGTTTACTTAATCTTTTCAACATGTTCATTTTTTAAAATAGGATTTTTCGGAACTCTGATAAAATAAATTCACTTTTCGTCAATTTTTTAGGGTGTTCAAATATTGACGGAGATCAAGTCCACCCTATTCTTTCGCTGACAAGAAGGATATCGATTGTTTATATTTTTGAGGTGCAGAAAACATCTTGTTTAGTCTTTTGCCATATGGTAACATAAACTATCGTAAAGATATTTTCAATACTGCAAACTTTATTCTATATTAAATTTATGTGCATATTCATTATTTATAAATAGAAATTGATTATTTTGTAAAAAAGTGAAAGATATCTATAATTAATCAAATGAGCTATTAACATTGCATACAAAAAACTAATTAAAGACAACAATAAATTAAACAATAACTTTTTTTAAAAAAAGGACCTAAAAATGTAAATAGCAATGAAAATGGAATGATTTTCAATTTTTTTCTAAATTCATTTTTTTTCAAATAAATTGATTTTTTTTTAAATTTTTGAAAATAAAATTTTTTATTATCATAATGGAAATTCAACTAGACATCTTAAAATTTTCTTGAAAACATTTTGAATATTTTTTAAGGTATCCGTCTACGTACGAGCAAATTTTCACTTAAGATTAATTTTAATTTACTTTTATGTTATTTTTATTTTGTGAAACCAAAATTTTGATTACATATTGTATACTTTATCTGAAATTGGTTATTTGTTGGAAAATTTTAGTGAAATTTTAAAAAAACTCCAAAGGAAAATTCTATTGCATCAATCTGAATTTAATTTGGGTGTAAAGTTTATGTGATAATGTTTTTTGAAATGAAACAAAATCTAAGAAAAATATTGCGCAATAAAAAAATATGATTTAAAATGTACAGCAATATGGATATTTTTATGAAATTTTACTAAGCATTTTTTTAAAAAATAGGGCACAAGTGCCGTATAATCCAGGATGCCAAATTCTGAGATTAGTGATTTTTTGGCGGATTTTCTTATGTATCTGGCAACCGCGTTTTTATTACGTTATACATATGGAGACCTATAAGAATTATGGAAAAAATTCTATTTTGGTAACCTTAGTATTTATGCCATCGCGCATGTCATGATACGTCATCTTGGCAACATTTCTTCATCACCAAAAAAATTCAGAATTTGGAATCATGGATTATATGGCACCCTTGCCAACTTTTACTTTTATCTTATTTTCATTTTGTCAAACTAAAATTTTAATTACACATAGTATACTTTTTCTAAAATTGGTTATTTTCTAGAAAATTTTAGTGAAATTTAAAAAAAAATTCCAAAGAAAAATTATATTGCATCAATCTGAAATTAATTTGGGCATGAAGTTTATGTGACAATGTTTATTTAAATGAAGTAAAATCGAAGAAAAATTATTGCGCGCAAAAGAAAATATGATTAAAAATATACAGCAATATGGATACTTTTATGAAATTTTACTAAACATTTCCTTTAAAAATAGCTGTAAAGGAAAGCGTTCTTTATATAAATTCAAACTTTTGCTTTCTTTCATAGATAATAACACTTAAAACTTGTTGGCCAAGTTTCATACAAATTAATTGAGATATCTTGTTAAATTGGAGAGAGTTGGCGATAAAATTAGTAATAATAATAATGATAAAAACAAGAGAAAATTGTTCTTTTAAATTGATAGTTTCTCTTGTGATAGGGAAATGTACCCACTTTTTTTCCCAATGTATTAGTCAAATAACAACCTTGTAGTCATGATGATCAATCAACACATTTTAGAGAAAAACATTGGTACAAACGGCACAAATTTTAAAATATAGTAACAAAAATAAAATATCACTTTTTTAACACTTCCGGTTTGAAGATGCAACTTCCGGTTTCCCTTTTCAAAAAGATTATATGTTTTAAAATTCATGTAGCTTAATTTCTATTTGTCATACAGTAAAATGGAAAATTCTTTTGAAAACTGGAAGGTTCTGGATACGAGAGATTTCAAAAATATCAACACACATAGTCCAAAATCAATTTTTTAACGTAGGAGAATATTTTAACAAGTTTAAGTACCGAAATTAATTGATCATATTTTATAACTTTTTCATTTACAACCATGTATATTTGATGGAACACTTCAAAATGCCCTTAAAGTAAAATGACATGAAATTTTAAAATTTCACACATATATATTTGGAAATTTCACTTTGTAAATTAAATTGCCGTTTTAAAATATTAAGTATTGTGAAAAAACCAAATCTGTCATGACATATTACTTTCAAAGCAATACCACCACACACACACACTAAGGCGTTTAAAATATAGAAACTAATTATGATTAATGTAAAAAAAATTAAGTTTATCCTTACTATAATATACGAAATATAAAATTTACGAAAATCTCAAATAAGTATTTGAGTAAAAGATAATGCAATAGAAATCTTAGATGCTGAATTTCAATTATTTTCAGGTGACGATACAAGTTTATTGGTCTTATCGTGCGAAAAATAATATACCAGTATCAACCTTGAACATAAGACAACCTTGATTTTATTGTAACTTTTTGATTATAGCAGAAAACATCAAAAAATGACAATCGCCGAGGACAGGGACTTTGGACTTTAACCTATAAATTTACTTTACATTCTCTAGTGTGTGGTATTTTTATGTTGTCAAAACGTGATATAGTTGGTATGATAAACAAAAGAATTGGTCAATGAACGTAAGACATGCATTCTGCTATTTTCCAAGGTATAAAATAACATACTTAACTCCTGAAAATTTTCGAATATGTGTTGTTACTAATAATTGTTTAACTTTCTTCAAAGAAAATTTGGTAAAATTTTCTTCTGGATTTTTTTGCTTAAAACATATAATTCCTTTTGTTTTATATAAAATTTAAAAACATTTTTTAATTATTTCATTCTTTCTCTTAAAAAGCAAAAAATAGTAATCCGAAAATTTCTCATACTTCAGGGGTTGGCATGATATATGCATTAGTATCGAAAGAAGCAATTTTAATTATATTAAAAAATTAAGCGCATAATTTGTATATTATTTTCATTTAGTTAGTCATTTATATTGTTATGTACCACTGATAGTTTGGGCCGATGAGGCCTGGTTGGTTAGGGCTTCATTCTCAGTATCGGAAGGTAGTGAGTTCGAATCCCAGAACTTAACCGAAGATCTGTCGTGTTCACTATAGTCGGATGGGGGATGTTAAAACTGGAAGTGGTTGCAATATCCTCCTAGTGAAATGATAATTCTGGTGGTGGTAGGACAAGTATTGTGAGTTTTCTGCTTGGTCCCTGCTTCAAAATCACGAAGATTTCACTTGGCTGTTTCTATCTAACTGGTTAGTCCCAACTTAGGGCTAGGTACAAGGAAGCATGCTGGTGCAACAACCACTGATAGTGTTGAACAGCACTTAAAGTGGAAGAAGTGTTATAGAAATTGAGATTTTCGTTGTTGTGTCTTGTGCCAGCTAAGCTAGAATTATAGTTTGCGCTGCTCCACTTTTCCAACTGAACTATATTTTGGTATGACGTCCAAATTCCTCAGTACACACATACCATAGATACCCGTTTATAAGGTAAATCAACCCTTCATACAAAGAAAGGACAAAGACGGGATATATATATAGACAGAGAGAGAAAGTACATCCATGCTCAAACTGGGATTCGAATCCAAGACCTTCCTATCCTCAGTCAAACACTCTGACCACTAAATAGGGTGGGTGGCATAGAAATTGATTTACGAACACTTTTATTTCAACAACATTTAAATATTCATTGCGAACTATTCAAATATCCTTAAATGTATTGTTTCACACACTGCAGGAAATTCATATATTTCCCTAAATTTCCTAGAATGTAATGTTAATTGTATTCATATTTTAAAACAAATGTGTAGAAATGTAATATAAATTATAACAATATTCTATTTTATCCTTAAACTTCAATGCATTACTAATGTGGAAATTTAATTTATGAGCTATTTTGAACCTAATGAAAGAGAACGCTAATGATTTAATTAAGTAAAAGATGAAGCTGATGCGAGATGTACTACGTCTCAAGTCATAAAAATGCTATTAAAAGCAATTAGTTTATATCATAATGTTTACGATGGTTATAATAATAAAGTTTTGTGAAATTACGAAAAGAAGCTAAGTCAATACATACATTCATACGTATATATGTATATATATGTTTGGAATTATTTTCACATTATAGATAACGATTTGATGAGCCCTAGTGTATTAAACAGCGCAGCGTCTGAATGAAAAACAAATTTAACTCTTGACAAAGTCATTCATTAAGTACGCTTATACTTGTAACTGTAAACCGAACTAGAGCAAATTTAATATTTCTAATTTTAATATACAATGATATGCGTCAAAAATGTCAAATAAAATATCTGATTTATTTTAGTATTAATTATTGCTTCTTTAACATGTGATAATAATTGAATCTATTCATTTTAAAAATTATAACAAAAGAATGTTTTAATTTTCAGAATGCATGATGCAATGTTTAAATGTTTTCTTTTTTATTCTTTTAAATTCCTTTAAATTTTATCATTTTTATTGTGTATTTCATTCAGCTGTATCCGACCCCATTATAATAAGTTTCTGTACAATGATTATCGAAATTGAAATTTCTGAAAATATTGAATTATAGAAATTCAATATTAAATATTGAAAAGAATACTGAAAAGATTCAATACTGAATGCATTGAATTCTTTATTCTGTGTTGTGTAGATTTCTAGTTGTAATTTTATTCATGGCAAAAATGAAAAATTAAAATGTGGATAGAGTTCTTTTCTATACTATATTTTACTATTCTTTACATATTTTCTTATTATAGAAAAAAATTCAATAGTTAAAATGTCATTATATCGGAAGTGACAAATGTCTAGACAGCAAAACCACAGGAAAAAAAATATACTGAAAAAATTGTGCACGTCTCATTCGAGAAAAAGTTACGTAAAAGGAAACAATATTTTCTCTTTCTCCATATTTTTCCATTGTAAAATGGAGAGATATCTCGTGACAGATAGATGAAAACCCAGCAATGGAAATTTTCGCTGAACCACCCACTCAGAGAAGGGTTAACCTTTGAAACCCGGCATGAATCAATGGGAAAAATATCGGTGTGCACGCATTCAACTTACAAGATTTGTTTCTTACAAAGAATTTTGTGAACCTGGTTTCAAAAAATCAAGAACTAAGTTTTGTATAAAAAACATCATGAATATTTTTTTTTGAAAAATACGTTTAATTTTTTTAAATGTTTTGTTCTATAAAATAAAATAAAATGAAGAAAAACAATTTTTATTATGTTACAGTTTTAATACAATATAAATTACATTATGAAATATAGCATTTTTTCTTTATATCAGTTTTCTTATTTCTGATAAAAAAAAGAATATTCATTAATTGTATTAAAGTACCCTATAATAAATTTTGTAACTTTGAATCTTTTTTTTTTTTGAAAATCTTTAATTAATCAGGATTGATTGGCCAAACATTCTTGATCAACATCATCAAGACATCCTTTATTATGTCCTAATGAGGCTGATCAGCAATCAATTCTCATTATTTACACTTTGCATCATTAATGTATAAAATGATAATGTGTTTCATTCATAAGTATGTAAATGGTTATATTTATGAATGAAATACATTAGTATACGTACATCATAAAAAATAGCTTATTATGGATTTAAGAGAAATTATTTTAAATAAGGAAGTTAATACCCATCATTTTACTTATTTGAAAAGACTCAAATATTAGCTTAAATTACTTTAAAATATGCTTTTAAAAAGTTGTTAAAATTACTGTATTTATTACATAAAAGACATTAAGCATAAAAGACATTAAAGCATAACTTGCAAATAGGCATGCATAAAAATCAAAATTTTTCGGATTCAATAATTTCCTTAAAAATACTTCAGACTTAAAGTGGTTAAATAGTTTCTTTTGTTTATTAAATTATTGATAGAAAGTTGCACTATTTTGAAGAATATATGTAACTGCATTTTTTTCATGTGTTTCAAACTTTGAGATAAATATGATGGATTTTTAAATATAAGTGTTTTTTTATTTGTTTAAAATTTTGTTACAGATATTGAAGTTTGTAAATTTTCTTTTATTAATTAATATTTATTTTTTTAGAAAAGATTTTAATTTTCTTCCTTTTTTACTGTTCATTGTAAAGAATTGGATGCTTCATTTTATATCGAAGAATGAGAGAATGTGACATATTCACATAAAGTTGAAATATAATATCTTTATTGGGAATACATTCAATACTTTAAAATTTGTATACATAAGTTAAATAATAAAATAATAGTTCATAATATATATATAGTGTGTGTGAGAATTTTAAGTAAATAATAAATAGTTTTTGTATTTATATTAAAATACTTATATTGATATTTACTTGAAGTGCACCTTAAAAAAATAGCAATTTTTCTTAAAGTTTTGTACACAAGCTACTGTAAATTAATATATATTTCAGCCAGTCAAAAGTTTTTAGATAAAACTTTCATTGTACCAAGCATTCAGATTAATTTCTATTTGAAAACCTTATTTATATGAAGAATTAGTAACTCGTTTTGAATTTAGTGATATGGTTTAGGATCACATTACAAACAGAATATTCAAGTTATGGAAATCGAGTGGAAAAGTTTACAAGTGTGCTTTACCTGCGGTAATAAAGAAATATATATTAAAGTTAAAAAAAGCTTTCAAAATACAGAAATATTTTTTCTTGTACGCAGTACACTAGAAAGTCAATTAAATAATTTGGATCAACAATCTAAAATAAAAATAGTAATAATTCTAAATCATTCTAATATAAAAAATTGGAAAAGTAAATCTTGAATTTAAAAAAAGGAGATGAAAAGTGAAATGCAAAAAGAAAAATTAAAAAAAATATTTGTGTAAAAACTAAATATACTAAACAAACTGTTAATTAATTTGTATGCTTAAAGTTATCATGTTAAAGGTCTCTTTAATATACTTGCTAAAATTCATAATATATTGTTTACGCATTTAGATTAGAAGGAACCTTTCTCGATTTTTTTTTTGTCATAGGTTTCATAATTATAAACATTTTAAATTACAAATAATAATGCATTTTTACCTTAATAACTTTTTTTGATTTTGTAATGACAAAGCATCAAAATAAAAAATATCAAAATAAAATTTACTTTGCTGTTTATATATGGAACTAATAAGATAAGATATTTAAAATATAAGGTGATCAAATTGAGTTTTATCAATAAATAATAACCACATGATGTAATTTCGAATTAATTCAAAATAAGTCATTCAATATTTTCAGTTAGATAAAATACTTCATGATATTTTCCTTCTGATATAACGTTGGTAAGCTAACTTGTAAATGTAGTCTCGGCCCATGACTATATCTATATCATCACATTCTCTATTACCCTACAAGGTTCGTGGGTAATCCTGCCTCTGTACATACAACTACTGCTTACGCAGAGTTCGTTCATGTTTCTTCATAAAAGATAACTTACTTGCTATCTTTGGAAATTTATTTTGATGACTTGGCTAATATCTTACGTACACAAATTGCTTGCAATATGGGAGTATACATTTTCAGACATCATATTAATATATAAGGCGCATAATAAGTCCTTTGTGGGCCTTTATCTCTCAAACCATTGGTCGGATATAATTTCTATTGTAAAATTGCTTCGTATCACGGGAATTTTCATGTTATGTCATTATTATTTAGACTTCGAATATTAGGAGTTCAATTTTAAAAATTCGATTTTGCGAAAATTGTAAAATGTAAAAATTTTTTATGGTCCCGGGTACCTATGACTGTATTTATAAAAATATTGCCCTTTCCTTAACAAATCTAGCAAAAAAGTTTCAGATATACGACAGAAAACTAGCGAGATATTTAATTTCAAGGTTTCGGATCCTTCCATTCTATATTAAAGGATCGGTTATAAAATAAATTAATGTAATTCTAGGGTAAAATTTTTGAAAAAATACATCATTTTGGAGAAAGAAATGTGTTTTCAGTTCATACAAGATACATATCTACAACTACGTTGTCATACACGTTACGTTAGAAGCTACAGTAGCACCTCTTAGAAATCAAACATAAAAAATCTAATTTGTAATCAAAATTGTAATAACATAATTAAAAAAGGACGAATTATAAAATTCTGTAACATTTTTATTTTGTTTTATTTATGCAAAGATGTGATAAACTACGAAATGAATCCTCTGATCCACACTGTTTGAAAATAACTGCACTATAGTAAAAGACAATGTATATATATATATATATATATATATATATATATATATATATATATATATATATATATATATATATATATATATATATATATATATATATATATATATATATATATATATATATATATATATATATATGTATATATATATATATATATATATATATTGACATAAGCTCAAATTAAGGAAACTGTTATAAACAAAATTACATATAAGGTGAAAAATGTTTTAAGTGTTAACCCTAGTGTAATATATACATGCACCGGAAATACAATACCGTAAATCTAATAAACTTGGGAGTAATGATATTCATTGCTGAATTGTACCAATAAAATCGGTGATTATTACCTAGTAATTGTTTTATTATTTAGTAATAATTTTTATGCGACATGACATGACAGGTTTGAGATCTTTAGTATATAATATTTGCCATACATATGCTCGCGTAGTAAACTATACAGTCTGCTAATAACAAATGGTCTTCTTGAATGATTGACTTAAGCGATGGTGATTGATTAAAGCAGTGGTGTTTGTTGGTTGGTGTTTTGATAATTTCAAAACACTCTATCCGGCCTTATAAAAGAATCCAATTCTAATGGCCACCCTTAGTAAGAGTACTTTCTGTTTCCCTAAGCTGACTCAATACATTTTTAATAGTTGGATCACTCAAATGGGAATAATCGGGAAAAGATTAGCGTATGCCCTTGCAGCTTCTGATGCATTTCGTTGGCATTCACCATAAATGATAATCAATTTACAATATTTTTTTGGAAATTTGTTTGCTATTATTACACCGTACAACTAACCATATCATTTATTGAGTTACTCATGATCCTAATTTTATTTTATTGGTTAAGTACTATATCAAAATTATCATTGCTCATACTTCATAATTATATAGAACATATATAGAACATGGTAAATCAATCTTCAAGAATGCTGAATTTTGGGAAATCTCATTCGAATTTTGTGAAACGATATCTGTTGTGATACATTGAAATCACCAGGGTGATACATTGAACGTTGTTGATCACCACGTTGATACGTTGATACATTAAGCGTGGTACATTGAAATCACTAGGAAAAATATTGAAAAATGTATCAAAATATATGTCTTAAGGCACTTCAGAGTATAAAGCAATTAGAAATTTAGTGATCAAAACTTTAATCAGGTTGCAATAATAGAAACTAGAATTAGAAGTTAAGAAACAGATCCTGAAATGCAAAAAATAACAATATTTGAGCAGTAGCTAATTTCAAAACTAATTGGAGAAACTCAGAATGAAGGGTGAGAAAATCAAATCTAGTGATCCACGATTTCTACAATACTTTTTACCTTCAAGATTTCAAAACATTTGCACTCAGAAGTTTGTTCAAGTAATTTTTTCCACTCAGTACTATGAATAAAATAAGCTATTCAAAGAGCTTTTTCCATTGAATTTCTTCTCGATCTCATATTTGCATAGATTTCGATTAATAACAGCTGCAAATTGGCTAATTTAACATAAGAAAGTTTGGAGAATGTGAATTATTTTATACAATTAAAGGGAATTTATTTAGAACTATATTGGAACTGAATCAACATGAATGCTTAATTTACGCAACAGTTAGTAGAAACTCACTGAAAAAGTAGTGTAAGATAATGCCCAATATTTCTGATAAATTTTTAACTTGTATGATGATTGCATGCGCAGGAACCAGCCTGGACTCAATACTCATCAGTGAATCTGCTAGTGTTAATGCTAGCACGTAAAATCTGTGAAATCCTTAAGGGGTAAAATACGGTAATTATAGATTGATTGAGTGATTGAGAAGCTGATTGATTACAATTGTGACAAAATTTCTGTGTTTCTACCTTAGATGTCGTGACTACCGTTTCCAACGTAACACATATGGAAATGTGGCTACAGATGCACATCGTATGTAGGATGGGAAGTTTTGTTTTCTTCAAAAGGGTGTGTTTTTGAAAAACTGTACTCTACAATTCTGTAAACTGATCCCTTTAAACTGATCCAGATAAACTTGCAAACTTTAAAACTAAATATCTCGCTCATTTTGTGTCGCAGAGAAAAAAACTGTTTGTGCGATGTGTAAGAGGAAGGGCAAAATATTTTTTCTATACAGCATTATATAAAAATTTAGATTTTACAATTTTAGTAAAATCGAATTGACAGGAATAATACCATAACATTCTCAAAAGTGAGAAAATGAGAAAAGTGAAACTTAGCATAAAAGACAATTCATACAGGCTATTTTTATTGAAAAATTGTTGAAACAGTTGGATAGAAAACCGAAATTCCCATGTGACAAGTGACTAGGAAGTGAAATCCAGATTGTATAATTGTATATGATTACTACCGATTAATCTATTAGATTTACAGTATCTATCCGTGATGAGTACCTTCTTGCCAAAATGCTGTTGAAGTACAATTCCTACCCCAGATCCAGAAAATTTATTAACAGTAGCTGATGGGCTGCCAAACGTCTCTGTATCTTTTCACATGTGATTCTATTGTGGTACATGTCCTATTGATATTTTGTGGCCAATCAATATCAGTAGGACATGTAAATCCTATTGATATACATGTCTTATTGATATTGATGCATCGGAACTCTTAATTTCTAATAGCTTCGGGACAACCAATGTACGATGAACTGTACACATGACATCTATGAAGAATAAAGACTCGTATCGTCTCTAAGAGGACGTAAAAGAGAAAGGATATTCCACTTACAATAGCAAATAGCAGTCACATGTGATTCAACACCACTTTGGAAAAATGTGAACGTCTGTACAGGTATCAACCAACTAATATCTATCTATCTACCTACCTATCTATCTATATCTATAAATGGAATTCTTTCTTTCCAATATATATATATATATATATATATATATATATATATATATATATATATATATATATATATATATATATATATATATATATATATATATATTCTGAGGTGCATTCATTCTCTATGGTATTTATTTATAGAATATGTATGCACCACAAATAATGCATAATTTTCTCTCTTTGTTCTCTTTTTCTCTCTATGCATTTCAATTTTTGATTTAAAATACTTAATAATAAGAATTCATATATTTTATTTAAAAACAAAATTATAGTTTTTGCAGTGCACAGTAGATATTCATCTTATCTGAGAAACTATTTTACCACTAAACTTATTATTTTATTACTGCAATGCAACTTTTGATGATCTATTTATTAAAATTTGAAACCTAGAATAAGAATTCAAATATTTTATTTAAAAACAAAAGTTACAGTTTTTGAGGTGCACATTAGATATTCATCTTATCTGAGAAATTATTTTATAACTAAATTTTGATTCTTTAGTTGTTTAAAAGATTTGTATCCTTTCGAAAAATTCTTTAAAATTCATTATACGTTGCCAATACTTTAAATGGAATTCTTTCTTTCCAATATCCGTTGTTTTTATTTAATGATCTTCATTTTATAAAAAAAGAATTCATTCT
Organism: Latrodectus hesperus; assembly: GCA_037975125.1. NCBI lineage: Eukaryota > Metazoa > Arthropoda > Arachnida > Araneae > Theridiidae > Latrodectus > Latrodectus hesperus. The sequence goes on along the minus strand of JAJQOW010000016.1, from coordinate 3,648,441 downwards.
TGATTTTTTGTTATTATACTGAGTAATGTACTTTTCCCTCTTCAGTTTCATGAGTTCCGGAAATTAAATATCATTGCCGAAAAATATAAACAAAGAAATTCTGCAAAGAAATTTTAGAATCGTTCGTTCGTTAATGATTTTCAATATAAAAGGGAAACGATAAAGAAGTTTCCTCTCTCCCTTTCGATTACTTACTTTTTCTAGAGTAAAACTGTTGAAGAGCGAAAAGTATATTATGAGATTATTAGTGTTTCCTATTTTAAACAATAACTTTTTTGACTGTATTGCCTGTGATTTTTTCGGATAAAAAATAGCTATTTTAAATTAAAAATATTTCGTTTTTTTAACCTAGAAATTTAAAATAAAAAGAATTCTTTTTGCTTATCGTTTAATGTTATAAATCTATCAGAAAAAGTTTAGTACATTATAAATATGTATTAGGTACTATAGTATTTTACCATGCATTTTGATTCTGTTAGTAAAAATTGAAAAAGTTTCATGTAGTTTAATTTACTATATTTACATTTTGAAGAGTATAGAAATAAGGAAAATAAAATTTGGTGTGCAAATTTATTAAATATTTTCAGACTTATTTTTATGAATAATAAATAAGCGATATTAAATTACAATACATTATTGTCTTCTGTAAAATTAAAAATAACAATTTCAACATTGCAATAGATGTTGAAAAATAATCTGAAAAGGATTTTCTATCTTGATGAATAATTAAATACAATAATATTTATGAGTATTTAAATTTTAATTAATTTTTTTCAGTTTACTATTCAGAATCTAAATTTTGTAATATTACAGTTAGAACTATTTAATGTAGACCTTCTAAGCTTTTCAATTTTTGTCGACATAAATTTAATGATGTCAAAACAATGAGAATTTACGAAGTTAAAATATTGTCCATAGGTTAAAAAATAAATGTAAGGCTAATAAATAGACGTATTTTGATTTTTGAATGAAGTAAGGCATTAATATTAGTTACAGGTGCCGTATAATGCATGATTCCAAATTCTGAATTTTTTAGCAATGAAGAAATGTTGCCAAGATGACGTATCGTTACGTGCGCTATGACGTAAATACTAGGGTTATCAAAACAGATTTGCATAATTTCTGCATAATTCTTATAGGTCTCCTTATGTATCACGTAATAAAAGGGAGGTTGCCAGATACATAAGAAAATCCGCCAAAAAGTCACCAATCTCAGAATTTTGCATCCTGGATTATACGGCACTTGTGCCTAATAAATATAAGAAATGATTCACGAAAATGCATTTTGAAGGAAAATATTCGTGAGTATTTAAAATTCGCTTCAATGTTAGTTACAACTTTTAAATAGTTTAAACACAAGAAAACAAGTTTTAAACGTTATTTATAAATAACAATTATATTTTAAAGTTCTTCCTCCCTTTCTAATAATTAAAATAGGATTTTTCTAAACTTAATCATGTCTCCTTCACGTTATCTAAAATGTATTAATTTGAATTGTATTGCTAATTATAATCCATATTAAATAAAAAAAATTAATGCTGCTTCGTATCTTTTAGATTTGGAAGAAGATATTTTGTTTACTCCAACGAGAGAATGCCGTTAAAAGATATAACTATAATTTATTTCTAGTTTGAACTCCATTAGATATGATTTTATAATTATTATCCTTTTCTTGAAACTATGATTTTTAAATATCTTTATAATTTTTATTTTACAAAATACAAAATTATTATTAAGTGCTACGTATCACTTTCTCAATGATGGATAATTTATTTCTTAATTTGATTCTGGCATTCAAAAGACGGTTCCATATGCAATATTTATAAAGAAATCATTCTAATAATCATAAATTAAATTCGTTCCTTTGCTTTATCAAAAAGCTGATATCAAACATTTTATATTTGGATAAAGATGTAAATATATATTATATCAATGAAAATTTATTAAAATTCATTGCCTATATTTTGTAAAGGCAATCTACTCTACTAATTTTGGCACAGGTGCCGTATAATCCATGATTCAAAATTATAAATGTTTTTGGCGATGAAGAAATGTTGACCAGATGTCGTATCGTGACGTGCGCAATGACGTAAATACTAGGGTTACCAAAATAGAACTTTCTGCATAATTCTTATAGGCCTCCATATGTATGACGTAGAATCGAGGTTGCTAGATACATAAGAAATTCCGCCAAAAAATCGCCAATCTCAGAATTTGGAATCATGGATTATAGGACACCTATGCTCTAATTTTTTACCTAGAATCAGTTGCTTCTTTTCAAAATTAAGAGTTAATTTTATAATTAATCTAAAAAGTTCACTAGTTTTTTTTAAAATATCAATAAAATTTTTGATGAAACTAATCTAGAGAAGGCCATCTAGAGAAATAAAAGATCACTTTCTTTGTAAAAAATAATAAAAGAGAATATTTATTGGTAAAAAAATGCTTTGCTTCACTTATCTTCACACATTTAAGCAATTATTGCAATTGGTCACCAACTTCAGAATACCCATTCTATATTTGTGTATCATTAGTTCACATTAAGTCAAGTAGTCATTGCATTCTCAAATTCTCAAACTCTTCATCGCTTCCAAAGCACTCATCGTACCGAAATTTTTTCGGCACAGGTGCCGTATTATTCAAGATACCAAATTTTAAGTTTAGCGATTTTTTTAGCGGATTTTCTTATGTATCAGGCAACCTAGTTTTTATTACGTCATAGAGATGGAGACCGATAAAAATTATGCAGTAAATTCTATTTTGGCAACCCTAGTGTTTACGTCATCGTGCACGTCACAATACGTCATCTTGGCAACATTTCTTCATCGCCAAAAAAATTCTGAATTTAGAACCCTGGATTTTACGGCACCTGTGCCATACTTTCTTCGTATAACAAAAATCTAAATTCTTAGAAGCTTGTTGCGGACTATCAAAAATTACCTTTACGCATTGTTTCGCCAATTATCAAGTTGCACAACAATGTGAAAGCTGGCAAAAGTCGTGAAGATGACCAATTCCGCCAGAATGCATCCCTCTCCTCTTGTTATAGATAGTTCTCCATATTCTAAGTTTCATTAGACTCGTTCTCAGAAACTTATATTTGCTTAGAATCTTAATTGAATCTTTCTTAGTTTGGCTTATAGTATTTTTACATGAATAAAGAAGGTGACTAGTTTTATAAACAAAAGGTAGAAGAGTATAACCTGGGAATTCTTAAGTTCGTGACCAGATACAACAAATGTTTAAGCATTTGAGCTGATTTTTTCAATTATTATATTCATTATATTGTCAATTATTATAAGAATAAAGTTGATGAATAAAAAATTAGGAATAGCACAAATAACGAGTTGATATTAATGTGAAAGCATATGCAGTTAAATAAAAGAAATATTTATTAATACATGAAAAATGCATTTCATTATAATAATCAATGCGTACTACTGAAACAACGTTCATTAAAAAAAGTGAGTTCAAAAGAAAAAAATAAATAAATAAGAAAACTTTATCTGTGATATTTGAGTATTTAGATTATTACTGGGGACTTTATATTTACTTCTGAAATTATTTTCACACAGAGTCATTACTCATTCTCAGAAATGTTTATTTGTCCAGTTATTGTAACTAGAAGAAACCGATAATTATTTTAAAAAAGCTCTTAAGAACAATATAAATTTTAAATTCTTATACAAAAGATAGTGCTGCCATCTATTCTATAATTTATACATAAAAAACTTAAATAGAAAATAAAATACTAAAAAATAAATTATTAAGCAATTAACAAAATTCATAAATAACTGATAACTTATTAACAATATTAACTGATTAAGTTTCATCTTAAGTATAAATTAAGTTAAAGGATTTGAAAATGAAAGCTGATTACTGTTTGTGTAAAGAGGACTGTTTTACTTACTATTACCATTCCGTTATAATTACAAGCATTAAGAAATAAATTAATAATTAAAAAATTATTTATTTTATTCTTTTTAATGCTTTTTTATACTTATGATAAGTAAGTTATTTGCTACTTATCCACCATAGTTTTATCAATAATACATTTGTTTCTACTACTTTTATTATGTGTTATTTCATTTTAAGATATATTTTGTGTATGTCTATAAGTACAATAAAAGGGATACATTTTGCATACATATTTGAACAAATTTTACACACGCACAAATTATTATACCAAGAAACACTATCATATTTGTGATTTAAATGAAATTTGAAAGTAATTTGAATTTCTCATAAAAAATATTCGAAAATTAAAAACACATTAAGTATGAAAATCAATATTGAAGAAATTACAAATCCTGTTAATGATTTGTAAAATTAATTTTTAGTTTGACCAGTCCAAATTGAAAATTTTTTAGTCTGATCAGTCTAAATTAAAATTATTGTATGTTTTCATTGATAAAATGTCCGGATTGATGATTTTAACGCATAAAATGGCTATTGTTGAATCACTCTTGGCCACAAGAATATTTTAAGCCAAGCAGGGTTTGAAAACATTAATTTTTTATGTTATAATTTTTAACTATATGAAAATATTTAAAATATTCGTTCAATACACGTAATTTTCAAGTGGTATAACACGAGTTTAGAAAACCTTTTTCAAAATTTCAAAGTCCAGAATACGATAAATGTCCATTTTCGGAGGAAAAATGACCCATTAGATTGAGGGTTGATTAATTACATTGAAACTGTTCTTCTTCTTCTTCTTCTAAAATTGAGTTTGTATGTCATTGGGCACCTCTGCTTTTATCAGCATTTTGTACCATTAACTCCAAACCCAATGTTTCCTAGTTCCAGTTGCTCGGGTCACCCACTTTACTAATAAAGTCCGATAACCCTTTAATGGAGTCTAGGTATAACTCTCTAGTATGGATGAAGCCTAAAGAAGTTAAATTAGGGAGGGCAAGAGCCTCATATTCGTAAATGACATGCTCTGCCGTTTCCTCTTGCATATGACATTTCCAGCAGATAAGGTCTTGCTGAAATAGTCCCATCTGGTCAGAAAGTCAGTCATGCTAGGAATAACTTCCTGACTTTCACCAGAAGAAGATGGTTTAGAGGTCATTTCTACCTCAAGTGAAGGATTCATTGCTGCCCCTTTACAAGATTGCCTCTGAGTTCCCTTTGCCTTTTTCAGCAAGGTCTACTTCAGAGGCATCACCTGCAGATGCAGAAAGGTTTGTTACTTCTGTGTCTTTTCAGCCACAAGATAACAATTTATAAGCTCAGGTAATATAAGTCCACCCAGCATTGCCTGAGTTACTGGGCAAGGCAAATTACTCTAGAAGTTCGCCAAGCAACTAGAGGCTCCGTTAAGACACCAATACCGCGGTGCCAATTAGCCCTAGGCACGGATCGCATAACACCAGGGTTTACGGGAGCTGGTTCGCGGCCTCTGATTCTATATTCAAGGCTATCCTGACATTCCTACAGGACATTCGGCTATCCACCACTTGCCGACGCGCCTGGTGGCTGTGCTCAAGCCCCAGGAAGGTACACGTACCCCCTGGTTCCAGGTTGAAACTGTTACTCGAGAACAAAAATAAAAGAAATTTTGTCATATTGTTTGATGTGTTTTTCCGGTATCAAAAAACAATGGACAGTGGTAATGGATGGTAGTGTTTTAATCATTGTGTTAATTATTACTACGCTCTAAAGTTATTGTTATCCAATTCGTTTATGACTATAAAGATTAATTTAATTAAAGCGATGGTAAGTTAACTAGAAAATGTGATTGCAAATAGTAAATTTAGAAAATCATCAATATAAATTTTTTAAATTTTTATGTAACTGATCACATGAATTAACCAGAAAATTCTGAAGTAAGCAACAGATCTGAATAAGTATCAATGAAAACTTTTTAATCTCTCATTTAAGTAAAAAAAAAAAAAAACAGATAGTTAAGCGGAAAAATTTGATGACAAATAATAGGTTTAGGGAATCATTAATCAAAATTTTTTTAATTTTCAATTCATTTGTTGTTATTATAAATAACCATTTAATTGAATACATTTAGTTTTTCGATGCAGTGAAGTTTGAGATTTTGTAATGCGAAACAAAAAAGCAAAATAATAAAAAAACCTAATTACAAAATAAAAATAAAAAATTAATAATTTTTAGAAAATGTTTGAGGAGCTTTAAAATTTATTAATATGCTAAAATGCAAATATAAAATCCTTAAAGTGAGCAGACTTGTTTTTTTCTTTTTCAAACTCTTAGAAATTCATTCAAATTATTTTTTACAAGTATCAAAGTATTTCTTAGTTTATTCAAAGTACTTTTTTTATAAACATTTTTATAAAAAGTTTTCTAAAGAGATTATAAGTTAGTCATAGTCTTTGAAAACTTCTAACTTATTCAAAAACTAATCTTCTTAAAATACTGTTTCTTATATTATCATTCCATATGAAAACCATATTCTCCTTAAAATGAAAGTATAATATCTGATTTTTAAGGGATTCAAGAGAGTTTTTACTTTCCATTAGAAAAAGAATTACTTTCCAAAAATATTTTCGTAAAAACTTTTTGATTATTGATATCATTTGTCTTAAACTTCATACTAAACAAGGAAGATGCTCTTAAATACTTACATGCAGGTTTAGTTCTTATAAATTTAATAAAATACTGTGTCATTTTACTAATTTAAGTGTTGTTGTTGTTGTTGCTTATCCTCCATGTCTGACGGAGTCGGACTAGATCCACGAGTTCGTTGACTGTAAGGAAGTCGAAGACTAAAAGAGGATTGCTAAAGAGATCCTCCCTAGAGAGACCCATGCAATCCAAAAGATGCTCAGGAGAAGCCTGATGATTTTGGCACTTGGTGCAGGTGACGAAAGTTTTCCTGCCCTCGTTGAAAGTGAGGCACTTAATATGACCGCTAGCAAGTCTTGAGAGAACAGTCCGGGTACGTCTGTTACACGGGAGGTCAAGGGACAAACCCGGTTTTGATCCCTTGTACCAATTATGGGTGGGGGTGTTTTCCACTCTCCAGAGTTAGAGTGTTTTCCACTCCTCCGAGAGTGGAAAACACTCTAACTACACTAATTTAAGTTATCGTACTTACTGTATCAAATTCTACTAAATGACTTTAAATCAAATATTTCTATGCATTGTGAGATGAAAATATTCTCATGTGGTTTCTATAAATAAATAAACAACGTGAAAATCACCAAAAATAATAAAACATCCAATTTATCTTATTTTATATTATGTTTGTAAAAGTGAATTATATATTTTATTTTATTAAATTCAGTGTATACAGTATCCATGTGTTAATAATACACTTTGTGATTTTATGAATAAAGAAAAACTCTATAATTTTACATAGATTAAGTAAAAACATATCCTTTAAACAAACATTGATTATAAATAAAAAGTTATAATCTAAATATTTAAATGGAATAATTTCTTAGCAAATATTTAATAAGCATATCTCATACACATAGCTAATATATAGTAGTTGGCTTATCCTCTTTAAAGATCTGACATTTGTCAGATCAACTCCAATAAATTGTTGTCAGTTAGAAAGTCAATGTGTGACTAGCAAGGGATCGCCTGAAGATAAATCTCCACGTGAAAGTCCAATGAAATCCAGAAAATTTTTCGGTGAGGTTGGATTTTAGGTCCCAGCATTGATTACAAGTGGGATAAACTTTTGTACCAAGTTCAAACGATGACACATTTTAGATGTCCACTTGAGAATCTGGCCAAGGCAGTTTGAGATTTTCGGTCACATTTTATTCTCAGAAGAGTTCCAGGAGATGTTCCAGAGTACCATTGGTGTGTGGATGGAATTTGCCAGATTGAATGTGGTCTAGATTTTTCATTAGAGTATAAGCCGAGCTGGCAGCCGAATGGTTAGCGCTTTTGCCTTCGGTTCAACAGTTCGTGGGTTCGAATCCCACCTTGGGCATGGATGTTTGTAGTGGTTCGGAATCCACTTTAAACCGTAGGTCCAGGTCTAATTAGCTCTCGTGTGCAAAAAATGACCGTGAGCGGCAAACAAACAAACATCATTTGAGTAAAGTTCCTGATATGTAAGTGATGAATGAGTGGGCGTATCTTCCTCACTGTCCTCTTTGGCCAGTCAATCTGAAGTCTCATTGCCACTAATATTTACATGGGATGGAATCCATTGGAGATGTACATTATGGTCTTGGGAGATCATTTTCAATTTCAGCAGAATAGATAAACTTGTATAGTAAATAATAGGTATGAACTATATTTTTTACACAACACACCCTTTTAAAATTTAACTAATTTTATGCAATTTTCAGATATAATGAAATGTTTACATATTTGTATCGACTTATTATAATGAGTATACTTCTTAAAAAAATATGACAAATATTATTTTATTGCCTTTATCGATTAATCAAAATCATTTAGTATAAAATATTAAATGATTTTGATCTATCAATACATGTTTAATAATCCAAAATAGAAATAAACTCCAGAAAATTATTCTGTTAAAAATGTCTCCATTGTATTGTATATTAAAAATATCTATAAATAAATATTAAAATTTTCGCTGTTATTATGCAAGGAGGCAAAAGACTTGTGCTCTACCTTTAGTTTTACAAACCACAAACGATGACATATGGTATCCACCGAGAAATGTATAATTATGACATGCAAGTGATATCAGATTCCAAGCAATCTTGAAAAACATTAGTGCATGTCACTTAAACTTTATAAATGGTTATATTTCATTTTGTTCGTAAAATATAAACATGATACAAAATTTTACATAATTTTATACACTTTTGAATATTATGTAATCTACTAATGATTAACAATGTTAAGATTGTTCGCTACTATCCATAACGTAAAATTGCTATTAGATTAGGATCTCATAATATCCCCCTTATTTATCTTATTCAGAAAGAAGTGACTTTCGCTTAAAATTAGGATAGTTATATTTATTCATTAATTAATATTCATCACTAATAATCCAAAAGTTAAAATATTTCCAAACATTACCAAAAGCGTACTTCGGCTAAAGAAAATGATTCCAGCCGCTGATAACCTGAAACTTGGAACATCAATAATTGCTTTGTCTACGTTGCTGTTATTCTCGTTGCAAGAACTTAATATTCTTTGTTCATGTTTCCTACAAAATATGTCTTTTAAAAGTATCCAATTCTATTGTCACTTGACTTGCCATCCATATTGTTGCAGAAAGAAGCGAAATGGCATACGTCAACAGAAATAAGCTTAAGATTGATATAGTTGACCCTAAATTTGGCAAACGAATTAGAAATAAGAATCCGATTATGCTGAATGTTTCTACAATGCTTGCAGCTGACACTAAAAACATGGGCAGCGAAAATAATGCCTCTGTTTTCTTCAGATCCTCAATGATTGATGCTCTTCGTTGCAGATACTTCTTTTGCGTCACAACAGGGAAACATTTTGGATGCAATAGATCTATTGCTTTGTATGTTTCTTTGATATGTATACAATGCTGATAGCAAATGCTGCTGTATATAAGCACGACCACATAAGACAATGTAGGAAATTGGAGACCAATACAAAAGCTATTTATGAAGACTAAGCAGCACCTTAAAGTAGTATCTTCTACATAATATCCATATGTGTAATAAACCAAATTTCCTATTTCATCATTATGAAAAATGACAGAAATTAAGGATTTCAATATAGGTGTGCATATGAGGATCCAGTTGGCTGTGTAGTTTAATTTTCCTTCCTTTTCTTTAAAAAATTTTAGTAATCTCATCAAGTGAAAAAGCTGCTTTTTCTTGAAAAGTAGAATTAACCACGAACAATAACTCAGCGTTTGGCAGAAAAAGGATGCAAACATTATTCTCCAGGAATTATTGTATATAAAAGCAGCTAATATGCTATCTATAATTAAATAATTTAAATAAGCTATGACAGTAAAAATTGGAAATGCATATTTGAGAATTTTTTTCCATATATTTTTAACAGGGTAATTAATTAATCCAGTATAGGTAAGTATTTTAAATAAAAACATTTTAGTCACTGAAATATAAAATTAAATGAGATAGATATTTAAACAGAATACATAATAATCCAACTGTTCTTAAAATTCAGAAGCATATCAATAACTTCACTACTTTTATACTATTGATCATATCGATAAAAATAATCTATATTTTTCTCAATTTAGATAATAAAATCAATTACAAAATGACGTTATAAAAGATTAAATGAAAACACAACTTATAAAATCTATTAAGAAACTTAAATATATAAAATAATAAAAACCAAAAATCAATATCTTCCTTTTCTATAAAACATAAAAAGTGGAAAAGGTCAATTTGATAACTTTAAACATAGGTTTTGTTAAAATCTTAAGAATGAAATGCACTGTTTTTACTAATTGTTTTTAGTATTATATTGGCTTATGACCAAACAATGTGCTAAAATAATTTCTCAAATGTTAAATTACGTTTCAAGGAAATGCTTTTTAAAACAAAAATCAGTTAAAAATAATACATTATACTATTTTATATTTCAATTGTTTTTCTAATTTTAGCAACTGAGTACCTTGAAACAGTAATGTCGCGTATCTGTATCATTTTTAATATATTTGATTGATGTACTATATAATACACTTTTAATTAACTTAAAATAATTTTATTGAAAAATAGTTTAAAATAATACTATACTCTTTTATATTTCAATTGTTTAACTAATTTAAGTAACTGAGTACCTTGTAACCATAATGTCGCTTACCCGTAACATTTTTTATTTATTTGATTGATGTACTTTACAATATACTTTTAATTTACTTAAAATTATTTTTAACAAAAAAATAGTTAAAAATAATACATTATACTATTTTATATTTCAATTGTTTTCTAATTTAAGTAACTGAGTACCTTGTAACCGTAATGTCGCTTACCCGTAACATTTTTTATTTATTCGATTGATGTACTTTACAATACACTTTTAATTTACTTAAAATGATTTTTAACAAAAAAAATAGTTTAAAATATTACATTATACTATTTTATATTTCAATTTGTTTTTCTAATTTAAGTAACTGAGTACCTTGTAACAGTAATGTCACTTAACCGTAACACATTTTTATATATTTGTTTGATGTACTTTACAATACTCTTTTAATTTTCTTAAAATTACTGAAAAATTCATGAATGCAGTTTATTTTGCGATATTAAATATTTGTAATTTATATGAAGTTTAAAAATAATCTTGGAAGTTTTAAAATTTTCGAAATGACATTTACATATATAATTCTTGAAATTCATTTTGAAGTTAAAATATTTGTATGCTTATGGTTATAAATTTAAGTCACCCATTGCTTGCTATTAGAGAGAAAAACAGGATTATAAATTCCAGTATAGATAAAGTTATTATACAAATTACAATTAAATGTAATTTAAATGCAATATCAATATTCTATTTATGCAATAAAATTAAGAGAAATTCATAAATACAAAATGGATACCGGGAAAGAAAATTTTATTATGTGATGAAGTATTAACTTTTATAAATTCACAGTGAGAGCATCAATTATATTTCAATTATGTGACTACTGTGATCTTAGAAAGAAAAATCATTAAAATTTCATTAGATAATTTTGTGTGTGGGTATTAATTATAGCACACATATTTATAATTCTTGCAAAAATTGTTAGCGTTTCAAAATATTTATTGTTTTCATTTATAATAATTAGTTTATCGTTGCATAGTTTTACTCAAAAATTGGGTTTTTTTCTTTATAAAAAAAGTGCAATAGAAGATATTTGAAAGCGATGCTATTGTTTTGATTTTTGGAGTACCAAAAGTCTGGAACGTCGATAAGGCATATATATATATATATATATATATATATATATATATATATATATATATATATATATAGACATACTATATATATACACATATATATATATACATTATGAGAATTTTGTAATACATTTTCTACTTATTATAGAAAAATATTTGAAGAAAAATAATTATTTAAGAAACATGTATGAAGTATCTATCATTTTGTTTCATTTTGTTTTATTTCATTTTACCATCTGCAACATGTTACATATGTTTTTTGGCCCTATGTGGTATCCTGCTACTTCTTGATTATCATTTTTCATGCATCTGTACGAGTTGGGGACATTTGTTTTTCTTAACTGTAGGCAATCAAAATGCGCGACATCTAAACAGTATCATGTTACATTTGCATTCTAACAGTACTTTCTGAGATCATTTGAAAGTTTCTCTAATTATACACTTCTATAGAATTAAATATTCCTTTTTTATCTTATATTAATATGACAACCTTCTATTTTATTCAAACATTGATCTTCATTGAAATCTACAGCTAATATCAGCGATCATCAGTTTTTAAGCTGAAAGTTCATTCACTTATCAACAGTTATTTTTAAGCTAATTACGAATATTAATATTTTTCTTATATTCAATACGCTCAAATGATGTTAAATTGCTCTTGTCATCTTTCAAGACAAATCACATATTTTTAAGCAATTTCCCATCTTTATTTCGGGATGGTGTTTTAGCTACAAAAAGGACTTCTGAATATAATTGCATAAAAAAGTCAGACAATCATAATAATTTATCCATATAATATATATATATATAAATACTATGTATGTATGTATAAATGTATTGTCCACCTAGAATATATATATATATGAATACACATGCATACATTCAGACATACACATACCTACGATAAGTATATTTTGTTAATGCCTAACTGTTTATTTATCATTGCTTATGTTATATTCCTTGCTAAAATGAAACCGTCTTTATGAAATATTTCATTATATTTACATAAAAAAACATTATAAAATTATTATTCTTTAATTTTCCAGTGACATAAGACTTCTAATTCTGTCATTGTCTGTCGTTCGTTTTCTAATCACTATAAATCTATTTTAAAACTTTGATTGCATTCAACCGATTAACACTTTCAGCCTATTGTATTCTCATTATTTAACCCTTTTAAGGAAAATCCAATAAATACTTAAATGAAATTTTTTTTTGTCTATAGTCTATTTTTACCATTTCTATTAAAAACTTATTTATCATTAAATCATATATGTCGTCTGACATTGTGCAGTGGTAAAACTGTTTAATCCTTAATTTTTCCGCTAAACTAGGTCCGTTATTCCCTTGTTTGAAAAAACTAAAATGCTGATAAATTTCCGTATTTGACGATTCAGTAGTATATACTGTAGGAACATACCTGGTTTATTATCTAGAAAGCTATACGTCGAAGGACAAAAAGCTGTACTGGAAATATCTCCCTATTTTATCAAAAACTAATTTCAATTCAAAGTTTAAAACACAATGATTAAAGATTTATGTATGCAAAGATTCCTCAAGTACTTATATTGAATGCACCACTCTGTTAATACTGTCGCCCTCCCAAATTTGTTTAGAAAAAATATTTTGCAACACGATCATTATTTAAAATTCATCAATAATGATTTGTACTAAACTATTCAGCTTATTAAATATGTAACCATTATTTAAAAAATTCACATTTTTTTGCTTTTTTATTCATGTGTTACTTAACGTTTTTTAATAGTTTATATACCTATAAGAAAACCATTGAAACATATTAAAACTTCATTAGCAGTATGAGTGTGAGATTTAGTTTAAGAATAAAATCGTTTACACATTTTGAATAATCTTTCTAGTAGAAGATCAAAATAATTTCCAAAGTGCAGAAGACATCGAATCGAGCCCGCAGCGTATTATTCAAATAGCTTTCATTTTAGTTAGGGTTACCAACACTGAAACGGATCCTTTTAATATTTAACAAAATTATAATATACATGAAACTAAATTTAAAATTAAACAAATTGAAATAGTATGAAATAAAAATGACATGAAAATATTTCTTGTTATTAAATTTTTTTCTTTAATATTTTTATTATTTTCTTCAGTAAAAATTTTAATAATATTGGCGATAACTTCATTCTGAATTTAAACAATTTTATCCAATGGCATATATATATGCATGATTAAATATTAAATAAATATATATTCAATTATTGGTATTTATATACTTAAATTATGAGGATGAAAACTTTAATTTGCTTTATTTGAAAAATTAGATCAGTTTTGGATATGAAATTTAAAAAACCAACCATTCCATTAAATAGAAAGAATATACAACACTCCTGTTTGAATATCTTTCGTATTGTATATCTTTCAGATAATTTCTTTTCTTAAATATGAATAGGGCTGACTATTCAGGAAAAATAAATAGCAAGACAATGTTAAGATACTCAGAATAATAATGACGATCAGGTAAATTTGAAACTAAGCAATTTTTTTCAATTGCTTATTGCGTATTTATAAGCATGTATAAATATTATTAATTTATACATGTCTTAAATCTTAAATAAATATATGAATATTTTTCGTATTGTATACCTTTCATAAGATTAGTAATAGGGCTGACTATTCAGGAAAAATAAATAGCAAAACAATGTTAAGAAACTCAGAATAATAATGACGATCACGTAAATTTGAAGTTAAGCAATTTTTTTCAATTGCTTATTGCGTATTTATAAGCATGTTTAAATATTATTAAATAAATATATGAATGTTTTTCATATTGTATACCTTTCATAAGATTAGGAATAGGGCTGACTATTCAGGAAAAATAAATAGCAAAACAATGTTAAGAAACTCAGAATAATATTGACGATTACGTAAATTTGAAGTTAAGCAATTTTTTTCAATTGCTTATTGCGTATTTAAAAGCATGTTTAAATATTATTAAATAAATATATGAATATTTTTCGTAGTATACCTTTCATAAGATTAGGAATAGGGCTGACTATTCAGGAAAAATAAATAGCAAGACAATATTAAGATACTCAGAATAATATTGACCACGTAATTCTGAAGTTAAACAATTTCGTCCAGTTGCTTATTTCGTATATATATATATATATATATATATATATATATATATATATATATATTATATATATATATGATGTGTGTGTGTGTGTGTGTGTGTGTGTGTATACACAATATATATATATATATATATATATATATATATATATATATATATATATATATATATATATATATATATATATATATATATATATATATATATATATATATATATATATATATATATATATATATATATATATATATAAATTTCGTGTCACGATGTATGTTCCCGATAAACTCCGAAACTACCGAACGGATTTTGCTAAAATTTTGTAAGCATTTATAATATGGTCCAACTTAAAAGATAGAATAGTTTTTATCTCTTAATTATTGATCTCAATATTTATTATACGACATTAATGTTTATTTATTGGTTAGTTCTGTAAGTTCCTAATAGATGGCGGTTTAGCATCTAAGTTGCACAGGTATTCGGCAGATGGCGAAGTGTTTATTTTTCTAGATTATACCATCTTCAAGAGAAAATTAACGTGCGCGCGCAAGCGCGTGGTTGAATATAGAATTTATTTTACATATTATTACATATATTTACATATATTATTACATTATTATTACATATATTTTCATGATTTATAATCATACTGTAACAATTTTTCGTAAATCATTTTTATAATTATACTTTGTATTGTGTTATTATTGTGCAGTGTTCAATTTGAATATTTTTAATATTATAAATAGTAAAATAAAAATTTTTTTTCTTTACTAATTTTCATACCACCTCGAAAACATGTAAGTATTTCTTGATAGCCTTTTACTTATTTTTATTTTATAATTTGATAATTATTAATTTATTCACCTGTACATTTTGATCTACTTTATTTATTCAAATGATAAATTCTTTTAATTTTTTTTATTTCAGTATAATTCCACGGAAAATATCTAACCTTAACAATCAGTCACTGATTACAAACTATAATTTAATATAAGATGAATAAAATGTAAATTCAGAAAGTATATGTTGATTTGTGCTTAATTTCAAAATTTCGATACTTTACCTATTACTTTTAAATTTTGGCGAAATGTTTTATTTTTAATACCATATGAATGAACCTATTTTAATTTTTTTAGAAAATTTTAATTTGATTGTAGCAAAGAATTAGTAAAAAATTGATTCAATATATTATAATTACTCAGCCACTGCAACGCGTAATTGGGTCAGCTAGTATATATATATATATATATATATATATATATATATATATATATATATATATATATATATATATATATATATATATACGAAAATATTATTAAATAAATATATATTAAATTATTTGTATTTATATATTTAAATTATGCGGATGTAAACTTTAGTTTATTTTATGTGAAAAAGAAAATTAATTTTGAAAACAAAATTTAAAAAATCATCAGTTCCATTAAATGAAAAAAAATAAACACTTCTGTACGAATATCTTTCGTGATGTATATCTTTCAGATAATTTCTTTTGTTACATATGAATAAGACTATTCATGAAAAATAAATAGGAAAGACAATATTAAGATACTCAAAAAGCATTATACTAGCCTCGAACCATCAGACTGTTCACCGAGAATTGCCGCATAAATAATGAATAAATTTGAGCATTCATATATGTATTGTTAGATTTACTTGAATGACGTGTAATTCCTCTTCTTTATGGGGAGAAAGAAGACTGCCACATGCAGCCATACTTCTGAATAACTATTTAAGAAAATGTCTTACCGAGAAATTGTATGATGTTGAAAAAGACAATAGCTTAAATGCTGTCTTTATTATCAGTTGCTTCTTCAAATGTTATACAAAATTATCAATAACTGGAATTATTATTCCTCACAAAATAAGAGATTTTTATGAATATTGCACGCTCATTCATTGATAATAGAATTCATCATTTTACTAACCTCTAAAAATATTTAAAAAATTAACCTCTAAGATAAAAGAATTCATCATTTTACTAACCTCTAAGAATATTTTAAAAAGCTTAAAATTATTTATAAACCATTCACTCTAAGATTTATAGCTATCTCGAAAAAAATAATACCACAACTATTTACACTCCTACATTTCAATTTAATTGCTCTCTGATTGATTGGTCTTTTAATTAGTTATGATTTGAATCATAACTAGTTAAAAGGCTAATCATAATTTCATATTTCGTTTCAAAAATAATTTATATTTTCATGTATTTTCTTCATATTTATGCGATCTTTATTTCACATTAGATATAATCATGGATGACATTTTGACCATTCTAAATTATTAATAGAATAATGTATTGATGTTGATTAAATTATTTTTATGATTCATAATTAAGAAAATTTCAAATAATATGCATAAGCATTCAATAAAAATAATATTAAATTGTACAGCCATTTAAAGATTAATGAGAAACATACGACACGTGACAGTTTTAAAATAGTATCATTTTTAATTTCATTTTAGTCCAGATTGTTTCAACAGATGGCAGCACATTGAAGCATAGTGTTTTTTTCAAACTTTTTAATTAAAGCTTTTTTTTTTTGTTTTTTATTTTAAATAAGCAAACATAAATAAAGATTTTGAAAATATTGTATTAAAATATAAAATAAATTTTTATGACATAAAAGTAAGATGTATATATATAAGTTAAATTACTATCAATTTTATATATCTTACTTCATTACATAAAAAATAATGAATCAGGCTTATTTTATGTACACTATTTCTTTCGTAATTAAAATTTCTTTGTTCACATTAAATTCACGCTGTGAGGAAAAAAAAGTATATATTACCACAATTTTTAAATAAATGTCAACATCTTGGGATGTAAATAAATTTTAATTAATAAATGTCACGCCTAGGCAATTACTCTTTCGATACCTTTATAAATTTCTTTCGAATGTTTTTTCATAGGATTGTGATATTTATGTTCTTCTATATTATTTTTTTTATTTATTCAATATATTTTTATTTTTTTGCACATTTAAACTTCTAAGTTAAATTTTTGTGTAATATTTCTTTAATATGAGGGAAAAATATGGGTATATTAAAAATTCATCTCTTAGTAGAATTATATATATGAAGATATAATTATTTTTTTAACAAAGCAATTTTCTCAGAAATAGATTTTCATTGCAGGGTAAAAATTCTTAAATAAAATCTGAAGTAAATAAATAATTTATTTTAGTGTTACCATCTTATTTTCTTGTCTTAGAGATAATAAAAAGAGTTTCCAGAAAACTACTTGTTTTATACGATTATTAATGTTATAAATTAAGAAAGAGAGAGAGATGTATGTTTTCCGGGGGGGGAATAACTGATATCACCTTAAAATCTCTAAGAAGTTCTGAAGAAGTTGATTATTTTTTAGACACAATCATTTACTAGCCAATAAAACCCCCATTGAAAGAGATAATAGTCACGCATTTCTTCATGAGTTTCAAAAGCACATCGGACTTATCCTCTATTTTAAATACTTTAATTATCAACACGCCTAGAAAAGAATCACTAATTCCTGTGCCCTTACTGATAACGTTTAACAAAAAAAATTTTAAACTAAAATAGCGAAATCTTAAATTAATAAGAAATTGCATCATGTTTTTCATATTTAACTAAGAGTTTTACTTAAAAAGTTCAAGTAATCATTCTCATGTTGAAAAAATAGTTATAAACTTATTATAATAATATAGAGACCATGCACTAATTTTATCATTTTAATATTTCACTCTATTTGGGAAAATGACGAAAAACAATTTCATCTATGAAGATCTATGATAATTAAATTTTATTTGACTTGAAATAGTCAATGTCAAACAAACACGAAAGGAACTTAGAGTCAAAATTATCTCTTTCTCTCTCGGTTGCAGGCTATTTCTTATATTCTCTCATTAAAAACAAAATTTTGCTAGTTAATACAAAAAGCTATATATACATGAATCAATGATATAGAAAATCACCAAAGAAAACAAAACTTTATCCAAATTTAAAATAGAAAGCTGTTTAATCGAATTTAAAAACGAGGCAAATGTCATTCCTCTGATTTCTTGGAATCAGCGTAAAATGATGAAAATGTGTAGTGTTACCCTAGTACAAACTTAAATTCATATATTCAGTGCTTTTAAGTTTTAGTCTAGTACAGTTCTATATTTAATTTTCTTATCACCATATTTATCATGCATTTAAAATACTTGTGCATTATTTTCAACTTTATTTTCTGCTATGCCTGACCGGCATACTCCTGTACCATTTATTACAAACACTTAAAATTTTACTTTGCCGATCTGGCATTTCGAATTTCATGATTAAATTAACTTACTGTATACGCATGCCAGTTCGTCAAAGGGGGCGTATCCCAGGTGTTTTAAAAACACTGATTTCAGAAAATCAAACTCTGGTGTCTGATGGTTTTGGTTGGAAACTTTTATGTTCATCGGTATTATAATTTTACTTATTTTTGTTAGTAATGAATTATTTAATTGGAATATATTTATCTATTCTCAAATTTTAAACTTAATTTATGTTATGTAATTATTTTTGTTTAGTATCAATAAATTAAACTTGTTACTTTTAAGCAAGTCTAATTATTGGCATGTTATTAGTTTCTTACTTATTAATAGAACGAAATACTTTAGGTATTTAAACTAATAGCTAGCATTCCTTTAACTGCATTAAAATATAATATTTGCAGCTCTGCTTAGCGTGGTAATTATTTTGGCAATTAGCCTAATGGTGGGTATTGGTAAAAAGACATCTGCCCACAGATATTTAAAAGTAATGTAGACTGACATGTAGCAATCATAAAAATTTCACAAATATGAATAAAATAAAAAAAAACTTCATGATCAACTCATAGCAACAGGTGAACAGGGTTCTATCAGCATCGTAAAGCACCAGGGCCAAAGACTGAAGGTCAACCACCTGTTTACCTCTGTGTCTCGCGTGATCATATTGTCATCTCACCAGGGTCATTCTACGATATATGAAGCCAGTAAGCAACTGACGATAGCGCACCTTTTTTTATGAAAAAACACTGGAAATATGAAGTTAAAGGTAAATGGAAATAAAACATTTATTCCTTTTCCTCATTGGTGAAATATTCACTTTGGATGACCTTCTTTTAGCCAGAAGAAAGCATTGAAAATTGGCTAGTTTCCTCATCCCTTGTAAAGACATTAACTTGCTTACGTGAATCAGATTTATTGCATATTGTTATTTGAACTATTAATAATAGTATTCTGGAAGCTCTTAAGAGTAAAATAAGAGTAGTAGCCCTTGAAAAAATATTTATAGGTAACCACAAAAGTAAAATTTTCTTTTAAATGCAACGAACTCAAGAATTTATTGCAAGGAAAATACGAAATGGAATAAAATACCTTTGTATTATTTAGAAGAAATATAGTTTAAAAAATTTCCATTAAGTTTTTTTTTTTGTTTTTACTTTTAAATTGTTAATTTGGTAAGGCATGAGAAGAAGGAAGGAATTAATTATGGAAATAATATTTTCTAAATAAGTTGACATATTTTGAAATACCATAGTTGAATAAATAAAATTATATAATCTCATATTTTAAGATTAGATTATTTCTATTCGATTATTTCATTAGTTGGTTCTTAGATTCTAATATTTAAATTTTCGGGAAAGAAATCTCATTTGTGTATTTTATTTTTATTTTTTCCTTCATAACGACTCGTTAAAAATGCAAAAATATAATGAATATCAAAAAGCATTTATTTACACAATGATTGAAAGAATGGTTTCCAATAAAACTTTAAATTCTTTTTAATTTGTTTTGGAAAGAGCTAGGCCTAACGAGGTAAATGAAATTTCAGTGATTTTAAATCGAGTTTCATCGCCTAGTCTAACTGCTTAACACAACCTTCCAATGAGTATTGACGGAATTCATCACGTGTGGTAAAATAATGAAGGGTTACAACAGTGATTCTCAACCTGTGGGGTGCGAACACATTAATGGGGGTGAGCATATCCAAGAGAAAATGTTATTAAAAAAATTTATTTAGTAACTGAAAGGAAAGAACACACACACACATACAAAACAAAAAAATACAATTCGACATATTTAATTGTTAACTTATTAAATTAAAACAACTTCTACTAAAATAAAAATAAATTCCGTTGTTGTTGTTGCTTATCCTCTGTCGACGGAGTCGAACTAGATCCACGAGTTCGTTATTGTAAAGTCGAAACTAAAGTTATTCAAAGAAGGATCACTCGAGAGACCCATGCAATCAAAGATGCTCGATGATGATTTTGGCGCGAATTTTGGGTGACTGAAAGTTTTCCTGCCTTCGTTGTTTGAGGCGCTTAATATGACCGCTATGAAGTCTTGAAGGCTGGTCCGTTGTCTGTCGCATGAAGGTCAAGTGTCAAACCCAGTTTTGATCCCTTGTACCAATTATGGGTGGGGGTGTTTTCCTCCGAGATTTTTTGATTTTCCTGGGAGTATAACTCAAAGTAAGTGTGGAAGAGGAGTATTTGAGATTCTACAACCTCATAGCAGATTATCTATTATTTCATTCCGTGGGAATTCATGCTAGAAGGTATCCATTGCAAGTGAACATCATGATTAAGTGAAATAGTTTTAATTTAAGCAGGATGAGTTGCTGATCTTGTCGCCTACAAGCCAATTACTAGATGGTGGAAAATTCCGGCTGTCAGACAGATCAAGTCACCATAATCCTCTTCAGAAAGAATAGCTTCTAGTCAGGTCTGTTGCAAGTCAATTCTAAGCTACAAGGCAAAGACAGTGATTGGGATTACGATGAGAAAAAGTCAAATTGGTGTGAGGTTTCAATATAACAAAAAAAAATAACAAAACAAAACAAATTTAATAATTATTATTGAAAGCTTCCTTGACCTGTCTTTAAGAGCAAAGTTTTTTGAAGGAGGGTTAATGTTAGAAATAGACACTCTCAGTTCTTTTTCTACATTTAGCTGAGATCTATATTTTATCTTCAAAGTAGCCACCGCAGAAAATTCAGTTTCCCAAGGGTAAGATGTTGAAAATGGTAACAGAATGCGAAATGGCCATGTTTTTAGTGCCGAAAACTCATCATTCACTCCTGCCCAAAATTCAAAGAGTGATTTATTACTCAATTGTCTTTTGGTTTCACCGCTTGCCGAGAAGTCTATGAAGGTTTCTTCCTCTTTAACTGAGAGTCCCTCGGGAGTATTTTGAAATGGATCCCTCACCCACTTGTAACTTGATATCAGTTTGTCGTTAGCAAGAAAGTACATTTTAAAATTCTTTGCTAGCATTGCAAATGCTTTACAATGGTTACAAAAACAACTTTTACATGTTGTTCTTCAGCCTTGTAAGTTTTAATACAATCATTCAAATTTAAGTTTCCTTGCTTTAAATTTCTGTTCCACAATTCCAATTTCCTACAAAAAGCATTAACTTTATCACTCACATCCAATATATGTGTATTTGCTCCTTGCAGATGAAGATTCAAGTAATTTAATTTCTTAAATATGTCGATCATGTAGCTCAATTTCATCACAAGTAAACTATCGCGAAAATTCTCAGCTTCCGGCCTGTTTTCTTCTTCTAGGAAAACGGCGATTTCTTCGTCGGTTGCAAAAATTTCCCTCGTGATAACCATCTTGCCTCGCAATCAAATAGTAACGCTGAATGTACTGCATCGATGTCTTTACAAAGTGCGGAAAAGATTCTTGATTTCAGGGGTCTCATTTTTATATAATTTACTACGGTTACAACCGTAGTTAACACAATATTCAAACCAGGTCTCATTTCTTTGGAAGCTAAAGCTTCTCTGTGGATCATGCAATGTGTCCAGACGCACTGTGGCGATTTTTGTTTCACAAGTGCATGAATACTTTGGAATCTTCCGGACATAGAACGAGCACCATCGGTGCATATTCCGATGCAATTCTTCCATTCTGTGTTTGCCTCGTTCATAAAATCATTTAAGATAGCAAATAATGTGAGTGTTGTTGCTTTGAATTCTATTGGCTTGCAGAAAAGTAATTCTTCTACTACTTACAAATCATCACAAAATCTAACATAGGCAATGAAATGAGCAACTTTATTACTATCTGTTGCCAAATTTAAAGCTTTTCCATTCACACACGAAGTTTTTTTAAACAATGATTTTTGCTTTTCATATGATTTTAATTTTAATTCGAAGAATTCTCTGGGTTTGTTTACGTACTCACTATGAAGCGTTTCCAAATGTCGTTTAAGTTCATTAGGTTTCATGTTGTCTGCCGCTAACATTTTTGAGCAAATGATACACAGGGGCCTTTCTTCTTCCTTTACTTCAGTACTAGTGAACCCAAAATTTAAGTATTCTTGAGAATATTTTCTTGATTTTATTTTCGGAACCACGCTCGTCTGTGTACTTGTTGATGCTTGTCTACGTCTAATGCTCGCTTACGCCCGCTTAAAAATTTATCCATGATTCTGCATAAATCTGCTGCCGTGAATATTTAATACGGTGAATTGTAATTACACGAAAATCATATATAACATACACATTCAGAATAGATTCAATAGCGATAGAAGGATCAACTCGAATAAGATTGTCTGGAATTGTAAAATTGGCGTCATAGAACTTTCTCCTTCTCCCTATGAGAAAACATTTGTTCACATACGCGCAAGCTCCTAATTTAACTTTTAAGCTGACCAGACAAATTCCAGACAAATCGAAACTTCTCGCGAAACCGTGAGAATGCCCGACATGGCGGGACGCAAGAGCAATAAAAATGCATAGGATTCTTGTTTTTTCAATGCTGAGGATCGGTGTTGCAAAATGTCAATAAATTTCCGTATTCTTGGTAATTTGTAAAGTTTAAAATTAAGGTTGTAGTGTAGGTTCAGCGCCAAAATACTCAAAATACATTATTATTGTATACATTTTATTGTATGCGGTGGGGAGGGGGGGCCGTGATGAAAATTATATATTCAGAAACACTGGGTTACAAAATACATTTTTTTAATGTATTCTATGGGCTTTGTATTGAATAGGGTAAAGAAAGAGAGTGATTGTTTATTCCTCACTAAGCATCTAAAAATATCTAAAAGCATAAGAAAATATAAGTCGATACAAAATTCATATAATTATATAAATAAAACCAAATGAAACTTTTAGCAAGTATTTATTATTATATAATTTTTTTCTAAAATGGTAAATTATATCACATATTTAAATTATGAAATAAATGGCATTTTTTTCAATCAAAATATATTTTGCTTGAAAAAATAGTACAAACAATATTTTTCAGTCAAGAATATTGCAAATAACTAATTATTGAATTATTTAGAAATAATTATAGCAAACAATTACTTACTATATTATTAATTACTTATTATATTATATTATTACAAATAATTACTTAAAGAATTATTTAGAAGGAGTTAATAGAATAAAACATTGTTTTACTCTGCAATGAAATGCTGAAAATAATTACAATTTAAATATTTTATTTATGGTAAAAAAACAATTCCAAAAGCCACTGATATCATTTTAAGAATTGATAAAAAAAATTGGGCTGATTTATATTTAAAAACAAATAAATAAATAAAAGTTTGTAAGAAAGTTTGACAGCATTTTTAACTCAATTTTTTAGTATCTAATGTCGATATATCTTATAAAAAATCTTTTATCTAAATAAAATAAGATATTTTTTTATTCAAAAACATTTTTTTAATTAGAATGAGTTATTTTTGTGTTAATAGTTTTTCTTAAAGAAAGTATACTTATAAAAAAATCTAGTGATTCTCAGTGCTCAATGCGTGTCAGATTTGCCTAACTAAAATTTTAAATAAATTTTTTAGTATCTAATTTAAAACTTTAAAAAAAATTGGTGATTTTGATTAGATAGATACACTGCGATGTTTTAGAGTTAATTTTAATCTTTCAGAGTTTTACGTAACGAAAGATTGAAAATTCACTCTATAAGACGGGAATTCGACTCGATATTTTTTTAAGAGTGTTCAATAATACACTCGCCATTTGACGTAAATATTATCGACAACCTATTTCTTGTTCCAAAACTAATAAGTGTTAATTCAAAATGTGTTTCATTTTATTAAATATTAAATTTATATTTACATTATTATTTTATAATACCAACAATCTGAAAATCCATTTAGTTTTAATCATGATAGCAATCTGTCTGGAAATAAATAAATCAATAAAAACTACCATTATCTTCAGAAGTATAAGTTTGTTTAAAACTGTCAATCTCGAAAGTCAAAAGATAGTAACAGCTAGTTAATCCACAACGAAGTTGTCTTCAAAATTGAATTTTAGAGGTTTAATTCTTCACAATCATAAAGCGTTTTTTTCCTTAGTTAGAATGATAGTAGAGTTTTTCAAAGGCAGTACAAATAATAGAATATCCCCCTTATACTCCTAATCTAGTTACATGGAACTTAAGGCTATCCTTTTAATCTAAAAAAGATACATGGAAGCCATTAACATTCCGAAAAAGGAAATTGATAGAGCTTTGAAGGAATTTTTCATTAATTCCAAGAAATATAGTTAACTTAAGGAATTTAATCTCTAGAGATGTTACTTACAGAGGTGTATTCATGTTGTGAAGATTATATTAAAACTCATAAAATTTCGTTAAAATATAATTTTAAGAACGCAAGTCGTTCCTCACAAATTTCAAAATGTTTCTCGTATAACTAGTGCTTGAAAAAAAATCTTTTTGCTTAAGTTTTTTTTTTACGAAAGTGAAACTGAAAAAATACTAGATTGCTACAGTTGATTTGTATAATTTTATTTCACAATAATTTGTCTTAGCTTCAGTGAGAAAATAATTGAATTACATTTCACTGTTATAAAATATGTAATTGCATAACTATATTTTTATTTATGATATAAATATTTAAAAGTTATACTATGGTTCTTATGTGAAAAACTTGAAAATATCTTAAGAAGCACTTCATAAAAGGACAAAAATTATTCAAGAAAACTTAAAATGACTTACTTAAGATCATCATTATATTTTTAAATATTTTTACGTGTTTTAGAAGGGCTTGTGGTAGCCTAGTGGTTAAGGCAGGGTTCGATTCCCAATGCCGCCAAAGACCCAACGAGTACATGTGATATACGTGATCGTTAAATCTGCTGGATCGAAAGTCTTGTAGTTGGTCATTGAGCAGTTACTATGGGTGAAATGTTCTGGAGAAAATTTCCTCTCCCTCCAGATTAAAAGTCAAAATTGAGGGATTGGGTCCTCTGGTGGTGCCATCTATGGGAGGAGTTCTAGAGCAAAGGCGTATTTTCACTTTCTTGGTGTTCTGATTAAAGAAAAGATGCACCTTTCCGATTTAATTTCGCATATCCGTCGGCTAGTGACATTGCTTTATCCAAGTGTTATAAGTAACAACAACATATTTCAGAGCAGATGAGCTATTTAATAAATTCATGAAATCAAAACTAATTTTTAGAAAATGAAGTGAAATTTCAATTGTTTTTCATCAGCTGAAAAAAATTTTCCAAACATAAAAGCTGTCTAGCTGTGGAAATAAACCAAAAAGTTAAGAACATACAAGCATTCTTTAAATGATGATAATTTTAAACTCTAGTTGTTACTAGCGCTTGAAATTAATAAAAGGATTTGTCTTGTGGTTGCTAACTTCAGATTATTTTTAGGTTAATAATTACTAGAAACTTTTTAAATTAAAAATAAAAATAATTAGTGGTAACTGAATTTGAATTTAAATTTAAAAAATTGAAAATAATGATTGCTGAATATTTTTTCCCAAATCCTATAAAAATATTTCATACATTCAATAACTTTGTCTATGCCTTCATCAAATGTAGCTACGCAACAAAATAATACCATAATATGCTTCACTGGGATAAAATTTTATTGTAATCATGTTTTCATTTCGATGAAATTTCATTTAATTTTACTCGTATTTTTTAAAAATGTAAGTGGCTGGTACAAGAATAATTTTAACATAGTTTTTTAAAGGAATACTATAATATTCTTTTCTTAGTTCATTCTCTCTATTAGTTAAATTCTAATTAGTGTTGAAAAAATCACTACTCCAGATTTT
Organism: Latrodectus hesperus; assembly: GCA_037975125.1. Classification (NCBI taxonomy): domain Eukaryota; kingdom Metazoa; phylum Arthropoda; class Arachnida; order Araneae; family Theridiidae; genus Latrodectus; species Latrodectus hesperus. Next base: position 3,621,436 of record JAJQOW010000016.1, on the reverse strand, counting down.
ACTAAATTTATAGATTTGTTATAGTTTATACTAAATCAAATATAACTTTAAAATGAATCGACACAAATCAAATTTTAAGTTTCGGAAAATGACTGACTTAGTACATTTAATTTTTCATGAACATTTTATTACTATTTAAAGCAATTCAAGTGATTAGTATTTATAGTTGTAAACAAATAATTTATTTTTAAACAATAAAAACAAATTACTTTTGTGATTAAAAATTACTATCAAAAACTATTTAATGTTTAAATATACTTTATTATTCTCGTTCACTATTTTAACTAAAAAACGCAAATCAAATGAATTAATTATTTATTCCATTCATAAATAGTATTTTTCAATTAAAACGTTTCTTTTAAATAGGAACAAATATTAAACATTAGAAATAAAAAATAACGAAAAGGTTTATAAATTTATGAGAATACACACTCAAAATAGTATCATTAAAAAGTGGATCTAAATAAGGCAAATATTTTAGTATTATTAGTTTAAAATGCGATATTTAAAATTTGTCTGTCAGAAATTCTTAATTAGTTATAAAATTACATAATTATTTTAAAATGATATGACTTAAAAATTAAATTGTGAAATTGAATAAAGGTTAAATGGTGAAACAAATGCATTTCTTTGGGAAAGATTTTAAACTAATTTACTGTGTTCTTTTGTAATTTTAGACAATTCTTACAAATATAGCTAAAAAAATACTTGTCTTTAAACTACTTCAATTGAAAGCTGATAAGCCCTGAAAAAATTTATAAATGTAAAAGATAAACCAAGAAAGAAAAAAACAGCAAAAATATATAATTTTTGTCAGAAATATTATATCTTTATAGAAAATATTACTTATAATATTGATGAAATCAATAATTTATGAATTTATGAGTGAAATAATCACTGCGATACTAAATTTTATTAGTACATATAAAAGGATAAATTTACCACTGCAATATTAATCAGGTAGTTGCATATATATATGCAACTACCTGCTTAATATTGCAGTGGTAAATTGCAGGTATACCTGCGCAAATGGTGGTATTCATGCATGAACTCTGTTTGAAAATCGTACATATTACTAAGTGAAAGACTATATATTGCTAAAATATTGTTTCACCAATAATATTCGATAAAAATATTATGAGGGATATTTTGAATTTTATTTTTTTTTCCTTTCGTTGCTTATATTTCAGCGCAAGAAATTATTTTAAAGATACATTTAATACATATTGCAACAAATTCATAGATGGAACTAGTTTCATAGACATTCAACTAATTTTTACTGAATTTTTAGGTAACTTTTGAATATTAAATCACCATATCACCATTTGATGAAATTATCGATTTATTTTACTAGCTTGTTTAGATATTCTGAATTAATTGTTGAAATGTTCTGGAAAAGTAAATGGGCGAAGCTCCCACGTTTGGGGAAATATTCTAAAATCCACAATGCAATCTAGTATTAATTATTGCCTAATAATTCAGGAGTTGTCTTAACTCGAGAATGTGTTTTCATAATGAGCAATTTTTAGGTAAGTTTTTGTTACATTATATTAAAAACTAAACTTTTTGACTAATTATTCCCTTTTTTCGGTTGTGATTCTTTTGTTGTATTTGCATTGCAATAAAATATTTTTTGCATACTTTATATTAGAAATATCTGATGTTTAGCTTTTACTATGGATTTAATAGTTATGTGTAATATATTATTCAATCAATCTATTTGGTTTACGGAAAAAATTATTTTTTTAATAATATATTTGAAAAATGATTTTTTTTCAGTCATTTAATTTTAAAAACTACAAAACCAGTTTATTTTACAACATACATTTTATCAAGTGAACATCATAAATTAAAGTTAATTGAATCACTAGTGCTGTTTTACCTCTTAATTTGTTAAATATCGTATGATTTTAATGTAAAGTATTTTAATATTCTTCTTATTATTGAATCAGATAATTAATATTTTTTAATTCTGTCACTCAATGATAAATTTTTTGTACATGGAAGCTTATTATACCGGGGCCTGTGATTTAAAGTGGATTCTGGACCACCATAAATATCCTAGCGGAAGGTGGGATTCGAACTCACGAATTTTTTAACCCAAGGCAAGAGAGCTGTCCATGCTACTACCAGTTAGGCAACAGCTTTAAAAGAAAAGACTAGAAAAAGAAAAATTTCAAAACACTAATAACATACTAAAGTGAAATATATTTATATTACTTTAGCAAGTTATTGTAAATTAATATGGTTATTGCTATTAAAATGACACAAAATAAATCTTTATATCATATGTTGATATAGAAACAGAATATTGTACCATTCCATTTCGCAAGTGTAAATGTAGCCGAACCGATATTGTTTGCTATAACGCAAAAAAAAAAAATAAGATGCACAAAACCTCAATAACAGTTAATTGTAAACAAATTTTATTTTAGTGACACAAACATTAAAATGTCTCTTTAAACCTGCAAAATTTCTCTTTAAACCTGCAAAATTTCTCTTTAAACCTGCAAAATTTCTCTTTAAACCTGCAAAATTTCTCTTTAAACCTGCAAAATTTCTCTTTAAACCTGCAAAATTTCTCTTTAAACCTGCAAAATTTCTCTTTAAACCTGCAGAATTTCTCTTTAAACCTGCAGAATTTCTCTTTAAACCTGCAAAATTTCTCTTTAAACCTGCAAAATTTCTCTTTAAACCTGCAAAATTTCTCTTTAAACCTTTGCTTCTCTCCATAAAAAGTTCGTGGGAGAACACCACCAATGAGTGTGAGATTCTAAACTATCATACCGATTATTTATTTACACCCAGATTTTATAAAATATTTTGATATTTTCATTGTTGGTAGTTAAAATAATGTTTATACACATTTAAATAATTGTCAATATGAGGTCATTGTCAAGAAGTATTGGAGATCAAGTTAACTAATGGCTTAAGTGCTTATGTTTGGCATTTGTAAAATAAATAAATGTAGTTTATATCAAAAAAATCGATAAACAATATTTTTTATTTATAAAACGTTTTACGGTTAGAAACTTATTTCGTAATTGCCATGGTGCATTTTTTGCTTCTAATCAATATAAATTTAAAAGCAATATATTTTATTTTCACCGACGAATAAGATCATTCTGAATTTGATTCTCCTTGACAACCAGATTCAAAACAGTTCATTCTGAATTTCATTTGCAATAATAATCTTTACTGAACTTTAGTTACGACTACATGATTTACGCTACATGAAATAAAAATCTATTTTTAAATTTTTCTTCAAGAATATTATATCTGAGAATCTTTCCTAGTTTTTATCACTTGACACAGCATATTATACAAGAGAGAGACTAGTATAAATACTCGATTCAAACTGACTGGACAGAAAACTGCCTAATTTAAAGTGCTTTAAAGCTTACCAAAAAGTGCTGTAAAATTAAAAACTTTATGAATCAATGATCAAATTATCATACGTTTTAATATTTTGAATTTCAGTGTGTGTAAAAATTTATATGTTATTACTAATAACTAATTTGTAGATTAATGAGTTATAGAGCATTAAAACTCTTTATAAATGTATATAATTAAATAATATAAAATACAAAACAAATTTTAATAACATTTGTATATAATGTGAAACCTGTTAATTATTTGATCACGTGAAAGTTAAATCTCTTTCAAGAAAAGTTGGAGTGTATATCCAATATATTAATTAATTACAAGTGGATGGTGTTAGACGTTATAACGTATATTACAAAATTATTAAAAATAATAATTCTAAAACACAAGTTATAAAATTTTGAATTAAAAATTACGGAGATTATTTCAGAAAAATATCACGCGTATACACATAGTTATGTTTTTCATATAAATTTTAAATCAATCAAGGAAAATTCCTTTAAATGGATCTTCATACACATCAAATGATATAGAAAATGTGACTGAAAACAACAAATAATTCATAATATTGAGGGATTATTACAACATTAACATATTAAATAATAAAAAATTAAACTAATTATCATATAATATCAGAACTCAACACATTTTATTGATGCTAGACTAGTTATTTAAATGTTAAGTTGGCAGTATTATTAAATACACAGAGAAAACAAAAAAATTAAATTTTTTTCCTAATTGAAATTGATATCTACAACTGCGACTCCCCAAGAACATAGTTTTATATTCTTCGGAAAAATATGAATATTCTGACTTACTGATTTGAGTTGAATCTGAAATATTTTCTCTATTTAAAAGCATTATTCAATAAATTATGATTTTAAATAGAGCATTATTTATGCTTTTAAAGAACATTATAATGTTTTTAAATATCATTACCATTATTAAGTATACTGCCACATGTAATTTGAGTTGTTTCTTAGTGCCATGAATTTGTTAAAAAATTATGTTTAGAACAAAAAAAAAAATTCGTTTAAAATATCACAAAATTTCTGAAAAAATATATTATTCAGCATTCATCACTAACAATGAATGCGATCAAATATTCCCAATAAGCGTCAAGAAAGTGCTTCTTGTAAAGAAAATCATACAAGCAGCCGATAATCTGAAACTTGGAACATCAACAAGTGTTAAATCTAAATAGTTGTTTTTCTCATAACAAGAACGCAGCATTCTTTTTTCAGTTTTTCTGAGAAAATTGTATTTAAAAGTTTCTAGTTCTATAGTCACCTGACCTGCCAGCCATGTTGTTCCATAAAGTAAGAAAATTGCATAAATCAACAAAAGAAATCCCAAAACAGATAAATTTAATCCTAGTTCCTGCGTTCCAAACCGAAGAAATGATCCTATAATGCTGAAGGATTCTCCAGAAATCGCAATAAACATTAGAAAAATTGGCCACAAAAACATCTCCTCTGTTTTTCTTAGATTCTCTGCGATTTTTTCACTCTTGTGCAGAAATTTCTTTTGCAACGCCATATTGAATGATTTTGGATGCAAGCGAGCCATTTGCTTGTACACTTTTTTGACGTGATTGCAATGAAGATAACAAACTCTACAGAACAGAAGCATAACAAAACAAGATAGTGTAGGATACAGAAGAGCAAGACAGAAGTTATTTACGAAAATTATGCAATATCTTAGCATAGAATCCTTAATGTTTTCTAATGTGAAATAGTTCATATTTTCAGTTCCGTCATTATCAAGCGAAACGGATATAGTGTGACTCGAATATGGGTGTACAAATTAAAATCCAGAAAGCTATATAAGTCAATTTCCCATCCCCTTTTTCAAAAAAACTGCAAGCAATTCATCAAATAGAAAAGTTTATTTTTCTTACGAAGCAAAATCATCCATGAATTAAAGCTCAGCGTTTGGCAGAATAGAGATGCCACACTTACTTTCCCCAAGCTATTCCAATCAACTGAAGCATGTGTAAGGGTTAGTATTAATAGAAAAGTTTATTTTTCTTACGAAGCAAAATCATCCACGAACTAAAGCTCAGCGTTTGGCAGAATAGAGATGCCACACTTACTTTCCCCAAGCTATTCCAATCAACTGAAGCATGTGTAAGGGTTAGTATTAATAGAAAAGTTTATTTTTCTTACGAAGCAAAATCATCCACGAACTAAAGCTCAGCGTTTGGCAGAATAGAGATGCCACACTTACTTTCCCCAAGCTATTCCAATCAACTGAAGCATGTGTAAGGGTTAGTATTAATAGAAAAGTTTATTTTTCTTACGAAGCAAAATCATCCACGAACTAAAGCTCAGCGTTTGGCAGAATAGAGATGCCACACTTACTTTCCCCAAGCTATTCCAATCAACTGAAGCATGTGTAAGGGTTAATATTAAATAGTCTACGTAAGCTAAAGCTATGATAATAGGAAATGCACATTTAAAGATATTTTCCCACTTATTTTTCTCGTGGTCGTTAATATGTTCAAGATAATTTTAAGCACTCTATATAAAAACCTCTTTCTTATTTTTAACACCATTTCAGTTTTGTCAAAAATTCATAAAACTTGCCGTTCAAGACATTTAGCAATAATTTTATAAAGCTTATACTAATTTTTCACCATTGAATAAAAATAATGCGTTTGTATGGAATTTGAGTGATGACTAATGACAAAAATCATTTACAAATAATGAATATTTAATGGTCTGAAGATAACGTGACTGAAATATGTTTATAGCCTTTTATTATAGAAGAGAACTTGAGAATCAATAAAATACAAAGCAAACATGTTATTTTATTATAAATTTAATGAACTAATATATACGTTTTAAATTTTTCTTAGCATTAAATTTTTAAAATAATTTGGTAATTATAATCATTTGAAGTTTTGTCATTATTTGAAGGAAACAATTTCTCACAAAATTAAACATTAAAGACATGAAAGAAATTGTAAAATGGTCTATTTCATCAATATATACAAGAATGATATGAAAGTAAATAACTTTTTAGGTATTTTTCTCATTATTATATATTAAAAAAATTAATTTTGGCATAAAAAAATTTGTTTCATTCAAACTTTTATTTCTATAAAAATTCAAACTTGCATAAAAAAATCGAGTTAAATTCTAATTAAAATAAATTACTTTCTAGATATTTTTCTCATTATTATTTTTATACTTAGAAAATTAAGTTTTGGCATAAAAATAAAATAATTTCATTCAAAGCTTTATGCTTTAATTTCTATAAAAATTCAAGCTTGCATAAAATTTTAATTAGATTAAAGGCATTTTTTTTTAAAATAATAATCATTAAACACTTGATATGAATGTGTATAATATTTGTTAAAAATATTCAAGAAAGAGAAATATAATGATATAAAAAAGAAAATTTTTAAAAATTTCTTCAATTACCTGCATACTGATTAATATTTAAACACTGATTAATTAATTTAAACAACTGATTAATATAAATAAAAAAACATATAAATTTGCACAAGGATCTTATTTAAGGACATATACATATACAGATTCTGTAAAAAATTTTAACCTATTTTTCTTAGTAACAAAGTTTAGACATCAGTAGCATCAAGTTAAATATCATCAAATTTTAAATATCAGTAATAATATTTTTTCGGTATCCATTATACAAGTGATCTTAATAATTATATAAAATAATAATATATTTCAAAAAAATATATAAAATTTACTTTAAATTTTTGGCAAAATGCTTGCTAGGAAATATTTTTAACTAGATAACTTACATACTTGTAACGAATATAATTTTGGTGATATTTGTTTTAATAATAACTTCAAAATGTTATTGTCAATACAGCCGCCCACCCTGTCTAATGGTCAGAGTGCCTGACTGAAGTTAGAGGGGTACTGGATTCGAGTCCCAATTCGGGCATGGATGTACTTTTTGTCTCTGTCTATCCTGTCTTTGTTCTCTCTTTATATAAATGGGTTATGAATGGTTTTGCCTACCCTATAAACGGGTACCTATGGCATGTGTTTACTGAAGAAGTTGGACTCCACACCAAAATATAGTTCAGTTGGAAAAGTGAAGCAGCGCACCCAATAATGCCAGCCTAGCTGGCACAAGACAACAACAACATTGTCAAAACAAATTTATAAAAAAAGTCAATTTTATAATAAAAAAATATAATGGCTTTGCCTTTACATGTTTTACTGTTTCATAACGACAGCTATCAATTTAAATATTATTCATTCCTTAATTAAATCATAAGAATTATTGCCTCATTGTGTTAAAATTTTATTGAATTTTTCCAGTACATTTTCCTAGTAAAAATAAATACAAGCTTTTATCTTATGTGAAGAAAAATGAGTTTGGACAAAAAGCACAAATAATTTGTGATTTCAATAAATATATCCATTAATAATGTAAAGGAATTGACAGAAATTATATAGGTAACAAGATTCATTTCTATATCGCATGATATACGAGTCATCTTCTATTGAAAAGTTCTAAAGAACAGACATAGATATTAGAAAAAAATGATGCAAATATTTGTCGTTATTTTATCTTTTATTATTTTTCAAAAATAACTAAACAAAGATAAAATAAACTTTAATAATTTTAATTATTAAGGATTCTTCACAATAAAGTAGTTTCCATTCTCAAGAGAGAAACTTTTTTTAAGAAAAAATTTTCATCAGAAGTCTTAAAAGAAAATTCATCTCTGAAATTTAGATTCATACCGAAAACTAACTGAAATTCCTCCTTGGATGAGTAAATATTTTGTATGAATTGACTGTGTATGAATAATTATGGATAAGGAGTAGACTTTTAGGAAACTGAGTTGAAGATTATTTGACTTAATATATATATATATATATATATATATATATATATATATATATATATATATATATATATATATATATATATATATATATATATATATAAACGCACATTTTATCTCTTTCAAACATATTTTCCCATAGGACAGCAAATTCAAGTGGATAAGAAGAAGATAACTGTTCTTTATAACAAGGTAAGAAGGTGCCAGATTATTTGTAATAAGGTGCGAGATTAATTGTAATAAGGAGCGAGATTATTTGCAATAAGGTGCGAGATTATTTGTAATAAGGTGCGAAATTATTTGTAGTATGGCACGAGGTTATTTGTAATTAGGTACAAAGTTATTTGTAATAAGGTTCGAGATTATTTCTAATAATGTGGGAGATTATTTGTAATAAGGTGCGAGATTATTTGTAATAAAGCACGAGATTATTTGTAATAATATGCGAGATTATTTAAAATGAGGTGCGAGATTATTTGTAATAAGGTGCGAAGTTATTTGTAATAAGGTGCAAAGTTATTTGCAATAAGATTCGAGATTATTTGTAATAAGGTGCGAGGTTATGTGTAATAATGTGCGAGATTATTTGTATAATATTCATCTCAACATTTACTGGTAGGATCCAATGACTTAGATTTTTTTTCAATTTAAATCGATTAATCGATTGATTACTTTCCATGCTTAAAATCTTTCATCATGCTTAATGCTTTGTTTCCATTTAAATATAGAGTGATTTATTAAATCTACTTTTATATTTTACCTATAATTTAAATCTGTTTTTATGTTATGCTTCAAAAATTTGTATAAAAAAGGATAAATAATGATATTAATGTTTCTTCTGTTATTGTTTAATAATGATGTTTCTTCTGATATTGCTTAACAAGAATTGATATTAGAAATGGATTACACTATTAATTGTCTGAAATTCAAACACAAATCATTGTTGTTTTCAAATTTCAAATTTTTTATGTGTTTATAAATATGAAAATTTTTTAGAAAATTTTCTAATCAAATTCAGTTAAAAATTTATTAATTTCTAAATTAGTTTTAAAGAAATTGCTTAAATTTATTTTTAATGCATGAAAATAAAAGTTAGAATAATAGATGAAATCGAGTAAAATAATTTTAATGCATGAAAATTGGGGGAAAAATAAGTTAAAAATTTTTTAATCAAATTTTATTTGATTAGTTGGTTCAAATTATCGGTGGAAATTTAATGCCTGATTATTTGAAGTAATTGAAAAAATGAAAAGATGTTTTTTAATGTGAATTGATTTCATTGCATTATATATTGTCCATTCTTATCCAGTATCTTTTTCCATCTTTCTGGTAGTAATATAACTGATTCTAAACTCATTAAATAACACGATTTTCTGGTAAAAAAACTGATCCAGGTGTAATTTTTAGCCTTTTCACTAAGAAAATTTTACGGATTAAATATTAGATGACACAAAAATAATATTAGCATTTTTATGTTTAATATAGTAAAAAAAGTAATATTCGCCGAAAATGCTGCTTTTTACTTTTCGGATTTGATAGAGCACCAAACAAATGCAACTGCATAGAATCACTAACATTTTCATAAGCAAAATTTGTTATATCAGCTACCAAAATATGTAACGATTAAATTAATAATTAAATTTAGGCAAACATTTATAAATTAATCAATATAGGTGAAAATTAATCCCTATCTTGTCCCAAATCTTCTCTAAGTCTTTCAATACCATAAATGGCTCAAATTTTGGTTATTTTTCACGTTTTTACTCGCAAAAGAAATATTAATTTAAGCTAAATTGTATCCCTGCAAACCAACCGTAGCTAGTTTTTATGTATAAAAGTTAATATACAAGAATATTCCCTATTCTTCGAATTATCATCCCGCATTAAAAATTCTAAGTCATAGTATTTTAATCATAACGTATTAATAAGAATAAGAAAGAAAGCAAAATAATTCTGACTTAATAAATAAAATGTGCAATTTAAGTTTTATTTTAAAATCATTCATTGTGATCAACAATTTTAATAAAAATAAATATAAATCAAGATACTTTTTAATTAATTTTTCCTAACTTAAAGTTCTATATACAGCCCTTTGATTTGTCGAAGCAATTATTGCATATATACTCTGGCTAAAAAGCTTGGAAAACACAGTACTTACTTATATAAAAAATAAGTACTGCGTAAAAATAAGTACTGTAACATTATTTACATAAAAAGAAAGGAATATATTTTATGAAAAAATATTTAAATCATTGATATTTAACATTTCAAAATTTGTCATAAGTAAAATGTTTTACAACAAACATATTACCATAATCAGTATTTTTCAAATTTACAAGAATGACATATCTTGTTCAGAAGAAATTTTTGATAAAAAATGAAAAAGCAAATCATCTCATAATCGTCAGATAATTAAAATTTCTTTCTTTCATCCAATGCAAAATTCTTCAAACTTAAATCTTTATTCCATCTAAAATATATAACTTCGCACAAAATTACAACATTATTACATAAAATTCGCTTATTATTTCAAGCATATTATGAAATATACTTATCCTTAGGCATTAAATAAAATAAGTGTAATGTTAATCTCTTCTGTCTAATTTCATGCTAACTTGCAAATAATTCTGACATCAATATGTTGTTGCTATGTGCTAATAAAAATGCATCTGGGTTTCTTTCTTTTAACAAATGTAAAAACAAATGGCGCAACATAGATATTTCTTTAAGAAGGCTGTATGAGAAAATCTTTCTAATTAATGATTCTACCACTGAGAACTTTCTACCTCGCAACTGGTTCGTGCTGTTTTCATTGAAATTCACATTGACTTTAAAAATTCCGTACAGTTGTTCCTAGTGATCATTCACAAGGTTACTTAAATGGAATTACAAAATCATCCAAGCAAATTTGTGAATATCATTAGCGTGAATCTTGCTTATTGCAAGTGTTTTTATGCAATACTTTCTTATTGCTATTAAGAATAATTTAATGCATGTTATTAAGGACATCAAACTTTTACTCGCCAACTTCTGTTTGGCGATTCAAAAATTGAACTTTGCTGAATGAATTTTCTTTTGTGGGAACTACCTAAAAAGATGTGGTGTAGATAATGAAACGCGGTAGTTATGATATTATATTATGGAAAAATATTTTCTTTTAAGTATTATAATTGATGTCCCCGTGGCCTATAGTGATCAGACAGTACTCCTCAAAACAAAAGGTCCCAGATTGAATCCCATTCATTGTTGAATAAGGGTAAATGGCTGTGTTTCTGCTTTCTGCACGCATCGGAATGGGTGCTTTGACGCTGCCTGATGGACTGTTTTAAGGCATTTCATCTTCCTTTGCGTAATTGCCTTTCGGTGGGCTTTTCAGAGATAGTAAGCCATGTTTACGTGTCACAAGGGAGAAAACCAAGAAAACTCCCAATGCTTGAAGAATATATATTTAACCACTACGTTTTTTTCCTGAAATTAACTATAATTTTTATATACACATTACAATTTTCAGTGACTGTGTTCAGTTTTAGCTACTTTATTTTCTTTATTTTTTATAAATTATCCATTTATTAAATATTTTTTTCATAATAACATACAGAACTGAAATTCCTCTAGATATAATTTATGTATCAAATAATATATATATATATATATATATATATATATATATATATATATATATATATATATATATATATATATATATATACATATATATATATACATACATATATACATATATATATATACATACATATATATATATATATATATATATATATATATATATATATATATATATATATATATATATATATATATATATATATATATATATATATATATATATATATATATATATATATATATATATATATATATATATATATATATATATATATATATATATATATATATATATATATATATATATATATATATATATATATATATATATATATATACATATATATATATATATACATATATATATATACATATATATATATATATATATATATATATATATATACATATATATATATATATATATATATATATATATATATATATATATATATATATATATTTGTAACTAATTTTTTTGGATGATATCATCAAGAAAATCTTTAAAATGTGTAATTTTTTATTTTATTTTAAGCAATTTTTTATGTATTTCTTACTAAATAAATTTAATGCAATATCAATTATGTAATTTATTACACAAAAAAACTAAATCTTGTTTTGAAGCATGATCTTTTATCCTTCTACTTATTAGTTTGTTGAAGTTTTCTAGGAAGCCATCTCTACATGTGAAATGAAAATTCGATGCTAACATTATCTTAATAATAGAAGCTATCTGCATATTATTAAGATAATGTTAGCATCGAATTTTCATTTGGGAATTAAAAGTTAATGATGTTTACATTTAGCATATGAATTGTAAGTTTTATTAATAATGTTTTTTCTGCCTCCAATATAAAACCTTTGGCAGGTAAATTCCAATCATTAGCAATAATTATTTTGTGCATTCATTAATTTACGTATTTAGTGAATATAACAAAGATTATACGTTCAGTGCTTATGATAGCAATCAAAGATTCAAAAATATAAAAAAATATATAAAAAACTAAAATCAATGTAAAATAATTTACATTAAAATAAATAAAATTTTCACATGTCTCCAAATTAAGTTATCCGAAATAGTTTGATTAAATATAGTATACTAAATTAATAAAAGGATGATGTTAATAACATCATTAGACTATTCACAAAATGCCCTTTTAGGAAAAAACTAACCGACTTTTCTTAGTTGAGTCACTATATCCTTATTCAGTTTTTCATATTTGATCGTCATATTAATGATACAATGACACATAAAATGCAGAACTCGTCTGAAACTTTGAACTTGGTCTAATTATATATAATTGTTAGTTTTTATTTTAGTGTGGAGGATTGGTAGAATTATGAATCACACACACACACATTAGTAAAATTATTAATCCCCAAAAAAAGTTTTAAATTTAACTGGTAAATCAATAAATTTACTCTAGATAAATATTTAATCCCAAGTGGATAAAGTATCTTATCTACTGAGCCTTATTTTCCTCTAAAGAACTTGTAAAATTCTAGAAAAAAGAAACATTGAAACAGAAATAGTATATAGGATGATAAGAAATTCCACGCATTTTAAGCAGTTGAAAATGTTTGTTTGAATGAATGGATCATTTTATCTTATTGTTGAATTAGTCATGCTTGTATAATCTCGAATTCATTTTGAAAAATTTCTAAAAAATTGCAACATTCAGAAATTAGAGCTTTTAACAAAATAAGTTCTTAGTTCCAACTTCATCAAAGAATTTATAGTAGATATATTATTTTTTAAGTATATTGAGAGTAAATATTCTTAATAAAATATCTCAGAAAAAAAATGATTAAAATTAAAAAAATTAATTGCGATACTTATTTATTAAAAACAATCATTGTAAAATTTTATAAAACTATTTAAATTGAAATAAATGGAAAAAAAAACTTATAAATTCTAAATTTCAATTGTTATTAATTTCAGAGTAAGAAAAATGTATTTACAATTCTGAATATCACAATGATTTTTACAATTTTTTTTTTAACAATTTTAATTGCAAAAACATGTAGAAAATTTATTTCTTGTGTGGAAATCATTCACAATAAAATAAAAATATTCAAATTCATAAACTAATTTTTTTTTATTTAAACTTAGCCTAAAGCAGTTTTCTCGAAAGGAACATTCACAACACACGTTATTTATGTATACATATTTTATTTCTTAAGGAAACTTATTATTTCAACCGTTCATTTCATCGACATTGAAGTGAAGAGAAAAACGAGTTATCTTGGCGCATTTTTCAAAATGACCTCGCAATCCCTTGTTTCGAAATGGAAGCTCGATTAAATGAGTATACTTTAGATCGGATAATTGCAGAAGATTTTTAATTTGAATCTGGCAATCGAGCGTGAGCATCCTTTTTGTGCTGAGAATATCGTCTGAGAATAAGATCCCATACACGATGATGTTTGTTTTCAGCTGGACGTTTTTAACCTTATTTACAATAACACTAAACAGCGTTTATTCGAAAGTCATTATCGGCGAAGATGAGCGAAATAACTCCCTAAATGAAAAAAGTAATGCCCAAAAATATTATGATTTAACAGTAGCCATTGAAGATGAGTTCAAGAAAGTGATTAAAGGTGCTGTCCGACAGATCATGCCTTCAATGATACATTTAAATGAAGTGGAAGAAATCTCTGATGACTGTATTGCTGCTTTGCTCAAGTACGTTAAAGGCTTAACACAAGCTAAATTATGGGCTGTTAAAAGTAAGATTTTTATTTATTTATGTAATCCGTACATGTGTGATGTTACTGATTTCTAAACATATGTCAATAATTTATATTTAAATTTAGTGTAAATCTGCTGTTTATTAACAAAAGCAATATTATTTTAACTTCAAGATAATTTTTCCTTATATATAAATAAAATCTGTGATTAATCTGAATGAATTCAGCAGTTATTATTAATAATTTCATTTTACTTGTAATATATCGTTTTTTGTCATAAATATATTTTATGTTTTAAAAATAAAAAATAATATTGTTTAACTTTATAAATAACAGATAATAGTATTTACGTGTGTAAATTACGAGAGCTAAATTAATCAAACAGAATTAAATTTCAAAAAGCTTAAACTTGCAATTAATTAAAAAATTTTCTGTAAGCTTTTTTACCTTACAATTTAGAATAATGATCATTAAAATAAATAAAACAATAAAAATCATAAACATAAGATATCATGTGTTATTAATGTTTAGGAATTTTTAGTTTCTTTTTGTTAGTTAATTATTGAAAATAAATTCAATGAGGCTTGAAAAATTTAATATTAAATCATTAATCGATGTTTATTGAATTTACATTATTGATTGAAAGAGTGAGTTTTCACAAGAAATCATTCATTTCTGAATGTCTACTTCAGAAAGAAACATTATTGCTTCATATCTAATACCATTAACTATTTTTTATGATATCTAAAAAGATAAAAGTTTTCAATTCCATGTGGGAAACGAATTATTAGCAACTTGTTCATTAGTTCAATATTATGTTTTCTTGGTTTAATTCCGACCTCAGGTATTTAGATAAGCCTACTCGAAATCCATTTAAATTATAAATTCCAGTCGAATTATCCTTCTGAATACAATTTATATTACAATTACAAAAATATTGTAAAAATGCAAATTTATCATTATAGTCGAAAAACATATATTTGGATTTTATCACTAATGAATTTATAAAAATTGTCTGTGGAAATATCTGACAAATATTTGTGTCCTTTCAAAAATCCTCAAGGATTATCACTTGAATCATGATGTGCACTTCACTTAACTATGCAATTTGTACAGCACAAAAGTCAGGGTGAGCAATTAAAATATCATTGTTCCAAACCTACAGACTATCAGTCAATATATTAAAGCAATATATATATATATATATATATATATATATATATATATATATATATATATATATATATATATATATATATATATATATATATATATATATATATATATATATATATATATATATATATATATATATATATATATATATATATATATATATATATATATATATATATATATATATATATATATATATATATATATATATATATATATATATATATATATATATATATATATATATATATATATATATATATATATATATATATATATATATATATATATATATATATATATATATATATATATATATATATATATATATATATATATATATATATATATATATATATATATATATATATATATATATATATATATATATATACATATATATATATATATATATATATATATATATATATATATATATATATATATATATATATATATATATATATATATATATATATATATATATATATATATATATATATATATATATATATATATATATACATATATATATATATATATATATATATATATATATATATATATATATATATATATATATATATATATATATATATATATATATATATATATATATATATATATATATAGATACATATATATATATATATATATATATATATATATATATATATATATATATATATATATATATATATATATATATATATATATATATATATATATATATATATATATATATATATATATATATATATATACATATATATATATATATATATATATATATATATATATATATATATATATATATATATATATATATATATATATATATATATATATATATATATATATATATATATATATATATATATATATATATATATATATATATATATATATATATATATATATATATATATATATATATATATATATATATATATATATATATATATATATATATATATATATATATATATATATATATATATATATATATATATATATATATATATATATATATATATATATATATATATATATACATATATATATATATATATATATATATATATATATATATATATATATATATATATATATATATATATATATATATATATATATATATATATATATATATATATATATATATATATATATATATATATATATATATATATATATATACATATATATATATATATATATATATATATATATATATATATATATATATATATATATATATATATATATATATATATATATATATATACATATATACATATATATATATATATATATATATATATATATATATATATATATATATATATATATATATATATATATATATATATATATAGATAGATAGATAGATATATAGATATATATATATATATATATATATATATATATACATATATATATATATATATATATATATATATATATATATATATATATATATATATATATATATATATATATATATATATATATATATATATATATATATATATATATATATATATATATATATATATATATAGATATATATATATATATATATATATATATATATATATATATATATATATATATATATATATATATATATATATATATATATATATATATATATATATATATATATATATATATATATATATATATATATATACAAAAATGAATTCTCCAGTAATCTATATAATCTATATATATATATAGATTATTTGGAGAATTCATTTTTGTAAGGTCTATATTAATAAAAAACAATTATTTTCTTACCTATAAAGCACTGATATCTGCGTTCCTCCTCTTTCCTGTCTTTGTCCTTTCCTTGTATGAATAGGTTGTACCCCATAAATGGATACCTATGGCATGTGCATACTGAGGAAGTCGGACTCCACATCAAATTAAGGTTCCATTGGAAAAGTAGAGCAGCGCATCCCATATTGTCAGCCTAGACAACAACAACTGAAATCTGCAGTTAAAGCATTTGAAGTTTATCTTGGAATATTCTAAATATTGGTGTTATAACTGGTAAACAATATATGTTGTCTTATAAAATACAATGGAACATAGTAAAGCAGTAAAAAGAATTTTTATCTATGTGAATATTTAATTTTCTACTCAATTTTTTATGACAGTTAAATTTTGTCATTTTGAATTTCTGTTGTTGTTGCTTGCCTCCTTAGACCAGCGACGCTAGACCAGGTCCGTAACGTTGAACACCCCGCAAAATTAAGCACCATCAGAAGTTCGTTATATAAATCCTGTTTGAATAGTCCCAGGTACTCAAGGATGTGCTCCGGTGTAGCTTGTTCAGTGAAACAGTGGTACAAGTTTTGAAAATTTTGGTGCTCTCAGAAAATTTTAATGCTCCGAGGTGACCACTTCGAAAGACGGCGAGATCAGCTTCTTTCTGTCTTTTAAAACAGTGAGCCACTTTCACATAGATCAGCTCAAAACTAATCGAATCAGCTTTTGAATGTTTGAAACTTTCTTCAGTAACGATGTTATTATATTTGGAAATCAGGTTTATTTTCCCCTGCACTTCATTACATTTCTATCAGCGAAATACTGTAAAAAGCATGAACATATACGTTACAATGATTCACAAATATTATTTTATAAAATCAAAGCAAAAAAAAGAGTTATCGTTATTTTGTTAAAAAGAAATTACATTCAGGGATTGTTGAAGAATGAATCAGTTGAACAAATGAAGAAGAGGACTCTCCGATATCGTAAATGTTTTTCCTCTACTCTCAATGATGACACATAAATTAAAATTTTAAAAGGGAATATAAGAATCGCAAGTGTCTGCTCGAAGCGAAAATAATTCCTGAACAGATTCTTACATTCTGTAAATTGTTTAATTACATAGCGCGATAGGCAAAATTATGAAGTGTTTAAATCGGCATTAATTAGAGTTTAATTAGTAACAAACATTGTAGTCAATACTAATATTATAAATAAATAATAATTTTTGTTTTGAGTTAAACAGAAACCAGTATTTTTGTATGAATTCCATTCCATTCTGTGCAGGTGTTCTTATCTCAACCCCAGACAAAAATTGAGCAAGCAAATGAGTAGGATGCAATTTATTCCTCAGTTTATTAGGTTGGTGCGTATGAAATGTCGGATTCTTAAGTGATTGTATAAAACTGCATATCTTTCTTCAAAAGCTGTTTATTCAATCAAAGTATGCTCCATTCGCTTCAATACACTTCTCCCAACGAGATTTTAAAGCGTAGATGCCTGTCTTAAAAAATTTTGGTCTTTAGAATTAATAAACTCTGATATCGAGTTTTTTAGACTGTCTTCATTTTCATAGTGTTTGCCCCTTAAAAACAGCTCTAAATGCTTGAAAAAATGAAAATCGGTCGGCGAGAGATCCGGTGAATAGGGTGGATGCTGCAATGATGAGCATACGTTTAACCGATCCAGCTTATTTCGCTCTGTCAGTGCGTGCGGTACCCACTTGTCCATCTTCTTAACCTTGCCAATCTCAGAAAGGTGTCTCAATATCGTTGTATGGTCAACTTTCATCCTGATAGCAAGTTCCCTCGTGGATACGGCTGGATCCGCTTCCACTAGAGCCTTCAGGTCATCATTCTTCACAGACGTTTTGGGTCTTCCGCGCGGCTCATTTTGCAGTGAAAAATCGCCAGTCCGAAATTTTTCGAACCAACGCTGCACTTTCCGATCGTTAACCGTATTCTCCCCAAACGCTTGGTTTATGTTGCGTGCAGCTTTTGCAGCACTATTACCAAGTTTGTATTCATATAAGAAAATGACGCGAATGTCGGCAGAATTCATATCGGCAATAAACTCAAAAGAAATAAAAAAGGGAAGACCTTCGAGAAAACCTATTTTGCTGAAATGAGTCTCTGGCAATGGACAATACGAGTATGAATGAGGTTATGCCAAATACAAAAGTATAACGAAAACAGGGAGGAAAACGTCCGCATGTAAAGAGAATCCGACATTTCATACGCACCAACCTAGTACTTATAATAAACAGATAAAAAGTATTGTTAAACCAAAAGTAAATTGATCATTTCATTTATATCTACATGATTTATTGTGTGAAGAGAGATACGCAAATGAATTACGAAAAACTAAGCTCTCGACTATACTTTCTCCACTTTAAATTAATCGAGTGACTCTCGGAATGTTATTAGTTATAGTCATCTTAGTCAGACTTCATATTTCATTCATAGAAATGAGATAATATTAAAACAGTAAAAGCTTTATTTGAATCAAATTTGTTGTATAGTCCCGATAGTATAAAATAGTGAAGGCTTCTTCAAACATTTTTGCTTTTATTTAATAATGCGAGATAAAAATAATTAATATATTAATTATTTTGTCATATGATAAAATTTCCAGCTAGAAGTCAAACTATGATATGTTCTCTTTATGTGGACTCTCTGTCATCATAAACAGTTTGTCATTTATAGTGGTTTCATAGCTTTCAATTGTGTAATTACAATTATTCCACCTTATAATATTACTAAATTGTTCTTATTGTTTTACAGTTACATTACTACAGAACAGAATTTGATTTGGAACCACAATCGTTAATAAGATATTAAAACGTAAAGCATTTATTGTTGTTGTTGTCGTGTGCCAGCTAGGCTGGCATTATGGGGTGCGCTGCTTCACTTTTCTAGCTGAACCATATTTTAGGTTTGGAGTCCGACTTCCTCAGTACACACTTGCAATAGGTACCCGCTTATAGGGTAGGCAACCATTCACAACCCATTCATATATATCATTCATATTCTCGTATAAAGAAAGGACAAAGCCAGGATATAGATAGAGAGAAAAAGTACATCGATGGAACAGGATTCGAACCCAGGACTTCCCTATCCGCAGTCAGGCACGCTGATCACAAGACAAGTTGGACGGCAAAGCACTTATTAACTTGTCGATATAAAATCTCTTTGTTTTCTAAAAAAAACGCAAAGAGGTTTTATATTGTTTCGCTTGATTTGTCTTATAAAAAATGGTATGAAACTTTTTATAAATTTTTTTTTTATTTACTCCAGATATAAAGAGATTATGGTGTATCACCAGCATCTTGACCATATACAAAAACTCCAGTCCAAACTCAGCACTAAATTCAAAATTGTTATTAAAATTATAAAATGGGGTAGTTTTCAATTTCATTTTTTTCATTTCATGTGTACATAATTCTACTATAAATATTCTGATTTTGAATATCAGAATATAATTTGCTATCTAGACTTGAACCTACACAGCTCTTCTGAAAACAATACATCAGTATCACAAATTATAATGACTTACGATAATTACAAGATTCATAAGCTCTTTAAAAAAATTCAAGAACATTTATTGCAAAATGAGTTTATCTTCTCTTCTTACTCTCGTTACCGTGACCGAAAACGGTTTTTGTCCCATCTGGCAGTGCAACCTTTCACTTTCGAAAGAAAGGCCACTCACTGAGAATGTCCTTGAAAGCGAACTCCCTTCCGTGTTTTGCATTCGCGTGATGAGACGTACACGTGGTGAAAACGATCCACGGATCCAGTGAATGTTCTTTCGCTGAGGTGAATGCTCTCGGGCAGCCTTGAACGTTGGCCTGTAGGGTGCGTTGTACCTTCACTGGAGCTGAGGATCGTGGTTCGACCTAGTTCCAGAACTTAAAGTGAAGTGAAAAATAAAAAATGAATTATTTGTTTTTCTTTCTGGGATTTAAAAGTAAGACAAGGTAGGGGAGAATTTTGTAAGATTTAAGGTGTGGGAAGCAAAAACAAGGATAGGAATAAATGCAAAAACAGAAGTTTTTAAACAGTATGGCTATATGAAAAATACATTTATTACTTTTATATCATGAAAATATTTATTATATTGTAGATATAAATGAGCACATATTAATCCCAATTATCCCTTAATCCATATTAATCCCTTATATCTTCGAAATACATATCAGATGCGAAATCTATAAAAATATTTATTAATGTATAAACACATTTTACAAAGATTTGTGAAATTGACATATAATGATATATTGTACTAATTTTCTTATTTTATACATTGTATACATATTAATTATTTGTTCTAATTTAGAAAATTCGCTTATTCACATTATTCTAATTGTTGATTAGAGTGCACTAATCAACAATAAGAATAATGAGAAAGCGAATTTTCTTTGAAGCAAATTTCAAAAAGTGAAATTACTGAATTATGAAAACGAAATTCCTGTATTTTTAATGATATGTCAATAATAATAATTGAAATTATTACTTATATTTATTTATTACATGTATATTCGGAAAAGTGTGAATACAAAGATACAAGGAAAGTTAAAGTTTTGTTGATGATCAATTAATATAATATTTATGACTATTATTTTATGTTTAATTATAAGAATTGTTTTTATTTTCCATTCAAGTATTTTCTAATGAGCTTGACTTTTCTTGATTTATTATCATCAATAAACACCACTTTTTATAAAAAAATCTTCTAAAGTTATAAAACTGGCGAATCTAATTTATCAATTTTATATATTCTAGATAATAAAATGGCGCTTTATAATTGTAATTATTCAATATCAACGTTAACCAAAAATAATATTATTTCTTCAGTTAAAAACAACATAAAAAATCAGATGACTTAAAATAATCTAAGTTTAAAAGGATAGCAAAAGCAATTAAATTATTAAATCAGATAGAAATATAATGAATTATGAATCATGATAAAATTTAGTTTAGGAAATTATTTAATTATTTTTTCTGTAACTTCACACACATAAATATATGGTAAGAAATATTGTTTTTATCGTAGAAATGTAAAACTGCGATATGCTTATAAATACGATTTATATTTGCGTGAATGTTTTGGAAAGTATTACGATCTATGTTTTTTTCTTACTTGTTTTTGATCTTTTTAAAATACAATTATAAATGCTATACTCATTTGAAGTCTTACAATATATTTAAAATCATAAAAACTTATCATAAGAAAGTAATCATAAAGAATTTAAATTTCTTTTGTTATCATTTTTACTAATATTATTTTGACTTTAAAAAATAAATTAAGATTATATTTTTATTGATTTAATATATTATTATCATTTTTCTTCGGGAAGCTAACATTATAACTCAATCGACTTATTACAAAGTTCGATTAGTATTTAAAACTCAAAATTATTGAATCCTTTTCTGTTAAAAATGTTTTATATCATAAATTTCTAGTAATGAAACTTTTGAGCTGTAAGTAATCTCAATTAGGATTAATTCTGTGATAAAAAAAATTAAAATTTTCTTTTCCCAGTAATAAGAAAATTATATTTTCATGACATTTGACATCTAATGTTTTCAGTTAGCCCAAAGAAGCTAATGTTGTTAAACAAACTTTTCGAACATCTTTTTTAAGAGAGAAATCCGAAGAATTAAGTACAGTTGACATAGAGTTATTTTACTTGCATGATTGAAATGTTTCACAATATCTTCATTTGATATTATAAACTCTTAATTAAGCGATGAAGATGACAAAATGAAATAAGATTCAAGATATTAAACAGAACTTCTCAACGAAATTTTGCAGTCTACAGTAGAACTACAATTATCCGAACTCCGTTTAACCAAATAGCTGATTATCCAAATCGTTCTCATAATTTCAGGAAAATAAGTTAGGACTGAAGAAGAGAATAAAAATGAGAAAAAGTTAAAAGCTCAAGAAAAGAAAAGGTAAGAGAAAGGAAAAGCTAAGACTAAAAAAAAAATGTGTAGCTTTGAGGAATTCAGAAACATTCTTTTGTAAATTACTGGTTGTTCAGAAGCTCATGTCTGCCTGAGAGTAAATGCAGTGAAACAGCTTACTCTAAACTAGATGTTCAGCAAGCAGAGACTTTCATTTAGAGCGCTGTACATACCATATTAATGTACAGCATTTCTAAGTAGTTTAACATGCAAATGCGTTGAATTTTCATTTAATTGATAAAAAATTTTTTTAAGTATAAGTAGTTCTTTCACTTATTTTCAATGTACAATAATTAATTAAAATACAAACCTTTTTCTGAAACTTTTTATTTTTAATGAAACGATAAATTCGAGTTTTATTCAAGAAGTATTTTTAAATTCCATGTTCAAAGAAACGATTTACTTATAGAACAAAGAATCATTATAATTATGGTTGAATAATAATAGAAATAATTATAGTTATCAAATCAAGTCTTTTCAATGATGTTTAATTTCATTTAATGGGAAATTGATACCCCGCTCTTTATTCACGATTGCTCATTGTGGATATGTTCTTGGCCTACATTATTTTTAACCTTTGAAAGGAAATAATTTAAATCAGTAGATTACGCCCATTTGCCAAATATAAAAGAAACAATTACAATTTGAACTGTGGAAGATAATACAAGAAATTCGGATATAAATATTAAATTTTTATTTTTGTTAAATTAAGGAATTTTAATAATAATTCCTATTTTAACAAGCTATTAGACATTACACAAACAATTGTAAAACATTCTTTGACTTGATTATACTATTCAAATAATTATCTTAAATTAATCCTCCATAACTTGAGAAAGATTAATTTATCAAGAGAAACGTAGACTGAATTCGATAACCTTTGTGGTTTATTAAGTCAATAAGTTGTCTTTTTATTAATTGTTTTATGATCACTTGAATCCATTAAATGTTCTTAAATAAGATATTCTTGAATAAAAATCTAAGAAAAATTATTAGTTACTTTGGTTTTGATTACTCCGATCTTTAATCTTCATCTTTTGAAAGAAATATTCTTATAATCAAAGGGAAATTTTTGAATTAGTCATATGACTTAATGTATGATAACACATATAATTAAAATGTAAAAGGATATTAAAAAATTTTTGGCGATATTTATCTAAAGTTATATTCAAATATATTATCCAAAAGAAGTGGAAACTTCGAGTAAATAAGATCTTCAATTTAACACGAAAAAAATGTATAGCACAAAAATTAAAATTTGAGAAAAGGCTTCTTAGTATAAATGCCAATTAATTCTATAATCTCAACAGAAATAGTTATTTAATCATTATATATATCACAAGAACATTCAACTTCTAATGTATACTTAAATACTGTTTCTATTCTTTTCTTTAATGTTTAATGTGTGCTAAAATATGTTAACTTTTTGTTTTTCAAACGCTGATGTCTCAATAAACAAGGTGAAAAATATGAATGCAGGCAGAAAAATTAAAAATATTACTGATTAGAGTAATTCACAGCACAGTATCTTTATTTTCAGTTAATCCTGAATATAATCACTTTCGTTGATCTCATAAATTCATTGTAGTATAAATCAATATCCAATTTAATCTAAGCAACAGCGATTACTTCTTTCAACTAAGTAACTCTGTCATATCGATTGTCATTTAACGTGAAAATTTTATGCCCAATATATTCCTATTAATCACAAAATTTTCCACGTCTGTCTAAAATATTTCCATCTCCATTCTGAAACCATGATTTAAATATGGATGAAACACGCATCAAAGAATAGTTTTGCTGAAGTTTTGCTTCTACATTTACAAAATATTATGAAAGATTTTGACATGAATTTTGAGAAGTTTTTGTTGGTCAAAATAAATGTAAAATTACCTACTCTTAACGAGCTGAAGACATACGAAACCATTATTGATCCACCATCTCGTATAATTTAGAGATATTTTGATTAGGTAATAATTCTATAGTTTCTTGAGTTGTTGTTGCAGCAGCATACCCTGAATTGGACTCTACCATTTAGGTAGAAGCAGTCGTGTGGAGTCTTCGTGATTTTAAAGAAGGAACCAAGCAGAAGACCCCCAATTTTCGGCATGCCACCCCCAGGTTTATCATTTAACTTTGGGGACATTGGGATCAAGCCCAGTTTCAACATGCCCCAACCGTCATTAGCGAACACGAAGCATCTTCGATTAAGCAGGGATTTGAAGTCACCATTTTCAGCTAATGAGAACGACGCCCTAACTAACCATGCCACAGCGGCTTCTTAATTTCTCGGGTTCAAGATTGAATACCTTTTCGCTAGATAATACTATTTTCGATAATTCATTGCTTTTTGTTTATTTTCTTCCAATTCTCGATACTTCACAGTATATGTTTAAGTGAATTAGTATTTATTTTTATATATTTTACATACGTTTGATTGATTCATAGAAGCTTTGATGTTGCTCTTCTATAAACACTTAATGTTTCTGGTGAGCTACATTTACAACTGTAAGTCCTATTATATAATTTACTACCCATATTGTAGACTTTAATTTTTAATCTACTATTCATTATTGTTCACAAATATTGATAAAGAAAAGTTAGATCTTTTGAGGCAAGAGATCTAATTTCAACAAAATTTAATTTTGATTCTCTCTATGCAAATATTTTCCGTTCTTCATATTTAAGCTAAATTTAATTAATAAAAAGTGATTAAAAAGAATTAATAAAAAATTATTATTCACATTTGCATTTGCAATTAAACACATAAATGAAAAATTCCGCAAAATTAAAACTAATGTCAAAGATTATTTAATATTAATCTCACATTTAAAAAAAATATTTTTCTGAAAATAATAATTAAAGATAAATAGTTAAAAGCGCCGCAAAATTTTGTTGATGTTCAAATTAAAGGCATGACAATACGTCGTTAATTGTGTGTAGACTAAAAATTGTTCAAAAAATATTTTTTTTCTTTTAAATTATCAAAAAATATTTTCACTTTCTAATCACTGGAAACAATAATCAATCAGATAATAATTTTTGCACTGTTATTTTATACTGAAATTAAATTTTGCATGTAAATCTCATAAACTTATTAACCAAAACTTTGCGAATTATATAAAAAATATTAGAAAATAATGCACAGAGATCAACTTTATTTTAAGTTGCGTATTTCAGAATTAATATTTTTATAACTTTTACCGTATTACTATTTAACTTTTAGAACAAGATCAATAATTAATTTCATATACTTGGAATTAAACAATTCAATGATTTGAATGACATGAAAAATCAATCAATAAAGTTTCACTCTCATTTTTGTTATCGGTAATCTCAGATTCTTTTCCGGTTTTGATATCTTTAGTAAGAAAAAACTTAATAATTTTAGTTATAATTATTTTCAGTTCAAGACGAAAGGAAAGAAATGACTTCTTGAAATTATATTTCACTGTGCTTATTGTTTTTCAGAGTTTTTAAAATGGATCATCTGCAGTAGAATGAAAAGTAGGCTAGAGATGCTTTTCAAGCTTATAAAACAGCATTCAGAAGTATTGTTTTTTTTTTTTAAATTCTGTGTTGAAAGAAGTTAAAAATTTTCAGTACAAATATTCCTAGAGTTAATAAGTAACTACTTTTTATCTAAAAGACGATCTAATTATGCAAATTGAGATTTTCTCATACTATGAACAATTTAAGAACTTCTGTTAAATTTAAAATATCTGTTTTTATGAAATATCTTAATAATAAAACATGATGAGTTAAAACTGCATAAAGATTAATATTCAGAGATTTACACACATTTGCTTTTAATTAGAGAATTTGTACAAAAAATTATTATTAGCGATAAAACAGCTATTTTTGTGACATAGAAAAGATTTAAATCTATATCGTGGTATTATGTTATCAAAGTCAAGTTTAGTGTCATAATATTAAAACAGCATTGGGTATTATCGTCAAACAAAAAACTTTGATCTACTTCAGGAGTAATCTGGTACTTATGTTGCTGTTGTCTAGGCTGGCATTAAAACAGCATTGGGTATTATCGTCAAACAAAAAACTTTGATCTACTTCAGGAGTAATCTGGTACTTATGTTGCTGTTGTCTAGGCTGCCATTAAAACAGCATTGGGTATTATCGTCAAACAAAAAACTTTGATCTACTTCAGGAGTAATCTGGTACTTATGTTGCTGTTGTCTAGGCTGGCATTATGTGGTGCGCTGCTCCACTTTTTAAACTGAACAACATTTTGGTGTGGAGTCCGACTTCCTCAGTACACACATGCCAAAGGAATCCATTTATAGGGTAGGCAATCATTCACAACCCATTCATACAAGGAAAGGACAAAGACAGGATAGACAGAAAGAAATAGTGCATGCATGCCCGAACTGGGATTCGAAACCAGGACCTCCCTATCCGCAGTCAGGCCCTCTGACCATGAAACAGAATGAGCGGCTATCTCATTCCTATAAATAGTACGAGTAGCCTTCAGAGAATCAGATTTATTATACTCAGCGACATGGACTACAAAAAGTAATAGTAAATAGATTGCCGATTTATAATTGATAAAGTTAAATAATTGACCTTGATTGAATAAAATCTCCTTCTTGTTCAGACATCAAAAATAATCCATGTGTTTGGGATTGTATAATTTTATCCCTGACAGTTTCCAATCATGCATTTACATTCCTGTTTCATTATGCAAGCCTTTTTGAAAAAGAAAATTTTTGTACTTTAATCAGATCAAATGCAATTCATATGACTGTTTTTCTTTCTGATAGGTTTAATTTTACAAGAGTAGAGCTTTAAAAGAAATCAAAACGGCTTATTAAAACCGATAAAGAAATGTATTTTGGAAAATGCTGTCAAATTTTTGATTTGCTTGTGAATTTATGGATAAATGATTTCAGCATCCAGTAAATAAATTAGATTTTCGTATTATTTTTCAGCTGTCTTGTATTATGCATCTTAATTATTTAAAATGTTAAAAGAGCTATGAGATAAAAATTATATACAGTCTTTTGATGTCCTTATATAATTATGGAAAATTATTTCGAAATTTTTTATTTATATAAATATAAATTTTTATAATTTAGATACTTAAAATTCAATGCCAATTCTTAGAGGTCAATTTGAAATTCAGCCTCTAAGAATTGGCAATAAAATTCAATGCCAATTCTTAGAGGCTGAATTTCAAATTCTGAAATCTTCATGAATAAAAATAATAATTTAAATTCAGTTGTTTCTCTTGAATAATACGACACCTATTTAAACTATTTGTAGGTGCATGGAAACTTTAGCAGTAACAAAAGAGAATAGAGGTTTTTATATAGTTTATATTGGAACTATTGCAAGAAAAAAGCAGTTTATAACTAAGTATAATCGTTAAAAATGTAATGGTCTTTACACTCCATCTTTCTTTTTAAAAATCTTAAAATCAGTGCTTAGCAAAAGAAAAAAAGGGGGGGGATTGAAATTGTTTTTGTGGATTTTTGGTGTGAATTTTTAGTATAATATAAACAAATTTTGAAATTTAAGAAAACCAACGCTATTTTTATGAATAAATAGTTTAATTGTATTCGGTCTATTGTTATTGCATTGTTATACATTTACTTAAGTTAAAAGGAATTCAAACAGTTACAAAATAAATTAGATTTAGATGATTTATAATAAAAAATTATAATTTTGTTATGAGAGAAATATGATTGGCCTTTATACGATAAGAAATTATTTTTTAAAATTCAGAATGGCTTAAAAAATACTTGTTTGAAATTTTATTCTAAAAAAATTAATCATATATATATATATATATATATATATATATATATATATATATATATATATATATATATATATATATATATATTTTATCCAGTAAAAACTTTTAAAAAAACATTCGTTTAAATAAAAAGTAGTGACTTTGCAGTTTCAATTTCAAATGTATTTAATAAAATAATGATATGTATTGCATTAAATTATATATATATATATATATATATATAATTTAATGCAATACACATATACATATAACTATTTTATTAAATACATTTGAAATTGAAACTGCAAAGTCACTACTTTTTATTTAAACGAATGTTTTTTTTAAAGATTTTTACTGGATAAAATTATTATCAAGTGCATACTGATTATTTACATTGTTATTTACAGTGTTGGATGCGTCATCAAAATTACCTCCTGGAGTTGTCATTGGTACTTTCTCAGATTATGGCTCCTTCGACGAGTGTCTGGCCATTGAGGCTCCAGGGAGCAAATCCGGGAGCGTTGGATTCCGGGGCAGCTCCTGTGCTGTGCAAGCTAAGCCCCCGATGCCACCACTACCAGACAAATTCACACTTGTGAAAAGTAGAATGGCTAACGATACGGATACGGTAAGTGGACGAAAATTCGGTAGTTGATATTACTCTGACACGTGTTTTGGGTCACAGAGCAAAAAATCGTAAATGGTGCATATAATGCGAAATATTTAAAATAATGAAAATCTACATTTAGAATAAAATAGCAAAATTTCTCTTCAGCCAGAAACGGCAAAACTGCAGAAACTGTTCTGATTGCAGTACGTATAATATGAAAGTAATTTACATTCTCGTGATAGACCTTTTAATTAGGCCCCGGGGCAAAAATTTCTTTGGGGGGCCCTATTGCTTCACAGCAACAATAAATAAAGAAAAAGTTAGAATTTCAGTGCAACACAGAAAAACTCTAAATAATACAGTAATATAACTTTACTTTTGATCCAATTTGGGGACCCTTCTGTCTTGGTGGCCCGGGCAACTTTTGCCTATGTCCCTGCCTTTTAAAATACTTCCAATTTTTTTCTATTTATTCACTTTTAATTACCAATTTATTATTACTGATTACGCTTAAAATTTATTTGAATTATAAATGCATTAACAAGAAAAAAAATGAAATGTTACGGTTAATTTTTTTGTATAAAGAGCTTAAATATATTTTTTAATAACACATGCCAAACATCATTTAACAATTTTTTTAGTTTTAATCTGCAGCTAGGAGAACAGTTTCGAGTTGCATTTGATGCTATGCACCATAAATGGTTCCGAATGGTTGCTTGTGTTCCATCGAAATGTTCCTTACAAGATATGCAACATATTGCTAAGAAAGGTCAGATTTACCATCTCTTTGAAATACTGCCGCGGTGTAATTTACTCATCATTAAGTCATTCTTGTTCTTATTATTATTGGTATTTAATTTTCAACTATAATAATTTATTCTTTCTAAAGTATTCCTCGTAATTAAATATGTATTATACTGACACTCAATTTTTGTAATTAATATTTCCATTTCTTTCCATAACTTTTTTCTTCGGATGCATTCCTTGGTTGATAATTTTTGTATTGAGAAATAACAGAGAATGGACTAATTTTTGGTATATATCATTTTAATTATATTACTAATTTTAGTTTCTAATATGAGTGGATTTACCATAAAGATCCCCATGTGTTACGTGAAGGAAGACATCCCCTTGGAGCCTGTTCATTATGCTGTTATGTGAGTTGCCACATTTTTATTTTGAAAATTAAATTTTACCTACTAAAAAATATTTTTTTAATTTTTTATCGTAAAATTTTTCATTAAATTATAATTTCATATAATTGAAAGTTATAAAGATGGAAAATTTATTAATAATACATTGCAACAATTTTACAATTTTCAGCAAAAATTAAACATTTAAGTATTGTTTACCATTGCAATATAGATTTAGTGTTAAAAAAATAAAATATTGATTCATTTAAAGTATGTAAAGTATTAGCTTAGTATAATTTTAAACCGATATATTATTATTGCATAGCTTCCGAATTGTACTGATTTATAAAATTAAAAATCTGAATAATTTTATAATCATTAGGAAATCATGCACTTATGTAAAAAATTCATAATATATATTTTGTTATGGCTCATTTTGGCAG
The DNA here is from genome assembly GCA_037975125.1 of Latrodectus hesperus. Classification (NCBI taxonomy): domain Eukaryota; kingdom Metazoa; phylum Arthropoda; class Arachnida; order Araneae; family Theridiidae; genus Latrodectus; species Latrodectus hesperus. The sequence goes on along the minus strand of JAJQOW010000016.1, from coordinate 3,590,026 downwards.
ATGTTATTGAACACGAATTATATACTGCCCGACATTGAAAATGTACCACCAAGATGGAGTAGCCAGAAAATTATGCAAATTTCAGAGTAGACGCACCTTATCGAGCTATGCAAATGATAAGAAATATGCTGCTCTCCAGCACACTTATGATAAGATATAAAGTGATTATATATAGCAAGATGGGAACAGAAAAGGACAGTAAATTTAATAACCTTTCCTGTAGAGAACGTAACTAAAACACCTTCCCTGGACAGTATCTCGAATATTTCATCTCCAATAGAATCGCAAGTGTCTAACCAATTCATATCAAACATCACTAACATGAACTGTATCCCATATGAAGACACATCACGGTCCTCAAACACAACAGCCACTTCAAACGATCCTCAAGATGAAAAACCTCATCCATCCCACCTTACTGATAAAATAAGAAAAATCATGAATTAAAAAACGAGAGATAAATTTTATCTTCCAACTAGAATGAAGCTACTGGCAAATAATCTTCTAGACTAGCTACAGGAAATCCTGGCTACCAAGTCAATACCAACTCCTGTAACAACAAAAATTCTAGAAACGAATAATCAAAAATTAGATCACCTCTCCACTAACGTAATACCAGCTCTCATCCCAATTAGAAGCTCTCAATACAAATTCAACCGATATCAACGTTGGAAAACTTCTCTAATAAAAGCTATAGGGAAGCACTCAGGACAAACTCATCAATAATAATTAAGATGATGGTATAAATCAGCATAAAACCTTAAAAAATATTAAAACCAATGTACGTCTAAAAGGATTATATCATCGGAACATTCATCTGGAAAATAAATGCCATAGCATTGATGTATAAAGTGAGGAAGCGGCAGAGTGGACAATATTCGCACCGTTATTGCTGCTTGGAAAATAATCGTTGAAAGTTAGTTCTTGTCGCAAAGGAGTCCTGTAATTTCAGAGAATGCTAGGCCATCGTCAACTGAGACAGTTCCAGCAGACAGACAAGTTTACGAGGGGCATGGTGATTGAACTGAGAAGGGTAGCTTGATCCTTACGGTGAACCACAGCTGACAGACACCTGGATGCGTCCACTGGCTGTGGTGAAGACGGTTGGAAGAAGGAACTGTGGAACGTTTTTGGAATGCAGTACAGCCAGAGTGATGTCAGTACTCGTAACGCGTTCGATGGGAGGCGTTGGCGGACCCTCAGAGCTGGTCTACCGAAATTCTGCCGCATGTGCAAGAATACTCTGTATGCTCTGATATCGAGCAGAACCATTTGTCATCGATTGGTTTCTAGTGGCCATTCCTCATTTCACCCATTAAGAAGATTGCCATTGATTAAACAGCATAGACGCCAACGTCCGGATTGATGCCGGATTATAGAGATGTGGACGACGGAGTGATACAGGACCATCTTCTCAGATGAGGCATGCCTCTGTTTCTTCAGTGATCGTCGCCGTGTACGAGTGTGGCGTCGACGTGGATACAGGTCTAACCTGCAGCAATTGTGGAGCACACCACAGCGACGCTGTCTGACGAAATACCGAATTCTCCAAAGTCACAGTTTCTGGAAATGATAGCAGCAAGTCCCACCTGAATCGCTATCAACTCACTTCTGAGGACTGAACAAGTGTCAGGGTTGCGTTGCTTTAGCGTAATTTCAGAATGAAGGGTTCTAATATAGATTCCGTTCCCAGTATGGTCTTTTGTACGACTACAATCGGTATACATTTGTACACAGTTAATAAATTCTAGTGCTAATTGATGTAAGAAATCTGATATTAATCATGCTCACTAAAAACGTAAGTTACCAATCATTAAAAAATAGCCAATAATATTTAGTAATTATTGCAATAAACATGAATTATTAAATTAGTACTGAATAAAAAAATTAAAAAAAAACTTAATTCGTACTGAATAAAAAATGAAAAAAAATAATAGAAATCAACCTGGCTTACGCCGGTTTGAACTTAAATTATGAAATTTATAAAAGTTCGAACAGACGTACTATAAATGATGGCTGCAAAATTTAGGAAAATTAATTCAACATCGAGGTCGCAAACTCTTATTTTTAGAAGAATTTTAAAATAAGAATAATGCTGTGTTATCCCTATGGTAATATGTTCATGTTATTCATGCTATTAAAAGACGATTTTAGATATTAAAATTTTAAATTTTTATTAAATTGTTGCCCCAGCAAAACTAATAGTAAAGTTCGAAAAAGATCATGTCACCCTTTTAAAAATATAAATGTATTTTTACATTTAGTAAAATTTTAGAAAATCAAAAAGTTATAGAAATAAAATTGTTAAACCTTACATTCTAGTCCTTAATTTAAGGACAATTAATTAAACTGCGGCTATTAATTATTCACTGAGCAGGCTTTACTAAAAGTGATTTCTTTTAGGAATGTTTTTGATTAAGAGCATTAGGGCCTAGATAAAAATTTTAGTTTATCTATAAATTAAAGAAATTAAATTGGGTCGAAATATTAAGGGGTTACTTATATTTTTATTATTAAATTTGAAAATGGGATTTTTAAGTTAAAGAATGAAAATATTTATATTTCATGGTCTCCTCTATAAGTATATATATTTTTAAATAACTACATTTAAGTTATATTCTATTATTTTCATTTGACTATTTTAATTAATAGACCGTTTTAAATAAAAGTATATAAGAATATCCACTATACTTTGAATTCTTCATAATACTTTATAGTTTAAAATCCCTCTACATGAATTAGTTTTATTTGATTAAAATAGTTCACTAAATTTCATAAATATGAATTCAGTAGGTTCCTTTAATTTCTTGTTAAAACATATTTTCACCATTTTAAGAAAAATATTCTTCCTTTCATTTTCCATATGTTCATAATCTTTCAAAAATCTGCGCATCAGTATTATATTCTTTTTATGTTATTCAATGGATGTGTACACCTGGCCTTGACAGCTTTGAGGCTTCATTCAAAAGTACAATAAAACTCCAATTATTCGAATCGCTTTCAGAATTTCAGAAAAGTAAATTAGATAGAACAAGAGGAGGAAAATAAAAAAAGGGTAAAGCTCAAGAAAAAGAAAAAATAAGAGAAGATAAAAATGAGACGTGTCACTTGAGGAATTCAAAAACATTCTTTTGAAAATTCCTGAATGTTCAGAAATTAGTGCTGAAGATATAGGAGAACGGATTATAGGAATCAGACACTGGAATTAAAATTGCAAATGATAGTCAACTTATTGAAAGAGTCAATTAAGAAAATGACCTTAATTTTCAAATTGAAGCAGACACGAGAACCATCACCCAATGAAGCATTTGGCACCTTTGAAACTGCTTTGAAGTGGATGGAGCGTCAGCCCGAGTGTGACCACATGCAAATTCTCACTGCCAAAACGCATGCGCGTCTTTTGTGCTCAAAAACGGATGAATGCAGTGAAACAGCTTACTCTGACTGAAATGTTCAGTATACAATGACTTTTATATGCGGCGCTGTACTTGCATACAGTATTAATGTATTGTACTTGTAAGTACCTTAACATGTAAAAGAATTGCATTTTCTTTCAATTAATTATTTTCCTTCAAAATATGTAGTTTTCCCCCCATTTTTTACGTACAATCATTATTTAAAACAAACCATTTAAAAAAATCCAATTATCCGAATATTTGATTATTCGAATGGTGTCTGGTCCCAATTGATTTTAATAATTGGAGTTCTACTGTACTATTTGAGGCATTATTATGGACCTCTTTATATAAGCTTGTATTACGTAGATAATGAATACATTTTCGTGTGCAAGTTAAATGCTATTTATGATTTCTTTTTCATGATTCTTGATGCTATAGTAATTGATATTTTTTTCCTATTTAAGTAAATTGCTTTTTTTAGTGCTGCAGTAGCTATATTGCTGGTTCTAGTCATATTTGGTACGATTGCTGATTCACATTACGCTGATAATTGCAAAGTGATATCAGGTAAATATATTTTCATTACTTTCATATGAATATAACATATATCTCTTACTTTTAAATAATTTTTATTAATTATTTTAAATAATTATTAATAACCTTTTAAATAATTATTTAAAACTTCAACTGCTTTTAATCATCGACAAATCATTTTCAAAAACACGTGAAAAATTAGCTTCAATTTCAATAGGTATTACTAGTAAGATTCCATTATTTATAATGAAATCTTACTAGTAATTTTTAAGTTTCGATGTGTAAAGTAACTATATAAAATAGACAATTTCTATCAGAGAATTAAAACAACAACCAATCTCGATTAAAAGTTTTCAAAACAATTGTATATTTTTAGATTTGAATGTGTAAATCATGCTTTTTTTAGTATATTATTAATCAAATATTATCTAGAATAATGACAAAAATGTAAATTATATCCTTGTAATTATCTGAGGTAATAATCATTCCTTCCACATACGATAACTACAATCGCATTTATGTATGATTTGTTGCCGCAAAAGTTATGTTGATTCCATTTGTAAAATTATTCATCTATTTATTTTCAAGCCGCGTTATTTTTAATATGATAAGTATTTTGATTTTGACATCTTCATAGGTTCTATAAAATCATTTCTAATTGCTTTCTCCTTCCCAACCAATTTGAAACGTCTTCTGTCGCCATCTGGTGGATCGTCCGAGCTGAAATGTATTCATGGTATAAGAGCCATTGGAATGTGTTGGATCATTATAGGACACACTTACGTGTTAATTTCCTTTGATTTACTCAGTAAGTTCCAATTTTCATAAGAAAAATAGATAAACATATATTTTATCTTCAAAATGTAAGATGTGAAATATTGCAAGTCTTGAACTTTTAAGTCAATGAAATGCTATTAGTAGCTCATATTGATAACTCTCGATTTTATATCATTGGAAAATATAAATATGATTTGATTATCAACTGTTAATCACAATAAATAAATTATGTAATTCAAAATACATGATTCTAAATTACATATCTTATTTTTATCTGAAAATTAATTCTGAACCATTGTATTTCATTAGAATTTACGATCAGAAATGTTAAAGTAGTTATTCACCTCTTTCTTTGTGAAATAAATAGAGACATAAATTCTTCAATATAAATCTATCAAAAATACGATTTTCAGTCTTGTTTGATACTTGAGTGTTTTGTAATAAATGCATATACTTTCTATCAATACTATAATCTCTTCACATTTTCACAAATCTGGTTTGCAATTTCTCCGGATCCAAAATCAAATATGAAGGATCCAAAAACAAAATTAAATCCCAGAATTAAATTTATGATTACAGCCTCATTTTTAATTTTTTTTTCGTTTTACTATTTAGTAGTATACATGTTCATATACCGGTATTAAATCAAGATATTAGTATTTTATTTTCTAAGATTGTGTCTACTCATTACTCCAAGTGTTTCAGTGAATTTACATCGCTCTATTGTTAAGTTGATTGAATAATCACAATCATCTTCTGCTAATGTTTATCTTATCTGTTACTAATGATTAAACCATAACAACAATTGTATAATCGTTATATTCTGTGACTTAAAATCGTTTTACATAAATCCAAAGCACAAGCATATTCCTCTTTGTAAATTAATGTAATTAATAATTTCTAAATATACTAATTTCACAAAGCTTAAAAAATATAATGTCTTCCTCTCATATATTATATAGTTCCTCAAAATCTACATATGTTATAGGAAATTTCTTCAATTCACTCTGTTTTTTTGGAACATCTAGGATAATTTAAGCTTTATTCTTTTACAGAGGAACCTTACATTATCAAGACATGGTTTGGTTCTTTGTCCTTTCAACTTCTTCACAATACATGGCTTTCTGTTGAAACTTTCTTTGTACTCAGGTGAGTAGAAAATTTTTTATAAAAACTTAGAAATAAATTATTGTACTTTAACTATTACACTTACACAGTTAAAGTTACGGTTGTGTTGTTATTGTTGTTGTTACTAATGACACTTGGACAAGCCAAGCTCGCTATGCCTTGGCTATACGAATTTAAGTCAATTGGGAGCGTCTTTCGTTTAATCAGAGCACCATGAAGGTGAAAGTACGACTTTTGCTCTTCAAATCCTCCGATAGATGGCAGCACCAGAAAATCTACTCCCTCAATTTTGGCATTGATCTGAAGGGGGAGTAAATTTCTCCAGACCACTGCACCCATGGTAACTGCTCAACGACCGACCACAGGACTTTCGATTTCACAGATTTAACGAGCACGTATATCGCATGTACTCGGTGGGTCTTTTGCGGCATTGGGAATCGAACCCCACCCTTCCGGATGGAAGGCCGACACCTTAAAGTTACGGTTGTAATTCACTCTACAGAAGAGCACGTAATTACGAATAATTCAAACTATTCTGCTAAAAATTTTTATTTGATTGAAGCTATTATTTTATTTTATAAATTTATAAATAAGCAGATATTCCACAGTAATAATCGATTATTTATACAAATATATATTTCTACAGTGGCATATTAGTTTCTTATGGTGGCATGAAATCGATGAACAAAGTGAATGGAAAATTAAATGTGCCTCTGTTAGTCCTCCGAAGATATGTCAGGTAAGATACTACTATTTCATGCATTTATCTCCAAAAATAAATATTTTAAGATCTAAAATAAATTTCTTTAAGAATGTAGAAAAATGGAATCTTTAAGATTTCTTTTAAAATAAACACTTAGAATATCTTAAATACAGTTTATATTTACACAAATTAAAATTGGTACTTGAATTTAATTCAACAATGATCACTGGAATGTTGCATCCAAGATTAATATAGGTAAAAAAATTTAGTTTTATGCATATTCTTACCAGAAAAAAACATCATTTCGAAATAAAGTGTAATTTAATTTTGATTGTCTTTTAGCTATTTCTAAAAATTGAGAACTGAAGAGAAATTCACTGGAGATAACAGAATTCTTCAATGGGGTCATAATAAAATTTGTAAAGTTTTTATAATAAAAACGTTTAAGATTAAAAAAACAAATGGTTTTTAAAAACATTTTATTTGAAAGTACTTTTTAAAGACTAATTTCTTAAAAAATTTGAAGTATATTTATATTGTTCTTATGGTTTTCGCCTTATCTTTCTTCAAATAGATTAACTCCATCAGTACTACTTTTAATGGGCGTGGTATTCTTTCTGCCACTCATAAGCTCCGGACCTTTCTGGTTTGAACAGGTGGATCCGCAGTTGGAGTCTTGCAGGAATTACTGGTGGTCCACCCTCCTCTACATTTCCAACTGGTTAGGTATTGATAAAGGGGTAAGTGAAAAATTTGTCACAAAAGGATATTAACTTTGTAACTTTACACAAATTCTGCATTTAAATTTTTTGAAAAATTTTAATGGCAATTATTTAATTTGCTATTCAATTTAATGGTACTAGAAACAATGCATAAAAATTTAAGTTTTATAAATTTTATTTAAAAAAACTAAAAAATTAAATCGTAACGGCAATTCAATATCCTCAACAAAATATTAAAGATTTCAAAATTACGTAATGAAAAATTTAGTGAGTGGAAAAATGCCAAAGATAGAAATAGTAATTACAGTTATTTTTAAAAATAAATAGCATTTAAAAAATGAATGCTAAATATATGAATAAATATTTATGAAAATAACGATATTTTGTTTAAGATAGTTACAAACATAAATTTAAATTGTCCTATAATTTTCTAACTTTTTATTTTAAAGAAAACAGCATATTTGAACTACTTCTGAAAGAGAACATAATGATAAGATATAACTTAGACGCATATATAACTTCAATCTTATGTACGAGTAAACTTCAAAAAACTAAACTTCACGACTCATAACAATTACAAAGTTTCAAAATGGCTTTAGCCTTATACAGAATCATAAATGTGTCACAAAAGTGTATACTATCAGTGTGGTTGTGTTGAGATTTTGTTATGGATCTCAATACTTACACTAATATTATACACATTTGTGACATACTATATTTTGTCCCATTCCTTGCACAAGAGCTTTTTAAGGGATGTCATAGCCTTATGTTGTTTAGAATGCACTTCTGTCTCCAAGATAGACAAAGCAAAATATTTCTTTATGTTTGAAGCTGTTATATACAGTGCCTAATTTTTGTGCCTTCAGTTTGTGCCAGAGCATTATCAGTAACATACATGCCACGATCATTTTATTCTCACTAAATAACAAGTTAAGATTTCCTCCACTTTTTTTAACATTAAATAAGTAGGCCTGCTTTGTATTTCATAAACTCACGATGAATGTTACTTTAAATAGGTCGAGATCATTCAAAATGCTTTCATTTACAATGAAAATTGAAATACAACTTCATAAAACTATCTTTGTATATTAATGTCGAAATTAAAAAAAATCATCAGGCAGATGGGGAAAGGACATAAGACCTGTATATATTTTTTCCATAACCAAGAGGTTTGGTCCTAATTACCACAGGTGCCTCCAACGAAATTAGAAAAATCCCATGCACTAATCTTGAATGCCTTTAACTCTGTGTAAAAATGCGAAATTTTATTAGAATTTCTATTTTTTAAGTTATATATATATATATATATATATATATATATATATATATATATATATATATATATATATATATATATATATATATATATATATATATATATATATATGTATATATAAATATATATATATATATATATATATATATATATATATATATATATATATATATATATATATATATATATATATATATACATACATATATATATATATATATATATATATATATATATATATATATATATATATATATATATATATATAGGGACGTGATGGCATGATTGGTAGGTTGTTGTTGGTCGGTTGTTTATAAGGCGTTATTGGAAGTTAGTGAATCCTTGCTTAACCGAAGACCCGACGTGTTCGTTAAAGGCGGCTGGAGTAGATTAAATAAGTCGTAATCGCTATGTCTTTCAAGTGAAATAATACCTATGGGAGTGGCAGACCAAGTATTGTGGGTCTTCTGCTTGGTTCCTGCTTCAAAATCACGAGAATTCCACCCGGCTGCTTCTATTTAACTAGTAGAGCCCAACTTAGAGCTAGATATAGGGAAGCATGTGTGCTGGTGCAACAACAACTAAAGGAGTATAACATTTTCCAAAATGAGTCTGCTATACGTTGATTAATATTTTCCTGCTGATCAACAAAAACGAATGGCATTATATATTTAGCACATATTCCAGCTAAAACTATTACAGACATGGGTCATTAATTCCATTCAACAATGCCGGCATATCCACCAATTTCCAGAGCCTCCGAAGAAGTCCAACCTCTTCGGAGGCTCCGGCAACCATCTTCCATGGTTAAGGAAGCTCGCGATTTGGACCAGCCGAGCACAGTAACTTTTGTTGATGCTAACGCAGCCGCCCGACGTAGAATTTCCATCCAACAATTCAGTAAGCCATCCATCCCAGACCTTAATTGCCCCAGAAATCTATCTTCAATAATAGCCAGACTTCGAACAGGCCATTTCAAAGGCATGAAAATAGAACCTGATAACACAAGATCCTATACATCCTGCAGAAACTGTCCAGATTCTGAACTTTCACCAGACCCTATTTTTGACTGCCAAGCAATCATTAGATCCCTGTTTCAACTTGGCGGACCACCTCAAGAGATTCTCTACAGACTCTAGGCCCCGGAACTGGTGGCCCTCATACAGAAAACTTTCGGCACAATCTAGGACACGACAACAACAACAACAATGCCAGCATATCCACCAATTTCTATTTACCAAACTCTATCATGCAAGCTTGTTCAATCGAGAGCAATTTTTTATTTCTTATAACAAATATTTACTTCTGATCACTTGAATAGTTCTGTACACCATTGAAATATTCTACGTTTGTTTTAGGCCTTTTAAACTCTTTTATTTTGAGAAGGCGAAATCTCAATTCTTTTCCTGCAATCAAACGAACGACTTCTTAGTAGATCTTTATCTTGTTGACAGTTTTTCACATTAAAATCGTATGTTTGGCTCAATTTCTTTGATAATTTTTTGATTTCTTGAGGCACAACTGCATGATTTCTTCCATTACACAGATTCTGCTCCACATTTCCAATTGGTTAAGCTAAATTTCTATTTCTCTTCTGCATTTCCGATTGACAAAGGAGTAATTAAAGAATGTTACAACTTTTATTCCCCGCAACCAATGTTACCATCATGGCCGAAACTTTAAACTTTTTTGATAATATTAGAAAACGTTTGCTTAAGCACTTTCCCTAGATGAAGATTTTATTTTGGCTCTTTTTCTCCACATTATAATTTACTTTCAGCAGAAAGATTATTTACCATAATTGTATGCACCTTTAGCTTTCATACGGTTGTTTGTTTTCTTTCTAAGATTAATATTTAATATAAATAATTTTATAACTTCTGCGCTGCATAAAGATATTTAGCTTAAATGTTCTCTCAAATTATTTCTTAAAATTAAAGATAAAAGTGTCCTAAAGTCTGTGCATTCAAACATTTCTATATCTTACAATTACTTTTTTTAAGTTGTGAAATTATTTTATGTAAACCATTAAAATATAAATTTTTAAAAGCTAATTTTCGTAATTTTTTATTTGTCATTACATGATCTCGTTTTACAGATGACAACTAATTTGACTAGAACTAATGGTGTAAAATGAATTCAGGATCGTTACAAACATTTGCACTCGAGATAGGGTTGAATCCACTAGCTAAATGTCCCAAATTTATATTGACAGTTAATTAAAACATGCTAAAAAATTTCGGTAAAAACTGTTTTCAAAAATATTTCTGTATATTATGTTTACCATCACGTTTGACAGATGCATATATTTAATATGTCCTAGTTTCGCAATTGCTAAACGCATTCTCCTTATGCATTATATTCTCCTCTATGAGAAAAAATATTTATTTGAATTCAAATGTATTAATTTGACATTTAAAAATAATATTTACTTTCTTGATTGACTTGAATTCTTTAATTCTTTTCCAGTGCATGTTAACTACATGGTACCTGTCGGCAGATTTTCAACTTCATGTCTTTTCTCTCATCATGCTCATCGTTATTTTTAGGTAAATAACTTGCAAAACAAAACTATATCTAAGTTCTAAAACTTCAAAACTTTACTTCGATCTTATTGAAATTTAAGCAAAATTTTATGTATACATACTTAGTTTGAGATTCCTCAAATAAAAGTTTGGGGGATGTTTTCCCGATGAGAATTCCGCATCTTAATAATAATTTAAATATTTCATAAGTTAAATTCAATATACTTGTAAGAAATTGAATGGCTGCTTATATATATGTATATATATTGGGTATAAGAAAATATCAAATTAAATAAATACCTCTTTTTAATACCTCTTATTTAAATACCTCCTTTATTAGAATTTACAGTAAAATAATTTCCTTATGAGAATAATTACTCAAATCAATATCAATTATCTCTTTAGGAAATATTAAACTAATCTGTAGTTGCATATTATAAGTTCACCTTTTCTTCAGTTCTATTATTTATATGTGTACATTTGTATAATACTTGTCATAAAGTTGCTTTAAAAAGTGATCACAAAAAAACATTAATGTCCAACTCTTACATTAAATTTGAAAATTTTTATGAATAAAATAAGCATTTCTATTAAATAAATTATAAAATTATATTAAATTTGATTCCTGGATTACTTCACAATTTTATTGTTTACGTACCATAACCTATTAATTAATGCCTATAAATATTCATATAAAAGAATTCGTTTTTTTCATAAAATGAAAGATGTTTACATAATAGTAATAAAAAATGTACCTTTATATTTATATATAAATTAATTTATATATAAGTGTTTTATAGTTTTGTATTTATTATTTGTATATATATATATATATATATATATATATATATATATATATATATATATATATATATATATATATATATATATATATATATATATATATATATATATATATATATATATATATATATATATATATATATATATATATATATATATATATATATGTTAGGTAACTTTTTTTGATTGATTTGTTAAAATTCTCGAAATAAATTCTTTCAAAGAGAATAGATTTCGTTTTTTGTAAGAAAAATTAAGATATTTCACAATATTTTTATAAAGGTAGTAATTAAGTTTTTTTTAATATTTAGAAACAAATTAATTATGTCAGTGTGATAGTTGTATCACAAATAATTATTTTGTTTGTAAATAGATTATTAATTATTTTATTATTAAGATAGTTATTTATTTTATCATTAAGGAAATTTTTCTTCTGAATTATCGACAAGATGTTTCAAGCTACACTGGAATAATAATTTCCATTCTAAAAGAAAATTGTAAAGTGGTATATATAATAACAAAGATGCTGTTTAACCAAGGAAGGCACATTTAACTTATAATGAATCTATCACTACGTTAATTAATTAATTTATAAGAACAATTCTCAAATACTGAAAAATTAAAATAGTATTATATCAATTATATTTTTCTTTAATTTCTTTTGATAGCATAGCAAACTGCATAAATGCAGCTATGAAAAGCAATATAATGTTCAAAAATAAATTCAAATGTCTGATATGTTTTAAAGGCATTCTTTTTTATACACATTATTCTTAGCAATTGAAATTTAATTTATACTGTATAGCAATATGTTATAAACTTTCCATTGTTCAATTGATTCGTTAAGAAAACTTGAAATTTGTATTTTTCGTGGTTCAAAGGTTTGCAAAGGTAGGCCTGTCCTTGTTGTTCACTTGCATTATACTTTCTTGCGCAGCCGTTGGAATTGAAACCCTGATCCAGAACTTATCTGCAACCATGCTTCTTTCATCAGTAGATAACCAGTATGTAATTCATTATTATTTTACGTACATATTTATTGTTATTTTTACAAATGTTGTTATTTAATTAGAGAAGGGGACAAATTATATAATTGTTTTTGAAACAATATAATCCTGACGTATGATTCAACTTTCTTGAAGTTTAGAATGCATATTCAACTATTTTAACTGCCTGTAAAATTAACGCATTTAAATGATTAAATTTTCAACGCTAAAGATTCTTAACTTTGATCAAGAGAAACTTTTCTCTGGCATAACCAATCCTAAACAAAACAGAAATTTCTGATGATTTATCTTTTTCCGTAGTTGGTATCGCTACTGTATTTTGGAAATGTAATGATAATGTCTATCAACGTTGCTAGAGCCCTTATAACGCTAACTGAAGGATTTTATGAATACAATCGCACATTCGGAATGGGTTAAATTACTTATGTCAATCTATTGGCTGAGTATAATATGAAAATAACTATGAAAATGTACTAGGTTCGTGATTATTACAATAAGTCTTATTGTGGAAGTAAAGACACTAGAAACAAATGAAAGTGTTCAAATATAAAGCAAAATTGGATGATGTTTTGAATAACCTAAAGCCACACAATATTTTTATTCATCAATGAAACGCCCTATAATACCATCAATTATAGCTAGTACCTATGCCGCTATTCAGTAAGTCAGGATTATACTTCTGGTGACTATTAATCATTATTTAAAGGAAATATATGCGATGTATATTTCTTTTTTTAATTCCAAACTGTACTATTTTAAGACGTCCAAGAACCAGAACTTACAATTAGTCTTTATTTTACTCAAATGTATAGTTATTATTACTTCTAGTGTAATAAAGTGGGATTTAATCTTTTACGATATCAGTTTATCCCCATTAATTCTGAGGACAATATTATTAGTTCAACTACACTAAGATGACAATCTAAGGCCAATTTTATTACCTTCTATGGCACGTTAGAGAGATTTAATCAAATTTATAACATCCTAAGATGTGTTTGCATATATATATATATGACATGTGTTTGTAGGTTTGTAGTCATTTTTCGATAAGGTAATTTAAAATCTAATATGGATATCACTCTTTCAATAGCAGCTAACATGTTCATACTTTTATTGGTTATTTAAGTTACCAAGTGTTCATCAAAATTAAACATGTATCGAAAGAGTTGAAAAAATCGGGAATCAAAATACCGTAGATCGTAAATAAATACATTACCACAGTTACAATTTTTAGCTGTTAAACTAAATGGGTGTAAAATAGGTTGCTAAACTAAATATCATGATATCTTAAATTTTATTTACAGATTATTATTTTAAAAAATATATAAATGTGTAGACTCTTTGTTCATTGAAGTTCTACAGTTTATTGATTTGAGCAATCAACAAGTGAATGTTAACATTAATATTTCCTAAGTAATTGAATTTTTAATAATTTCATTATCTTATGATGTTATTTGTTGCTATATCAGTTAATTTATGTGTGTGTTTTTAACTATTAATTCTCAAAAAAATTATTTTATGAAATATCTAAGAGAGGAAATGTAAAAAAAAAATAACTATAACTTATTTTGATAATGACATTGACCTTTAATAATAAAATATAATTACCGTACTTTCCTGTATATAATCCGAGGAATTCCGCGGGTTATGTGTTAAAAAAGTTCCGAATTTCGCTTAGAATAAATAAGTAATTGCCGCCGCGGATAATCTGGCAAAACATATTTTTCATCAGAAAAGTTTACAATAAAGTTTTGAAAGAAATGACGTTTATGTTTCATAGCATAAATAACAGATGGCGCCAATACTCAGTTGACTTATTTTAACTATAATCAGCATTGTCCAATTACGTTCAAGACTCAGTTCAGTTCTGAATGGTTATTAAAGTTGTAACTCGTTATCGTGATTTTACATTCTGTCTTGAGCTGAATTTTTTTGCTCTGAAAACATTCAAATTCACATATTGTCATAGGGAAGTGAAAATTATTAAGTTACAGAGTAAATTTTAAATTAAATGCTATAATGAAGGCAAATGAAAAAAATTTCGACAAACGTGTAATGTAAAATGAAAAACAAAGCAGGAACGGTACAAAAGAAAAAAGTATTCCATGCGCAGTTAGAAAATAATCCATTTCTTTCATTTAACTATTAACGAAACAAATATAGTTTATTTTTAAAATAAGCCTAACCTCGTTTTAAAAGTTATTAAAATCTAAAAATCGATAAGTTTTACTAGAAACTTCTCGGACATTAATCGATGCCGTGCTTTCATCTCAGTTAATCGCACTTTGCGTTGAGGTGGATTCAAACAAATCTTCATCATTATAAATGTTTTTTCTGTAGAATTTATATTATATATTTAATTATAATGAATATATATTTATTTTATATTTGGCACTAAATTATCAGCAGTATAAATTTTCGACTATCCGTCAGAAAAATTGCCGCGGATTAAGCGACGCTTTTTTTTTTCTTTTGCTCGATTAAAGGGGCTTGCGGATAATAGGCCACTGCAGATTATATACAGGAAAATACGGTATTTTTTTTCTCATAATTTAGTTGACGCCATATTCTTCAACAAATGTCATACGAAGTTAATTATAACCTTATGTATGATTTTATGATTTTTCAGGAGAGTATTTGAAGGTCTTAATCACATTCACGTTTATACAATGACGCATTTAGGGCCCCATTGTATAGGAATGGTTCTTGGATATTATATATACAAATATAGAGAAAAGAAATTGAATAAGGTAAAGTAAAATGATTAAACAGTACACTTTCTAACTATTCATTTTAACTTGTATAATGCAATTGCGTGTATATGAGTTTGTTTAATAAATTTGAAGCTTATAACTTCTCATAAGTATAAATAATGTAATCTGACTTGTTTGAATTGGATGTTAATCCTGGGATAAGTGATTGGCGTGTTTGCTTACTCCCATTTTTAAAATCTTGATTAAAATACAAAAAATTCTCAATTATCTTTAGTTAAATTAATAATTTCACCAATAACTTTTGACTCGAATGTAGGCAGTAATTGTAATTTAAGTATAACGCAAAGAAAAATGGATAAGAATTAAGTTTTGAAGAATATATGCTGGTTATGTTATTTAATTACTTTAAGTTCCATTATTTACAAAAGCGTTAATTAAATTCTTGTATGAGGTTTAGTATTTTCCAGATGTGCTTTTATACAATTAACTCATCTCTCTCAAGGGTTAATCAAACTAAAAATTCTTGACAGCAACGAAACGTAGTTCGATTTAGATAGTAAGAAAATTGCTTTCACTTATAGTTGATAAATTACGAAATTTTACATACACAAACATCAAAATTCTACCTTCCTTTGGAAAGTCTCAATCAATTCAGTAGCTTTGATATATTATATTTTTTATTACGATACATATAATTTTTACTCGAAAGAAATTATTTTCTAAAGTAATTAGTAGCAAAATTTTTAAAGTGGTAAAAAATATTTGTCCAATAGATAAAAAAATAAGTTCTTTGTTATTCATTTAATTTTACATATACATAAGTAATTTTCATACACATGAAGTTTTATTGTTTTTATTTTTTATCCGTTTAATATAATTTTAGTGTTGTAATTAATAATATATCTTGCATAAGAGGAATAGCACTTAAGTAAATTTAAAAAAAAAAAACTTTTAACTTGGAAAAATAACAATAAATTTGAAGACTCAATTTTTCCCTACCTGGACAGTAAATCATTTTTAAATAACGCCAAAATGTAACGAAATTCTTTTGTTTTTTCGCTGTTTGACGTTCAGCAATTTTTCTTACAGTTTAAATACATAAATTGCTAAAATAGGAAATTGCGAATCAGTTTGATTTTGCATTATTTCGATATCACATCTAAATTTTAATTGGTTTTCAATAGTGATTAACTTTGTATATACAAGGATATCTCCTTATGAATAAAAAAACTCAGAAATAGCTCATTATTTTTGTATTGAATATTTAAAACCACTTGAAAAACTATTATTAAAAATTTGCCACGAGATATGTTTCCAGATAAGAAAGCATGGAACTCTGATTGTTAATTAATTAAATCTAGAATATGTTAGACAAGGGCATGTGAGCAAGAAATGTTTAGGTTTTAATAATAGTAAATTGCAGCATTACATGAATAATTTTTAGCTCTAAGTATTTAACTATATCTAAACCGGTAAATCCGTTAAAAATAATTGCGACAGCATAATCCTATATGTGAATGCCTTGAAATTTTAATATGAAAACTTCACAAATTATTTTATATTCTCTTTTAATTTCTCTTTTTTATATTTTTTAAATTCTCTTTTTTATATTTGTTAATTTATATATTCTTGTTTATAAGGAACATATGTTTTCCAATGTTAGTTTTGATAATTTCTTTTAGTGGGTTGTTGTTGGAGGGTGGTGCGCTAGTATAGCTCTGAGTTTGTCAGCCATTCTAGGTATTCATCGTTTTGCTACTGGAGAAGAGACGTCCGACACTTTGAGCATTCTGTATGCTTCTGTTCATCGCTCTGTGTATGCCCTAGGTGTTGCATGGGTTGCATTCGCCTGTATTACTGGATATGGCGGTAAGACTTACTTTTTCTGAGAGAGAGAAAATTAAAAATTTATCATTGCAGGAAATAACCTTTTATCATTTTTTATATTATATAAGATTTGAAAGATTAATCTTTGTATATTGGTAAGAGACTATTTTTCTTCCTAGTAAAATAATTTTTAACACTTAGCAATTCTCAGTAATATTTTTGTTTTCAATTATACCTTGCATTAGTTCAAAAGTTAATAGATTCTTATTCATTTATAATGTATAAAATACAAATCACTTTGTTCGCTTTCTATAAAAACATCTTTAACTTACCTAGAAATAGGAAACATGACTGTTTTTCTTAGTAATGAAAATAAGCATTATATTAAGGTGTGTAATAAAAGACTAATAGAATTAAATGAAATCCTTTTTGTTTGCTTTAACACATACTATATTGAAATTTTATATTTCCAATTTTCATTTCACAACATAAAGAAGTGAGTAAAAAGTTTTTCACAGTGATAAAATATGAAAGAAAGATGTCTAAGATCTTATAATGTACATTATAATTTGAATTTCTATCAAAGTTTTAAATGAGAGGAGAACCCTATACATTGATAACAATATATCTTTTGGGATTCTTTAATAATAATAGAAAGGTTTTTCTTTCTGAATTAAGATTTGAATTCCCAGATATTTTCGCTAAATAAAAAAAATAACTGTCAATGATATTATTATAGAATATTTGCTATATCTATCTTCTGAACAAATTGATTTATTCTAATTAACCCTAGATTCCCGAATAAATTTTGTGTACGTAAAGAAATATATTGTGATTCAAGAAATTTACTTTGATTAAAAACATCATATTATATAATAATTTTTGCTTGGCTTTGATATAAATCAATCGATGAATCCATAAAATAGGAGCTCTTCGTTTATTTTGTCACTAAACCACTATAGCTGAACTCAGATTTTAATAATTTTCTCTCTCTCTCTCTTTCAATGTTATAAATTAAAAAACATATTCCTATCAGAACATTACATTGATATATACAAAGCAAGTCTTAAGAAGTGCATTCAGAAACATATAAATGTGATGAGTTAAAGTTCATATTTCTCACAAATAATGAGGAACAGAAGTGAAATTATGGGTAAATAATGAATTTAACCGACACACGCTATATATTCACAACAAAAAAGATGAATCCCATAAGAAAATTCATATTACACATAAATTTACTGTCTGTCTCAGACAACTGTAAGATGGATATTTTTTTATTATAGGTCCAGTGAATTCGTTACTGTCCTCCTCCATCCTGGCACCCCTCAGTAGATTGACATTCATGGTGTACCTTCTGCATCCTCTGGTCATCTGGACCCGACTGGGATCGCTCAGAGAGAGACCTGTTGCCACACATTATGATTTTGTAAGTTTATCGAATCATCGCGATATTAATTTCCAGTAGCTTTTGGCTAACGTGCTTAAAAAAAGCTTGAAAAATGCGCAGATTTCAAGAGCACGAAATATTTTTTACAAGTGACGAATTATTTGAATCTAAAATCCTTTGAGTTCTCTAGTTATTGGAAAATATAATCTAAATCTAAATTCTTTTTTATTAATATAAGAGAGACCAAAGCTAAAATACTATTAAGTGAAATTTCTATTGGGCTTACTTCTTGCGATTTACTTATTTTGAATAATTGTGATTTGATTTTTTTCTTTATAAAGGAATCATATTTCGTTTCTCTTAGTTCAAAGAAGAAAATAAAAGTAGATTAGGAGTAAATAAATAAAAACACGTATACATATCGCCAACAGAATATAGACTGTTCATAAATTTTAAGATCAACATAATTTATAAAATTTATTATTATAATATTCTTGGGCAGATTTGTTGACACTTTTCGATATATTTTCTTAATTTAAACATGCTATAAACTTTCTATATCAACATTCCTGCCTTTGTGTATAAAATCAAACTTAACTTACTCATCTACGAAGAAAGTCATTTTATCTGTATGACGCTGCTATTGTACTATTTTAAATATATGTTAATTTTAATTTAAAGTAAAATGAATATTAAGTAAATACTTTATATAACTCAACAATGTAAATACACTTAGAGATTTTTAAGGAAATAAAAATATATAGACCAAGTAGATATGCCCAAATCAGAAAATGTATTTAAAATATAGAAAAACTTTTCAATAGAAACAATATAAATCGTTTAAAATACGAAGAAATATTCAAACTAAGAAAGGGGTTAGGTTAAAATTTTAAAACAGGAAACTAAGGAAAAGTATTGAGAAAAAATTGAACTAGAATTTGTCCCTTGTCAAGAGAACTAAGGACAATTTGAAAAACGTTTCAAAGTCATTTGTTTACAAATTCAAAAGAATAAAAATAATACAAATAAGCTAGCGTACTAAATAAAAAGAAATAATAAACATTAAAAACGTAACTGAAAATAAATAAGTTAAAAAATGATAAAAACAAAAGTTTTAATAAATAGAAAACTATGAAATAATTAAACGCACACAGTGAAAAAGTTTTTTAAAAAATAATAAATATTAAAGAGGAATAATTAATAAATAAAAATTAAGGACATGAAGCAAACGCATACATGGTTTTACTGTGGTACTAGGGTAGGACAGGGATCTGCAACATTGCAGTGTATAAACTCTTAAAATGTATTAATTGGAAGAATTTCTCATAATATTTTTAATGGTATGATAAATGTTTTGCATTTGGCATAGGTTTAGTATGTAACCCTTAAAAAATGCTTTTCTCTTTGCTTTTAAATTCTTACGACAAAATAAAAGAGCATTTTCTAGAGCAAAATTGAGCAAGCAACATTATGATCTAAACATGCTTTAAATCTTATTAACATTACTACAAGACATACTGATGATAATAATGTATTAATAATAACATTAGTATACAACGAAATTTTCTGAAAAGCAGACTTGTTTGCCGGAAGTAATTCTTTCACTTTAACCACATAATTAGATAAAAACATATTTATCAGTCGTAATCTATAATACTCGTAAAAATCGTAATAATAAATAATGAATAAAAATGCATCTCTTTTTTCTGTAAGTAGTAATCATATAGATCCTATTACATTGGGATTCTGTAGGTTTTTTATCTCTACCATATGTGATAACATTTACTTCAATAAAATCAATTGATCTGATGAGGGAAAGGTCGGGAATCCTTAGCGCCGTTACATTATATTATTACTTGATGGTTTGCCGTCCACTTTGTCTAGTGGTCAACATGGCTAGGGAGGTCCTGAGTTTGAGTCCCAGTTCGGGCATGTATGTACTTTCTCTCTCTCTCTCTCTATCCTATCTTTGTCCTTTCTTTGTATGAATGGTTTGTGAATGGTTGCCTACCCTATAAACAGGTACCTATGCCATATGTGTACTGAGGAAGTCAGACTCCACACCAAAATATGGTTCATTTGGAAAAGTGGAGCAGCGCACCCTATATTGTCAGCAGAGAGTTAGCACAAGATAACAACAACAGCTTGATGGTTTATTCCTGCTTCAGCATGGTCATTAAACGTATATGATAAAATTTCAAATATCCGGTGAATATTTTCCATACAAGATGATTTTTCAATGATTGAATCATTTGCATATAACATGATCTCTGACAGAACAATTAAATGGCTTCAAAGAGAATATGACTTGAGGAATATCATACTTTATCTATAATTAAATCTAGCTCTATTGCTATTTACATTTTTCCTAAACTTTTTCTAACTTTCTTAAATCAAATCATTTGAATATCTTTTGATGTTTATGGAATATAGACTATTTTCGATGTCGAGCAGGGGGAATTCCTCTAGCTGATCCAGTGATCTTAAAATGGCAAGGCAGTCAAAAATGTGTCTTGATGTTAGTGAAATATTATCGTTATTAATGCAGAGACAGTAGGTTCTGTTGTCATCTCTCAGGATTTTCATATCTCGATAGTGACCGGTTCTAAGGCGAGTGACCTAAATCTGTGAATCTTTCTTTATGGTGTTTTCTCTTAGACGGTATCTTGTATTGCACACACATTGTCAAGAGTGAGTTTAAAGGTATTTCCCTCATTAAGTTGATCTGCCTCTTTTTCCAGGGATGCCAACGACCATTTCTAATATAAAATTTAATATTAACTGAATAACTTATGTTCTATTGTGTGATATGGGTCTCCAGATAATTAGGTCCCTTAGTTACCATCCATGTCCCATGTTGCTGTTGTTGTCGTATGTCAGCTACGCAGGCATTATAGGGTGCGCTGCTCCACTTTTCCAACTGAAGCATATTTAGGTGTGGAGTCCGACTTCCTCAGTACACACATGCCATAGGTACCCGTTTATAAGGTAGGCAACCATTCGAAACCCATTCATACAAGGAAAGGACGAAGACAGGATATAAATATAGAGAGAAAATACATCCATGCCCGAACCGGGATTCGAACCCAGGACCTCACTATCTGCTGTCAGATACGCTGACCACTACACAAGTTGGACGGCGTCCATGTCTCATAAGTTCATCAAATAATATTTAATCATTTAAAAACGAATCATTAGATATATATAAATAGTCTAGTATCCTTCATCACACACACACACACACACACACACACACACACACACACACACACACACACACACACACACACACACACACACACACACACACACACACACACACACACACACACACACACACACACACACACACACACACACACACACACACACACACACACACTAAACAGTTAATTCTAAATTCTAAAAACTTTAATCTAAACACACACACACACACACACACACATCTATATATATAGGAAGATAGATATTGTATGTACATAACAGGAAAAACTGAAGAATTTTCTTTTATTACTTCTTTATTTCCTCTTCTTTTCCTTTTTTATACTGATTAATCTATACTAACTTATTAATTTAGACTTGAAAGATTCTAAAAACAAAACAAATGTATTTATGAATATTTCCTATTTCTGTTCAAAAATTCAACATAATTAAGATGAAAGTGTATATTTCAAATTTTGAATTTTAAAAGAATAATTTCTTTTTAATTTTTGTTTAAACAAACCCTTAAATTTTAATTTTAAATTTATGCACTATACTAATAAAACTAATTACAGTCATGATAGTAACTCGGAAGAGGCAAGGAAAATATTCGCTAAGAATGCTTGAAAAGAAGTTTCAAAACTAACAAAAGTAATTGAAAAAATCCATTTTTCTGGATAATTAAGAATATGGGTTATTTCAAATAATAATAATTCCTAACTTACAAAAATAATAATTCATCAAAATTATTTAAATATGTTGACAGAAAGAAGAAGACAGAAATTGTAGAAACAATTGCTTTTTTTAAGCACTGAAAGCGGAAGTTACTTGGACAATATAGTTAAGAATTGTATTTTACCAAAACCAAATCAGCCAACAACCCATTCAAGAATAATGAGAAAATTTACACAACTGGAATTTATGTGTTTTCATTTCTATCAAAATCCATAGCATTTTAATCACGACAAAAACTTGTTAAATTATATTAATTCACTTTAAGTAGCAACTTTCAGTTATTTCCTATCATGGCAGTCATACATAGAAATAAATGTTTACTGTGATTGTCTTCTGTTTTGTACCAATGTATATTTTTATACTCTAGAATAAATATAATTAGATACATTTAGAAAGCCAAGCTTATTGAAAAGTATCTTATGTTTCTACAGTGTTGAAAAATTTTAGGCATGTTTACTCTGAACAATCAAACTTATTAAAAATGTTAAAGTATATAAAAAATATTCTCCTAGTATTTTTCTGTACTTTTTTATGCTATGTTCATTAGATTTATTATATCTCCACAGATCTATTCTTTCATGGCAAATTCAATGACTTCTTTCGCCTTGGCTGTTCCATTCTATCTACTATTAGAAGCTCCATTGTCCAACTTGGATAGGATGGTTTTCTCAAGAAGCAAGAAAGAACAGAATAGCGAAACAGATCCTAAAAAGCAAGATAAAGACAATATTTCAAGTGTCGAGAAGGCGGATTGGAATCAAATAGCACTTCCAAAGCAAGCTGATTCATCCGCGATTGTTAAAACTCGAATGTGAAAACTTTTCATTAATTATTCATTACGTAGAATGTTCATTGCGTAGATACTTCAAAACCAACAATTTTAATTCTGTTTGAATGTTTCTCACAAATCTGAATGTTGTCATTGGAGAACATTTGCCAAAGAACATTTAAAATTGTTTTAACTAATAGGATAGTTTTAATCCAAAGAACCTTTTGTTAAACTTCTCCTTTAAGTTTCGATATATTCCAACGATTTTAATTCATTTAAATGATTCTCTTCCCTTTCACGAGACTTTCAGCGGTGCATAAGTTTTCATTAGCTAGATTAAAACAGGTATTATTATTTTTAATTATATATGTGTCACATTCATAATGAAGCATTTATATTTGTGTGGAGTTATAGAATAAATATATATATTATAATTTTTAAGAAAATATTTTGAAAAAATGCTTAAGTGAATCATACAGGAATTGATATTTATGTAAAGCACTATTTCATTAAGAATGTTTCGAAGTATATCTTTTTTTTTTTTTTTAATAACGGCGGGCACTTGGGTGACTAACCCTTTGCCACAACAAGGCCGGAAACTGCTACTCATTTGTCGTTACCCAGCGGGCACCTGTGAACCAAGTCACGGAGGCGAGTAGCATTACCCGCGTCATACCACCACAGACCCGTTTATAGGGCGGGCCACATTCATACATCAACACACAAGAAAGGACAGAGAAACACGGAGAGATAGTAACATCCATGCCCGAACCGGGATTCGAACCCGGGACCCACAGCTCAAGAGTCAAGAACGCTAACCACTCAGCCATTGGTCGGCTCTCCATGTATATCTTGAAAAGTTTTGCATCTGTTAGCAGTGAAATATTCTTTCAATGCTATTTTTAAATGTATATTTTTATTATATATTGTGGGGTATTGCAATATTGTATAATTTCATTCAGGTTTGCTAATGAAAGAAAGAATTAAATTTACGTGTAAATTTTTCATTTGAAATAGCAAAATATTTGAGAAATTTGCATTGCTAAAATGCCGTTTGCCGAATAGTCATCATCAAAACTAGAATCTAATTAATTTTAATATTTACATTACTTATTATTTCACCGAAACTATGAAGTTTTATAATGTCACATTATGAATATGTTATGTTATATTTGCTAATATATGTACATATACTTGAAATTGAAAAAATCCATCAGAATAATTAAGATCATCTTCCTCCAGAAAAGATAATTTTCCAGTTAAGATTATCCATTTATGGATGGGCATTTGTGAAAAAAATTTGATATTTACATGTGTCATCTCTTTCTAGATTCGTGTCAGTATGGCCCACTTCTGATATAAAAAAGAAATCTCAATTTTTTTTTCTTAAAAGTATTTTTTAAACATTAGCTTGATGATAGAATATTGTCAATAAATCCTTGAATATTTTTTTGGATATTTCAAAGATATATTTAAAGAGAAATAAATGAATGAAACTTAATTTCATGCAAAATTCCAGATTAAGAAATAACAATAATTTTAGACAAATGGACTTTTTTCTGCCTTACTTAAAATAAAATAGTAAATGATCTACTAAATCTTCACTTGGTAAATGATCTACTAAATCTTCACTTGGTAAATGATCTACTGAATCTTCATTTAGTAATGATCTAATTCTAAATCATCTGTGAAATCATTAGCTTAATTTAATATAATAGAATCCGATATTCTGTGTAATATGCTTAAAAGAAAGAAGATTTTGACATTGTTCTATTAGTAAGATTGACTTCATTATGCTAACAATGTTCTCATTACAAATAAAAATATACAAATATCATACAAATGTTCAAATTTATACACGATGATTATGCAGTGTTTAATAAAGTTTGATTTCTGAATATTACGATCTCAAAAGGGTGTAGCGACAAGATTTCTTTAAATAACAAATATTTAGTTCAAGAACGTTCTACAAAAATGTATAACTTCATGAAATACCACCCGTAAACAAAATTACACCATTATCCTCATCGGTAAGAGGTTGTTTGAGAAATATAGATTTTGAAATAATCCCTCAATCTATAATTTATTTCTTCCAGAAAAACTTGGTCCATGACTGTGCAAGAATTCAATGTCAATTTAGAGTAAAATCTTCATGAGAAAATTATACCATCCAAGAATATTTTTTTTTTTTCAAAAACTGATTGATTGCTATTTTGTAAGGCATTCTTTCTGTATTTCCCCTAAGGGTTCAACGTTTTTATGACATGATTTTTTTATGAAACAGCATATATACCTTTAAACCTCTTAAGACATAAAAATAGTTGAGAAATTCTCAAAAATTACTCCTTTTTTCTTGATATATTAATCTGTCTACAGATTTATAGAGTTTTATCGCTGCAATTATTGCTTTAATTTTATTAAGGCACGATTTCGGAAGCATTTCGTGTAAATTATTGCTACGATTCAAACTTTTTACAGTGTTTATATCTTCAAATTTCATATTAATTACTGAAATTAATTTCTTTGGTTTCTTTATGTTTTTATAAAAAAAAATCATTCATAAAAAGAACATTTTTTTCTCATTCAACACATAAATAGAACTCGACCTTTTCTGATTTATATATGTGTTTTATTACACAGTCATCTAAAAAGCATGTCTCATATATAAAATTTTATTTCACTGTGAATTTGAATTGGTCATTTTTAATTATTAATATTCATCTAAATAAATAAAATAAATACTTGAAAGATGAAATGAAAAAAATTTAACTAAGGACATACTCACGGCAATTAAAAAATATATTAATATTAAACTCGGAAAATGTTATTGAATTTTTTAGATAACAGAATGTTATTCATTTTTAAACAAAATTATTCTTAATTCTTTTGTATTCAAATTATAAATATTTAGAATTTATTTATAATACTAGCTATATACTTAACATAATTTACTGTTATATCATTGTTACACTTTTTTAAGTAGTTTTCTTATTTAGTGTTTTGACTATTACATTATTATTGTCTAAAATTCTATGTTATTAATATCTTAATTAATTTATCATATAGATTGGAAATAATAATCTTTAAATTATCTTGCATCAAAAGTTTGGAAAACGAATTTTAAGTGAATGCAAAAATCTGGGAGAATAATTGCATTTTATGAAATAACATTTTTATAAATCATTCTCTGCATTCTATAACTTTTTCGTTGTGAAATGATTTATTTAACTGTTAAGAAAGTAAATATTTTTCACGAAAATGTAAAGAGATTTCACTGTTCATTTGAATTTTGTTTCTATTGTTTTATATCCTTCCGGATTTTTTAACAAATAGCTTCGATTAAATAAATAATTTTTTTCTTTAAGTATTTTTTTAAATATTTCTGTTAATGGGAAAATAGATACTTGGATACCTTTTTAAATGTATATTGTTTCAATTTCTTTTCTATTTTCATTTCGTATATTGTTAAATTATTTTTAATTGTGTGTATCACTTTACTTGATACTTATGTATTGTTTTTCAATTTAATACTTTCCATTTGTAAATAGTTACGCACATCTTTGAATCTCTTTCAATAAAGTTATTTCAAATCTCATTTATCATTTGATGTTCATTATGAATGGATTAAATTATATTTTAAAATATTTACCGAGTTTTAAAATGTTTTTAAAATACATTTCTTATACCCATTGCTATGAATAAAATTCATTGATTAAATTATTAATTAAAGGAAAAAGTTTACAATGAATACATTAAATAACATTCACATAATTTTACAATTAAAATGAAACTCATACATTGAATCTATGTTAAAAATGATAACCTAAGATATACGATTGATTAGTTTGATTAGTTTTCTAAATTTTATTAATTTTTTGCCCTCCAAATATTACTGATAGATGAATGATCAGAGATATGGCTTTCAATTCACCAGTTGGTAGGTTCAATTCTTTCTTCCATTGTGTCATACTGATAGCTGAATTGTTAGCTATTTTGCCTTAGGCTCAAGAGTTCCTGAGTTAGAATCTCACCTAAAGTTTGGATATTTGTAGTGGTTCAGAATGTACTTTAAATCGTAATCCAGGTCTAATTAGCCCTAGTGCGCAAGAAATGAACGTTGATTTACAAACAAAAATAAATCTTGATGCTTGAAATAATTCAGAATCCACTTTAACTCATAGATCTCTATCTTATCAATCATTAGATCTATACAAAGGCTAATTTGAAGACGATTTAATAGTATAAAGTGGATACTGAATGCTCTTAGAATCATTAAATTAATGCTAACTGTGATTAAGTGATAAGATCATGTTCTTTTGCTATGCTGGATTTGAATCCTACTACTGTTGAACCGGACATTATAGGCATTATAAAAACTCACATTGGATCTTCTTTATGTCACATTTAAAATCTATATCATGTTTAAGCATTTTATCCATAATCCACAATAGAATGTCCACAATGATAAGCTTTATTTTTTTGAGAAATTATCCATGTTGGATTCAATAAAATATTTCTTTTTAAATCAATTTTATTTTTCATCGAAAGTTGATCAAATACGCTTTATATTGTGGTCCACAATAATTAAAATATTTTATATAGTAAAATAAAAATTAGCATTCTAACAGAACTGATCTCTCTCTCTCACACACAAATCATTATAAATACCATAAATAACCACATTCGTTATAAAGACAGCCAAAATGAATGAAAATTTGTGTATGTTCACTCAATAGAACACCGTTTATGGAACCGCTTTTAATTTGACCTCTCCGTAGCTATTTGACTTAATATAGCATTATTTAATCAAAAATTCTATTACTTAATATACATTTTTTATATCAATAAATTCTAAATACAGAGGTTTTCAAAATGAATACTTTCATCTCAAGTTATAGATAATAATTTTAAAAAAATTATAATTCTACTTTTTAAACTAAGAGAATACTATAACAAACTGATATACCACCCAAACACTATGACATTTGGATCAGCAAGTTTGCCAATTTTTATTTTAACAAAATGTTCTATTTATTTTGAAATGAAATTATTTTCATTTGTACAACATTTCAGTCAATAAAATATCTTATGAAATGCTTAGTTTAAACTAATGCAGAATTGTTGCTGTCTGAATTTTAAAAAATAGGAACTTTATATCCATGAGATTCTAACTATAGAAAAATGTCCTTTTAGTTTTAAAACTTCTAATTTTGATAAGAAATTCGAAGTGTGTAGATAATTTCCATTACAAAGCTGAGAATTTATTTGAATTTTTTATTATTCTTCAATTGCTTAAAACTAATCACTTTATAGAAACCATTAATGGGTTGAATCATTACTGATCATTTTTATGAATAAAATTTATTAAATAACTAGAACTTATCCATTATTACTTATAGAAGCACACAAACTTTTAAGTCTCAGTCCTTTATTAAATAGTTCCTTAAAAAAATACTTATTAATTATGATTTTCATTTTTAAATTCGACGAAAGCAATGAATTCAAAAGAATTATGATTATCATAATTAGGTTATGGAAAGTTTGAAAAACTGTGAAACAATTTATTTATAAAGTTCTGCCTATATTTAAGCACTAAGTTACAAAAACGAAGTAATATAGTGACAAACGCAACTTTAATAACTTTAGACTCTATATTACATATAAAGACACTAACGAGACAAGCCTACTATCCTCCAAATCACTTGGCTTGGTTCACAATGCTGATTTATATCCTGAAATGAAATATCACATAAGATATACTAAAAATCAAATTTCCTTAAAATTACCATTTATAAGACCTCTTAGCTCGAAAACATTTCACTAGAAAAAACATGCATGGAATATAATTCAATATTGATAACTTGTCAAAAAGCCATTGTTGACCAAGTAGACTTATAACATGATTTTAGAGCTCTGTTGTCGATGAGCAGAGTACATAAAAACTGTCGATCCAGTAAAAGAGGTATCTTGGGGTTGAAGTAAACAGCGTAGATTGTCTAGATTTAAAAAAATGATTGTGAAAATTTAGATTGTCCATCACAAATATGCATTGTAATGTTATGAAGGATTATCTAGAATCTGTGAATATAGAATACTTTATCGTGTTAGATGGTTTCACGATGACTCAAAACGCTTAGTGCAATTCTGAATGAAACTGTGGATTTGTACTGCACAAGTCAGCCATCCCTTCAGCAATATGACATCGACATCTTCAGTTCTCTCCTGCCTATACATCATTGATGGACTGTCAAGGAAATAGCTCTTGAAACTGAGTTCAGTTGTTAAAGCTGTAGCAAATAACAAAAAATTGTAATGTGAGAAAAATTGCCAACCATTATATTGACCCATGAATGTGTTGAAATAGCTCTAGTATGATTTAGCTGTATCCATTTCAACAGATACTTCAATGACAAAGACGCATATTTGCAATACCTTATTTTCATTGATTTAAGGTATACTCAAGCCTACGAATTTGAATTTAAGCATCAATCTAAGGCAGCGATTCTCAACCTCTTACTTTGTTGTGGCACACTTTTAACGAATTTAAAATTTGATGGCACACAAAGAAAAAGATAAGTTTAAAAGTAGCTTAACTATTTATAAGTTACTGTGTAAAATAGTGTACAATAATAAATTTGAAGGTAAAATAAAATAATATAATGTGTACAGTACGTTTATTACTTTACTCGTAATAAAAAAAAACATTTTTAAGAATTTGGCGACACCCAAAAATATCTCGGCACAGTCAGTGGTTGAGAATTACTGATCCAAGGAATTGCGCTGACTCGGTTCCCCACCGCTACCGAACTTTCATCAGAAACCCAATGGAGTGAAGGTCATGCTGATTGGCATACGACTACTGGGTTATCATTCTTACGCATGCTGTTCATCAAGGACAAACTGTGAACGCAAATAATTATTTGTAGTTTCTGTAGCACAACCTCTTCCTGTTTGTGTTGCATGATAACATTCGCTGTCTTGTTCCACAAGCTGCTGGTGATTTTTTTTTCGTCAGTAGTCTTGGAAGGTATTGTCGGAAAGGAGTTTTAGAGAAATTCAGTTCTTCTATGACCACCAACGAATCCTGTATTTTTTAAAGTGAGGATATCTTAAGAATAGG
This sequence comes from Latrodectus hesperus, assembly GCA_037975125.1. NCBI lineage: Eukaryota > Metazoa > Arthropoda > Arachnida > Araneae > Theridiidae > Latrodectus > Latrodectus hesperus. The sequence goes on along the minus strand of JAJQOW010000016.1, from coordinate 3,559,396 downwards.
ATGTGTTAACAAAAATACTTCTTAGATTGAAAAAAGTAGCATCACATATACTAAGGTTATTTGGAGGAAATCTAGTTCCTATTTAACAACCTCCGTGGCACTTACAAGAGTAATGTAGAAATAATGAGATGGAACAAAGAGAACCTTTGTGTTTCCATTATTGTATGAATCCACAATATATAGCGAATAAATACTTTATTTCAAATTAATGTATTTTGTCTCGAACACATATTTTTATTCACCGAAACATATATTAAATTTACTCTTAAATTTCTGTTTTCTGTAAATCTTGAAGACTCGCAGCTCAAAATGTTAATTTAACTAGGAATATTATCACTTCATATTGAAAAACAATTCACAATCATGCCTAACCATCACACCATTGTGTTTTAATATTATGTCTACCATCTACATATTATTTTTTTTAGAATTCTCAAATTTAATAATTGAGTTTTTTCAGTTGTTCTAAAATTATCAAATAAAAGTAGTCTGAATATATTACCTTTCGCTAAATTTTTATAGATTTTTTAAAATTAAATTATAATAATTTGTATTTAGATTAGTTTTCCATAAAATTTGATAAATAAATATTGAACTTATTTTTCCTTATAATGTTTTATTGTTATGAATAGATTTAAGCAATTTGTATAAATTGGTCTTACAGTCAAACAAATTAAATGTTTCATTATAACTCTATTATAGCAAAAAAAAGTGTTAAAAAATATGAAAAATATTAACAACTATGCAGATTGAAATTCTCAAAGAAACAATCTTCTGCTCTATTTATTATTGAATCCGTGTGATATGCTTTGATTTTAAGAAACATATAAATTTTGGTTAGGAGAATGCAGTAGAAAAGCACTTAACCAGAAAAAGCATGTGATATAAATAACAAAGTATTTTCAAGTACATTCAACTATAAATTTGTACGATAAATATACTGAATTAGTTTTAGTACATTGAAGAATTATTTCGAAAAAAATTACGTGCTGCTTTGTATAAATATCTATATATTTCTTTTTCGATATACTCTCATATTTTTTCATTCACTTTTTCAATATCCTAGAAATAGTTGGATTGAAGATAAAAGAAATTTTAAAAATATTAATATATTTTCACTACTCGTACTTTATTTCCCGTGCCAGAAATATGTCTAGAAAAATGGAAAGTATAAAATTAGTATAAAATATGGTTAGCTACATGTTTCTTTTAACATATATTTGAAAACAATAAGGATTTTTAAATTCAACAATAGGGAACTAAATTTCATTGGATTAGATATTTGTATTACCTAAATTAAAATTGAAATAGATTGAGCTATATCATCAAGAGTCTTAAATTTTACTCTGAATGATTTTATTTCATGATTTCTTTTCAGATATTTATTATAAATCACTGCTCTGTGTATGAAAGAATCAATCAACTACATGTAATTGGTGTTCAGTTAACAACTGTGTAAACAACAATAAAATATAAAGATATAGTATGTACAAAATGCATTTAATAAAAAATAAGATCAATATTTGTCTAATTACGAAGGGCTCATATAGAGAATACTTAAAATCAAACAATTCTGAAAACTAAAAGAGCTATTGCAGGCTTTTTAACTCATTAAATGCTGAAATTATGTAATGTATATTGTGAAAATGTAAATATTCAACAAAAAAAGATCGATTTACATTTATTTTAACTTCTCCCATTATATGTATGAGGACTTGAATATATATTTCAAAAGGATTGGAGATAATAAAGTATTTCCTCCCCCAATCAATTTCATTTCTATAGTGTATCTTAATTTCATTCACAGCTATCTTTTTCTCTTTCTTAAATCCAGAATGTTTACTTTCTTTTTTTTCGCAAGAAACATTAACATAATTGTCATGCAAAATTAAAATCAATCAGTAAGTATTAAAATCTATTGACAACTATTCAAAATAGAATACTTTTAAGTTATTAAATAAATTTAAGATTTTTCTTTGTGATTTGACTCTTTTTTAATAATAAATTAACTATTTGAATACATTTTCGTAAACAACGCAGTAAAATTTTTAATCTTTTACATATTCCAAAAATTAATTTCTATGATGTCATTTTTCAAATTCAATCATTTTGAATTCAGCTAAGACTTAAGTTATTATATTTTCATTATCTAGCTTATTCTCCCCAAGTTTATATAAAAAAAAGTTATCGAACAAACTTAATCGGTCAGGGAAAGTTTTTATAAGAAGTGAGTGAGAAATTCTACTTTTAGAGAAACAAAATAGAATTTTTTCACTCCATTCAGACAATTAAATGAATTTTTACAAAATGTTCTTAATTAGAATACTCTCATTTGTAGGGATAATTGAGAATTCTAGTCCAAGCAAATGGAAAAAAATTCTGAAGTATTTATTTTCCATCATGTATAACTGTGATCTATGTAAGCTTTTTCCTTTTAGTTGTGGTAAATACATTATCACTTCAGGTAAGGCATGGAAAATAGGGGTGGCTACTCTTCTTTCTCAGGGACTGAGCTACATATCCTATCTAATTTTATTCTTCAAGAAAAATCAGTTCGTTCCTTTAATAAAATGCCTGAAGTTTGATGAAAAACCTGAAGAGAAGGTGATTTATTTAATTTGTTGGCTATCAGTATCAGCACCCTTCTTACAATCACTATTTCCAATTATGTTACGCAGAAAAGACACATTTTACACTTTTGATCTTCCAATAAAGAATGTAAACATAATGCACGGTTTTAAAATTATAAGCTGTTTCTCATTGACAATCTTATACCCAGCTTTACCATATTTAATAACATTGCTATATTGTCGTGTTTGCTATCTACACTCTATTTGAATCAGGAAGCTTTATAGGTGTACCGAAAACCTGTCTCCATATTTGTTCAATATTATGACGCAAAGAAATTTACTCCAAATGGAAATGGAGATTGTTGAAGATCTTTTGAAGACGCAAGCTTTGTTCTCGTTTCCTATATTTCTAGTGTGTGCTACAAATGTAGGACAGATTTTCGTGATGATGTGTGTGTTAATTGCTTATTGAAGAAGCAGTGTAGTTTTAAGCATTCAAAGTTGTTTACCAATCTTTCATGCAACCGAGATGATGGTTGGTATTATATGGATGGCAAGCCAGGTGACAAGGATATAGATAATTTTAAAGACTCTTTTTGTAGAAAAATTGAACAAAGGACATTTTCTAATTCCGAAAGCAAAGATTACAATTTAGACAGACTTGTATGGATACCTACTTTTAGATTTTCAGCGCTTTGTTTTATTTACTTCAGCAGGAACACTCTTCTATCCTTTATTGGAAGTATTTTAACGTATGGCCTGCTTTTAATGAACATGAAGGAATAGATACAAGTTTCAGATGGCTTACACAAAATTATTCTCGTCATTCTTTTATTTTTTAAAATAGTAACCTATTGGGATACTTGCAAATGTATTTTATTTCACTTTAGCACACAAAAATACAATTAATTCTTACAAAATGTTTTTGAATATCTTTTTGCATTTACTTAATAATTTATGTAAATAAATACTATCTGGTGTAAGTACTTTTACATTAAATATTTTCTATATAGAAAAGTGTATTAATTTTTTCGTCACTTCTTAATAATTTCTTATTGTTAACTTCAAACTTTGGTTTGTTACTTTATTAAATTCCGATATATATATATATATATAATTTTTGTCCTCCAACGAAATTAGAAATTAGATATACATATATATACTATATATATATATATATATATATATATATATATATATATATATATATATATATATATATATATATATATATAATAAACAGGGTGTCCCAAAACGACCGCATAAACTCTGCACAGCTAGATTCCTCGTTGGGAGTACATAAAAACTGCCCAAAGAAGCGTCCCTGTACGATCCATAGTTTAAGAGAAAAATACGAAAAACAAAGTATGACGTCACTGCCGGTGTAAGAAAAAAAAAACACTTTATTGGACATATCAACAAAAGTATTTGCATATCTTTTCAGATGGTAATGTTTAAAACGTTCGCCGCGCATATTGCGTCATGCATGCGCACGCGCCATGGATCCTTGGTAATGGAAATGACTTTGGTTCCAACATGATGGGGCTTCAGCGCATTTCTGTGCTCCTGTACGTGGTTGGCTGGATATGGAATACCCCAGCAGCTGGATCAGACGTGAAGGTCTGGTTCTATGTCCGTCAGATCTTACACCGATGAATTTTTGCCTATGAGGCCATCTCAAGAAACTGGTGTATCGATACGTATTGCCAACACCAATAAACTTAGTTGCTCGTTTGCATGCTGCTTATACTTCGGTGGACCCCGCTATGTTGCAACGTTTAATGACAGCCATTCCACGCGTGCTCAAGCTTGCCTCGACATTCAAGGCGGACACTTTGAACATCTGCTTTAAATTGTGCATATGCTGCTGTTGATATGTTCAATAAAGTGTTTTTTCTTACACCGGCAGTGAACTCGAAAGATGGCTCGAAAATCGATGACAGAGTTGGAGCTGCAGCTATAATCTGTAGAGATACTAACATTATTAATATTTTAACTATGAGATTAAATAATGACGCTACAGTTTTTGAGGCAGAAGCCGTAGCCATTTTAGAAGTCATGAAACATGCAATAGATTCTCACATTTCAAAAATTCATATTCATTCCGATTCAAGATCTGTCTTAGAAGCCCTTTCATCGAATAAAGTAAATAATAAAACTATAATGGAGATCACATCAATTTACGAAAAATATAACAATAGATTCGCTTTTCACTGGGTTAAAGCTCACATCGGCATATACTTCAATGAAATCGCAGACAAGGAAGCGAAGACAGCCACAAACAAATCCGAAGTCACACATTCAGTTCCCTTCAGCAAACAACAGGTCACAACTTTACTACACAATAGTTCAATCGATATTTGGCAAAATAGATGGAGTACTTCAATTAAAACTCGTAGATTATATGAAATATATAGTAAGGTATCCATAAAACGACTAATTTCAAACTTCTATATAAATCAGATTATCACAGGTCATGGTATCTTTGGTGAATACCAAAACAGATTTCACAATAAGGATCCTAATTGCCCAAAAGATAACGAAATAGAAGCAGTAGAACACTTGATTTATGTTTGTAAAGAGTTTGAACACATCCGTAAGAAACATTTTCCAATTGGTTATAAAGACCGCACAATAAAAGAACTTATGCATCAGCCAAGATTTAAAGAGGGAATAAAGACAATTATTACAACAAGACTACAACAGCAACTGTCCATTGATAATCACACTCAGCTTTAATGTAATATAAACATTGAAACTCCTTTGTATGTAACAACATTTCGCAACGTTAATTAACACTATTGTTTATAGTTAATTACTATGTATAATCTTAATTTGTTCTGCCATTGTACAGGATACAAGTATTTTACGAGATGTAATTTTGATTTTGATTAATTGTGCTTGTGAATTAGATTTGTGTTGTTTTGTTTTGTTGTTTTGTTTTATGTACAAGTTGTATGTATTTATCTTTTGTATTAATAAAGGCAAGATGCCATATGATTTTGTCTTTCAGTTGGGGACTGGGTCTTGGTAGACCCTGGATGGTGGTTGTCGGGCTGCGGCAAATACTCGGCGGTGCCCGGGTTGTTGATGGACTTTGGCACCCGGCTCACACCTCTCGTTGTAGTGCTAGTATGGAAGTGGAGTGCCTATGGCTACTCGACAGCACATGGCCTCCTCGTCCTGGGTGGATTTCTCCAACGACGAGTTATCATTCTCACCATATACCTTCGGGTGGGGCGGTCTGGTTATTTCTGTTACACCGGCAGTGACGTCATAATTTGTTTTCCGTATTTTTCTCGTAAGCTATGGATCGTACAGGAACGCTTCTTTGGGCAGTTTTTATGTACTCTCAACGAGGTATCTAGCCGTGCAGAGTTTATGCGGTCGTTTTGGGACACCCTGTATATTCTTGTGTGTGTGTATATATATATATATATATATATATATATAATTTACAAATATTTTGTATAGTTACCAATATTCTAAAAAAATTTCATTTGAAAACAAATGAACAACTTTTTTGTGCGAGATATTGCTTGTATAAAGATATAAAGGTAATAGAATATAGTGAAATAAGAAATATTTACTTTAAATAATATAATTATTAACGTAAAAACATATTTTTTAAAGTAATAAAAGTTTCTTAACAGATAAAAACATTTAAAAGGAAAAAATAGTATTGTTTCCACTGTTATGGATGCCGAGTTTCTGCAAGTCAAACGTTGGTTCTGGTTATAAACTGTTAATGTATTGTCAATTTTCACGATTGTATTACTGTATTAGTCAATGTTTACAGTGCCACGGGAAGTAAATCTAATATGAGAAAAGTGAATACGATAGATAAACAAAAAAAAAACCATGCTCGATTATGTCATTTTTAATAACATTTTTTTTCCAGAAAATATCCAATTTTTAATTTAAAAGTTATCATGACAAAAAAATATTAAAGCAAAGATTTTCAAATTTTAATTAAAAATTCAAACAAATTAATGATATCTTTCTGATATTTACATAAAAATTTTCAGATAAGTAGATTTAATTTTTTTCTTCACTGTTTAAATGATATTTGCACAAATGTTAATTAAATAAGTTGGAAAGTAATAAGAAAAGTATATAATTAAACTGTAAGCATGAGTTTATATACCACGATAAAAGCATTTATATGTTTAATCGGTAAAATCCTTTTAAATAAAAGCATTTGTATACATTATCTCCCTCACGCTATCTTTTTGAATACTTAGGCATGATGCAAGATTCAAGAAATTTTAAATAATTAATAATTGAACCTTTGATTATGTCAGAGAAGTCTTTAGATTTATAAAATTCAATCTTTAGATCATGCTTAATCTTACGTAAGGGAAAGCAAAAATGAACAAAAACATTTAGCATAAAAGTTTCCGCCAACTTGAACTCAACTATAGTAATCTCACACTTTCTATAATATTAGATTAATAAAACTAATTGCATGTTCTCTTGTAGCAAAATTATATGTGAAATTGAATTGTTACTACTAATGCAGTTCTTAAACTACTAAAATTTTAAATAATTTATATTTTAATTTATTATCATAACTAGCAAAATTAAATTTTTGTTCATTTATTTTAATTAAATTTCAAAAAGCTGTCACTTATAATCATCAACAGATGGCAGCACTAAGTTATTAAAAATCTGAAAATAAAGGCGAATAAATTTTAATTTTTACTGGTAAAAAGTAAAACTACTTACAGAATTTATGCACGTGTTTTGAAAAATAAAATAAAATGGAATCGCGCGCTCGCAAAGAAATACCTATTCATTATTGGAGCGTTTAATCATAGCAGGGTATACATTTTTTAATACTTGGACACTTATGATTCATAAAAATGTATGCGCTGCTACATAGTTTTAAAATTAAAAATACAAAATTGTACATATGTGATTTTGTTCATTAATGCATAAAGTAATGGATAATTGAGTATCATATATTATTATCTCTTGGAAATTTAATTAATGGAAACACCATATATATATATATATATATATATATATATATATATATATATATATATATATATATATATATATATATATATATATATATATATATATATATATATATATATATATATATATATATATATATATATATATATATATATATATATATATATATATATATATATATATATATATATATATATATATATATATATATATATATATATATAAGGTATACTTGTAATCCATTTTAAGATTTCTTCATTTAAATAATTCTGCAATTGCTCATGAGATTAAGAGCTCATGAGATTATGAACTGATCCAGCAATACTTGAATTGCAAGGGCAAATTGAGGGTAGGCAACTCATAAAGTTTATTTCTCAAAAATCATTTCTTGCCTTTTTTTTCCTTTCCTTTTCAATTTTCTTTAAAAAATGTCCAATGATAATGTCCAATGATTTTCTTCTATCACAATTGTGCTGTTTTTTGGCATGAACTGGCAGAGAATATAACTTCGAAAATTTGGAACTCATTACCAAATTCTACAAATGCGTGTTACAGCATCCTAGTGGTTGAACACCGCTCTGCAGAACGAAGGTACTCGTGTCAGATCCCAGCCACTGTTAAAATGGGAGTAATGAGTGTTTTAAATTTTTCTTGCATGCGTCTGTCGGGGAAGGTACTTGCCAGTTTTCCAGGTTTCCTCTCTTGAAACAAGTGAATACGGCCCACTATCAATAAAAACTCTCCTCGTGAGTGAAGTCAAAATGCTTTAACAGTTATTTAGTTCGTTATGCTGCGTCAACTATATAAATGTAGGAGATAATTAGGTTCAGATGTTGAAAAAAAAATTCGTTTACGTAACAGAATAGCATTTTTCAATTTGTCACAAATAAATGGTCTTTACTTCAGGAATATCTTCGTATTTAGTTTGTTACGTAGGTGACATCCTGAAAATATTTATAATTAAGACATGTATTTGTCCATTTTTATTTTTATTTTCTTCTAAAAAGAAATTCGCCGCGTATTAGGAATGTAGTTTTAATTAATTATGTTTAATTATTGAAGACTGACAGTTAATTCAATTCATTTTAATGAAAAAATATGATAAATTTAATTTATTTTAAAATGTCTATTTTTTTGTAAACATTTTTATGTCTATTCTATTTTAATTGTGATTCCATGTTAATACAAAGGGGAAAAATTTTACAAAAATTTATTTTTTATGTTTTTTGTACGAAAAATGATTTATATATACGGTTATTGATTAGTTTACAAATTTTAATACAGTGCAAACAACTGATAAATCTGTTTATCATCAATAACTTTATTTTGATAAAAAAAATAGCGTTATTTCTCTGTATCTGCTTTATTTTCAGAGCTTATACGGAAATGTGTAAGCATGTGCAAAGCACATTTTTCGAGACAGCAAATTCTATTATGATGAATGAAGTTATTCATTTGTTTTTCTTATTGATGTTTTATAATATCAATTGTTATTTACTAATATTTAAATTATGAGATTATAGCGTTGGTTTTTCTAAACCCAGATGGTGTAGCTAAACCATCACCATAAAACCAAAAATCATTAAAAAGTCTAAAAATAAAATAGGATTCTCCAAAACCTCGTTCACAGTATAATCCAGACAGTCAAGAATATGCCATGAGGCTACAGTGAAACTGTTTAAAAATGATGTCCTATTTTATCAAATAATTTATCATTCTATTTTTACATGTAAGAAATGGAAGAAATTGAAATTTTTATCCCTGATAAAAAAATTGAGCAAGTATATAAATCTAAAATATTCTAAAAGTTTTAACCAATTATTTTCCCTTGAAAATATGTCTAAAAATTGGGGCGAATTCTATACGTCGATGTCTGGTTTTTAATTATATTCGTTTCTAAAAAAATTTTTTTATTCGAAATTTTGGGATATTTTTTTTTTGAGTGTGTAATATTACAGTTACGTAGTGTTCTGAGAGTGAGCATGCTCTGTCATCAAAGATCCCAGTGGGTTTGTGTTTAAACTTTAAGTTGTATTAGATAACGTCTTTTAAGTTGCTGTTGCACAAACATGCTTCTCTCTGCCTAGCCCTGAGTTGGACTCTACCAGTTTGGTGGTTTGTTTGTCGCTCAACGGTCATTTTTTGCACACGAGGGCTAATTAGACCGGGACATACAGTTTAAAGTGGATTCCGAACCACTACAAACATCCATGCCCAAGGTGGGATTCGAACCCACGAACTGTCTACCAGTTTAGTTTAAGCAGCCGGTTAGGATGTGGGTGATTTTAAAGCACAGAACAAGCAGAAGACCCCCAACACTTGGCCTGCCACCTTTAGAAGTATCATTTCCCTTGGAGGACATTGCGACAATGGCTAGTTTTAACGTAACCACAGCCACCATAAGTGAACACGATGGATCTTTGGTTAGGATCAGGATTCGAACTCACTACCTTCTGATAATGAGAGCGACACCCTAACCAACCAACCACCGCGGCGGCCTCAGCGACATTTAAATGTGGGAAATTTCTATTGTTCGATTTTCTTAAATTTAATGGTAAATTATAGGCTCAAAAATGAAGTCGGGATTTCAATAACATAACATGGAAACTACTTGTGATTGCATATACTCAAAAGAATAGAAAGAATGGAAAATTATTTAATTTTATAAATTCGTTATTGATACACGAAAATGAGAAAGTTTTGAACTTACACATGTTGAAAACATTGGCGAGGTTCATCTGTCTTTTGTTGTACCCTCTAATAAAACTGTAGATTCCAAATGTGCAAAGCATTTTACCATTAAAACTATAGGGGATAAAAAAACTCTATTATTGATAGTTATATAAAATCTTCTTCAGTAGAGTATTACTTTATATTTAAAATACTGTAAATTCATTATATGAAGATCAGTAATAAAATTTAATCTTTCAAAAATGTATATAAAAAAAGGGTGTGTCTTATATGGCGGCAAAAACAGTAATTTATTTTAATCATTATTCAATGTTAATTAAGAAAACTTTTATAAAGGGAAAAGAAAATGCAATCAATTCCAAATTAATTGCAAACTGACTTCATTATTAAATAAATAAACTTCAAAATCAAGTTTGAAATTTATTTTTAGAAATGCTCTACAATTTTTTAAAATTACTAAGCACTTTTAATAGTTTCAAAATATAATAGGTTGAATATTTCAGATCTGATATTATTTGCATAATTGTTTCTGGTTTCTCACACAATACGTGTTCCTAACATCTATAAGATATTCAGTCAAGGCACAGCGAGCTTGGCTTGTCCAAGTTTCATTAATAAAAGCATAAGATTTTCTCAGCCAAGGTATATGTATTATTTTTTTTTCTGATTTCCTATTTCTCTCTCACTATTTTATTTAAAAATAGAAACTATCCGAATCAAAAATTAAGTGCAATGAAATATGTTAAAAAAATTATGCATTCTTTTTGATTAGTATATTTAATGAGACAATTATGTTTTAGGGATTCTTCAACTAAAGTGCTTAATTCTGCGTGTGTGTGCTGGCATATTTTTATTAAATACATTTAGAGAAACTGTCTTTCTTATTAGAAAATTCAATTTGGCATTCAAAAATAATTTTAATTTTCTTACAAGGTTTATAAAATCTATGTAGAATGCTGACAATAGATGAAAAAAAAAGTTGTTACTTATAACACTTGGACAAGCCAAGCTCACTATACCGTTGGCTATGCGAATTTAAGTCTTTAGGGTGCGTATTTCGTTTAACCACAGAACCAGGAAGTTGAAAGTACTACTTTGCCCTAAGGCTCTTCCGATAGATGGCACCACCAGAGAATCCACTCCCTCAATTTTGACTTTGATCTGGAGGAGGAGGAAATTTCTTCCAGACCATTACACCCATGATAACTCCATAACGACCGACCACAGGACTTTCGATTCCACAGATTTAACGAGCACGTATATCGCATTACTTGGTGGGTCTTTGGCGGCATTGGAACTCAAACTCCACTCTTTTATACGACCCTAACTACTAGGCTATCTCAAACTCGAAAATAAGTAAATGAATATTAATAAACTTTAGCAGCAATAGCTAGAAAATGGAGCTTGTAAAAACGCTACCATTTATTTCTCGCTAAAAATTGCATATGAAAGCATACAATGTACGAAAATAAATCAAAAACGCACAGATTCTTTAAAGTTTATTCAACTTAGAACCACTACGCACAAATTTTAAAAAATTAATCATAATCAGATTTTTGAGACATCTTCATAAACTTCTTATATATGAAGTATAACTTGATTTCTTAATATTAAAAATCGTATGTATGTCGACATTGCATGTTGAAATGACAAATGTAATGCAAACGTAAAGAAATTGAAATTCAAAATTTTACTCACGCTCAGTTTAGTATTACAGTATGTGGTCTATACTAGACACTCTAATGCTAAACGCGTTGAGTTAATTAGCATGAGTTTTCTTCTTGCAGATAAAGGATGATTTCTTGTGATTGTGTCATAACTCACAAATTATTGCTTTTGAGTTTGTACCACAAAGAATGTTCCACATATTAAACTATTCATTTAAATATGGATAATGATGCCCCAATTTGATTTAGAGATTATTTTATTAGAAATATATTACAGCTTTTTAACTATGATTTAAATTTTAATTAGCATATCAAGTTTTGGTTTATAAATTCATCAATTCTACCAGATTGGTATTCAATATATAAAATTCTTTTTATTTTGAACGACTGAGACACTTTCGAGAACTAATGCATATTTCAATGAGAACAAATGGTCCCCAGATAGCAGTCTTCGTTGTTGTATCAGCAGAGAATCATCTGGGAAAACTTTCTATATATTGACAACACACTCTTCAATGCGTTTTTTACTATGCTTCCAACATGATGGACAGTTCCTTAACTGTTGTTAAAAGTTTCGATTAGATCTCTTCAAATGTTCCAACTTACCAAGAAGTGCTTAATATTACTGAGACTAGGATTCAGGGAACAAAACAATTGAGTTCATTCCTTCTTTTTTTTTTATTTTGTGATTGAGCTAGTTAAATAGAATAATGCTTCTTTGTTGAATTATTGTTCAAAAATAGGTTGTTAACAATTTCATACATTTGCACACACACATATTAATAGGGTTTAATAATATACATAGGCTTTAATTTTTCAAACCTCACTAACTAATGCTTGAGAAGCAGAGTTACATTAGTAATTGTGTAGCGCGCCAACTTTTTTTCTCTAGTGTAAATTAGTAATTGTGCAACGCAATGTGAATGTGAACTTCATTCAAATCAGTAAGTTCATTCCAAATACTTTGTCCTTCTTTTCGAATATATCGACATACACTCGCTTTAAAAAACAAAACTATTTGAATTTCTCCAGAAAAATCAATTTCCTTTTGCATAATAAAATATAAATATTGAATAATTATCATTATCTATACGAAAAATTGCAAAGAACCGGTAACAGCTTTTGGGCCATTAATGAACCCAGTTCTAGAAATCTATAGACTCAAAATGGTTTCATCCACTGTGTTCATAAGGCCAGACAACTTTTAAATCTCCCAATTAATGTTCAGGAAATCATTAAACTAGTAGACCCTCTATATCCCAGAGCCGTGCTGGCAGCCGAATGGTTAGCGCTCTTGCCTTCGATTCAACAGTTTGTGGGTTCGAATCCCACCTTGGGCATGGATGTTTGTAGTGGTTCGAAATCCACTTTAAGCCGTAAGTCCCGGTCTAATTAGCCCTAGTGTGCAAAAAATGACCGTTGAGCGACAAACAAACAAACAAACTATATCCCAGATTTTTAAATAAATCTAGATCTCCAAGACAAGCTGTTCAAAAATGACACTTCCCCAGATGTCTTGAGACAATGTGCTTTGGAAACCATTTTTAATTAATTTAAAAAGTTTGGTGTCTTCACACCTTCTTGTACTATTAGAATATTTTTAAATTTCAGACGAATAATTACTACGCAGTTGAATAATAGACTACAATTTGGGGAAATTGAAATGTTGTAAACAGAACCTGACGCATGCGTAGAAAGGACTTAAAAAATCCGAGCAACAAGTGATCTGTCTTAAATGAAGCAAATAATATTCTTGGGCTCACGATATCCTAGCAGCAGGATAGCGCCTTTTAGGTCAATGTGTCTTAGAATTGTCCCAGGCCCGTATAGGTCACAGCAAATTATAAAAAAAGTTATAAATTAGTTATCTATGGTTAAGGCATTTTACACAACGCATGCATTGTTTCTGTTAAAGTTTATTGATTTGCTTATAACTTAGTTTAGAAAAAGATAAAATCACTCTCTTTCAGTGATGTTTGCATTCATGTTTAATAACAGGTGGTACTAATTTGTTCAAACTGATTTTCTAAATGTAAACAAAATAGTAACAGTATTACCAAACTTTTTCTGAAAAGTGTATCAACTTTTATAATTGCTGAAATATTTTGAAAATGATTATTTTACGTTAGAAAACATTACTTAATATTATTGTCAAATGTTATTAAAAAAAAAGTGTTCATGAAACTATGCGTAACTATGATTATCTGTAAATTTAAAAAAGCAAGAGCAAATTATACTGAAAGAAAAGTAAAACTCTTTACAAACTGTAGGAATTATTTATATTGATATATAAAATAGAACAGTTGTTTAACAAGTATAAAAATTTCCTCTTTATGTCCGCAGTTATATTTTGGAACTCAAAACACTAAAAGAATAGTTTTACACAATGGAAAAAATCCTTAAGAAGAAAGAGCTTTTAAATTTAAACCAGTAAGAAAAGATATGTTAAAATGATAAACTGTACGTTATAAATTATATACATAAAATCTAAATTCATCAATCTAAACTTTCATGGGCTTTAATTACACTACATATTCAATTGCCCTATTAATTGTGTAAGTATCTCTCTCAATCGGTGTTTCCATCATGAAAAATAAGTCCTAAATAATCTTATCTTGAAATATCTCTACAAGCATAAAGTTATGAAGAACTTATGAAGTAAAATACGCAACATTAACGAGAATTAATACTCCAATGTTGTTATTGATTATTTCGTAGACAAGCCAAGTAGATGTTAAATGAATAAAATAAAGTATTAAAATAAATTTAATAAGCAAATGTAACACTCAACAAAGGGTAATTTTATTTTATGATTTAAGTAAGTAATCAGTTATATGTAAATAATCAAAAAGTAAATAATAATTTTCTGATTTAAGTATATAAATCAATTTCTTCTACATTTAATGCAAAATATGATTTTATACTCTTTTAGGGAAAATTACCAATTTTTTATAATTTACTAGGAAATATTTCACAGGATTATGAACTGATTCCAATATAAATTTCTACCAAATATAGCTTACAATACCTCTTTAGTCAGCGTTTCTCAAGCATAAGCGATCTAATTTTCAATCATAATTTTTATCACATACTATAATATGCATGTAATAATAATATATTTTGGATATTTAGTCACTAAATCTACATTAAGACCTTAGTTTTAAACCTTACAACTTACTGAGAACACGAAACTTTATTAGCAACACAGATCCATAGATTGACAAAACAAGAATCCGGTGTCTTTTCAATGAACGCCATGTCGGACATACTCGTGGTTTCGCAGAAGTTTCAATTTGATTCGAATATTATGGAATGTAGACAAGATGCCGCCGTAAATATGCTCAGAGCTGAGCGAATGTTTTATCGTAGGAAGAAGGAGAATGTTGGATAACGGCAGCTTAAATTCCAGACAGTGCTATTCGATTCGATCCTTCTATCCCTGTCAAATCTATAAAGAATGTGCATATTATATATGTTTTCCAGATATTTGTAATTCTCCTTATTAAATATTCATGTCAGAGGATTTATGAAAAAACAGGATAATTTTTTTAAATGGACTTAATCGAGTATTATATGATAGCCAAGCATCATTAAATATACAGACGAGTGTGGTTCCAAAAATAAAATCAAGAAAATATTCTCAATAATAATTAAATTTTGGATTTATCATTACAGGAGTAAATAAAGAATAAAGACTCCTTTAATTGATTTCATTGATGGCAAATGGCAAGAAAGCTAATACATTTAAATGATATTAGAAAATGTGTTTTCTCATTGTTACTTAAATTTATGACCTTTCATGCCATATGCCGTGAAAGAAATTGTGCATCAACATTATACGCCAACAAACCCAGAGAATTCTTAGAGTTAAAATTAAAATCATAAGAGAGAAAAGCAAAAATACATTTTTTAAAATTGTCTCCTGTGAAAGGAAAAACTGTAATTACCACTTAAAAATTTTCTTTTAAAATTGGCAGATGTAAAAAACCTAACACCATTGGAGATGATCTTACTTTGCCAGCAACAACTGAGATCTTAGAAACTATGTTCGACGATAATTCCACATAAATTTGGTGTAGACAACTCCTTCACAATCGTAAAAAACAATAGCCATAACCTTACCCGCTAATGGGGTAACTTTCGATTTTGTTCTCACGGGCCATGATGTGTGTCTCCATTCCATCCAAACTTGTTTCATTTGTTGAGTGAAGTAATGCATCCAAGTCTTATCATATGACCTGGATGCTTAAGAAATCATTGCCTTCCTCAGAATAAATTATCGAAGGAGTTTCAGGGAAAAGTTGCAAATCTTGTTTCTTTGTGTTCGGAACTCAAAGAATAAAGAACCTAACTTGAACACAATTTAAGATTATCCATATTGTAACAGATATTTGGAAATATTTGTTGGCAGGGAATGATCACTAAAAAACAGATATTTCCAAATGCTGCGCAATGCATGTGATGCTCACTTTGCGATTGCTTAGAATAATGTCTTCCATATGCTCTACCATGTTCGATGAGTTACCCGTTATTGGTCTCCCCTGTTTCCTCATTGGTTAAGAATGTGTGTTATCGCTCAAAATATTTCAAAATGGCTGGACATGACTTGGCACGCTTTCCATACACTGTGTAAATTTTACAATGAATCTCCGTACTCGTTATACATTTTGCCCACAAAAAACCAACAGTTCAGCGAGCTTCAATGCTAGTTTCAAGCTACGCGCTATTTTTTATTACAACGCAACAAACAGCTCAAGCACAATCCGAATAATTGTTACAGTTGGAAGCCGTGGAACACATTATTGTCTGTGTAAGCTTCGCTCTTCTTTCGCAATGATGCCATCTCTGGAGGTACAAATATAACTTATTTTGTAACTCTCTATGTAGACATGAACATACAAATTTACTTTAACGAGAAAGAAAATCCACAGCATAGAACTGTTTAAATTATCTATTGCATATTTAAATATGTTTCACCATTTGTTTTCAAAGAATGGCTTAAAATATTATGTTTTTATATAAATACTGATTTAATTTTTTCCTTTCTCTTACTGATATATAAAACAAACTAATCTTTTTGGAAGAAGAAAATTTTCAGTTTTACTAGAAAGAAATATTTTAAATAAAAGTTTGATTATTGGGAAAATTTTCTAATTTTCTTATTATTGTCAAATTGGCAAATATTATAAATACATATTTAATAATTTTAATATATAGAAATTAATTTGTTAAATGTGTGTAGTAACCTAAAATTCAAAATATGAAGTACATAACAAATGACTTTGCTATTGTAATTTTAACATTGATACTGAGAAGTCTTCAGTTTTCATTAGAACGTAATTTACAAATCATTTTAAAATAAAAATAAACTTCTTGCAAAAAAAATGTAGAAAGAAGAATTTTCGTTAAAAAATGACGGTCGTTTACTTTTATCTTCCCTGATATCGTAATATTCTACATAGAAAAACATTCCAGCATAATTAGGAAAAGTTATTTTTTATCATCGTATTATAATTTAATAAGCGTTATTATACCATGTTTGTTCTTATTAACGATGATTTTTATTATTTTGTTATTTATTTTTGATATTAAGATTATGAATACATAAAAGGAAAATATTATAATATTATGTTTTACAAGTATTTGAAATTCTTATTGAATTAATAATTTCTCAATTCAAATTATTGTACTTTTATTAATCAAACATTCAAAAAATTGTTTTCTCGTTAGACCATTTAAAAATTAATCATGATCTCTACTGGAAAGAAAAAGTAACTGTTTTATGGTTTTCAAAAAACTAAATAAATAAAAAAAATTACGCTTCAGTGAATTTGTATGGAAAATAAAGATGGGAGTAAAATAGACAAAAGTTACAGCTGGAAGTATTTTATTAGCTATGCAGTTAAAAAATATATTTTTTTAAAACTATATACCTAAAGTTAATATATTTTTCCTATATGAGTTGCAAAAAATTTTAAAATATTTATTTTGCAAGAAAAACACAAAACAAAATCTGCAATAATAGCAACAAAAATAATATAAAATTAGCGATTTTCTTGGTTGTGTAGTTTTAGATCTAATCAACCCAACACACATTTTCTTAAGTTTAATTAAACTTAGATAATCATTGATAATATTAAAAAATGTCTTAATATAACAAGGATTATTAAAACATTTATTGACTAAATTAATCGAACCTTTTTTTTTAAATTTTAACATATTTATATAATATTATAATAGACATAGTCTTTGAAAGAAGGAAAAACAAATTTATGAAGTTAATTTTAAAATTAAACTCTTTTCTGCTGGAGAATTTTCAAGAGGATTGAACATTAATTCTGAAACTTATCTTGCAAGATAAAAAAAAAAGTGCATAAATTATTTTTTATAATTCACACCGTAATGTATAAAAATTTATCTTGTGTTCAACAAAATAAATTTTATTTCTGATTTTATAATCATAAATAAAACCAAGAGATGGCGCCACTGCAAAACTCCTGATAAAGTGTTGTTAAGTAAAGTTTGTTAAAATATACTTGTTATAAATAATCTAGTATTATAAAAATTGTATTAAAAAGTGAGCAAATTTTAAGCAAACACTTTCATGTCTGCAAAATCAAACAAATCACAAATTCGAAAGCATGAATATATTATTTCGCAACTGACAGGTGCATGTAAATTGTTTAAGTCTTTAACAAATATTTTTCAAATTTAAGTTTTAGTATCTGTTTGCCTTACGCTAGGAAAATTTTTATGTTTTTAATAATGAAAAGGATGAAATATTAAAATTCTAAAATTCGTAAAATATTGATGCATTTGAAGTTATTACAATTATTTACATTTTATAAGTTTTACAAACTGATCATCTATATTATTACCGAATCATTAACTAAATTGAACCCAATAAATTCATAAAAATTAGATGAATGAAAGCTACACCTAGAAAAATTAGATAACTTGACCTGCTTAGTAATTGCGTACATTTCCTGCTATCTAAATGGAATTTTATACTGATGATTTAAAAGATGTTTTTGAAAACATGATTTGTGTGCTAATTGATTTATAAGACTTCACAGAAAATTAAACGAAAACTTATTGAAGTTCGTATGTCAAAGAAATTTGGAAAAGAATATAAGAAAATATACATATGAATAAGTAAATTGAGTGAATGATTATTGAAAACCACAATTATTCGTAAATGCATATTTTTCACTCACTAACACACTCTCTCTCTCACACACACAAACGTTGCTGGTTAAATGCTTTAATTATGTTTAGAAAAAGAAAATGGTAAAAGTTACCAGATGGGTACGAGATTGGCGCGATTTCAAATTTTGGCACCAAGTGCTCTACAGCTCTGTCGCCAACCTAAATTACGTCACTACGCGCGATAAATGTCAACTAATAACGATCGCGTTCGAACTTCAGCTTTGAAATCACGCGTTTTTTCGAATTCCAAATATTAAAAAGTTGAATATTTCATTACAATTAAATACTGTAGAAGTTTTAAAATTCGAATAAATAGAAAGGAAATTTTTATCACTTGATTTTAAATATACCGAGCAATGGCGCCCACCTTAAAAAAACATCAGTGTAGCGCTACCTACTGCAGTGCCAACCGGGCAGTAAAACTAAATTTCGAACGTTAACAAATTTCGCTTTTTGTTTAAACTCGATTTTTAATATACCGAGCAATGGTGCCCACCTTAAAAAAAACATCACTGTAGTGCTACCTACTGCAGTGCCAACCGGGCAGTAAAACTAAATTTCGAACGTTAACAAATTTCACATTTTGTTTAAACTGGAATTTTAATATACCGAGCAATGGCACCCACATAAAAAAAATATCAGTACGCGGCACATTCTAACACTAACATGCAATACACACAACTTAAAAATTCATATACTCAATTTCTTACTACCACCATGCTCTAAATAAAAAAAAAAAAAAACGTAAGTTCAAAACATTCTCATCCATAGTTAATTATCGTTAGCAACACACAAACTCCAAAATTCGAATATTGAAACTCAATTATTAAACATTATTCTAAAATAGTTTCAAGGGTTACATACAAAACGCGCATATCACGCGATCACGTTACCCAATAAACAAAAAGTAGGTCATACATACGTAATCCGAACCGTTAAACCAGTTTGAAGAACTTATCGCACCACTTTATCGCCTGCTTGGCGCATTTTACCCTTCGTACCCATCTCTTC
Organism: Latrodectus hesperus; assembly: GCA_037975125.1. Taxonomy (NCBI): domain Eukaryota; kingdom Metazoa; phylum Arthropoda; class Arachnida; order Araneae; family Theridiidae; genus Latrodectus; species Latrodectus hesperus. The sequence goes on along the minus strand of JAJQOW010000016.1, from coordinate 3,539,262 downwards.
ACTTTAGCGGTATCTTTCTTGTACGAGTTGTAACAGACACTCTTTTAATTACGCTTTTCTTACCTAATTAAAGTGAGCTATGCGCAACTATGGTTAGTATTATTGATCAAGTGTGATTTTTATTTATTCAATGTGGTTGCTCATTTTTATGACTAAAGTTTGTCACTATACGAGTTTGTTGCTATAGTGTGTGAAGGCTATTTATACCAGAACCTACAATTTAAGTAGAGTTACAAGCATTCAAGCCTGACTCGGTATTTGAAACCTCTACCTGTTAAACCAAAGGCAGCTCCGAACTTCAGATTGCCTGCTCGGTTTATTAAGGAGAGCTCACTAATTGGTAATAGTGAATGCGCATTGTTAACCTAAAAAATAATGTAAAATTATAGGACACAGAAATTTATTTTCTCAAGTGGAAAAAGAAAAACGATTCTTAAGATCAGTTATACAGTGTTCATTGAAGCTGTCATTTTACTGTTCACTTTCAATAATTAATTATTACGTGTTTCATTTTGTGACTCATCACATAAATCTTAAAAAAATTTATACGATGTGAGTCATACATAATAACTGAATGTTTTTGAAAACATTCAATTTTCTTTATAAACATTCTAAATGATTATTAAAAAATACGAAATTTATAATTAGAAATATATAAAGAAACTTCAATTCATAACAAAAAATAAAATAAAAGTTGGAATGAATTATAAAAAATATTCGATATAAAACCAGTCTTAGTCACATAATTTTTAGTGTTCGCAAGAAAAAAATCAAAGCTGTTATTAATTCAATATTATGTGAAAGACGGCTATTATATATGTAAATAAAAGATTATAGTTATAAAACTCTTTGAGAATCACTTAATACTCAAATTGCTGAGAAGTGTATATTGCTGCAATTTTCCAGAATTTATGTGAATTTTGCTCTTTTTTTGAAACTAGGTATTAGAAATTCTATAAAACTTAAAAAATTACTACAAACAAACTTCAGTCTGTTAAGCAATTCTTAATACGATTTGTAAAATTCTAGTACCTTAGACAATATTCATTTAGATAATTTTTCAGTTTATATATATATTTTTATGTAGAATGAGTTTTTAATGAATTTTTATAATATTAACTTCAGATAAATGCCACAAAGAACTTTTAAATTTTGTAAAATTGGTTCGGCATTTTTTAATAGTATTATCAAAACAATTAGCTTAAGATGTACTAAAAATTTAACTATACAAAATTCGGAATATAAATTTAAAAAGATAAACATGAATCTTGTTCTTCTCTAAAGTCACAGACGCAATCGATCCAATTTGAAATTTTCCAAAAAGGACTGTTTGAATAAGCCTTAGACCTTATCTTAGAGATTGTCCCGCTTCCTACAACGCAGTTTGGTTGAAGTCACTTAAAAATGGTCGTATTTATCAAAACGAAGGCATTTCTTAGTGCAAAACAAAATTACTTAAGCTAATAACACAATGGAATATTACTCTTACATCAATACTTATAAATGCTTAGATAAATATATATTCTTGAAATACTAGTGTTATGAAGCGTAAATAAATTGAATAGATAGCTTTTAAAACATTGTACTCGACATTTTAAACTTTTTTATTAAAACAAGACCAACTAAAAATACATCACATTAAATGAGAATACATGAACAGATAAAATAAATTTATCTCACAAGTATTTATTCTAAGCGTATTATATTTTGCTAGACTGAATATATAGGAGATTTTTAGAAATTACATATTTCAAAGTGCTAATGATGAAGTCTCCCAATTAAAAACATAATTAAACAGTTTCATTAATTACAGTAATATAACTTTAGATACATTTACTTGAACTCTCATCGTTGAAGTCCGATTTTCACACCATGAAGAACATCAGTGTGCTGTTGCAAACTACTTTCGATATATTTCTTTAGTGCTCACATTTCGCAGTCAAAGTTCGCACAGCACTGTTTCAATAATAATTAATGTTTGCATGTTCAATTTAAATGAATAAAAATACTTCATACTGTGACCGGTTCCAAGAAGAATCCACGTTGTGGAATTCTTTAGACAGATGAAGATTTTGACATTCAATCTGATTATCCAAAAGTTTTTAAGTCATGAAAGCGTCGAGTTGTAATATGAAAATCAAGCTTTCTTATAGAACTTGTAGTTGTAAGTTCTTTAGCAAATCAGAATCTGATGAACAATTAAATTACTTAAGAGTGACAATCATAATCACAATGCATTCCATGTCGATAAAATCAGCTAAAATGTGTTGCACATTCTTGCATAGTCAAACAAAATCTAAAACCACGAAGATCAGATGCCAGGTTAAAATGTTCGTCTTCACGAGAGAACTATTTGGAGAAATGAGCCAATCGCTATTAAAACCAGAAAATTCCAACCAAAGAAAAGCCATCCCATTAACTCATTTTGTTTAACAGAAAGGGGAAAAATTTCCCAACTATACCACTGATACAATGATTATATATAAAAGAGTGAAAAGATAAATTTATTGTGATTGGCTGATAAAAATTTGCAAAACTTCAATTGAATATGTAATTAAAGTTCAGTTGTAAATACTAAGGACATTAGTCTGATCCAATAGGTAGCGTTATTCTCAGCTATTTCAACCCATTTTTCAATTTTCTACCGTGCATTTGCCACCCGTTAAGTATTGTGGTCAACTGCATTATTAACACCCTAAGCGAGTCTTGTCTCGTTTCAAAAGGATAATACATACTTGGCTGTTGCTTAAAATTGTGTCTTGGTATTTTATTAAGATCTTAATCACGAATAACACAAAAAACGTAATTTTTCTTCATTGAATATTGCTTTAAATATGATAAAGAAATTATTTTCTGGGTTTGAAGTTTTGTGATTGTTATTTTCATGCTAAATCTTCCATTCTAAAAGTGTATGACTTGGTGTTGGTGACGGTCTGAGATGAAAATTTAGTGTTCGGTAGCAATAGTCACACAAATCCAGATAAGCTTGAATAACTAACATCTGTACCTTTCTTCCAGAGATCTGGATACATACTAATTACATTGCATGAATGATTTTGTCCTCTTAAAATGTTTGTTATTGAATTAGGGCAAAGTTGCCCCATGCTTGTTCCCAGATGACCATTAACAATCGCTTCCCTGACAATCAACATGAATTTATTATGCTGTTTTAATGAGCACAAAAGTGAATAAAGACTAAATTTGCTTTAGCTGGTACTAAATTGCATATCCATAGTTATTAGTAATTGTCATTTATATTATTCTAGATTTATAAATTTTTAATAGTAATTAATCTAAGAAAAAGAATCTAGATAAATATTCTTTTGCAAGTTAGAACTATAATTGGTAGCCGAGTTTGCACACACACATGTCTGTTAACTATTATCTGACATTCATAAGTATTAATAGTCATAATGTCCTACGAAATGTTAATAAACATATGACTTCTGAGCATGACAATCCAATCTTTGTGTGTACTTCTACTTTTCGGACAGCCGAGGTGATAGCCGAATGGCCTTCTGTTGAACAGCTTGTAGGTTTGATTCCTATCCATGCATGGTTGTTCATAATGGTTTGGAATCTACTTGAAACTGCAGCTCTCCTGTCCAGTTAGCTTTAGCGTCTAAATAATAACCGTAGAGTCAACTATTTTTACCAATCTATTATCTACGCAGTACCAATCAACTATTTTCTGGGCATAAAAATGACATTTTAATTATTAAACTTCTGGAAATTTTGTAATTATATATACTGCTTTTATTTATATATAGAATTACAAGGTCTGTTTGTATAATTAGCTAAACTTAATAATATTGTGTGTACAATTAAATTTAGTACAAAAATGAATTTAGTTCAAAATTTAATTTGAAATATTCTTATACACGAGTAAGCTTTATTTTTCCTTTACATAAAAAAAAAGTTTATCTTATTATATGAAGCCTAAAAATTCAAGTCACAGATTAAAGTGATCTGATATGTATTGTCTTTTTGTCAAACTATCATTTGTATGTCATGTACCTGGTTACTGGAAATATGCATATTTATATACTGATGTCGCATTTTGAAATGATGCAGTTGATTATGAACACACAACCATTTAAATTATACCAATAAATACCAGAAAAGTGTGTTATATATGTAATCAAAAATAAGTATCTATTAACATTCGCGCCTTTCGCTGCGATTCAAATCAAACGATTTCGGGGGGATCGAAGTGGTAATTCTAAGCCAAACTATTCTGGGTATTGTTTTACAAAGAGAATCTTAACGGAGATGGTGTGTTTGTTCTCAATTTTGCATGTCATAATACGGCAACAGCGCTTGTATAAAAAGCCGAATTAGAGCAACCGAACGATAAGCGCTCTGAGCTTAAGTTCAACAGTTCGTGGATTCGAATTCCCACTTCTTGCCCCACTTTTAATCCTACTTAAAATTGGATGTCGTTTGTGGTTCGAAATGCATCTAAAGCCTCTTATCAGCTCTCATATACCAAAAAATGGCCATAGAGAGACAAACTCCCGAATATATATATAAAAATTAATAAACTTCCTTTGATGCAATATAATCAAATGTATAAGTTACACATAATTGGTTGAAAAATGTTAATATTTGTATTCATTTTTTTTTAATTTTATAACTGATTTTTTCAGTTCAGATGATGGTAATTTTAATAATAATCCAAATAAAGATTTTAATTCTTTTGATACTAAATTACTCAAAAAAGTGGAAGGATTATGAATTATTATTTCAAATGTAATGTTTTAATATGTGCATATATATGAATAACACAAATACTCATTATTTTCTGATATAAAGTAATATAGTTTTCGTATTTTTTATTTTCTTTTTTAATATTTTAAGAGAAATATACCCGGTTTCTTCCACGAAATAAAATTTCGTAGAATGAGCTTAATAAAACTATGACTATGCATGTATAAAGACATAAATGATATGCGGATCCTATTTAGATAATGTTATTTGAAATTTAATTAAAAATATTCTATTTAATTCTAAGAATTGTCGCTATCTATATTTCTCCAATTTTACAGCAGTTATATTCATGTTTGAGAAGAAAGAGCTATTCTAATAAAGAATTTTAAGTAAATTTCACCGTAATTTTCTTGCGGATGGGATGTATTTATTCTTATTTTAAAAGAAACTTTTTTTTATTTTAGTTAAAACTCTAAATTTTTAATAAAAATACATTATGAAATTTGGGGAAAAAAACTAAAGAAACTTTCCTAAATTTTATTTTTAAAAATTCCTTTGGTGCTTATGTTTGAGAAATAACGTTTATTTTATTTTAGTTTTTTGTCTCTGATGTAATTTTAATGTTTTATATATAATCTTTTAATATTAACATTATTTTTCTTGCTTCTACACTTCATCAATTTAGGCATTGGAAAAAAATATATTTGTAGTTATAGCACTCAATAAGAAACTTAGTTTGGGATAGAAATAAAAAAAAAGAAACATTAAACGATTTTATTTTATGGTTATTAAAATTCACAAACTCTTTTATTTATCAATTCATAATAAAATACGTGAAATTTAGCTTAATGTAAATTTTCACTGTATTACGTTGAGAAATTATTTTCTGCGATTTTAACTTTCTGATATTTTGAAACAATTTATATTTCAATAATTGAAATGCTGTATTTCAATTTTGCTTATTTTTCCAAAATCTGATTTTTATCTGTAAAGTAGTTATTCCTTTGTTCCCAGTTGAGGTCATTGATTTAAAATATCCATGACATCAGATAACGTTTCATTTACATCACATTGTATTGAGTGTCGTCGTAAATCTGACTTTTCGACGAATTTGCTGCCTACCTTCAAATCGTATTCTTCGAGCGGCACCAAACAAGGTTGAGTTCACGATCGTATACACAAATTATTGAATTAATTTCGATATTAAAATGATTTCTTATATAAGAAGCAAAACATTGGTTTGAGAAGTCGTTTTCAATTGAATCAAGTCATCAATATGATGCAATCGAACAAAAAAAAAAGCAAAATGAAAAAGATAAGACAAAACATTCACTTTATGGTAAATTTAAATCAGCAAGGCCGATTTTAATTTTTAAAAATTTTATTATTTTTCTGATAGAGATTGGTATATTTTTGTTAAATGATTGCAAATAGGTAAAAAATTTATAAAATTTCGAAATTATACAAAGAAATATATTATTTACAGTGAGATAAGCTATAGTCATTAAAATATCATCAGATAATATTCTCTGGCGTTGTGTAAAATTAAAGAGATAGGAAATAGACCCGAATGTTCCTTATATTTCTAATTTATAAATGCAAAGCATTAAATTCGATAGCACTTTGTATTATTAGGTAGTTTGTGAAATCATAAAATGATAGCTTAGATTTGCATGCCGAGCTGGCAGCCGAATGGTTAGCGCTCTTGCCTTCGGTTCAACAGTTCGTGGGTTCGAATCCCACCTTGGGCATGGATGTTTGTAGTGGTTCGGAATCCACTTTAAACCGTAAGTCCCGGTCTAATTAGCCCACATGTGCAAAAAATGACCGTTGAGCGACAAACAAACCAAACCTTAGATTTGCATATAAAAAACATTTAAGCACAAAGTTTTATGGAAAAAATATCTTATTTTCTTTAACTAAAATGTTTTTACAAATGCTTCATTTCAAAATTGAAACGATATTATTAGAATATTGATTTAAGTAATGTTGCAATTATTCAAGTAGTTATTCACACTTTATAAGAAGGAATTTACATTGATCAAAAACTTCTTTGATTAGAGAGATTTATTAGAATTTATGTTAGCTAGGTTTCTGACTAAGAATGTATTATAGATTAAGAGCCTAACATAGCGAACTGACGATAAATAGCATTAAGCTCATATATCATCTAGAACCTAACTGCTTGTAGACATAAATGTTTGATGGGTAGTTATTAGATTACAAATATTTTGTTTCTTAATCGTAGCTTTAATGTAATGTATCTGTATATACCACGACATATATTGCAGATTATTGTTGGTAAACCATTATATAACACAATGCAAATTGATTGATTTAAATATTAAAAATTTTATCGTTTATAGAAAAAAATCATCGGATGTTAAATTATGTTGCTGAATATTTTGATACCTTTAATTTTATTAATTAGAATAACCAGTTAGATACTTTAATAATTACATCATCAAATGTTAAAATTTAGATGTTGCTTATAGAAACAATTAAAACCGTAATATTCTTCAAAACTTTAGTAAGATATATTTAAACCTGACAAAATTAAAATTTTTATTATTCGAAATACCGGTGTAAAATCTATAAACGCCAAATTGATTTTTAAATAAAAAGTGAATAATTTTATTTAGTTAAACATTAAAATTTATGATTATGATTTTTTTTCTCATAGTGAATCTGTTTTCAAAGCTTAGCTTAATTAAGTGTTTCATTTAGATGAATTACCACACATGTTTCAATTTGTTGAATTACAATAATTTTTTTTAATGTATAGGTTGTAATTTTCAATTACATTTGAAAATATTCTATATGATATGATAAAGGATACAAAATATAGTGCATTAAAATAATAAAAATTTTCAATTCGACAGAATGGTGTTTTATAACTTTGATTTCATCCAATAATAAATATAAGTGATCATCCTGATTTCTATCCCTCTGTAAAATCATCTGTCTATCAGCAAACATCCTAAATTCTGCATATTCTGCCAGAATCACCTTTCGATTTATTTATGATTAAACTCCACAAGATCATATAAACTAATTTAAGACACTGATCATAATTAATGGTTATTAAACCTTGAAATCCTCGGGCTGGGCAAGGTCGACTCAGTCTTTTATCCCTTCAATAAACTGAGTACCAAGCATGTTTGGGAACTAATGAGAGTTTCTTTTGTAAGGAAAACAGCTAAAGACACTATAGGACTTGACCCACTTCGGCTATACTGCCACAGGTTTAGTTTAGTTTTATTAGACCACAAAATCAAATATTAAAACATTAAATTAAAAAACTAAAATTTAATTTTAAGAAATATATTAATAGTTCTTAGAAGTGTGTGTGTATAGTTTTTGATAACTATTTAAAAATTATTATGATTCACAAGGTAAATGAGAACAAGTTTAGAAAAGTTTCATTTTTTTAACAAATAAAATTAAGTGTTACACCAATTTGTTAAATGTAGTTTTCTAAATTTAGAAAATATACAAAAAATTATTTATATTTACGAAAACATTTTGCATAAAAGAGCCAATTCCATTTGAATTCAGTTTAAAGTATAGAAAATATTAGATTATTACAATAAAGAATGGAGTCCACAAATATAAATAAGGGAATTAAGAGGAGTCTTTTGTCGCCAATAGCGAACATTATGGCGATTGAGATAATTGTTTAAAATAGAAAAGGAACAACTCGGAAAGGTTCCTAAAAACAATGTTCAACTCACAATGTTTAAATTAATATATTTTAAATTATCCTTTAAATTAGAAATAATATCTTATTTATTTCAAATTTAAGTCAAAGCATGTTAGAAGGTATATATTAGAATTTGAAGTTTGGGCCTCGCATATTTAAGATATCTATTTGTAAATTATAAAACATAGATATTAAGTAACTTCAGCTTAAATAAAACATTCAATGATCTTGTATCATATCTAGTTTTGCTATTTAGTGCAAAATAATCTAGAGGGAAACAGATTATTCAAAAAATATACAGTTCATCTGCCAAAATTTTAAATCTTAATTATGTGTAAACGAACATTTTGAAACTGATTTATGATGTGAGAGTAAAAAAGAGGTACAAAAACTCAATTATTTTAGTAGAAATTAATGAAATAGCCTTAACAGAATTCTAGTTTTTAATATTAAGAGCAAGAAGTTTTAGTTTAGCAAGTACATAGTAAATGATCATTAAGGATTTGAAGATATTTACACAAATTTTATGATTCTTGAAAAGAAAAAAATATTCATAAAACGTAAAAACTTAGAATATAGATAGTACATAACAAAATTAATATTTGAAATAAAATATTTTCTAGTTTTTAAAGTCATTTTAATTGAATATAATGTACTTTAAAAGTTTTCATCCATAATCTTTGAAGTGACACAACTTGACAATTGTCCATAATTTTTTGATTTGTACAAAATATAATTTTATGTTTACATAATATTATTGATAATTCTAGTTTAATAGCTAAAAATTTGAATCTGTATATTATAACAAATTCAATTGAAGCAATTTTACTATTTTTTTAAAATTGATTCAATTGTTATGAAAACTTGCAAAATGTGTTATTATATGTTACATTTTCTTCCATAAGTTTTCTTAGTTATTCGGTGAATGCATAACTATCCATAATACTTTTGTTAAATTACACGCAAAACAAAATCAAGGAATTTTTTTCCTAAATGCGATGTAAAACTATTTAATGCAAATAAATTTGTTGCAAGCAAATAATTGGATTGTGAATTATGAATGGTATTCTATTTTTACATTGTTGAATTTCTTGTTCCATGCATTCTGTTAGATATTTGTGGAGTTGACACCATGTAAATTTTCTATAGACGTGAAATACGTATATACTTATACACAAGGAAAATTAATAACTTAGTTTTAAATAGAACCATAAAATGAAAATTTTTCTTAATTCGTATAAAAAACAGGAACATTTGAATGACAATTTAAAGAAAATTAATCGACGTTTTCTTAAAAAAAAATCTAAGTATGTTAGTTCTAAACTCAAATTAATCTGAAATTAATATTTTGTGTTCACGATTTCATATTTGAAATCAAAAATAAAATTTCTATGTAAATGGAATTCATAGTTCTACTTAAAGTAATACATAATACAACAATTTTGCAATATAAAATTTTGTTCCTTGCATTTATAGAGTTAAGTTATTTAAATCAATTTATGAACAGTTTGTTTGAGTAACAAAGAGTAAAACATTTAGAAATCAAGTTTTTTTCCTTTAAAGGAAGAACAGTGAAATGACTCTGAAATCTGAATATATCAGAAACCTACTGGAAGAATTATTAAAAAATATTTAACATAAATTCTTAAGAATTTTATTAAAAATTTAACGCTAAAAAGGAGTAAGATAAAAATTTTATTATTTGCACACTTATTGAAAATGTGAAGTCAATTTATGCATTGGTAGTCACATCAAAATAAAATACAACATATTAGTAAGTAAAGAAATTTAAAATTATATTTAACTTTTATACATCACAGTTTTAAAACTTTATTAAAAATACTGATATAGAAATAAACTAACTTGGGGATATCATAATAAAACAAAGATTGCCACAATCAACTGTAGCTCGTCATATCCTTTAGAATATATTATAGAATTATGCAATATTTATTTTAAAAAGGAAATTGGTAAAAAAGTTACACCTATTGGTTAACAAAATATTTTAGATCATAAAACTATTTTCCTGCAAACTCATTAGACTTAATATGGATACATTTTAAAGAAATACGTAATAACAATATTTGTAAATCTATGGAATTTAAACTCAGAAGTGAGTGCAGGAAAGAAAAATAAAGATTTAGTCAACTACAAGATCTAAAACATTTAAAAATATCATTTCAACTCTGTGCTGCTATTGTTATTAAAACTTTTAGGAACAAGTAAATTTATCATATTTCTCTTATTAAATTCTCATCAAGTTCCATTAAATAATTTTGCATGCATTTCATTGCATGGGATTCAATGAAGAGATTTTTGAAACAAAACTACCGTCTTCGTGTCGTTTATTATGGGTCGCTAAAGATGACTCTTCGAGTTTCAAACCCACATTGCTCACAGAAGTAAACTTGCACTGCATAATGCACAGCCATGTGTTTTCTCAGTAATTCTCGAGTGCGGCATCTGTATTTGCACAGTCTGCATTTGAAGGGCAAGATTTCTTGTAAAATTTGCCGAAGTCGCAAAATTTCCTCTTGATCCTTGATACTTTTACTGCAGTTTTCACACATTGAAAATTCAATTTTTTCATTTTTATTACAGTTAAGAGTTCTCAGATTATTTTTCACACACATATTGCATTCTACCTCAACCAGTCTATTTTCATCATCCATCTTTACTTGTAATTAGATTATTATAGTTAAATTTTAAACGCGATTTGTTAGATGAAAATATAATTCGCGCGTAACTATTACTTCAATTGAAAACTTATAAGTTTTTTGGTTTTATATGTAGTTAAATGTTTACCTATACGTTATTTAAACCCTATGTTATCAAAATTTTCTTATTTGCAGATTTTTTTATTTGTTATGCTTTTTTGACTTCGCAATTTTGAATTATAGTCAAATGACGAGGTCGTCATTTGAGTTGGCAGCCTCTTCTCCTTGCTGTCATATCACAAGCTATGGAAAATTGAAATACATAGGCCTCATCAAGGAGATCTCAGATGGGTATGACATAGAACTCAGTAGATCACAAGGATAACACACAAACACACACACACACACACACACACACACACACACACACACACACACACACACACATATATATATATATATATATATATATATATATATATATATATATATATATATATATATATATATATATATATAGTACTCAAAACTTGTTAATGATCCTTAACAGCCCAGTTGGTAATGGTATCACTCTTTGTGGCTTGGCTATATCCCCTATTGGTCGCTTTTAAGATTCGAGTGCTAAATACATGAGGATGTAAAATTTTTTAATAGGCCCCAAATTATTATAAATACTTACGCTCGAGGGGAAAACATAACTCTCGAATTGTTGAACTGAAGATCAGAGCACTAATCATTTGGTTGCCAGCTCGGTGATTAGTCCTTATCTGTTTAGAAGGTGATCATCAGTTCGTCTCTAATACAAAGATCATTGTGTTGATGAGTAAATATCAAAAAGGATTGCTCGATATGAAAAGTAAATAATCATATTTCTTTCCCTCAGATCAGTTCCCCATATTCCCATTTATTCCCCATATTCCAATATTCAAAGTGGAAGTTTCGTAATCTATTATGCTACGCACCAGATAACCGTCATCGCCCAACTTGTGCATGTGTATACAGAAGAAGTCAGAGTCTACACCAAAATATGTTTTATTTGGAAAAGTGAAACAGAAAGTGGAGCAGCGCATCCCACAATGACAGCCTAGATGGCACACGACAACCACAACCAGATAACCGTCAAATGTATTTTGAGTAGTGCTGAAGCAGCCACTATATGGAAATATGCTATATCAATGAATTTCAGAAGACAAAAAGAATTTGGACCTCCAATTCTCCTAAACGTAAGATCTAGAGGGGAAGATCTCGTATCTAGAGGATCTCACCGCATCTAGAACAGGAGGAAACATATTTGACGAACCTGGTTGCCCTGCTTGCATAGGTAGCACAGCAATTAATGTCTGAATTTATGTCATGATATTTTCATTATTGTATCCTCATTATAATCATCATTAACCTTAAAAATTTCACAACTAGTAGTTAAACTGTAAGGGAAAAATTAAAAAGAAACCTTTGAGTGATTAAAAATACAAGACGGTTGAAGTTTTTAAATTAAAATACATGAAATCGGATGAGGATCTATTAAACACTATGCTGATTGGGCAACGCAAGGGTTATAAATAACCTCCAAAAGAAATATAATTTTTATATAATAGTGGCATGAAAAATCATCTCATTTTTATAATTCTCAATTCCATTTCTATACTTTCACAACATTCAAATTGATTTCTGTGATTTTAATTTTAGTAAAAGTAGTTCTTAATATTAAAACCGTTCCGGCAAATCAACAACTAATCACATCTTTTTCAATTATTTTATAAAATGTTTACTATAAAAAGGTCCTTCATGATATTCTCAGTGGGGTGTTATCCCCCGAAGTTTTGGAATTACTGGAAGTGATTTTCTCTCAGAAAAAATGATAATATTAGGAGTATCACGTGTCAAATAACTGTTGAGACATTTCTCAAGCTCTGTTGGTGTGTGAGTTTTGGAGTGTTGCTGAAATATTAAAGAGTTTTTCTGGTCATATAGGTTAACTGATGATACGCTTTGTATTTTCTTTTTCAAAAGTTCTTTCATTTTTGTCTATTCCATGTATTTACATGTTAAAAGCTGCAGCTTTCATTGATTCCATTCTGTATTTTAACTCAAAATATATTTGAAATCTTAACATATGTAATGAAATTTTATATTTATGCACTAAAGCCTTAGATTTTATATTTGAGTTTTATGTACTAAAATGTTTTTGTAAAATAAATTACAATTTAGCAATTCTATAATTTATTTCATGTTTTTTTTCTTCTAACGTGTTTACATTTTTCAATATTAAATTAAAACTTTATTTCTCATTAAATCACCAGCCTGCTTTTAAGTTGACATAAATAATGCAAATAAGACTAATTAATAGTGAAATACATTCAAAAACAACTTACAGTCTGTTCTTAAGTGCTTAAACTCTAAAAACTTTAAATGTTAAGATAGTCAGTTGTTTAAATCTCTTCCATTCATAACTTCTGAAAGAAAATTCTTTTGTTATTTTAAGCATTAACTAACTACTTAAAATCAGTTTGAATTCCTTTAACCTAAAAATGAATCTAAATGCTATAAAACTATACGAATTTTATCATAAATATAAGCCTTTAATAGCTTTACTTGTTCAATTTATTAAACTTGCGAATAAAAATTTTTTTTTATGAAAAACTTCTTCCTTTTTTTTACTATACTGACATTCTAGATTTCATTATTATCCCCAAAATAACTGAAAATTATAAAATAAGGATGAAAAAATGAATCTAATTTTTCATTATTACTTTACTCTTGAATTATTATGTTAAAAGTAGTGATTTAATATCAATGTACTGTATGTTATGCAGCTGCATGTTTAATACACCTAATGTGGTTACTAACTAGATTTTGATGAAATTATTTAAACAATGACACTAATGAAAAAGATTTAAATTCACCTGATTGTCCACTTTGCAACTTGACAGAGCCCATGAATAGGACCCACCTCCACTGTTGGCTGCACTGCATGGCATCTCTGAATAATCGCTTTATTGGCAAGCCGGAGAACTTTTGGGGCAATGACTCTGGTCATCTCGTTTACGTTTATATTTTACTGTATTCACCTGTTCTATCTTCCTCTCATGTCTATTTTGTGATTTTTCATGAGTTTTATTTGTGTTATTCCTTGTATTTATCCAGTCATTGGAAATAAAAAATAATCATTGTCAGTTATTTATAAATAATATATTAGTAATCGTACACTAAAACGAAAATTTATTATTTATAAATAATCTTGAATATTCTTGTCTTATTTTCGTACACAAGTAATCATAGCAAGATAAAAAAATTAAAACCTATATCCATAAATTATTTGACAACTTTTCTAAGTTAAAAACAATAATAAGAGAAATCATCTAAATGCCTAAACTGTTGTCGAATTTGCAATGAGATATTTTCCTTATTATATTTCTTGTAATATAATTTTTTTTGCAGCTTGGAATATTAATTTTCAAATTTAAAGTATTTGAAAAATTTTTTAATAATTACAAACAGCTATTTGAAAATCCATTAACTTATTGAAGTTTTATCTTATAGAAATATGCTGTTGGTTATTGAATTAAAAAAAAAAGTCACGAAGGAATGATTTTATGAACATCAAAGTCACATGAAAGGTCTAAGAAGCAGGAATACTCAAATAGTCATTTCAGAGCTTTTGGAACATGCAAGAGGGACAAACGACATTTGAAGTACAGCCTGAAAGAAAAGTTGTACAGTAGATTTCTCATTAGGGATCCATTTGTATGTGATTGCAATTCTCTCAGAATATTGTGTTATATCTTGCATATAAAGAAGAAATGCTTAAAGTATTAAAATTCAATTGAGCTAGGATTGTTGTGTCTATCACAAATGGGGATTTTTGTTCCTTGTTATTGCAGCTCGGACTATGGTCATGCGACCTGGGGCCTGAGCAGCTACCAGGCGCGTCGGTAGGCGGTGGATCACCGAACGTCCTGTAGGAATGACAGGATAGCCTTGAATATAGAATCAGAGGCCGCGAACCAGCTCCCGTAAACCCTGGTGTTATGCGTTCCGTGCCTAGGGCTAATTGGCACCGCGGTATTGGTGTCTTAACGGAACCTCTAGTTGCCTGGCAAACTTCTAGAGTAATTTGCCTTGCCCAGTATCTCAGGCAATGCTGGGTGGACTTATATTACCTGAGCTTATAAATTGTTATCTTGTGGCTGAAAAGACACAAGAAATAACAATCCTTTCTACATCTACAGGTGATGCCTCTGAAGTTGACCTTGCTGAAAAAGACAAGTGAACTCAGAGGCTGTCTTGTAAAGGGGCAGTAATGAATCCTTCACTTGAGGTAGAAATGACCTCCAATCCATCTTTTGGTGAAAGTCAGGAAGCTATCCCTAGTATGACTGACTCTCTGACCAGATGGGACTATTTCAACAAGACCCTATCTGCTGGAAATGTCATACGCAAGAGGAAACGGCAGAGCATATCATTTATGAATGCGAGGCTCTTGCCCTCCCTAGATTAAACTCTTTAGGCATCATCCATACTAGAGAGTTACACCTAGACTCCATTAAAGGGTTATCGGACTTTATTAATAAAGTGGGTGACCCGAGCCACTGGAACTAGGAAACATTGGGTTTGGAGTTAATGGTACAAAATGCTGATAAAAGCAGAGGTGCCCAATGACATACAAACCCAATTCTAAGAAGAAGAAGAAGAAGATGGTCATGCGAACCTATCAGTGCCATGCTAATATGGAATCGATGGATTGAAGAGGCCCTATTCACGCCATGCAGCATTTCAACACTCACCCATGTCTACCGTTCTGGAAGATAGACATAATGCGAGCTTGGCCTTTCAAAACAGTAGATCCCATCACGGATCATTAGTCAGGAAGTGTTCTTGTTTGGAGCACCTCCACAGTATCTGTTAATACAATGCTACGACGTTTGGTGTGGACGTTGGTTGTCAACAAATAGAACATTGTTTCGACTTCCTTTGACAATTCAGCATAGTGACAGACAGGCGATTTTGATCTCTCCAAAGACAAAATTAATTACATTAGAGTAACAGCTCGTATTTTAAAATTTTTCTTATTTTAAAATTTTAAAATACGTATTTTAAAATTGTTCTGGATTTGTTGTAGCATTTTGGCAACCATGTGTGCATTAGGAGGCCCCAAACAGGAAGCTAGTTGCATTTGATATAATCAAAGATATCCTACATTTAATCTGATGACATGGACAGCCACTGGATACACGATATGTATATCTCAAGTTTGGATCAATGGTAATTTGAACGGCTATCGGTACATTTCTGACATCTTAAGGCTAGCAGTTGTACCTATCTGAGATGCTAGTAACACGCCATTTTCCAACAAAATAATGCAAAAGTATATGTTGAGCATCATATTTTGACCTTTTTCAATACAAAGGATCTTCGATTGTTGTTCTGATTTTCACGGTCTCCAGATCTCTTATGATTATTTGTCATTGGTTGCTGTGAGAAATCGGTCCGTCATCTGTCTCCAGTTAACACGGTTAATAAAGTGTGGTATAGACTTGAAGCATCAGGAATTGAAGTGCAATTTTCTATCTTCTAAGCCTTCTGTGCTTAACCGGATAAGGGCTGTTTTAGCTGCCACAGGAAACAACTGTTTTTAGTAATTTCACTCTACTATAAGCTCCCAAACTGCTAGCTGGTTTTGTAAATTAGTCATCATACCATACTGTTGTTGCACAATAAATATCTTTTTTATTTGCTTACTTCCATGGTGTTGCAATAATAATGACCAATAGTGTATAATAGATCTAGGGCTCATCATTATCTAGTGGCGGAACATGTTCTTCGAATTAGAAGATTTAGTGTTCTATCTTAGCACTGATGAAGATGAGTACTGCGTATCTGCTTTCAGCATGCACATCTGTTGATGTGTGTGCCTTAGAGATATCCAGTTTTTCTCATTTGCATCACCTGAATAATGTCCACTATTGTAATTTGTACTCATGGAAAACTATATTATGTATCATTTATTACATTACATATATTAGGACTTGTATGCTTGATTCTTGAGATCCACTTGTAAGTCTTCGTCGATAATAGGACAAATAGCACAATGACAGATGTACAACCACAGAAGAATAACGAAGAAAACACCCAGGGCCACGGTGGGAATCGAACCCACACTCCTACGCTCTCAAGCGATTAGCGGAGTGATACTTTGACCACTCAGCCACGGAGCGCCCTATTATGCATCAATTATTAAGGAGTTTTACAACACCCTTCACTTCTAGGCTGTCTACTAGGTGGCGTCAAAATATTATAGATCTGATAAAATTATTGAAAACAGGGATTAATAAAAATTATTATTAATGAGTTTCTGACTTCTAGAATGTTATTCGCGGGTTCGAATCCCGGCTCGTGCATAATAGTTTCCGATCATGTTGTGCCGAAGAGTTAGTCGCTGAGTGTTCGCAGTAAGAAAAAAACACTATATTCTGTATCTTTTATTAATGCTTTTTTTAATTAAATTGCAGAAACAAAATTTTAAAGTTATTTAAATACTTTCTGAGTTATTTTAAAGTGCTGGGTAATTAGTTTTAAAGTGTATTATATTTTAAAATATTTATGAGAACAATTTTATTATATGTAATTTCTAACTCTTATCTGCCTGTCCATATTTTTGTATTTTAATTTTCCATTTTATTTGCATATTTATTCATAATTTTCAAGATGTAATTGCAAGCATACTATTTATAATATTAATTCGCTTCGATTAGACATTAATTGAAATTCGAAAGAACAAGTTGCTTAAAGATATAGAAATTATTTATATATTTCAAAAATTTTCCCTCACACACCTATTAGTTTTTTATTTTTCACTTGAAACACGAGTAAAACCACCGTCCATAAATATAAATCAGTATTATCATTTCTTTTTTGTTCATTTAGATAAGTTACTTAATAAAAGGAAGTGTCATACTATTATAAATTATATTTAATGTTTTAAGGTTTATATTCTATATTATTTAATCTTTTGACCTTCACTGGGCACCTAATATTGTTTTCATATGATAAATATTTTTAAAAAGGATAAAAAATTCTGTCGACAAGGAAACAGTGCCTTATTCAACCATACATTGGTTAATATTTCCTTCAATATATTTAAAAAATTTCAAATTTAAAAAACATTTTAAGAATTTTAACTGTTAAAAAATGAGTACATTTTTTAAATTGTTCCCATTTTACACAATTCATCAATTTTGATACTTTTAACTTGATTGCTGATCCTTTGCTAAAATTTTCTGTCTCATACCAAAATAGCTAAGAATTCTGGGTTCAATGTAGTTTAAAATACATTTTAGAACTTGCTAATGAACTCTACTGGAATTATAACGAATCTTTCAATGTTCCTAATAAAAAAATGCGTAAACACAGTTGATTTTCTTTCACGAAACAAAACAATTGAAACTAGTGTCATAACAAAAACCGAGGCTTTAAGGACATTTATTCAACAATTAATGGTTATCGATTTCAACCTGTATAGAAGTTCTTATCGTTCAGAACTTTCCAATATATCCATATTGAAAAAGTTCTCGTATGCAAAACAAAAATCATAGAGCAATGGAATATAACCAACAATGGATTACATGGTCTTGATGTATTGGATGTAACAGAAATTTGAAGGAGAAAATGCTATTTCATAACTTTTAAAGAATGATAAGTACTAGAGAATAGGAAAAATGTACTAGTATCTGTAAACTTTGAAATCTATGTCTTCCTGAAAATAGAACAATCATTTCAATTTTTACATTCTTTTTGTATCATTATCACAATAACCACAAATAAATTATTTAAATAGATAACTTCTTTAAAAAATAAGATGATGCATTAGCTAAGATAGAAATCTGAAGCAAACTATTATTTCATAAGTTATAAAAAGCGATATAATTTAACTTTTATTAATTAAATAACTAAAGGTAAAGGTTTTTTTATATACTAGTCAAAGATATTTTTCAAAAATTCTTAAAAAATGCTTTTTCAAAGCTGATCATTTTGTAACTATTTTTTCTTATGGAAGCATTGACAAAAGTTATATTAAAAAATCATTTACTTTCCTGTTCCAAATAAATTATTTAAATAGATAACTTCTTTAAAAAATATGATGATGCATTAGCTAAGATAGAAATCTGAAGCAAACTATTATTTCATAAGTAATAAAAATCGATAATTTAACTTTTATTAATTAAACAACTAAAGGTAAAGGTTTTTTTTATATACTAGTCAAAGATATTTTTCAAAAATTTTTAAAAAATGCTTTTTCAAAGCTGATCATTTTGTAACTATTTTTTCCTCTGGAAGCATTGACAAAAGTTATATTAAAAAATCATTTACTTTCCTGTTCCAAATAAATTATTTAAATAGATAACTTCTTTAAAAAATATGATGATGCTTTAGCTAAGATAGAAATCTGAAGCAAACTATTATTTCACAAGTAATAAAAATCGATAATTTAACTTTTATTAATTAAATAACTAAAGGTAAAGGTTTTTTTATATACTAGTCAAAGATATTTTTCAAAAATTCTTAAATAATGCTTTTTCAAAGCTGATCATTTTGTAACTATTTTTTCCTCTGGAAGCATTGACAAAAGTTATATTAAAAAATCATTTACTTTCCTGTTAAGCACACGAAAAAGAGGGTTTGTTTCGAATACCAATTCTTGTTTTGGACATTCTGTTAGTTCACAGTCTTATGGAACTGATTTAGCCTATTGGCTAACCAGATAGGATAAGAAACAACTACACAAAAGTTATATGAAATTAAAATTAATATTTTTAATGATTATAGTAAAAGTTGAAAACAAATACAAACAAATAACTTACAATAGATCTCAACATTTAATAACACATCTTGAAATTTAAATAGACAAAAAATAAGGTTGGTGAAACGTGATAGAGAGGCATGTCAACAAAGAGTTATACCATTTTCAGTTTAATTTCCTTATGTTTGTAAATATTGTTGTTGTTGTTGCTCCTTATTCCACTTGATCTAGTACAATCTAGACCAAGTCCAGTAGATCGTTCGCCCAGAGAAAGTCCCGAACCAGCGCAGGGTCTTCAAAAAGATCTCTTTCTCCAAACCCAGACAGGAGAGCAGATGGTCCGGAGAAGCTTGGTGGAAATTACACCTGAGGCACACAGGGAACACCTTCTGACCCTGAACGAATGTAAGGGTGTGAGCATGTCCAGTAATGAGCCTGGTAATGGTGGTTTGCAATTTCCTATTGCCCTTCAGCTCCAGTTCCCCCTCAAGTCCTATTATGCTGCCTCATCTTGGCGAGCGTGGTGACATTGGGTGGAATGAGCGAAGTACGTCTGGAGATTTTTCTCCTGGCAGGGTCACCCAAGGCCATTCCATTATACCCAGCTAAAGCATAAAGGCAAAGAACAAAGTCAGACTTCTTCCCTCGGGCGTCCAAGGTCTTGTACCAACAGAAGCTGCTTTTTTCTCCATTTACCATGAATCGTTGTAAATATAGTATCCCAGTATCATTCCTATACAGAGAGGTCCCAAATGCTTGGTCGTGAGGATATGCATGTAGCTCAGTGTTTCTCAACCTTTTAGTATTCACGGCCCAATTTTCAATCATAATTTTCCTCGCGCCCCCCACCCCATCGCATACAATAAAATGTATACAATAATAATGTATTTTGAGTATTTTAGCGCTAAACCTACACTACAACCTTAATTTTAAATTTTATAAATTACCAAGAATACGAAAACTTATTGACATTTTGCAACACCGATCCTCAGCATTGAAAAAACAAGAATCCGATGTCTTTTTATTGCTCTTGCGTCCCGCCAGGTCGGGCATTCTCACGGTTTCGCGAGAAGTTTCGATTTGTCAGAAATTTGTCTGGTCAGCTTAAAAGTTAAGTTAGGAGCTTGCGCGTATGCGAACAAATGTTTTCTCATAGGGAGAAAAGTTCTATGACGCCAATTTCAATTCCAGACAATCTCATTCGAGTCAATCCTTCTATCGCTATTGAATCTATTCTGAATGTGTATGTTATATATATTTTCGTGTTATTGCAATTCACCGTATTAAATATTCATGGCAGCAGACTTATGAAGAATTACGGATTAATTTTTAAGCGGGCGTAAGCGAGCATTAAACGATACACAAGCATCAACAAGTACACAGACGAGCGTGGCTCCGAAAATAAAATCAAGAAAATATTCTCAAGAATACTTAAATTTTGGGTTCACCAGTACTGAAGTGAAGGAAGAAGAAAGGCCCCTGTGTATCATTCGCTCAAAAATGTTGGCGGCAGACAGCATGAAACCTAGTAAACTTAAACGACATTTGGAAACGCTTCATAGTGAGAACGTAAACAAACCCAGAGAATTCTTCGAATTAAAATTAAAATCATATGAAAAGCAAAAATCATTGATTAAAAAAACTTCGTCTTTTTTTCTGAAGGAAATGCTTTAATTGCCTCTTACAAAGTTTCATATAAAATAGCGAAATGTAAAAGGCCTCACATCGTTGGTGAAGAGCTTATTTTGCAAGCCACAATTGAGATTGTAGAAATTATGTTTGGAGATAACTTTGCAAAGCAATTGCAGTCTATACCTCTTTCAAATAGTACTGTTGCCCGTCGAATTGCTGATATAGATGAAGATGAAGAGTGTCAGCTTTTGTCAATGTTGCGTGACAAATTGATTTCAATACAACTCGATGAGGCAACAGACAGTAATAAAGATGCTCATTTCATTGTCTATGTTATATTTGGTGATGATTTGTCAGTAGTAGAAGAATTACTTTTCTGAAAACCAATAGAACTCAAAGCAACTACACTCGCATTATTTGTTATCTTAAATGATTTTATGAACGAGGCAAACATAAAATGGAAAAATTGCGTCGGAATATGCACCGATGGTGCTCGTTCTATGTCCGGAAGATTCCAAAGTATACAAGCACTTGTAAAGCAAAAATCGCTACAGTGCATCTGCACACATTGCATGATCTACAGAGAAGCATTAGCTTCCAAAGAAATGAGTCCTGATTTGAATACTGTGTTAACTACGGCTGTAACCGTGGTAAATTATGTAAAAATGAGACCCCTGAAATCAAGAATCTTTTCCGCACTTCGTAAAGACATCGGTGCAGTACATTCAGTGTTACTATTTTATTGCCAGGCAAGATGGTTATCACGAGGGAAATTTTTGCAACATGTTTATGAATTAAGAGAAGAAATCGCCGTTTTACTAGAAGAGGAAAACAGACCGGAAGCTGAGAATTTCCGCGATAGTTTATTTGTGATGAAATTGAGCTACATGGTCGACATATTCGAGAAATTAAATAACTTGAATCTTCAACTGCAAGGAGCAAATACACATATATTGGATAAAAGTAATGCTTTTAGTAGGAAATTGGAATTGTGGAGCAGAAATTTAAAGCAAGAAAACTTAACAATGTTTGCAAATTTGAATGATTGTATTAAAACTTACAAGGCTGAAGAACAACATGTAAAAGTTGTTTTTGTAACCATTGTAAAGCATTTAGCAATGCTAGCAAAGAATTTTAAAAAGTACTTTCTTGCTGACGACAAACTGATATCAAGTTACAAGTGGGTGAGGAATCCATTTCAAAATACTCCCGAAGGACTCCCAATTGAAGAGGAAGAAACCTTCATAGGGTCTTCACCACAAGCGGCAGAACCAAAAGACAATTGAGTAATAAATCACTGTTTGAATTTTGGCCTGGAGTGGATGATGAGTTTTCTGCACTAAAAACAAGGGCATTTCGCATTCTACTACCATTTTCAACATCTTACCTTCGTGAAACTGGATTTTCTGCGGTGGCTTCTTTGAAGATAAAATATAGATCTCAGCTAAATATAGAAAAAGAGCTGAAAGTGTCTATTTCTAATATTAAACCCTTCTTCGAAAAACTTTGCTTTGAAAGACAGGCCCAAGAAAGTCACTAATAATTATTAAATTTGTTTTTATAATTTAATAAGTTAATTATTAAATATGTCGAAATGTATTTTGTTTCGTATGTGTGTGTGTGTTCTTTCCTTTCAGTTACTTAATCAACTTTTTAAATAACATTTTCTCTTGGATATGCTCACGCCCCCTAGAGGGGCGCGCCCTACAGATTGAGAATCACTTATGTAGTTGAAAAATCTATATACTTCTCTGAAATAAAAAAAATTATAAGAATGATGTACACGAGTTTTTAAGTTATATTTATTTTCAATTAAGTTACATGAAAGATAAAATTCAAATGTAATTCATCTTTCATACAAATTATCGAGGATGATTTTTAAAAGTAATAGACAAGTAATTATTAAAAGTGATAAATTAGAAATGGACGTGTTAAAGGAGCTTGTTTGTTGTCATTTGCTTTACGAATTTAAAGTAGACTTATCAGTTCCTGCATCAAGTCATCGATCATGTTAAACATATGGAGATAGTGCTGTGAATGAACGTATTGTAAGACATTGGTTTTACAATTTCAAGTCGGTAAATTTGTCCCTCTGTGATGAAGCTTGCAGTGAATGACCACAGGACTTGGATGACGAAGCACTACAGGTGGCCATTGAGGAGGACAGTAACTTAAGTGGGGAACTTGCCAGATAAGCTAACGTTTTCGATGAAATGGTTATATACTTCATCTGCACCGCTTAGGTAAAATGTACAGGCTGAGCAAGTGAGCACCTAGTCACGCTGTTGGAAGTTCATAATCAACTAATGGCAACCTGTTGTCGTTGCATCGTCACCATAGCTCATCCACGTTCAATTGAGTGCTGACCAATGACGATAAGTGGGTCTTGCATGAGACTCCCAAGCCTTCTAGACATTGGTTGTCTTCCCAGGATACTGTCCCGTACAGCGCAAGACCACCTATGCACCCACGCAAGATTATTCTTTGTGTCTAGTGAACTAGTCATCAAGAGGTTTACTATAAGCTGCTATCAACGGCAAACGGTTACTACGGACCTGTACTCGTAGCAATTAAAGCATGCGCAACAGATATTGCAACAGAAGGAGCCATCACGGGTTAATCGCAAGGTGGTCAATAACGTGAGACCTCTTATCACGCCAATAGCTAGGAATACCATACAGTAACTTGTTTGGTAGACACTAGGCTCTCCTCCTTACTCAACTAGTCTTGCACCATCAGATTACCACCTCTTCCAATCTCAGGATTATCATATTCGTGGAGAAACTTTCACCTATGAAGTAGACTTGCGCCAAGCACTCACGAACTTCTTTGCAACCAAAACCTCTGAATTTTACCGCAAGAGGATTGCAGATCTGGAGACACGTTGGCAAAAGGTGTTGGATGATGATGACTATTTCGAGGACTTACAATAGGCTACACTTTCTATAAGTCATGCTTTTTTGAGTCATTAAAAGCGACAAGAACTTTTTAATTTACCTTTTACATTAAAATAACTGGTTATTAGAGGAAATATATGAGAAAAAATTTACACAAAATATGGAACATAACTGTAAAACCATCTAGTTTTTTTTAATATGGGACATAACTGTAAAGCCATCTAGTTTTTTTTAAAAAAATATTTAATAATAAAAACTATTAAATTATACTTAACAGTTAATATGTTAACTATAACAAATTAATGTAAATTAACAAGGCATAATAATTTGTAAATATTTGTCTCAATAATACATAAAGATAAGTCTATGAAAAGAAGTAAAATGTGTTCAATTATGTCTCTGTTCTGCCAAATTTCTATTCTCGCGATTTGAAGGCACTAAATGTACATTCAAAAAATATCTAACTACCATACTTCATTTTATAAGGAAGGAGAAAAACTGTCTCTTCAAAAAACAACTTAAGAAATTTGAAATTCACAAAAAATTTAGTTTCGCTAAAAAATAGTTTTTTCTTAATAGTACTAAGCGAAAATTATTAAGAGCTTACTGCTTTTCACCATGATCTTGTGGAAGGGTGTAGCTCTTCGAAGGATAAGGTCACGAGGTTCAACCTGTTTAACAAGGGGAGATAGATGCTGTGCTTCTAACTTCAGTATGTGAGTCTTTCGGGGTGGGTGCTTGGGAGTTTTCTGGATTTTCTCACTTGAGACACGTGAGTACTTCCCACTATCTATGAAAAGAGTTCTAGGAAGGAAATTTAAGAAGGCACATTTGGAGACCATTATAAGATATTTTACCCCGAGATGGATGTTAAAATATCATCAAAAGGCTATAAAAACATCAATTTGCGCGATATTATTCTCTCTGTTTACAGCTATAAGATTTATTCAAATAAATTTTATAATCATCAAACACTCACATATATTCTATGAGTTTTGCACAATAATATAAATATATACATACATATTTACACTAGAATTTATTAATTTTTCCAGAAAAGCTGTAATTTAAACAAGAGTTGAAAATAAAACACATGGTTTTAGCTTAATTTAAACCACATTGAGTTGAAATCTTAGGATCTTTGCTTGATCATTTCTTGAATCTAAAATGAGCTTATATTTTCCAAAATTTCAATTTTCTAATTTCTTTTTTGAATAATGAGGAAAAAACATGTTTTAGCTTAATGTCAGTTCGAGCTCACTCAAAGACTGAATCTTTATAAACTTTATTTAGATGCTCCTCTAAACCACAGAAGGAATAAACAAACATAATATTTGACTTCTACAAACTTTGGATCATAAAATTAAAAATATGGTAATTAGATCTAGGTTAGTTCAAAACATTCGAATGAAGAATTTTCTTATAATCTTTTTTTCTGGAAGTCCAATCCTAGGCATTACAGTGAATTTATTACATTTCAGCTTTTGAAAGCATCCGAACCTTAAAAGTTTCCAAAAGAAAAATGCAAGCCGCTGAGAATTCTTCTCAACCCTAAGTAACAGAGCCCTCCCAACTGTATAACCTCGACATCGATACCAGCGACAATTAAAATAAATATACCATCTGTCTTTGGATGCACTAATAGGACAGGATTTTCACTTATTTGCTTACAGTTTAAATTTTTTTCTTCCTTACTTGCTGACCACATTGATGAGCAAGGGAGTATTTTACTATATCTGCTAAAATAATTTAAAACCTAAAAAATCTTTTAAGTTATTTAATGTTGATATTTCAAGATTGGTTCTACTTTTCCAGGCAGAAGTTTGGTTGCATTCTTAGTAATTAAATACCTTAAGAAAAGGAAATTAAGTTCTCAACAAAAATATATTTTTATACATTTATAGTTAAAGTCTATCCGAATTTAATTTCTCAAATACCACTCTAAAATGAGATTTATGTTCTTTTCCAGAAATGCTGAATATCAGAATGTCTTAAAAATACACGTAATAAAATCTAAGATCACCCCAAACATTTCGCGTTCAAAAGCCTTTGAAAGCAATATATTCCTTAAGTATGAGAGTGTCTTTCAAATACACATAAAATAATTCAAAATCACCAAAAAAATCAATCATAAGCCTTTGAAAAATTTAAACAGTTCTGCACTGTCTGAAATTTAAATACAGAAATTCAAACAGTCCAAATAGTGTGCAAACAGCTGTTTTATGAATGTATTCGGATGCACAGGTATGTGAAAATATATACGAACTACATCAATATTTTAAAAAGTAATACTAACATATAAGGAATTTAAAAATTCATCATATTAGATGTAGGATAACGGCCAGGTAAAGTTTGGACATTTCAGTATAATCCCCAATAAAACGGGCAACTCCAGAATTTTTAGAAACAGGACAATGACAGCTGATATTATTTGGATGGTCGGTAAATACCTTTAGTCCACCCATAAAAGGAAACTCTTTTCTTAGTGCTTTCTACAATTTTGAATTGAGCAGTCTTAACTTGTTATGAATTGGTGGTCCCATTATTTGCCACTTCAGCAAGCGCGAAATTGCTTTCAACTTGAATAACGCATAATTTGATTCACGATTTCCAAAGCGGAGAAATTTTGCCTGTAAGATGATACATTTATTGCGTTGTATCCAAGCCTGTCACAACTTCATTATCTTATTAAAGCATGATTATTAAATGATCAACGAAGAATAAAAAGAAATTCAGATTAGGAATACATTAAATAATTAGAATTTTACGCAGACAACAGTTCATTATTTCCGTGAAATGCAAGAAAAATTTTTAACCAACTACTTTATTGTTGCTACTACCTGTAACTATTATTTTCTCCAATACTTTTTATTTTCTAAAATACAGTTTTACAATGACAGCGTGCGCGCGAGCGTCCTTAATATTAAAATTTCAATAAAGTGTTATGATCACTAGAATTTTCATGTTCTTTCACTCTTACATTTGCATTTTATATCAATAATCTCCTGTACACATAAGAGTAAATTCCTTTAATTTTTGGGCTTAAATTCAATATTTTTTTTCAATTTTTAAACGTTTACTTTATTACGAAAAAAAGTATTTTCTTTTAATGACCAAATTAAGATTTTTCTGTCTAATGTTACTACATTTTTAGTAGTATACTTAATGGAATATTCGATGGACGTTTATTTTTAAATAATATGTTTCATATATATTTTAAGTTTAAAGGCCACAAAGAAATATGTTCAATTTTTTAAAACTGAAATAACTCTCAGTAACATTGTTAGGTATATATATTCTCTATATTTTAAATTCTTTTTTATCACTTAATCTTTTTTTTCAAATTACCTGATATATAGTAATAACATATTTTATAAGAGATGTTTTGCTTATTTGTTCCTGCATATTTTTCCACCATTGAATTGAGAAGGTAATTCACTTGATGTAAAATATTTATCTTACATATTGTATAAAAAATACTCTACTTCAACACTTTAACTAACAAATCACTTCCAGAAATTTATTATTTAAAGCGAAAAATCGTCTCACTACTCTTGTTGTATTTAATATTTCTAGATATTTCTCCGCCATAAAATGCTTTAATGTTATGTGTTTTGTAACACTTATAGATCAGCTAATCACAGAGAAATGTTATTCATGCTCAGTGAATCATTTATATTACATATTATTTTTAAAAACTGGAAACTAGTATATTTATAAATTTAAAATGAACATATGCTATTTTAAAATCCCATGTAATCAAGTTTTGGTTTGGTTTGGTTTGTCGCTCAACGGTCATTTTTTGCACACGAGGGCTAATTAGACCGGGACTTACGGTTTAAAGTGGATTCTAAACCACTACAAACATCCATGCCCAAGGTGGGATTCGAACCCACGAACTGTTGAACCGAAGGCAAGAGCGCTAACCATTCGGCTGCCAGCTCGGCCCCATGTAATCAAGAGAAGAAAACTGTTGCTCAAGGTGTTAATGAGATTGATTTTAAGCTATGGCTTAGAGACATGAACTTTAAAAATGAGGGAGAAAAAAACACCAAAGATCTTCGAAAGTAAGGTTCTAGGAATTATTTTTATTTTTGGTGCTGTTTTCAGAAAATATTATCTGAAAGAAAAGACATAACTTTTAAAAACATAGAGTTTATAAAGATTATAACCATATAAAATACACTCATGTCCATAAATTAAGAATAATTCAAAATCACACAGAAATGAACTCTAAAACAAAAATTTCACACGTAGAATTATCACACACATCTTGAAGAATAATATGCAAATTACAAGAAACCACCAAATGCCGTCGATAGTACATCACAATGACGAGAGTATAAGGGAGGGGTATATAAGGAATGGTGGCAAAGAACTAAAATTATTCACAAGCGCTTTAAAAGCCGTTGAGTGCAATAACCGCATAGTTAAGGCACAAAGGAAGCATTTGAATGATGTTTTACGTGGTAAAATTATCGGCCGTCTGGAATGTGGATGTACCCATCAGGAAGTATCATAGGAACTTAGATATCTTCTTCAGGCTTCGGCAACGGTTTCAAGATGATGGTATTGTGAGTAGGCATTACAACACAAGTCGCCGAGTTATAACTCCGAATGAGGACCGGTATTTGGCAGTTACTGCCAAAAGAAACCGACGGAGCACAGCATCAGACCTGCCTCGTCAGCTCTCTTCAGCTACCAGTACGATGGTTTCAAGGGAGACCGTGTACAGACGCTTAGAGCACATTGGTCTACATGTTCGCAGCCTGTCAGATGTATTCTACTTACCGCAACTCACTTTTACCTGTGGTTAGCCTGGAGTAGAGAGCATGCATTGTGGACACCGCAACATTGGTCTTGTGTGATGTTTTCCGACCAATCCAGGTTTAGCTTTCAGTCTGATTTTCGCCGGACATTCATATGGAGAGGGCCAGGTACCCGTTACCACCAAGAGAACACCATTGAACGACACTGTTACGTTGGTGCAGGATTGCTCGTTTGGAAAGGGGGTTATTCTGGGTTCTAGAACTAACCTGCATGTTCAGAATGTAACCATAACAGGCCACATCTATCGGGATGTCATTCTGGAAGAACATGTACGTTTCGTGCACTATGGGTGCAGAATTTCTGTTTGTGGATGACAACGCCCGTCCTCACCGTGCAAACGTTGTAGACGAATGCCTTCAATAGGAGGATATCACCCATATGGACTGGCTAGCGTACTCACCGGACTTGAATCCAATAGAGCATGTGTGGGACCTGCTTAGCTGACGAATTGCAGCCCGTCAACGCCCTCCCACATGTCTACCGGAAATTCGGAGAGCATTTCTTGATGAGTGGTGTAATGTTCCCCAAGATCAGATCGATGATTTGATACTCAGTATGCCTGGGCGTTGTACGGCCTGCATTGCATCTTCTGGGTTGCATACTATGTATTAACCATCATAACACCCATGTCAAATTGGTTTTTGTAAATAGGTTCTTTTTTGAAATTTGCTCCAGGGAGTAAAACTTGCAATTTTCATTAATGATGTCAAACATATAGCATCTTTTTTGCTCTTTACCTTTTGTTTAATAAATAGACTTTACAAATAAGTCACATTTGTTTTGCTTCTGTCTCTTTCTGTTCCTTAACTTACATTAACTTTAATTTATGGACACGAGTGTACATAAAGCTGATTAGAATAAAATGGGCAGGTCACTTTCTGAATATGAGTGCCGAGAGAACAGCTCTTAAGGTCTTCGATGTCTTTCTGTAGACATAAGAAAAGGTGGAGAGACAGTCTAGAGAAGGATTTTCCCAAACTTAAATACAAGAGGGCCAAAACTTGGAAAACAGTGAAATGAGAGAGACTTACGAAGAAGGCCAGGGCCCACAATGGGTTGTCAATCAATCTTGATGGTGATGAAAATGAGTATAGAAAAACTTTTAATTATTATGTGAAATGAAACGAAAGGTATATTTTATTTCAAAGTGATCAGTTTGATTGGGTTCCCCAAAAAATCGGGAGTTAGACATTTGTCTTATTGGTCTATATTATGGTTCGGTAGTGTGCAGTGAATATTCATCTTATCACATATTCATTACGAAATCATATATACTTATGTGTTAATCTATTGGAAATATTTCTTACTAAATAACATAATCACTTTATTTTCCCAAAATTATTTTTCCAACTTTGCATTTCTCATTTTCATATATTTAAGTTCTATTTTTCGCCAGTAAATAATTTCATATACTTTTAAATACTGGTATATATTTAAAAATGTTTTATCGAGAGACAAGCTCATTCCTGAATGTTAACTTTTTCAATACTACAGTTAAAATATATCTGGATATAGCGCGAAAAAATATAATTACATTCAAGTAATAATCTAATGCTCATATTACCAGAAAGAAATTTTATGGAGGATTACATTTAAAAAAATTGAATGAAAATTTCATCTCTCCATATGTTTATAATTTAATTTTTAAGTGCAAAGAAGTTATTTACATAATTAAAAATAAAACCTATTAAATAAACAATGATATTTATATGAAAATGCTATTCATATTATATGAATTTTTTACAAACTTATATTGCTTTCTATTGATTAGCAAAAAACAAAAAATTAATGAAAACATCCCAATGATTCTTGTAGCTTTTAGAACTATCTGCAGAACCATCAACTTTCCTGAGATACTTAAAAAAAGGAACTTGTTAAAAGATGCTCTCAGCCAGAATAGTATGTCTTGTAATTAGACATCTCTCTGTTGTTCCTTTGCCACCGTCTGGAAATCAACTGTAGCTAGCGTACTAATAATTGTTGAGTAACGTGCACAAAAAACAGAGAGAGTATTGACCATGATATTAATTGAAATATCTGAATAAGATACTTAAATGCTTGAATAAAGGGGATGAAAAGAATGTTCTTATGATGATGAATGTTTTTATGAAAGATGAAAAGAATGTTCTTATAAATTTCTCTATTCGAATGTACTACAAATAAAAATCCTCCGTGTGTTTCTGAGGAAAGCGATTACCTCTTGGAAAAAGTGATTAAGCAATGAAAGTACCTCTTGTAAAAAAGCCTCTTAGAAAATCTTTAAAGTGATTACAGATAATAACATCTTCCGTCTTACATCGATTATTTGGAGTATAATTTTTTTAATGTAATATCTTCAAACAGACTAGAGTAGAATAATTTGGAAATTTCTCAGCATCATTTCCACTCATTTGCGGCATACACAAGCCGCTTTTATTCTTCCTTAATGACTTCCCTGTTCATCAGTGAAGCATCAACATTCCAGAAGCTAAGACATGGTAAGATAAAATGGCTAGAATCAAAGAACGAGTTTTGCAATAGTATAAAGTATACATATTTAAATGGTGTCTACAAAAGATAAAGAGTAGAAAATGTGTGGAAATTACCAGAATACATTTATTAAGTCCTTGTATAAATATTTCTTAATTTTCAACTCAATTCCCAAGAGAAATTAAACGAAAGCAGGAAATGACTACAAATATTTGACAGTCGTTCTTGTTTTTCTATTCATATAACTGAAGCAACATTATCTTTCTATGATAATTTGAATGGGAAGGAAAATCTTTTCAAACAGAATATATTTGAAAACTGGTTGAGACTGAATTTCATGGAACATATAATAATTATTTCATTCCATTGGTTTGGCATTCAAAAGTCAAATCTACAATAATTAAAGTATAATTAACGTGATAATAATTATAATTGAAAGATAAAGATACAAAACTTAAAAAATGTAGTAATAAGTAATTTAGTTATTATTTTTTTATCATCTTTGTATATTGAATTTAACAAACTTAAATCAAAAGAATTTTCTCCTGTAAATTCTCTCTTACTTTCTTCCTTTTAACATTTTTTAGAATCTAAGATATGTATTATAAAAATGTAGAGGCAAAAAACAAATCTGAAAACATTTTCTCTGAAAGGAAAATGTTGTTAGAGCAAAGCACAATTGAGAAACTATAGATGAATTAACTTCTTCAAATATATAAAACAACTGTAGGATATTAACTAAATGAGAAAAATTATTAAGTAAATTTACTTTTATATTAATCTGAAATACTTTGTAAAGGTAAGTACATTATAACCCATGTAAACTATATCAAATGATTTTTTCTGAATGTCTTTTATAAGAAAAAACTAATAACAAGTCCATCCTTTTTCAATATTTATAAGGGTTTTATTAATGCAAAAAATTTGAATTAAATAAAATTGGAAATACTATTCAAATACTATTTCTTGCAAAAAACTAAAAAATATTTAATAAAAAAACTTTTACAATACAAAAAAATGTCCCTTATTTATTTTATGAATTTCAAGTAAAACAGCCTAAAAGCCTATGTAGTTGCCAAATTAAACAAAAATTATAAATATGGGATTATAGAAAATGGAAAAATAAAAAAATGGAGAAATAAATGTCCTTGAATTTTTAACTTCTTTAGAGACAGAAAATGTTCATCAATGATTAAAAAAATTCTAGAAAAAGAGTTAAAACAGCTGAAGTTTCAAGAGCTCATAAAAAACAGCTATTAAGCGATATGAAATATGAAGAGAATATTACTAAGCAATAATACTGAGTATAGGAACATGAAATAATCTACAATACATTATAAAAAAGATTTAAAAAAATTTTACTTCAGGAATAATCAACCGGGAATTTAAACTAAATTTTATATGTGCTATAGAAATAAAAAAGTTTTTTGTCAGTTTTTTGAAAAAAAAATTATGTTGTCATATTGGTTATACTATTTTCAACAATGAAAAATTGAAAAAAATATACCAAAATGTATTATATAAAACAAAAATAGCATTCAAAGACCTTAGCACAACTTGTTGAGCTTTAATAGATGTGCTATGCTAAAATAAGGTAATAATTTTAAATTATTGTTTTAACGGTATAAAAATTTTCTTGATCTCATGGGTCTAACTAGACAAAAAAAGTGAAAGAAGTACTAAGACAGTAAAAATAATGAAAAACCAAAAAAATTAACTTTAAGGCAATATTATTCTTAAATCTTCACAATATAAATCATTTTGCTTATTACTGAAAAAATTATTTTTAAATAATGCACAGATTAAAATCATTAAAACGTGAAGAAAATATCTGACCTACACTTAAATCATCACTGATTATTATGAGAAAAATGCAAGAATAAAAAAATATTGAGACAGAATTACGAAACTTGGTATAGTAAAGTGAATTAAAATGCTCCGTAAGTACACTGGCCTCAAAAAGTTAAGGAACAACATGTTTTTAGAAGCTCACCAGAAAAAATGACACTAACAAAACAATTTATAGTTTATATAAATGATAAAAACGAACTTTATGCAAATTTATGCTAAAACGGTAGCAATCACTTTTTTTTATAGTTAAGAATAGCTATATATGAGTGAGAGAAAAATATGCAAACATAAGCTTTTCGTAATTACGCGTGTAACTTTTGTTGATTTACAACTTTTGCTAGCATTGTTAGCATAGGACCCCACTGTCTTCCTTGACAATAGGCAGTGGGGTCCCGCAATGTCAGAGAGAAGCCGTTTGCCCGATTCGTTAAGGTTGATGGCGGTCGGATGGATGAAAATGGGGTTATCACAGGCTGAGGCTGCTAAGACGCCTCAATGTGTCTCGCAGTGTGGTCCACCGTCTCTGGATTCAATATCAAACTGAAGCTTCTGTATCCAGAAGACATGTTCCAGGCCGACCACGAGTCAAAACACCTGCAGAAGACCGTTTTATAGCTCTTTCGGTCCGAAGGAGAAGAAGAATTTCTGTTCCACAACTTGTTGCAGACCTCTCTGTAGCATCGGGGAGAAGAATATCCGCTAGTACGGTACGAAGGCGTCTTCACCATGCAGGTCTCTATGCAAGGCGACCAGTTGTGTGTGTACCCCTCACCGGATGACAAAGAAGGGCTCGCTTATCTTGGGCAAGAGAACACGTTTCCTGGACCAGACAGCAATGGGCTTCTGTACTCTTCACAGACGAGTCCAGATTCACATTGGAGAGCGATTCAGGACGTCTTCTGATCTGGAGGGAACAAAACACCAGATAGCACCAACCCAACATTGTGTAAAAAGACAGTTACCGGGCGGTGGAATGATAATTTTGGGCTGGGATCTCAGTCGGTGGTCACACTGACCTGCATGTGTTCCAGGGAGGAACTGTGACTGGCGTGAGATATAGGGATGCGATCCTTGATCCATATGTCCGCCCATATGCCAGTGCAATCGGCAATTATTTCATTCTGATTGATGATAACGCACGAGTTCACCAAGCTGTAGTTGTTGAGGAATATCTTGAGGATCTTGGTTTGGAGGGAATGGAATGGCCAAATTGATCTCCAGACCTGAATCCAATAGAACATGTGTGGGAGAATCTTGGTAGACAGGTTGCTGCTTTAAATCTTCCTCCAAGGTCTTTAGGAGAGCTGGAACAAAGCTTACTCCGTGTCTGGTCTTCGCTTCCCATTTCGGTAACCGACAACTTAATTGACAGCATGAAAAGTCGATGCCGCCAATGCATGCAAGTTAGGGGTGGGCATATCCCTTATTAAAACTCATTTTTGTTATGCTTCTATTACTTTTTACTACATAAAACTGTGATTATTCTTTTTTCCAAGAATGGACTTTTCCAGCGAGATTGCATTTTTTTGTTGTAAATCCTTTTTGCTTTTTTCTTATGTAAACTTCTATGTTGCAGTCAATAAATACTTGTTTTGTGCACATTTCATCCAAATTTGGTGTTTCTACATTCATTCATTTGCAAATTAGGCACTAAAAACCGGTTGTTCCTTAACGTTTTGAGGCCAGTGTAGTTTAAAAACATTTTCCAGGGAAGAATCAGGCAAATTAGTTAAGCAAATTCACGATGCATTATTCTAAAATTGAGAAATGAAAAGTTCCAGACTAAGTTTGTTTTTAATAATGCATATATTTGGATAAAACAAATTCTTCACACAGCTTCAACGAATTTACACAAACGAAACGGAATTACTGATAACTCAAAAGAGTTATCAAAAGCAGTTCCATTAACTTTAAGCGTTATTTAAAAAAAAGATGGGGAAATTAATGAAGTGAAGGTAAACGTGAATATAATAAACCGCAGTTAACTTTCCTGGTGTTTTTCTGAACTTCCTCACATTACATCATGTAGTTAAATTCTCTTTTCTAATTTACACAACTGTGAAATTAATGAAAATATACTTGTAAAGCAATATTAAATCGTAGAAAAGTTTCACATGTTTGGCATTGTGCTGTTTAGACAAAAAAAAGAAATCAAGAACATTAATTTTGTGTCAAGAACATTATCCATGAGTTTTTGACTTCCTCAAATGGTAGAAGTAAAATTTATTCTAATGCTAGATTAAGCGTAAAATATATCTATTTTACCAATAAAAGTTTAAATTTATTTATATTTATGGCCTAATATCAGTGCCTTTTTTATTTATTAGTAAATGCAGGAATTATTAATTTAAATCTGAATTATTAATAACAAATCACAATACTTATCTATGAGACATATATTAGAAAATTGATTCAAGTAAACTTTATTCATAATTATGAAATAAATCTAGAAAATAATTAACGTTGGGAAATAATGAAGACAGTGTCAAATAATGTCATAGCTACACTAGGACTCAATGATTATGATTACATATATGGATTTCTATTATTTTAAAACTTCTTCTTCATATTAATTAATTTTAAACTTATTTACTTCGACACCTGAATATGATTATTTGCTTTTATATCGTATATTTACGTGATATAAAATTTACTTTCAGATCACGTAAATACACGATATAAAAGTAAATAATAAGTAGTTGTGTGTGTGTGTGTGTGTGTGTGTGTGTGTGTGTGTGTGTGTGTGTGTGTGTGTGTGTGTGTGTGTGTGTGTGTGTGTGTGTGTGTGTGTAAGTGAGACCTCTCTTTTAAAATGCACTTGGAAACAGGTTCATCTCACCCCTTTTATTAATTTACTCAAATGAATAAAATTTATTGAAGTCAGTCAATTTTTGAACAGACGTACACCGTATATATATATATATATATATATATATATATATATATATATATATATATATATATATATATATATATATATATATATATATATATATATATATATATATATATATATATATATATATATATATATATATATATATATATATATATATATATATATATATATTATATATAATATATATATATATATATATATATATATATATATATATATATATATATATATATATATATATATATATTATATATAATACATATATATATATATATATATATATATATATATATATATATATATATATATATATATATATATATATATATATATATATATATGTATATATATATATATATATATATATATATATATTAATATATATATAATATGTATATATATAATATATATATATATATATATATATATATATATATATATATATATATATATATATATATATATATATATATATATATATATATATATATATATATATATATATAATATATATATATATATATATATATATATATATATATATATATATATATATATATATATATATATATATATATATATATATATATATATATATATATATATATATATATATATATATATATATATATATATATATATATATATATATATATATATATATATATATATATATATATATATATATATATATATATATATATATATATATATATATATATATATATATATATATATATATATATATATATATATATATATATATATATATATATATATATATCTTAAAAAACAATATTCTAATAAATGAGTAAAAACTCATCGAAGAGCAAATTATAATGCATTTTTAGCTTCAATCAGAAGAGTAGTTTGTTTAATAAATTGATTTCATAATACTTGATGTTTTTTTAATTTTAATCAATAAATTTAAAAAATGCTAGAGTATTTTTTAAGTGATGCAACAGAATATGCAACTAAAAGTTAATAAAAAGAAATATGTCGTTTTTACAGCTTCATTCTTATGATTCATTGAATCAATGGGAATTTTTCACCATTCTTGTTTACCTTTACACACGTTGAAGGCTGCTAATAGCTATTTACTTGATTATTATATACCACTTGCAGAATGAAATAAAATTCCTTTAGATTTGCTTCCATTACTGTAACACCATTTTTATAGATATAAACATAAATTTTCCATATTTTCTTAACTTCCATAAACTTATTTTTAATAGAATTGAATAAATGTTTCATGTAGTTTTTCGTTATGCTATGCATATAACATTTTATGTTTCTCCAAACAATTCATCAAATATTTTACAATAAACACTCCAATCATACAGTCTTGTAATATCAATAAATCCATTCACAGATCAAATTCACAACAAAGTTACAAGTTGTGCTGTATCACTTCTTTTTTTTAAATGGTATTACATATAAAAGTATATGTGTATGTATGTGTGTGTGTGTGTGCGTGTGTGTATGGAAACAATATTATATTATAAAACTACTGAATGCATTTTTTACTATCTATAGGTTTGAATCGGTTTTTAAATTTTCACCTCCTGTTTGTTTGATAATTTTTAAGCAAACATTTTATAAGCAGTTACATTCTTCACTTACACATTTGAGTTTATATTTACATTATTACATAAGTCCCCTAGCAATAAATAGTATTTTAAATAAATAATTATTACAATTGTAAAACAAATACAAATTTATGAGATATTTGCCCCATTTTAATATTTTAACTAACTCATGAAGGGAAATTCATTTTAGGAAAAATTATATGAAATATCACTTGAAAATCTAATTAAAGGATAACTGCAATAGTGTGTAAATAAATTTATTTCCCGAATCGTAAGTGACTATGATTCATGGGTTATTTTTCTTATTTATTTATGCCTTATTTATTATTTATTATTTATTTTTATTTTATTAGTAATTTATGATCACTTCTTCACTCACGAGTAATAATACAGTCAAGATCTACAATTTAAAGAGAATTCCAAACGATCATAATGAGGTCGTGAAGAACTGAATTGAATGCCAGAGCACTCACTATCCATTCAGCAACTCGTATCCTGACGATTCTTTAGTATGGAACTGTCCTCCAAAATAACTTCAATAAAAAAAGTCCTTTATCATGGGTAACCTTGAAATAATTAATGCTCATTCAGAAAGTTTCTAGATAAACGAGCAAAATATTCTTTCTTCTTTAAAAGCATTAATTTCAGAGAAAAAAAACTTCCCTTTTCTGATAAACATGACTAGATGACAGTTTATTCCAGAAAACTATGGCTGAATTTTTTCATAAGCTTCACTAGCAGGAAGTTAGCAATAATACTTTCACTTATTTCATTAAATTATCAATAAAACAAATGTATTTTTAAGCTTTTTTTAATTGATTGCTTGTAATAAACCTGTATGAACTAAAGCGTCTATGGTGACAAAACTCTCACATCATTCCCATAAATTATTATTTCGTACTAACTATAAAGAAATAAAAATTATTTTTGTACTTAGGAATTTTTATGCAACATACTTTTGTTTCAAATTTTAATAAACATAAAAATATAAAAAATACTGAATTTCCCAAATTTGAAACAATTTTTTCTGTCTTTACTCAATTTTAAATTAAATAATTGAGACAAGCAAATTCTAGTCAATTATTTTATGCATTGATGTATATAATAAAATAATTCAATCGATTATATAAATAAAATTAAAAATTTTAAATGAAAAATGCTGCATTTTTAAATTTAAAATGGGTTTTTTGCTCTAAATGTATTAAAAACATAGAAATAATGTCCACGAAAAGAATTTTATTATTTACTTATAAATAAATTTGGCCAACTTTTCTCCAATAACATTTTATACAAAATTCTTGCCGTCGCGTTCATTTATAGAAAATACACACTAATCGAAAATATCCTTTTGTATCAAAATATATGGTAAATCGTATTGCATATAATACAAGTCAAAATCACAATGACCTTTAGATGTTTAAAATGTCATTTTAAAATCTGAATCTTGATAATTGCATTCAGAGATTATTGAATAAGCAAAGTAACCTGTCTGATTCTTATAATATTTATTTATAATATAATTTAAAATTATAATAACTGAAAATCATCAAATTTATCAGATAATTATTCGAGGATTTTAGTTCTATACGTAATTTTTCTTTCTCTGGCATTAAAAGTAGTTTTCATTAGTGCATGACAAGAAATTTTCATGCGTTATTGAATCAACACGGCACTCTTTAAACACAGCATAAAGCATAACACAATATTAATAATAATATCAGACTTTTTTAATAAAGCTTGATATTCAGGCGCCATTTTAACTTTGATGATAATAGTAATAAAGAAATAAATAAAACTAAAATATATCTCTAATTGTTCTCCTGTTATTTGCTTATGTCTAAAGCAAAACAAAGATATTATAGTAGAGATTTTCCTCTTTGAAATGTCAACAAACAGAAATTTAAATTAGAATAAGTAATAAAACAGGTATCGAAAACAAGATTTCATTAAATAATTTATCATTTTTTAATAAAAATTATTATTCTCTTTAGCATATAACAATTTTGAGATGAATCTCTATAAATAATAAATATGCAAAATGGATATGGTAGGACACAGATGATAAAATTTTAAATGTGCTTTATTAAAAACTTATATTTTCATATTAAATTCTAGTTAAAGATTTGAATTAAAATTTTGATGTATAAAATGTGTGAGACATAATTAATTTTAACACTCAGTTAATTAGTTAAATCTAATTGTTATCAGCAATTTCTGGTAAACTTTGTATTTTTAAGCGTTAGGGTTGCCATTTTTTATACACATTTTGGCGCTAATCTTGATATCAAAAAAAAAAAAAAAATCAATGGGTACCCGTAAATAAATTATTACCGTTATTATAATATTTGTTCGCACATATATATAGTATTAACTATATCTATTGTTTTCAATTAAATACGCTTTTCACGAAAAAAAGACATTTTTGCTTGATATTTTTGTAATTTGATTCATTTTAAGTTGGAAATAGTTATATTTATTTGATGAATTTTAATCATTATTCTCCGTGGATAGTATATTTTCATTTCCGCAGAATTTGCATTAATTCAGATAAAAATAAATGGTCAATAGAAAAATATATAGAGTTAAGAAATTGTATTTAATTTTCTAACAATAATACTTTATTATAACGACTATTTTTACTACTAAATATAATGAAAATCATTAATTAATAAATCATTCATTATATAAAATATTTTAATATAATAATGTCAAATATAGTTCATGAAAAAATTTTTTTAAGCTATGATTAAAAATAAAAACAAATTCTACACTTAAATACGTTATATAAGATACGGTTGACGCAAAAATGGATACTAAAACTTCAAGGGGAAAAAATAATGCAACGCTTCTATTTTATATACATGTTGAAATACATATGCCTTCTGATTATATAGGTGAATTTTATGTCTTTATATGAAGAGTTGTATTTGAAATATGTAACTGCTTTTGGTAATTCTATTAATTATTTATAAACTAATCATTTTCAAGAACAGGGTATTCAATAATTATATCTGCTAAAACTGATTCCTATTAATTTTGGCTGTCAACTTTATTTCAAATAAATCAAATTTTTCAAAGCTGAATATAAATAAATCTTGGAAACGCCGAGACATTTGGTGATAATAGTAGGCAAACAATGAACAAAGAACAAAGATCCAAAACAATGTCAGTTATAACGATGGAAATTCTCTCTCATCCTGTTTTAGTTGAATTCATTCTTAACTAATATATTTAAATTTAAATATAAAAGTAAAAAATTATTAAACTATACTTTATAAAACAGCAACACATTAGCAAATGTTATAATTTGTAATGAAAGTATATGAGTATGAACATAATTTTCGTTAAAGAGTTCTCTCTATGCTATCACAAGTTTATATTTTAATGTAATATAAAATTAATATTTTGTCTAATCTTTAAGCACACAATGTGCATTATGTTATTTAAAAATCAATTTCATCTTTTCTTCGATTATAATTCAATTTCATTTATATGAAATTTATATGAAAATATATATATAAAAAAGTTGCTTACTCTGAGAAATAATTTTCGACAGTGCAATTCTAGTTTTTCCAAAATTTTAATTGTCAAAACACTTTAACATATTTGCAAATTAATAAAAACTATACAAGGGCTATTTACAAGAAAAAATAACAAAATTTAAAATGAAGACGGAGTATGAAAAATCTCAAATCACGGAGAAACGCAAAGTCCGACATTGCATGATTTGCAAGTATAAAATGTTTGTTGGGTTTTCTTTTCTTTCATCACGGTTTGTGAGCAAACAATGCACTTTCTGAGACTTTTTTCTCTTTTTTTGTTCAACTTAAGGGTAGGAAAATGCCTACCAGATAATACCGCCATAATAATCTGGAGTCGAGAATTTTCAAAATAACAAGAAAAGTGAGCAAATAAAACCGAAAGCAGTAAAAACTGTAACGAAAGTGACGCTAAAACCCTAAAAGACTTCCAATAGTAGCGGAAACAAAACAAAAAAAGTGTTCGGAGAGCTATCAGAAGCGAGAATCCTTAAATCATGTGGATAGATGAAGAGCCGAGCTGTGTTTGTTTACATTGAGATTTCCTCTCTCCCCACCCACAGCTGATAATCAAAATACCAAAAAAAGCAAGAATACGAAAAAAATGAAGGTCAGAACACTAAAACTACGTTCAGTTTAAATGTAATGGACACATAGTGCCATCTAGTGATTATTAAAACTTGTTCCAGCTTAAAATGCATATATGCACCGCCCGGCCCTCACTTTCGTCCGTATGAAATGCATATATGCACCGCCCGGCCCTCACTTTCGTCCGTATGAAATGCATATATGCACCGCCCGGCCCTCACTTTCGTCCGTACGAAATGCATATATGCACCGCCCGTCACGAAGAGGTTAATAGATGTGTTATGCTAAAATAAGGTAATTTTAAATTATTGTTTTAACGGTATAAAAATTTTCTTGATCTCATGCGTCTAACTGGACAAAAAAAATGAAAGAAGTACTAAGACAGTAAAAATAATGAAAAACCAAAAAAATTAACTTTAAGGCAATATTATTCTTAACTCTTCACAAT
Organism: Latrodectus hesperus; assembly: GCA_037975125.1. Lineage (NCBI taxonomy): Eukaryota > Metazoa > Arthropoda > Arachnida > Araneae > Theridiidae > Latrodectus > Latrodectus hesperus. The sequence goes on along the minus strand of JAJQOW010000016.1, from coordinate 3,496,653 downwards.
ATAAATCATTTTGCTTACTACTGAAAATTTTATTTTTAAATAATGCACAGATTAAAATCACCAAAACGTGAAGAAAATATATGATCTACACTTAAATCATCACTGATTATAATGAAAAAAATGCAAGAATAAAAAAATATTGAGACAGAATTACGAAACTTGGTATAGTAAAGTGAATTAAAATGCTGAGGCAGTGTAAGTACACTGGCCTCAAAAAGTTAAGGAACAACATGTTTTTAGAAGTTCACCAGAAAAAAATGACACTAACAAAACAATTTATAGCTTATATAAATGATAAAAACGAACTTTATGCAAATTTATGTAAAAACGGTAGCAATCACTTTTTTTTATAGTTAAGAATAGCTATATATGAGTGAGAGAAAAATATGCAAATATAAGCCTTTCGTGATTACGCTTGTAACTTTTGTTGATTTACAACTTTTGTTAGCAGTTTCCTTTACAATAGGCAGTGAGGTCCCGCAATGTCTGTGAGAGGCCGTTTGCCCGATTTGTTAAGGTGGTGGGTGGTCGGATGGATGGAAATGGGGTTATCACAGGCTGATGCTGCTAGACGCCTTAATGTGTCTTGCAGTGTGGTCCACCGTCTCTGGATTCAATATCAAACTGAAGCTTCTGTATCCAGAAGACATGTTCCAGGCAGATCACGAGTCAAAACACCTGCAGAATACCGTTTTATAGCTCTTTCGGTCCGAAGGAGAAGAAGAATTTCTGTTCCACAACTTGTTGCAGACCTCTCTGTAGCATCGGGAAGAAGAATATCCGCTAGTACGGTACGAAGGCGTCTTCACCCTGCAGGTCTCTATATAAGGCGATCAGTTGTGTGTGTATCCCTCACCGGATGACAAAGAAGGGATCACTTATCTTGGGCAAGAGAACACGTTTCCTGGACCAGACAGCAATGGGCTTCTGTACTCTTCACAGACGAGTCCAGATTCACATTGGAGAGCGATTCAGGACGTCTTCTGATCTGGAGGGAACAAAACACCAGATACCACCAATCCAACATTGTGTAAAAAAACAGTTACCGGGCGGTGGAATGATGATTTGGGCTGGGATCTCAGTCGGTGGTCACACTGACTTGCATGTGTTCCAGGGAGGAACTGTGACTGGCGTGAAATATAGGGATGCGATCCTTGATCCACATGTCCGCCCATATGCCGGTGCAATCGGCAATTATTTCATTCTGATGGATGATAACGCACGAGTTCACCAAGCTGTAGTTGTTGAGGAATATCTTGAGGATCTTGGTTTGGAGGGAATGAAATGGCCAAATTGATCTCCAGACCTGAATCCAATAGAACATGGGTGGGAGTATCTTGATAAATAGGTTGCTGCTTTAAATACTCATCCAAGGTCTTTAGGAGAGCTGGAACAAAGCTTACTCCGTGTCTGGTCTTCGCTTCCCATTTCGGTAACCAACAACTTAATTGACAGCATGAAAAGTCGATGCCGCCAATGCATGCAAGTTAGGGGTGGGCATATCCCTTATTAAAACTCATTTTTGTTATGCTTCTATTACTTTTTACCACATAAAACTGTGATTATTCTTTTTTCCAAAAATGGACTTTTCCAGCGAGATTGCATTTTTTTGTTGTAAATCCTTTTTGCTTTTTTTTATGTAAACTTCTATGTTGCAGTCAATAAATACTTGTTTTGTGCACATTTCATCCAAATTTGGTGTTTCTACATTCATTCATTTGCAAATTAGGCACTAAAAACCGGTTGTTCCTTAACGTTTTGAGGCCAGTGTAGTTTAAAAACATTTTCCAGGGAAGAATCAGGCAAATTAGTTAAGCAAATTCACGATGCATTATTCTAAAATTGAGAAATGAAAAGTTCCAGACTAATTTTGTTTTTAATAATGCATATTTTTGGATAAAACAAATTCTTCACACAGCTTCAACGAATTTACGCAAACGAAACGGAATTACAATAACTCAAAAGAGTTATCAAAAGCAGTTCCATTAACTTTAAACGTTATTTAAAAAAAAAAAGATGGGGAAATTAATAAAGTGAAGGTAAACGGGAATATAATAAACCGCAGTTAACTTTCCTTGTGTTTTTCTGAACTTCCTCATTACATCATGTAGTTAAATTCTCTTTTCTAATTTACACAACTGTAAAAATAATGCAAATATACATGTAAAGCAATATTAAATCTTAGAAAAGTTTCACATGTTTGGCATTGTGCTGTTTAAACAAAAAAAAAAAAACCAAATTCAAGAACATTAACTTTGTGTCAAGAACATTATCCATGAGTTTTTGACTTCCTCAAATGGTAAAAGTAAAATTTATTCTAATGCTAGATTAAGCGTAAAATATACCTATTTTACCAGTGAAAGTTTAAATTTATTTATATTTATGGCCTAATATCAGTGTCTTTTTTATTTATTAGTAAATATGTGAATTATTAATAAAACTGCTTGAAGATTATTAGTAAATGCAGGAATCATTAATTTAAATCTGAATTATTAATAACAAATCGCAATACTTATCTATGAGACATTTATTAGAAAATTGATTGAAGTAAACTTTATTCATAATTATTAAATAAATCTAAAAAATAATTAACGTTGGGAAATAATGAAGACAGTGTCAAATAATGTCATAGCTACACTAGGACTCAATGATTATGATTATATATATGGATTTCTATTATTTTAAAATTTCTTCTTCATATTAATTAATTTTAAACTTATTTACTTCGACACCTGAATATGATTATTTGCTTTTATATCGTATATTTACGTGATATAAAATTTACTTTCAGATCACGTAAATACACGATATAAAAGTAAATAATAAGTAGTTGTGTGTGTGTATGTGTGTGTGTATATGTGTGTATATGTGTGACCTCTCTTTTAAAATGCACTTGGAAACAGGTTCATCTCACCCCTTTTATTAATTTACACAAATGAATAAAATTTCTTGAAGTCAGTCAATTTTTGAACAGACGTACACTATATATATATATATATATATATATATATATATATATATATATATATATATATATATATATATATATATATATATATATATATATATATATATCTTAAAAAACAATATTCTAATAAATGAGTAAAAACTCATCGAAGAGCAAATTATATATAATTCATTTTTAGTTTCAATCAGAATAGTAGTTTGTTTAATAAATTGATTTCATAATACTTGATCTTTTTTGAATTTTAATCAATAAATTTAAAAAATGCTAGAGTATTTTTTAAGTGATGCAACAGAATATGCAACTAAAAATTAATAAAAAGAAATATGTCGTTTTTACAGCTTCATTCTTATGATTCATTGAATCAATGGGAATTTTTCACCATTCTTGTTTACCTTTACACACGTTGAAGGCTGCTAATAGCTATTGCAGCCACTTGCAGAATAAAATAAAATTCCTTTAGATTTGCTTCCATGATTGTAACACCATTTTTATAGATATAAACATAAATTTTCCATATTTTCTTAACTTCCATAAACTTATTTTTAAAAGAGTTGAATAAATGTTTCATGTAGTTTTTCGTTATGCTATGCATATAACATTTTATGTTTCTCCAAAAAATTCATCAAATATTTTACAATAAACACTCCAATCATACACAGTCTTGTAATATCAATAAATCATCGATTCACAGATCTAATTCACAACAAAGTTACAAGTTGCTGTATCACTTCTTTTTTTTTTTTTAAATGGTATTACATATAAAAGTACATGTGTGTATGTGTGTGTATGTTTGTGTGTGCGTGTGTGTAAGGAAACAATATTAGATTATAAAACTACTGAATACATTTTTACTATCTATAGATTTGAATCGGTTTTTAAATTTTCACCTCCTGTTTGTTTGATAATTAATTTTTAAGCAAACATTTTATAAGCAGTTACATTCTTCACTTACACATTTGAGTTTATATTTACATTATTACATAAGTCCCCTAGCAATAAATAGTATTTTAAATAAACAATTATTACAATTGTAAAACAAATACAAATTTATGAGATATTTGCCCCATTTTAATATTTTAACTATGACTCATGAAGGGAAATTCATTTTGGGAAAAATTATATAAAATATCACTTGAAAATCTAATTAAAGGATAACTGCAATAGTGTGTAAATAAATTTATTTCCCGAATCGTAAGTGACTATGATTCATGGGTTATTTTTCTTATTTATTTATGCCTTAGTTTATTTTTATTTTATTAGTAATTTATGATCACTTCTTCGCTCACGAGTAATAATACAGTCAAGATCTACAATTTAAAGAGAATTCCAAACGATCATAATGAGGTCATGAAGAACTTAATTGAATGCCAGAGCACTCACTATCCATTCAGCAACTCGTATCCTGATTCTTTAGTATGGAACTACCCTCCAAAAGAACTTCAATAAAAAAATCCTTTATCATGAGTAACCTTGAAATAATTAATGCTCATTCAGAAAGCTTCTAGATTAACGTACAAAGCATTCTTTCTTCTTTAGAAGCATTAATTTCAGAGAAAAAAACTTCCCTTTTCTGATAAACATGACTAGATGACAGTTTATTCCAGAAAACTATGGCTGAATTTTTTCATAAGCTTCACTAGCAGGAAGAATTAGCAATAATACTTTCACTTATTTCATTAAATTATCAATAAAACAAATATATTTTTAAGCTTTTTTTAATTGATTGCTTGTAATAAACCTGTATGAACTAAAGCGTCTATGGTGACAAAACTCTCACACCATTCCCATAAATTATTATTTCGTACTAACTATAAAGAAATAAAAATTATTTTTGTACTTAGGAATTTTTATGCAACATACTTTTGTTTCAAATTTTAATAAACATAAAAATATAAAAAATACTGCATTTCCCAAATTTGAAACAATTTTTTCTGTCTTTACTCAATTTTAAATTAAATAATTGAGACAAGCAAATTCTAGTCAATTATTTTATGCATTGATGTATATAATAAAATAATTCAATCGATTATATAAATAAAATTAAAAATTTTAAATAAAAAATGCTGCATTTTTAAATTTAAAATGGGATTTTTGCTCTAAATGTATTAAAAACATAGAAATAATGTCCATGAAAGTTAAAGAATTTTATTATTTACTTAACCATTATAAATAAATTTGGCCAACTTTTCTCCAATAACATTTTATACAAAATTCTTGATGTCCCGTTTATTTTTAGAAAATACACACTAATCGAAAATATCATTTTTATCAAAATATATATTAAATCGTATTGCATATAATACAAGTCAAAATCACAATGACCTTTAGATGTTTAAAATGTTATTTTAAAATCTGAATCTTGATAATTGCATTGAGATTATTGAATAAGCAAAGTAACCTGTATGATTCGTATAATATTTATTTATAATATAATTTAAAATTTTAATAACTGAAAATCATCAAATTTATCAGATAAAAATTCGAGGACTTTAGTTCTACACGTAATTTTTCTTTCTCTGGCGTTAAAAGTAGTTTTCATTAGTGCACGACAAGAAATTTTCATGCATTATTGCATCAACCCGGCACTCTTTAAACACAGCATATCATCAAGCATAACACAATATTAATAATAATATCAGACTTTTTTAATAAAGCATGATATTTAGGCGCCATTTTAACTTTGATAATAGTAATAAAGAAATAAATAAAACTAAAATATATCTCTAATTGTTCTCCTGTTATTTGCTTAGTGTCAAAAGTAAAATAAAGATATTATAGTAGAGATTTTCCTCTTTCAAATGTCAACAAACAGAAATTTAAATTAGAATAAGTAATAAAACAACTATCGAAAACAAGATTTAATTAAATAATTTATCATTTTTTATCTAAAATTATTATTCTCTTTAGCATATAACAATTTTGAGATGAATCTCTATAAATAATAAATATGCAAAATGGATATGGTAGGACATAGATGATAAAATTTTAAATGTGCTTTATTAAAAACTTATATTTTCATATTAAATTCTAGTTAAAGTTTTGAATTAAAATTTTGATATATAAAATGTGTGAGACATAATTAAAATTTTAACACTCAGTTAATTAGTTAAATCTAATTGTTATCAGCAATTTCTGGTAAACTTTGTATTTTTAAGCGTTAGGGTTGCCATTTTTTATACACATTTTGGCGCTAATCTTGATATCAAAAAAAAAATAAATGCAATAAATGGGTACACGTAAATAAAGTATTACCGTTATTATAATATTTGTTCGCACATATATATAGCATTAACTATATCTATTGTTTTCAATTAAATACGCTTTTCACGAAAAAAGACACTTTTGCTTGATATTTTTGTAATTTGAATTTTAAACTAGTGATTCATTTTAAGCTGGAAATAATTATATTTATTTGATGATTTTTAATCATTATTTTCTGTGGATAGTATATTTTCATTTCCATAGAATTTGCATTAATTCAGATAAAAATAAATGGTCAATAGAAAAATATATAGAATTAAGAAATTGTATTTAATTTTCTAACAATAATACCTTATTATAACAACTATTTTTACTACTAAATATAATGAGAATCATTAATTAATATATCATTCATTAAAATATTTTAATATAATAATGTCAAATATAGTTCATGAAAAAAAATTTTTTAAGCTATGATTAAAAATAAAAACAAATTCTACACTTAAATACATTATATAAGATACGGTTGACGCAAAAATGGATACTAAAATTTCAAGGGGAAAAAACTAATGCAATGCTTCTATTTTATATAAATGTTGAAATACATATGCCTTCTGATTATATATGTGAATTTTATGTCTTTATATGAAGAGTTGTATTTGAAATATGTAACTGCTTTTGATAATTTATTTATAAACTAGTCATTTTCAAGAACAGGGTATTCAATAATTATATCTGCTAAAACTGATTCCTATTAATTTTGGCTGTCAACTTTATTTCAAATAAATCAAATTTTTCAAAGCTGAATATAAATAAATCATGGAAACGCCGAGACATTTGGTGATAATAGTAGGCAAACTCACTGAACAAAGATCCAAAACAATGTCAGTTATAAAGATGGAAATTCTCTCTCATCCTGTTTTAGTTGAATTCATTCTTAACTAATATATTTAAATTTAAATATAAAAGTAAAAAATTATTAAACTATACTTTATAAAACAGCAACACATTAGCAAATGTTATAATTTGTAATGAAAGTATATAAGTATGAACATAATTTTCGTTAAAGAGTTCTCTCTATGCTATCACAAGTTTATATCTTAATGTAATATAAAATTAATATTTTGTCTAATCTTTAAACAACATAATGCACATTATGTTGCTTGAAAATCAATTTCATCTTTTCTTCGATTATAATATGTGCATAACATCTAGCTACAAAGATAACGAAAGTGAGAATAGTTATTTTTTTCAGTTTTGCTTTATATAGATTTTATTTTAATAAGCACATTTTCTCTTTTAAAAATTATTTATTTTTTAACTAAGAAAATCATTAAAACCAAAATATCCATTTTTAATCGGAACTTAAGCAGCAGCCATGCTTTTTTTAAATGAAAAAAATTAGAGCATTATACAATTTTTATTTAATTAAATTAACTGAGAAATAATATTTTTTTAAATTTTTGCTGACAAAGAATGTTTACATATATATATATATATATATATATATATATATATATATATATATATATATATATATATATATATATATATATATATATATATATATATATATATATATATATATATATATATATATATATATATATATATTTTGATGATATTTTATATTGCATAAAAGTTGTACAATATCTTATAGAAAGTTATAATCTCGGAAGACACCTACAGAATAATTTAAAGATAAAGTTTAAGATCCATTCGGTAAAAACGATGGAAAATATTTAATTTTACTTTATATCATTTTCATATGTTTTTACACAAGTCTGCTCATATAACTATTACTTCTCCTAATTTAGTATTTAGTAGTATCTCGAACGTTAAATACCCATTATCTAGAATTATTTCTTATAAAAAACGACAAATTTATAAATAGTAATTAAAATGTTCTAAATATCTCCTTTTTCAAAATTGTTTGCAATTACGGTACATTAAAGATTATTTAAAATTATAAAATTAAAGTTCATTTACAATTTCTTTAAATAATATAGATATAATTTTCAAAAAATAGGAAGATACAACAATAATGCATTTATTAAAATGTATAGCATAAAAGGAAAGCTGAATGAAATTCCTTACTCTTAACAGCCCACGCTTTTTCCTGGGTTAGCCCAGTGGAATATTTAAGAAGCGCGCCTATACAATCCTGAGAAATTTCTTGCACTTCATAAAGTTGCAGCATATAAGGCATAAGTTGCCTTACTGCTTTCTTGACGATTTCCTTAAATTCATTCTCCAAATTCACCGTAAACTCATAATATATTTGATCTTGACTTTTTTCATTCGATGGACTATTCCTTTCGTCTTCTCCGTTAACCGTTTCAGAGTAAATATTGCTCAATGGTATCAAACACAAAATAAAAAACGTCCAGTTTAGCTCCTTGTAGAGTTGTAACAAGTTAGATCGGTTCGGCTTTATAGTTACCCCTTCTCCACCAAAAATAAAAAAAATTAAGGGTCATCAAGGTAAAGTACTTTCATCTTGTAATACAAGCACTACGAACATGACGTTTGCGTCATGTTCATGAATTTACAAGTTAACATGAATTTACGAACATGAGGTAAACACCCCGATCCAGATGGTCACACAGATTCTCGATTAGGTTTATATATCCCATATTTTCAAGTTTTTTGCTATATAGTTTTATTTGCTTATAATATTTATAAGTTATTGATTATAAATTACTGCTGTGCCTAAAACAAATAATCAACCACATGTAATTAGTGTTCATTTAACAACCATGTAATAAACAATGCAAAGATATAAAATGTACAAAATATAAAGACCAATTAACAACAATGCAACATACATCACAGATGTTTAAGTTTTTCGCAATATGGTTTTATTTCCGTAGGATTGTTTTAAGATATTGATTATAAATAACTAATGTCTCTAAAACGGACAATCAATTACATGTAATTAGTGTTCATTTAACAACCATGTAATAAACAATGCAAAGATATAAAATGTACAAAATATAAAGACCAATTAACAACAATGCAACATACATCACAGATGTTTAAGTTTTTTAGCTATATGGTTTTATTTCCGTAGGATTGTTTTAAGATATTGATTATAAATAACTAATGTCTCTAAAACGGACAATCAATTACATGTAATTAGTGTTCATTTAACAACCATGTAACAAACAATGCAAAGATATAAAATGTACAAAATATAAAGACCAATTAACAACAATGCAACATACATCACAGATGCTTAAGTTTTTCGCTATATGGTTTTATTTCCGTAGGATTGTTTTAAGATATTGATTATAAATAACTAATGTCTCTAAAACGGACAATCAATTACATGTAATTAGTGTTCATTTAACAACCATGTAATAAACAATGTAAAGATATAAAATGTACAAAATATAAAGACCAATTAACAACAATGCAACATACATCACAGATGTTTAAGTTTTTCGCTATATGGTTTTATTTCCGTAGGATTGTTTTAAGATATTGATTATAAATAACTAATGTCTCTAAAACGGACAATCAATTACATGTAATTAGTGTTTATTTAACAACCATGTTATAAACAATGTAAAGATATAAAATGTACAAAATATAAAGACCAATTAACAACAATGCAACATACATCACAGATGTTTAAGTTTTTCGCTATATGGTTTTATTTCCGTAGGATTGTTTTAAGATATTGATTATAAATAACTAATGTCTCTAAAACGGACAATCAATTACATGTAATTAGTGTTCATTTAACAACCATGTAATAAACAATGCAAAGATATAAAATGTACAAAATATAAAGACCAATTAAAAACAATGCAACATACATCACAGATGTTTAAGTTTTTCGCTATATGGTTTTATTTCCGTAGGATTGTTTTAAGATTTTGATTATAAATAACTAATGTCTCTAAAATGGACAATCAATTACATGTAATTAGTGTTCATTTAACAACCATGTAATAAACAATGCAAAGATATAAAATGTACAAAATGTATAGACCAATTAACAACAAAATGTAATATACAAAATACACTTAAATATAAATTACATATATATCAAATTACAAATGGCAAATACAGAGAATACTTAAAAACGACCAATTCTGAAAACTAAAAAATAATTCCAGATCTTTTAATTCAATAATTGTTAAAATTATGCAATACATAATGCGAAAATGTAAATATATTCAATAAAAAAGCTATTCACATTTATTCTAACTTCTCCCATTATCTGTAAGAAGATTTATATAAGGAATATATATTTCAGAAAGATTGAAGATGATGTATTATTTCCACCAATCATTTTTATATCATATCTTAATTTCATTCATAGTGTTAATTTTCTCTTCCTGTAAATTGAAATTTTTACTTTAATTTTTTTCGCCAGAAACATTAACATAATTGCGATGCAATATTAAAATCCATCAGTAAGTATTAAAATCTATTGACAACTATTCAAAAAAAAATATTTTTAATTTATTAAATCAACTTAAGATTTTTTGGGGGGAATTGACTCTCTTATAATAATAAATTTAACTATTTGCATTCGTTTTCGTGAACAACGTAGTAAAATTTTTAAACTTTTAGAATCTCAAAAAAATAATTTCTGTAATTTCATTTTTGAAATTCATTGATTTTCAATTTAGCTACGATTTATATTATCTCATTGATAATTCATTTTTCATTATCTAGTTTATTCTACCCAAGCTTATATAAAAAGTTATCGAATAATTAATCAGTCAAGCGAAGTTCTTATATGAAGTGCGTGAAGAATTTTACTTTTAAGGAAACAAACTAAAATTGTTTCACACAATTCAGGCAATTAAATGAATTTTTACAATATGTTCTTAATTAGAATACTCACATTTGTAGGGATAATCGTCATCATGGTAATTTACACTCTATTCGAATCAGGAAGCTTTGTAGACGCATCGAAAACCTGTCTCCGTATTTGTTCAATATTATGACGCAAAAGAATTTACTCCAAATGGAAATGGGGATTGTTGAAGACCTTTAGAAGACGCAAGCTTTGTTCTCATTTCCTATATTTCTAGTGAGTTTCACAAATATAGGATAGGTTTTTGTGATGATGGATGTGTTAATTTTTTTATGGAAGAAGAAGTGTAGTTTTAAGCATTCGAGTTCCTCTTACCAATCTTACATTCAATCATAATGATGGTTAATATGGATGACAAGCCAGGTGACAATAGATATCTATAACTTTAAAGATGCATTTTGCACGTAGTGAATGAAAATAAATCAAGAACGTATTCATTTTTTAAAGTTTATTCAACTTAAAATAATAAGGTAAAAATTTTGAAAAATATTAATCGTAGTCAGATTTTAATTGTATTTTTATAAACTGCTTACATGTAAAAATGGCTTGATTTCTTCATATCAAAAATTATATGTATGTCGACGTTACATACTGAAATACCAATTGTAATACAAACATAATCAAAATAGAAATTTTATTCAAGCTGAGTTTAGTATTACATTATGGGGCTTTTACCAGACATTGCAATGCTAAACTTGTTAAATTGATTAACACAATATGAAGGTAGATCCTTTCTTGTAAATACAATCATAAGTGATGATTTATGTTGATATCGATTAAATAGGTTTATTTCAAATCGCAATCTGTAATTGAATATACAGAAACAGCATCGCTTCAACTCACCTCAGTGACAAAGATCTCAGCTGTCACAAAAAACAGCACTATAAAATTCAAACCAAGTATAAAAAATTGATAAAATTCTTCAATTTCTTAAACAAGAAGTAAATATTTCAACCGTTATTTTTAAACAAAAAATTCCAATTATTTTACATTAAATTAAATTATTTTAATATTAAACATTTTTGTCCTCTTTTTCTCAGAAGTATAATAAATTATTCCTTTAAGTTACTGTTACAAAATAATCCATTCCTGTACCATCTTCAGCTAATTCAACGCAACAAAAGTATCTACATCAAGAATTTCAAACTCATCTCTTCACATTCGAGTTTTCAGTATGGTTTGATCAGTTTCTGTTGGCAACTTTATATTATTGATATCCATAACTTCATTGCAATAAGCGTAGTCTTCTTTTTTAGGCTCCGTAGTTTTTTCCTGTGATTTTTTAATCCCTGAGAATATCATTCTGTTCAAATTGGACACGGGAGATTCTAGGAGCAAGTAGAAAGGGACGGCAAGGGCGAAAGAGATCACCGTATTTCCCAATAAGAAGTATACCTATAAATATTAAACAATTAAAAAATAGTAATTTAATTAACAAGTATGCAATACATAAATGTATGCATGCAAATAACTTGAATTAAATATTCATTTTTAAAGGAAATAATATACATCATTTTATGAATAATATAGATAGGGGAATATATTATTTATATTAGAAAACTTAAATGGCATTAAAAAAAGGAAAGGATTCTTTGAAATTCACTTCATTTTGAACTAGTCTACAAATGATAGAGAAATTAGAATTGCTCATAACGTGAAATTCTTAATAAACGTTACAATTTCATTTTTTAAAACATTAGATTACATTTGGGGAAAATGAGATAAAAATCATCTTGGAGCAATAATGTAAATATTTTACTTGCTCAATGAAGTGATTCCACCATAATTTTACATCATCGTATTCCATAGTTACAGCTTTCACTATAGTGTAATAAAGCAAATGATATAGGGCATTCCGCTATATAATCTTAAAATTTTTATTATAATACTTGTATTGTTTAATATTGTTGAGAGAATATGATAATTTTTTCAACATATTTCTTCTCATTAATGTTAATTCCTCTTCAGTCTTTCTATTCAGTTGAAATTATGCAAGTGAATAATTGTACATCAACCAAGGATACTCTTATCAATCTGTGCTTTAAAAATCGGTTACTACTCAACTCACCAAACTATTCAAGTCCATCCCTCACCAACTATTATACATCCAACGCAATACTGGAAGATGTCAATGGTGGATTGAATTCTGATGGACAAGTACTAGTCCAGGCATGTTCCTTGGAGTATTATTAAAACAAAAAACGGTTTTCGTGTGTGTGTTCTTGAGTGTGACAAGAGGTTGCGCACTCAAAATTCCACATCAGAGAATAAAACAGATCCTTCACAACGTAAAAATATCCATCACTTATTGTCAAATAAACTTAGTACATTTTATCCAGGACCTGGTTTCCAACGCATATCATAGGTTTTCTTTAAGTATCTTTCTGTTAAACATTTCCCACACTCAATAAGATTCACAATTTTTAAAAAAAAATCACAGATTTTTAAAAATCATACACTTTTCTGCAATTCAGCGAAACATTTATGAGTAATAATTTTATCCTAAAATAAAGTCATAAAAATTATTTTATCTTCTTTTACTTTGAATTCGGTTAAAAAAGAAAAAAGAAAATTTATAGGAATACTTTTACTAAGCCTTGTCACACATTTCATAACTTAAAAATCCTCATTCGTTTCACTTTTTTAATAAAATAGATCTAATAGATATATATTGTTTGAAACAATAAAGAGAAGATATTAGATTTTTAAAGATTTATGAAAAAAATATTCGGGAGGATAAGGTTTGACAAAAAATTTTTTAATTTTCTTAGTGCAAATGTATCATTAAAGTTTTAAGTGAAGTTTAAATTTTAATTGATTAGAGAATAATAATATCTGAAAGCAATCTCAAACTATATATTCTATGAACTGTTTTCAACAATACCTAGTAATTTGGTTATCTTACATATTTATTGAAAATGCTTCTTCATTTTATTATTACTTTGATATAAATATTGATTTATTCAAATGCTTGGTTATAAGATTCTTCATCTTCTAATATGTCTGAAAAAGATGAGCACTAATTATGTCACTTACAAAGTCATAATGTGCGGCGACGGGTCTTTCTCTCAAGGAACCAAGACGTGTCCAAATGACCAGGGGATGCAGGAGGTACACCATGAAGGTCAGTCTACTAAGGGGAGCAAACGCAGGAAAGGATAACAGTGAATTTACTGGGCCTAAAAATAATAATAACATATACTATTATCCAAAAACATAACTTACATTTTCAAAAAAGAAATCACATTATTCTTTTAAATGATAGGATAAATTAAATCATATAAAAATTTAAATTCGAACTTTATTGCAGAATGAGAATAATTTTGCACTTCAGGCGACAAAACTGCTTTACTTTAGTTTCTCATAAGAAACTCAGAAATATTCATTTTTGCGAAAATATTCAGCTAAAAATATACCTCATTAAAAATTAATTTGATTGGAATTTTTATTTTCCAAAGAAGCTGAAAAGATATTAGTAAAATATACTTGGAGTTGAAACAAAAATATACTTAATGATAAATTTTTAAAAAGAAATTCATTTTCATTATACACTAAATTATTTTATAAGCATTTATTTATTGTTATATTAGTAACACACACAAAGTATAAACTTATTCATCAAAATTTACAGCCTATGACATGAAAATCTAATGAAAATTTTCAGCTTATGACAAAAATTGATATATGAGTATAAAAAATAATTTTACTTCAACCCATGTGAAAAATTGAACAAATTTTAAAATTTTGACATTTAAAAGAAAATGATTATTTGCTTGTACAATTTGACACTTTGCACCCGTTATCGAGCACTTTGAAATTATTTTCAAGAATACAATATCAAAAACGCTTTTACGTTTTTCTTTTGAAAACTTATCGGTTCAAAATAGAGTTTAAGTACTCACTTAGAAGTACTAACAATCATCACACATTTGCTCCAATCACAGACCAATTCGACCGATAAATATAGTTACTTTGGTATTATACCATCAACCACATCCACACAAATAAATACATTGCTAAACGTTGCAATTTTCCGCCGAATTCTACAAATTAGTGACAACACAGCGTCAGCAATTTCAGCAACAGTACGATTGATTTATTTTTCATTTTTAGTACATTCAAGTTTTAAATTTATGGTTTGTGTTTTTCGGTAAACATGCTTATATAAGAATTGAAAATGAATTAAATTAAAATTTATGTCGATTTTTTTCAATAAGTATATAAATTTAGTCCTCAGTTTCCCCTCTCTCATTTTGAAAAAAAGGGTTACAAATTGTAGCATTTGGCGAATTTTTATTTTATTTATTGCCAAAACTGGTAAATGGGATAATACATAAGTACAAGAGAATATAATGGTTGAATATATTAAAATGAATTAATGGAGGATTGTGGCATTTGTTACGTGAATCTGTTTTAGAAATTATGCCTTTCTCTCTCTGTAGAATGATACAGGACAAATCAGCTTATAATCATGTTTTATAGAGACCCCTGAAAAATAATTTAGTAAAAAAAAACATAGTATTTATAAAATATTTTTTCTTGTTTAAAAAATATTTTATCAGAAACATCACAAATTTGCTTTCTGATCTAACAAAGCACAAGTCTGAATTGAATTTAATAATTTTTATGTGTTGCTTTTAAGAATACATTAAACTTACCACCATATCCAGCAATGCAAGCGAAGGAAACCCATGCAATAGCAACGGTAAAAATACATCGGTGGACTGATGCATATAGAATAGTCACAGCCTGAGAAGTTTCATCTCCAGTTGAAAATCGTAATACACCTAAAACAGCAGCCAAGGCTAGTGCTGTACTCGCACACCATCCAAACACCACGAGCCACTGAAAGAGATTATCATATTTAAGATTAAAACTTAAGGATTTAGATGCTCTTATAATTAATAAAATCAATAAGCGAAATATTATTCTTATGTGCATAGTGATACAAATTTAAAGTAATTGCACTATTTGAAATATGTTCCATATATTAAACTGTTCAATTAAGTATGGATAATTATGCCCCAGTGTGATTTAGAGATTATTTTATTAGAAATATTATAATTAAAGTATAATATTCTTCATACTTTAATTATAATATTTAAAGTATAAAGAATATTATATTATCGGTCTCTATAAAACAGAGACCGATAGTCTATGTACTATATGTACTTAGACTATCGGTCTCTGATACGATATGTATCGATCTCTGTATCGATAGAGTCTATGTACTTTTTAACTATAATTTAGATTTTAATTAACATGTCTCATTTTGGCTTATAGATTCATCAATTCTACCAGAGACTGATAATCAATGTATAGATATTTTTTTATTTTGAACGACTGAGACACTTTTGAGAACTAGAGCATAATATTTCAATATGAAAAAATTGTCCCACATAGCAGTCATTCGTTGTTGTATCAGAAGAGAATCTTCTGGGAATACTTTTTATGTATTGACAACATATTTCAATACATTTTTCACTATGCTTCCAACATGATGGACAGTTCGGTAACTGCTGTTAGAAGTTGCAACTAAACATTCTCTATGTTCCAACTTACCCAAAAGTGCTTAATATTACTGAGACCAAGGTTTTGCTACATACAACAATTAAGTTTATGCATTTTTTTTCCTTTTATTTTATGATTGCGTTGTTTTGTTAATTAGAAAATGTTTTTTTGCTGTCAAATTATTATCCAAAAGTAGGTGGTTAATAATTTCATACATTTGCATATTAGTGTTTAATTTTTCAAATATCACTGATGCTTAAAAAGTAGAGTTATATATGAAACTGTGTAACGTCAAATTTGGGAAAGCAATGAATGCAAACTACATTTAAATCAGAAAGTTCATTCCAAATACTATGTCTATCTTTTTATAAATATCGACATCCACTTTGAAAAACGAATGTATATAAATTTTTCCAGAAAGAGCAATTTTTTTCTTTTGCATCACACAACATGAGTATTGAATAACTAACATTATCAGTAGTTTATATGTGTAACATATTGATAATACACTAAAATGAAAATTAATTATATATAAATAAGCTTGAATATTCTTAACTTGTTTTTCCAACACAAGTCATCATTGAAAGAGAAACAAAATTTCAAATCTCTATACATAAATTATTATTTATTGACCAATTTTTTAAGATAAATTTAAGCAATATTCAAAGAAATTATGTCAGTGCACAAAATATTGTCAAATTTGCTGTGATGATTTCTTTATTGTACTAATATTACTTGTAATATAGTTTTTTCAGCTTGAAATATAAATTTTTGAAATGTTGAATGAAAACTGTTAATGAATTCAAAAATATTATTAAAAAAGTCATTATTTTATAGCAGTTTTGTCTTATAGAAATGCACATTGTTTATCATTAATTTTGCATCTTTAAGAATGAATGAGCTTATGAATATTAAAGTCACACATAAAAGGTAGGAGTATTTGGAATATGAAAATAATAATATGAGTTTCAGCCCATTTCGATGACGCAGGAAAGACAATGGATCTCTGAATCACAGCATAAAAGAAAAGTTGTGCAAATTTCTCAATAGGAAACTATTTGTATGGTAATAGTTTTCTTAGAATATTTTTTTATGATTTGATTACAAGCAAAAGTTAGTACTTACAAGCAAAGGTTGGAATTTAATGGGAGACAGGATCATTGTGTATCAAGAATGTATCATGCTACTACAGATTGCCTAGTCGAAAATTATCCAGTGTCATACGAATATTGAATTTATGGGTTGCAGAGGGCCGTATAGATGGCATGCTTAATCTCGAAGTTAACCAAAGAATCACGCTCGAGAAGACAGGCATATTGCGAGTTCAGCCTTGCGAAAAAGGGCAATCACATAACTGACCATTAATCCAAAAATGTGCTTGATTGCTCATCTGCTTATGCAGAGCGACGTTTGGAACAGCATGGTCTGTTAAAATGCCAAGCATTATATTGATTTATTTTTAAAATTCAGCATTGAACAGACAGGCGATTTTGATGCGCTCAAAAACAAAGATGGATGCATTAGTATCACAACTCCCATTTTTAGTAAATCCTGGTTCTGCGTGCAGTGTTCTAATAGCCATATACGCGTATCTGGAGATCTCGAAGAGAATGCTCGTCGAATGGTTGCATTCGATAACTTCAAAAGCATCCTACTCTGTATGAACAGCCATTATTGGATTAAGACATGCACATCTCTAGTTCGGATTGATGGTAATTTGAACAGCTATAGGTACATTTCTGACTTTTTAAGATTAGTAGTTGTACCTATCTGACATGCTTGTAAAACGCCTTTTTTCAACAAAATAATTCAAAAGTATGCAAGTCATATTTAGACCTTTCTTAACACAAAAGGTATCTGATTGCTGTCCTGATATGCACGGTCTCCATATCTCTCACCATTACTTATCATTGTAGCTGAGAAATTGTCCCGCCACCCGACTCCAGCATTTACAGTTAATAAAGTGTGGCTTAGGCTTGAAGAAGCAGGGAATCAAGTGGCTGTTTCAATCTTCCAAGCCCAGTTCGACACTGAGCCTAACAAATTAAAGACCATCTTACCTGCCAGGAGTAGCAACTATTTTTACTAATTTCACACCACTGTAAATCCACAAATTGCTTGTAAATTTAATAATTTAGCCATCATGAAATTCTGTTGAGACACATTAAATATCTGTTTCACTTGCTAACTTCTATGGTGTTGCAAATCTAATAACCAGCAGTATATTATAGATCTGGGGCACACTGTTATCCAGTGGCAAAATATGTTCTTCGTAATAGAAGATCCAGTGTTCAATCTCAGCACTGATGAACAGCAGAAGATGGGTGTTTCGATTTTGCTTTCAGCATGCATATCTATTGATGTAAATGCTTTATAGATTTCTGAGTTTCTCTCCTGGAACGCATGAAGGCGTCCCACTATGTATGAAAAGTACTCCTGGAAAGCTATATTTTGCAATGGATATTAAGAAATCATACAAGAAGCCTTAAGCTCTAGACAGTCCACCATGTGGTTTCAAACTAGTATAGATCATATATATAAATGTTAACTAAGCAAAATTAAGCTTTAATAATTTAATGATTAGCATCACAAAATATAGGCATTTTTCATAATTTGTCTTCCTATTATATATAACAATTAATTAGCATCTCTGATGATAAATTTTAAAATTTTTATTTCCTTATATATAATGTGTAAATTCTTGTATATAATCCACACAAAAATTAAATTAATCAAAATTAAAAAAAATTCAAATATAGATCGGTAAAAAAAATCAGCAATAAAAAATTAAGTTCTACTAATCAACATTTTAAAAACATTTTTTTAAAAAAGTGAATGAAAAATATTATAAAGAATTTGTTCGTTATTTCCAAATTAAAAAGTTTTGTTTTAAACATTATTTTCTTAATTTAGCTGAAAATAATAAATATTTTAAATCAGAAATATATCAGTGTTAATTTTCATAAAACTTTGTGTTAAAATAATTAAACTAATTTTACGTATTTACAAAAGATTCCGGGCCATGGTAGCTTTGTGGTTTGGGCATCGGTTAAGCAAGATATCATTTCATAAATTTTAAGTAGCGGTTATTATTTTACCAATATTAAATAAATACTGATGATCAAAGTTTGGTTTTGGTTTGGTTTTGTCGCTCAACGGTCATTTTTTGCACACGAGGGCTAATTAGACAGGGACTTACGGTTTAAAGTGGAATCCGAACCACTACAAACATCCATGCCCAAGGTGGGATTCGAACCCACGAACTGTTGAACCGAAGGCAAGAGCGCTAACCATTCGGCTGCCAGCTCGGCACTGATGACCAAAGATTTTTATATTCTTATCAGAGATATTTGTCAAAAGTTCTACAGCTCTGAGAAAAATGGTTCTACAAAGCTAACAATCCTTCTGTAACAGTTTCTTTCTCTGGAAACATTTACAAAAGCTATATTTAATTAAAATTGTAAGCTTTATATTTATCATAAGGTAGAAAACCCATACAAACAAATAACTTACAATAAATCTCAATATTTATTAAATCTTGTCATTTAAATATACTAAAAATTAGGTTAGTGAAACGTGATGAAGAGGAATATCAATAAATCGTTATACCATTTTCAGTTTAACTTCCTTATGTTTGTAAAAATAGTATCCTAGAATCATTCCTATACAGTGAGGTCCCAAATGCGTCATCGTGTAGATGTGTATATGGTTGAATATTCTATATACTTCCCTGAAAAAAGAAAATTTATATATATATATATATATATATATATATATATATATATATATATATATATATATATATATATATATATATATATATATATATATATTAATATAAAGAAAATACATATATGAATATAAAGTAATAAATACAATGCTAAAAATATAATGTTGTAACTACAATGCATAATAGGAAATCTAGCCAGCGCAAAAGCAGCTAAAGAAAGATTTGCCTATATAAATAAGATAAAACATGAAGAAAAGTAAAATCAGAAATATAAAATTGGAAAGATACTAAAGTATATGAAGCAAAAGACAAGAAGGCATAGGGACCATGTCTTCATCAGGAGGGAGATGGTCAGCTATGCAAAATGAACACTCTTTTCTGACAATGTCAGAAAAGAGTGTTCATTTTTGCATTTTTGCATTTTTTCAATAAGAGAATGTTCTGACACTGTCAGAAAAGAGTGTTCATTTTTGCATAGCTGACCATCTCCCTCCTGATGAAGACATGGTCCCTATGCCTTCTTGTCTTTTGCTTCATATACTTTAGTATCTTTCCAATTTTATATTTCTGATTTTACTTTTCTTCATGTTTTATCTTATATATATATATATATATATATATATATATATATATATATATATATATATATATATATATATATATATATATATATATATATATATATATATATATAAACACTACTGGCCATTAAAATTGCTACACCAAGAAGGAATGAAAATAACAGAACGATATTTATTGGACACATGCATTATAGTGGAAAGAACAAGTGGTTAGATTTACAGGAAATTAGGATGTATAGATCTTGAGAAATCAGTACCCAGAGCAGCCACCTCTGGCTTCAATAACAGCATTTATCCGCCTAGGCATGGAGTCAAACAGAGATTGTATGGCATGTACGGAGATCTCAGTCCATGCAGCTTCAACACTATACCACAGTTCATCGACGGTAGTTGAGGGTGAGTGATGGCGTGCCAATCGCTCGGCAACCATTGACCACACGTTCTCAATTGGTGACAGATCAGGAGAACGTGTTGGCCAGGGTAACAGTTGGCCAGGGTAACAGTTCTGTATCAAGGAAGTTCAGAACAGTACGGGCAACATGCGGTCGTGCATTATCCTGTTGAAACAAAGCATTAGAAAGGCCTCGAAGATAGGGCAGAGCCACGGGCCTTAACACATCGGAAATGTAACGGTTGCTGTTCAAAGTGCCGGTAATGTGAACAAGATGTGATCGAGATGTGTATCCAATGGCACCCCATACCATCACTCCAGCAGAAGGGCCAGTATGGCGATGTCCAATGCAAGCTGGTAATGCGCGTTCTCCACGATGCCTCCAAACACGGATGCGGCCATCATAGTCCTGTATACAGAACCGAGATTCATCTGTAAAGATGACGTGATGCCATTCCCGCGTCCAGGTTTGTCGCTGATCACACCATTGAAGGCGCTCCTGCCTGTGACGCAGCGTCAATGGTAGCTGAAGCCATGGTCATCGTGCAAACAATCCATGCTGCTGCAAACGTCGTCGAACTGTTCGAGCAGAAACTTGTTGCCTTGCAAATGACTCAGGGTTCGTGACGTGGCTGTACGATCCCTTGTGACCATGCGGATATGATGTCTGTTTTCTCTGCTGTTAGTGATGGGGGTCGCTGAGAGCCTGCATGACGTTCCGTATGATTTTCCTGAACCCATCGATTCCATATTCTGCTAACAGTCATGGGGTCTCGACCGACGCGAGCAGCAATATTGCGGTACGATAAACCGCAATCCCGGTGTGGCAACTCAGCCACAGTAAATCCCTAATGGGGAATGAGAAGCGCATCTTCCCTATCCGATGGGGAATCTAGCCAGTTGCTATTTGGATGCGGTCGAATGAGGACCGTATTGGCACCAGTGTATCACGGTGTGGAACTCATTTTTATGGAATATAATCATGAAAATTGTTATTTGTTAATTGTTATTGTTAAAATAAAATATTAAAGGCAATAGGACTTATTAATGAAAGGAAATACAAACACGCAACAAATTGGTAACGCAACATTCTTGGTGACCCTGGACGTGATGGTTTGAATTATTTTGAAGGAGCGTTCACGGCACTAGAGAGCTGAGATTTGAGGTAGGCCCATTTTTCCCTTATTAGAATTTAATATTTTAAGATAATGGATTTAGAACGGTTAAAAGAAAAACGTAAAATTTTAAGAGCTTCACTTACGAAGCATTTAAATAAAATCGAAACTACATTGGTTAAGGAAATTTCAAATGAATATTCTAATGAAACAAAACTTGAGGAGCTTTGCAGTTTAAAATCTCAACTCGTAGAAAAATTGAATGATTTAACTAGGGCCGATGAGGAAATACAATTAAAAATTGAAATGAAAGATTTTTCGAATGAGATTATTACGAGCGAAGAATATAAGGATAAAGGTATAGCAGCGAAATCGAAAATCGAAAGGCAGTTAGAAACTATACGCTATAAACCGCCAAGCGAAATAAATGCAAGCAGAACAAGCGATCAAATTACAGGTGATAATAATGATTCAATGCAATTCGCGCAAACGTATAATTATCCCTTTAGAACTGAAACAAAAAATGTAAAACTTCCAAAATTGAACATACAAACATTTTATGGAGATTGTAGTCAATTTTTAGATTTTTGGAATTCCTATGAAGTCGCGATACACAATAATCCTTCTCTCACAAAAACTGAAAAATTTACATATTTAAAATCTTATCTTGGAGGAGTTGCGCTAAGTGCAGTTAAAGGATTTTCCCTCACAGACCAAAATTACGATGCGTCAATACAATTAATAAAGGATAGATTCGGTCGAACAGATATAATTATGTCAGCACATATGCACAAACTTTTAATAATAGAACCAGTCAAGTCTTGCTCTAATATTATTGGCTTAAGAAAAATGTACGACGCCATTGAAGTACAAATAAGGTCCTTGCAATCCTTGGGAATAGCCGCTGACACATTCAGTAATTTATTGTGTCCTGTAATTCTGCAAAAATTGCCCGAAGAGTTAAATTTAAATTATAATCGTCAGCGTAAAACAGATGAATTGTTTGATATCGTAAAATTAGTAGAATTTATAAGAAAAGAAGTTGAATGTAGAGAAGCGTCATTAATATTAGCTAATCCGAGAAATTTTAACCCTAAGGAATATCCCTTTCGAAACAAAGTAACAGATCAAAGTTACCCAAATAAGCCTCATTTCTTGAACTCAAAGAGAAGCGACGCGAGCAATAAATTTAGCAGCGGGGCGGTCTTGAGTACTCAAGTGGGTAATAAATATCCCTGCGGACCGCGGAAATACGAACCGAGCGCTACGTGTAAGCGCAACTTTTATAGAATAGAAAATAACAAAAAATGTATTTTTTGTACACAAAATCACATGAATCATGATTGCTCACTAAGTGTTAATGATAAAAGGAAAGCTTTAATGTCAAAGGGTCTTTGTTTTATTTGTTTTCAAAATCATATAAGAAAATTTTGCGACCGTAATTATCTAAAATGTAAAATGTGCGGTTCTCAAGGTCACAACTCCCTGCTATGCGGAGAGAGGGGTGAATGTTTTGCTGAGGATATTTCGGTTTCAGTCCGGGAAGGCGATTCGAAACAAGAAGCGGTCTCGTCAATGGTTTCATTTTCCGCCAGGGAACTTAATGTAAACAGAACTTCGCATAACTCTGTTTTGCTACAGACTTTTTCGGCTTTAGTGAAATCGAAAGAAAGCAGCTTGCAGTTACGCTGCATGGTAGACGGTGGAGCAAATAAATCATTTATTTTAAAAGAAGTAGCCGACGCGTTAAATTTGAAGGTTATTAAGAAGGAACCTTTAATAATTCATACATTTGGATCTAAAACTGCTGAAAAGCGAATGTATAATTTGGTCGAATTAACTTTACATAATATTAAATATCCTAACCAATGTGTAAAAATACAAACAATAGTGATTGATTCGATTACTTTGGCAAAAATAAGAATTCCGTCAAAATTCGTGAGGAACCTTGCTTTTGAAAAGGGTATTGAATTAGCTGATGTTAGTATTACTGAAAAAATTCACATTTTAATCGGTTCAGATTATATCTCAGAAATATTAGGCGATAATATTGTAAGACTCACTAAGAGATTAATTGCTCAAGAGAGTATATTTGGACACTTAATTCAAGGTAGGGATGGAGATTCTAATAGCCAAGGGGTATCTGTCAATCATTTAATTGTAGAGAATGAAGGGTTAGATTGTGATAGGATAAAAAATTTATGGCTATTGGAAACCATTGGAATTAATGGGGATAAGGAAATGTCTCTCTCAGACAAGGATATTTTGGAAACCTTTAAGAAAAATACCACATATGTAGATAAAAGATATGAAACAAAATTGTTATGGAAGGTTAATAATAAGGAATTAAGTAATAATTATGAAATCGCAAAACGTCGTTTATCCAGTTTAACTTGTTCATTAATCAAAAATGAGGATTTATATGCTAGGTACGATACAATAATTAACGAACATTTAAGGGATGGCATTATTGAAATAGTTGACTCGAATTCATATCAAAATATGAAAACTGGTTATTTCCTCCCACATCACGCAGTCGTGCGCGAGAAAAAATATAGTTCTAAAGTTAGGATAGTATTTGACGCTTCATCTAAAGGAAAAGGCGAGTTGTCGTTAAATGATTGCTTAGAAAGCGGGCCAAATTTGAATCCCGATTTATTAAAAATAATTTTGAGGTTCAGATTACACAAAGTGGCATTTTGCGCAGATATTCAACGCGCGTATTTAGAAGTAGGAATTGCTGAACAAGATAGCGAGTTTTTAAAATTTTTATGGTTAAAAGATAAGGGTCCTAATCTCAATCTCAGCCCTCAAAACATTGCAACATTTAAGTATAAGAGAGTAACTTTTGGGATCAAATGCAGCGCCTTTTTACTTACTGCAACCATAAGGCTGCATTTGGAAAGGTATCAAGGAAAATATGATGAAGCATGTGAAATGCTTAAAGAACTTTACGTGGATGATTTAATAAATGGAACTTCTAATGTTGAAGACGCTCTGAAATTAGTTAAGGAAATGATTTTAATACTTAGTGAAGCTAGTATGAACCTTCGTCGATGGGCGACGAATTCCTCGATTCTTGATGAATACCTCAAGCGTGCTAATATTGATTGTCGAGAAACATCAGCGGACCAAGGTGTACCATTAAAAGTTTTAGGTCTAATTTGGGACAATGAAAATGATGTTATTAGCTTCGATATTGATCAATTTGAAAAGTTTAAAAACCCAAAAATAGTAACGAAGCGAATTATTCTCGCGGCATGTGGTATGTTATTTGATCCTATAGGCTTAATGAACCCATTCACAATAAGAATGAAGTTGCAATTACAAAGGATTTGGGAACTAGGCCTGCAATGGGACGAATGTGTTCCCCCAGAAATAGAAATAGCATTTTTGGACTGGTTAAATGAAATGGAGATTGTAAGAAACTTTGAAATTCCAAGATTATATTTTCATGAAATCAATTGGGAATCTTTAGAGGTCCATATATTTTCTGACGCCAGCCCTAAATGTTATGGATCAGTATGTTATTTTCGAATGAAGCATTCAGATGGGTATGAAACGAGGTTTGTTTTGTCGAAATCACGTTTAGCTCCATTAAAGAAGCTTACACTCCCTCGGTTGGAACTATTAGGAACTTTAATTTCAGCTCGCATGGGACATTATCTGCGAGACACTTTTCCCCTGTTACGCAACAGTAACATGCATTATTGGACAGACTCACAAATTTGCCTTCATTGGATCAAGGGAAACAGCGACGAGTGGAAGCAATTCGTCCGCAATCGTGTCATGGAAATTAAAGATAAAACAGATCCGAGCAGTTGGCATCACTGTCAGGGAAAGACCAATCCTGCTGATAAACTCACGAGAGGAATTAAGGCTCAAATTCTTGTGAATGATAGTATCTGGTTCCATGGACCTTCATGGCTTCTGAAAGGTGACTTCCCATGCTCTGAGACAGGCGCCAAACTGGATACTTTGCATTGTATAGAAGAAGAAAGAAGAAGTGTAGCAGTGTCTTTTCAAACGAATATTGAAACTTTACAGCCTTTACTGAATTTGGAGGACTTCAGTGAATTAAACAAGGTTTTTAGAATCACTGGTTACATATTAAGATTCATAAAAAACTGTAAGGCAACCCACGAACGAGAAACTGGCGTTATCACTACGAGTGAACTAATTAATGCTGAACGATATTGGATTCGGACTGTGCAGCAAAATGAATTCGAGAAAGAATACATTTGCCTTAAAAACAACCTTCCAATTCCCGCTAGTTCCAAACTTTTTACTCTAAACCCAGTTTTGGACTCCAATGATTTAATCGTTTTAAAAGGAAGACTCCAGAACTCCGAATTCAATCATCAATCCAAACATCCAATTATCATCCCCTATAAATCAAGATTCACAAATCTTTTAATAGATATGGAGCATAAAAACTTGTACCATTCAGGTGTCTCCGATACTCTTACCCAGTTGAGAGAACGATTTTGGATCATCCGTGGTAGACAAGCTGTGAAAAATTGTCTAAACAAGTGTTTTAAGTGTAGACGATTTCAAATCAAGCATGGAAATCAAATTGTAGCACCACTACCTGCCGACAGAACCAGTGAAACTGATCCTTTTGAAGTGGTGGGTATTGATTTTGCCGGCCCCTTATACTCAAAGGACCAAGACAAGGTTTATATCGCCTTATTTACATGCGCTGTAACTCGTGCCGTTCACCTCGAAGTTGTCTCCGGATTAAGTACCGAACATTTTCTTCTAGCATTTAGACGTTTCATCTCCAGAAGAGGTATTTGCCGCATTGTTAATTCTGACAATGCAATGACATTTAAAAGTGCTGAGACTGAACTTAAAAAACTCTATGCAAACATAACTGAATCTGATATTCAAAATTACTTTGGAAAGAAAGGAATTAAATGGCAATACATTGTTGAACGTGCTGCATGGTGGGGTGGTTATTGGGAGAGAATGGTTCGAATAACAAAAGTTGCATTAAGGAAAATTTTGGGAAGGGCATTAGTTTCTTTTGAAGAGTTACAAACTATCTTGGCAGAAATTGAAGCTATAATTAACTCTCGTCCTTTAACTTATATTTATAATGAACCTAATGAACCATTCCCTCTCACACCCGCAAACTTCTTAATTGGAAGAAGATTAACTACCTTACCAAATTGGTCAGATAATCAAAATTGCAAATTATTTACCGGTAAAAAGGATTTAATTAAAAGATTTCTTTATAGAGAAAAAATCTTAAATAATTTTTGGAAAAGATGGAAAGGTGAATATCTTCTTCTATTAAGGGGTGCGAATTTCCCCAAACCTGTCAATGTAAAATGTGTATTTAATGTAAATGATGTAGTTTTAGTAGGTGAAGATAAGGTTCCGAGACAGATGTGGAAGCTGGCCAAGGTACTGGAAGTCCATAGAGGCAGGGACAACAAAGTAAGAGCGGTGACTTTAAAGACTCCATCAGGGGTCATAAAACGTCCCGTACAGCTTTTGTATAATTTAGAAGTCCAAGAGTAAGTTAAAACATTTTGTTTGAAAAGGGTGAAGAACCTTTATTATTGTTGGTGAATTGTAATGATTAATAGTTAGTGTTATACAATTATAGTTACTATTATGTGTATATTTTGTTTCGAATTCATATTTCTTAAGTATTCAATTTATTTTGTAATGTAAAATTTTAGTTTTTTCATATTTACGTTTATTAATTTTTATATGTGAAGTTTATTTTTTGGCTGATTCTTTGTCGGGGCGGGAGGATGTGGCAACTCAGCCACAGTAAATCCCTAAAGGGGAATGAGAAGCGCATCTTCCCTATCCGATGGGGAATCTAGCCAGTTGCTATTTGGATGCGGTCGAATGAGGACCGTATTGGCACCAGTGTATCACGGTGTGGAACTCATTTTATGGAATATAATCATGAAAATTGTTATTTGTTAATTGTTATTGTTAAAATAAAATATTAAAGGCAATAGGACTTATTAATGAAAGGAAATACAAACACGCAACAAATTGGCAACGCAACACCCGGTAAGCTATAACCCTTCCTCGATCAAAGTCAGACACGTGCTGATAGACATTTCTTCTTACACGAGGCATTACAACATTTCTTTGCCGAAAACAACGTTTAAACGGAAATTGAGTATGAGAAAACTGCTGTCAAATCTCTGGTTTTATACACATTGTAGATGTCGCTACTGTCGCCTGCTTTGTATGATTGTGCTGAAAATCTAATCATTTGCATATCACAGCAAGTTCTACCTGTCATGCAAATTTCACGTGAGGAATGCTACACCAGGAAAGGTGTGCAGCTTTCCTGGTGTAGCAAATTTAATGGCCAGTAGTTTATATATATATATATATATATATATATATATATATATATATATATATATATATATATATATATATATATATATATATATATATATATATATATATATATATATATATATATATATATATATATATATATATATATATATATATATATATATATATATATATATATATATATATATATATATATATATATATATATATATATATATATATATATATATATATATAACTTTAACCTTAACTATTGAATATAGCATTTAAAATTCTCCTTATTTTTCAAACTTCACTTTAAAAAACACTGGAAATTTTACTTTCTAATTGTAAGAGAATATAGAATTCAAAATGTAATTCATCTTTCATACAAGTTATCATTAAACGCTGATTAAAAAAGTAATTTGATAAGATTACAGTCAATCTTTCGCGCATTAACTAATCATAATACCCTACAAATTATTCTTTTGGAATTATCTACGAAACATATTTATTTTACGTGAAATATTTTCGGAAGATAATGGATTGATCTAAGAAAGAAACAGTGTGAAGAGTTCTGTTATAATTTTAAATTTATATGATTTTATGGTATTACTTTTACACTAAAATATTTTGGAAAACTATGTGTATATAGAAAACATAAACTGTATTAATTTGTATCTTGGAATATATTTTCTCTTACCATTTATTGAAGAAGAATTTTGCATATAAAATTTATTTCCATTATTCTACATAATTTTGTTTCTACAATGCAGAAATATTATAAGAGCTTAAAGAGACTACTATTAATTATACACAATTGGTTGAGATATTAACACCTACATCATCATTCTTTTCAATGCGTGATTAATTACGTGAAATTTTTGTAACCACCGTGATCTTTTTGTACAAATAAATGATTTCTCTTTTATGCATCATATTTACATCAAAACAATACATATTTATAAATGGAAATGCATAAAACAACTCTAGAATATTGGACATATTATTATAAAACAATCTAGTTTTTTTTAAATAAAAAGTAGTGGAATAATAATAATTACTTATTTGCACATATTCAAAATACTTGCACAACGTAACAGCATGTTAATGTAAGCCTCTAAGGCATATTGACTCGTAAAAATTTGACTCTCCTAATAATACGTAAAATAAATCTCTAAAAAAGTAAAAGTGCATTATTAAATTGTGTCTGTAGGTTTTAACCGCATTTCTATTGGCTCGATTTGAAGGCATTAAATGGGCATTCTAAAACAATAGTTAACACCCATATTTTATACCAATGAAAAAGAGGCAAAACCATCTCGTGAGAAAACAACTTTAAAAAAAACTTGAAATTCACAAAATTTAGTTGTTGTATAAAATAATTTGTCTTCAATAGCATTAACCAAATATAATCAATGATCACTTTTCACCGTGACCTTGTGGTAGGAATCGTTCTTCGAAGCAGAAGGTCGCGGGGTTCAACCACTGTTAAATAATGGGAGGTGGATGCTAACTTCTGCTTACACATCTGCCGTGGTGGGTGCTTGGGAGATTTCCCGGCTTAATCCCTTGTGATAAGTGAATACGTTCCACTATCTAAGAAAAGTCCTCTCTGAAGACAACGAGCTGTATGCTGAAGTACCCTACAACGGCCACCTGTTGTCTATCATGGGTGGGGGGTCTAAAATGAAAACAGGAATTCGATACTATTCTCAGTTTAGAAATAGATCCTATAGTTGACAAACACGCGCATATATTCTCTGTTTTTTAATAATATAAATATATACAGTCATTTCGACCCCACTTAAAGATTGAATCTCTAAAATTTTTATTCGAAAGTACCTTTAACCACAAAATGAATTCACATACAAAAATGCCTTCTTTCTACAGGTTTTGGATCATGGAATCAGAAAAAAATGGGATTTAGACTTACAATGGTTCAAAACACTCGAAAAAAGAATTTCTTATATATATACAAGCTGACCCAGCCACGCGTTGCAGTGGCTGAGTTTTTATAATACATTGAATCAATTTTTTACTAATTCTTGGGTACAATCAAATTAATATTTTCTAAAAAATTTAAAATAGGTTCATTCATATGAGATTAAAAATAAAACGTTTCGCAAAAATTTAAAAGTAATAGGTAAAGTATTGAAATTTTGAAATTAAGCACAAATCAACATATACTTTCTGAATTTACATTTTATTCATCTTATATTAAATTATAGTTAGTAATCAGTGATTTTCTTATAAAATATACTATATAAATTAAAAACATCTAAAAATAAATTGTTATAAATGAGGTAGATAACATTGACATCGAACTATTATTTTTTCAATTTTTAATTATTAAAACTAAAAAATTTTTCCGCGGTATTATACTGAAATAAAAAAAATTAAAAGAATTTATCATTTGAATAAATAAATTAGATCAAAATGTTCTACTGAATAAATTAATAATTATCAAATTATAAAATAAAAATAAAAAAATAAAAGGCTGTCAAGAAATACTTACATGTTTTGGAGGTGGTATGAAAATTAGTAGAGAAAAACAGCAATAAATAAAATTTTATTTTACTATTTATAATATTAAAAATATTCAAACTGAACACGCACAATAATAACACAATACAAAGTATAATTATGAAAGTGATTCACAAAAAATTGTTATAGTATGATTATACATCATGAAAATATATGTATCATGAAAATATATGTACATCATTAAAATATAATAATAAAAATATATGTAAATTCTATATTTAACCACGCGATTGCGCGCGTACGTTAATTTTCTCGAAGATGTATAATCTAGAAAAATAAACACGTCGCCATCTGCCGAATACCTGTGCAACTTAGATGCTAAAGCGCCATCTATTAGGAAGTTACAGAACTAAACAATAAATAAACATTAATGTCGTATAATAAATATTGAAAATAATAATTAAGAGATAAAAACTATTCTATCTTTTAAGTTGGACTATATTATAAATGGTTACAAAATTTTATCAAAATCCGTTCAGTAGTTTCGGAGTTTATCGGGAACATACATCGTGACACGAAATTTTTATATATATAGATATATTTCTGAAAATTTCGATTCTAAGCCTTACAACGAATTTATTAAATTTGCGTTTTCGAAAGCATCCGAATCAGGAAAAAATTTAAATATTGCTTTAGATTGAAATCTGCTTTAGAACAATAAGCGAACTTTTCCTTGACGATGCGAAATTTCAGCTTATAAGACATTTTTATGCACAGGAATAAAAAGGAAGCATGCTTTCTATTCATAAGCAAAATATTCAAAACGATTTTTTAAGTGAATCATTTGTACATGAGATGAAATTTTATGATAAATTTCATATGTTTTGGTTTGGAGAACTTACGATTTTGTTGATCAATAAATGGGTAATTTCCATTTTTAAATGAATGCGTGTTAATGGTTCTTGTTTCGATTTACAATCCTCAATTATCTAATAGAACGAAATAAATCTTAACTTACCGCTCATCCGTGGAGGATAGTATTATCGTTGCCGGTAGGTTCTGCACTGCAGTTTCAATTCCTATGGCAGCACAAGAAATCACAATGCAGGTGGCCAACAAAGACAAACCAATCTTTGAATATCTAGACCATAAACATCAAACCCATTGAAAAATATTTAAAGTATTCTTGTAATATTTGATAATAAGAAAACAATAATCTATCGCAATTGACAATTGTGATATAACTTATTGAACTATTTCCTATTATTTTATTTATTTACAATCGTTAATTTTTACTATTATTTCATCTATTTCAAATATTTTCGTAATCATAAAATATTTTAGTTTACCAGATAAAGAATAATTTTCATTCGCTTAAGGAAATATTTTGATCTCCATTACTTCTTTCAATGTCAAGCTTGTTTTGAACTCGGCGAGAAACAGCGTGAGTCATCAAAGAAGATTGTTGATGTATAAAAGTGACCAGGTCATTTGAAAGACTTGTCAACAGAAAAATATTTTTAAAATTAATCAAATTTAGTTCATCAAATTTCATGTAAGGAATACAAAATAAAGAACTTCCATTAGTTTAATTTTTTAATGTTAATAAGAAAAATAGTGTTCGCGAAGAAATTTAAAAATGACTTCACTTGAAAATCTTGTTATCAAATTTGACAATAAATTTAATCGAAAGCCGCATATAAGGGCAAAATAACTTGATTCCCGAATCATTTTGCTCAAATGTTTTATTTTCTGAAATCTGGGATCTTCTGCAAGTGATTAATAGCCTTAACATTTAGTTTTCTGAAATTAATCTCTAAAGAACATTTAATTCATTGAAAAAATAGATAAAACGATGTTTTCAATAATTCTTTCAGCAGTACATTTTAAGAAGATATGCATAATTAAATGCGAGTATCGAAACATTTGACAACTTCAATCACAAAATAACAATATATTAAATTTCATGTAATGTTGGAATCCATTTCAAATGAAATTAACTTGATTTGGCCTTATTTATAAAACTATTAATGAATTTCAGTTCGGTTTCTATTAACATTATTTAATTGCATATTCTTCTCTTGTTTTTGGTAATTCATTTTTAATTTTATGTTTTTACTTCTGTAACAAATTCTTATAACTTGCTATTTTCTAAACATTTTGGCTTAACAATTATTTCTTAGAATAAGTGATACGAATACATTACTTTACATTACGAGATTTTAATTGTTTAATGCAATTTTTTTCTCCAAGAATAGAAAGCTAATCAAACAACATGATGACTTCATGTAATATTACATTAATATCAAATTTTTGCTATATAAATAACTGAATTAAATGTATAATATATAAACACACATAACAAATTATGAATAACAAATATAATATATAAATTATAAACATATAGATGCCATTTTGACCCCATTCATCTAATTGCTCATTTGTTCTCGCTTCATTTAATGTACAGACATTTTCCCCAGGTTCCTATTTCCTTTTCTTTACCTTTTTATTTATGTTGAATAAATTGCGAATCACATTTTGTAAAAAATAATCCAAAAATTTTATATACTAATGTCTTTTGTAAGTGATAAAAATAAGGACTAGCTTTTTAAACATTTCATGTAGGAATCATATTAACAAATTTATAATTAGAATAGGAAGCTATCGTTACGTATTTTTCATATTAATGCATATATTTCCTTATGCTTTTCTACCTGTGAAATGCCCGAGAATATTACATGAAAAAGGTTACTGAATCCTTAAAAGAAATAAAAGCTAATAAACATTTGTCCTTGATTTCAAAACTCTTGTTTACTTACTCTGTTTGGATTAAAAATAGAAGAAATGTTTCATGTAAAAATGTTATACCTATATATATAAATATATATACGTAAAAGCTTTATATATGCATTACTTATATAGCAAATATTATCTTGAAAGCAATTAAAACAATCTTGTATAATAAAAATTGGTTGGCATTACTGAATTTCAAGTTTTCAAATTACCAAACTCATTGAAGATTTCCCTTACCAAAAGTGGCATTTCTTATGTATTCTGTTCTTAACGAATTTACAATTATTCATTCCTAATTGGCTATTGTAAAATCTCATTAATTTCTTATTATTCAAATATTTTATCTAATGAATACAAAGAAGCTGTAGTTTAAAAATCATTGCACATATTATACCAAGAATAAAAATTAATTTTAAAAAAATTTACAGCCAGAGAGATAAAGTGAAAGACACTGAATTCAAAAAAGATAAATGTTACCGGAAAATGACAATGAGAATGATGAGGGAAAATATATGAAGTTGGAAGTCTACACACAAGTACCATGTCGATAGAAGGCACTGTAAAAGAAGTAAAATACATTAGTAAAATACGTAAATTGGAACAATAGAAAAGACACTTTAAAACATGTAACAAGTAATTAAAAAAATCAAAATACATGACAATATGTTAATAAAGCCACTTATTTATAGCTTCAAATTAAAATTCATAAACATATAAAAGGCTTTATTTAAATATATATATATATATATATATATATATATATATATATATATATATGATATATATATATATATATATGATATATATATATATATATATATATATATATATATATATATATATATATATATATATATATATATATATATATATATATATATATATATATATAAACTATAGTAATAATTAAATATATGTTTTTTGGGATATAAACAAAAAATATTTCAATATAATATATATTTCTTATTAACAATAATAAATCTATTTTCCCAGATGTAAACAAGCAATGTGTAATGAAAATTTGGAAAAAGTGATAAAAATTTACGAAATTTTTACTATCGGGAATTATTTTCTCTCTAAAATTTATAATTAAATTTTTTTAAACTCCTTTTTCGATAAACTAGAAAATATAAAACGTTTCTGATGTAACATATATTTGTAAAATTTTATGTTTGATTATTAAAAAATGTAAAGCAACATCTAAATGCAAAAGAAATTTTTTAAAATAAATAATTATATTTATTATTACTTTAGCTTCATTAAATTCTGTGTATTTATACATTTTATATTTTATTGCTTTTGATCTTTATGATGACTAAGTTTGTTGTGTAAAAACGTCCATTTTTTTGGCTATTTCATGTAAATAACAGAGTTAAAATCTTTATTTTAGCAATTCTTAATTATTTTCTGGATAACAATAAACACACAAATTCTAAATGCGCGGTTCGGTGTTATATATTATTATATATAGTTATGAATATTATTTTAATTTCTGATATTTCCAAGCTTCCATTAATCAATAAAGCAGTGTCATTCAATCTGCTAATTAATTTACCAGAAAATACCGGCGAACTATAAAGCTCAGCAGTTTACAAAATTTTTCTCATATATGTTGCTTATAAGCGTTTATGAAAAACAGGATTATCAAAAATATGTTCCTTTTCTTAAGATATGAAAGACTGGCAGGTTAGTTGTCTCTCTTCTGTCACTTTCGGTACAGTAGGGTTAATGGAACCAGGACCTACAGTTTAAAGTGTGGATTCCAGGTCATTATTACAACATCTAAGCCCAAGGTGTGAACCGAATCCACGAACTCTAAGATTGTAGGTTGGAATGCTAACCATTCACCTGTCAGCTCGGATGGGTTACAAAGAAAGAAGAGGAAACTACATATATGCAAAATTTATCCTTTTATAAACCTCAACAATAATAAGCAACATCCGAGTTAAATTAATGAATTTTTATTAAATACTTTGAAATTAATATAAAATATGGCATTTGAGTAAGATATACTTGTTACTTGAAAATAACTCAATGTTTGCCATAAATATTTGCAACTTAATTCCTTGTTTTTTCTATTTTGTTCCGTGGCTCGTTATATTGCAATATATGGCCTACATTATGATCCCCTGTTCCACTTAAAATCTTATTTCTCCATTCCTTACTAAATGTTTTGTTTCAAGTCATTCGTTGAGTTGAAAGAAAGTCGCAATATGCTTATAACTTGTGATTATCAAATCAAGTGTTTTAAATTTTCCATATGTTATGTAATTTGACTAACTTATTTAAAACTTACGGTTGCAATATTGATTGAATAAGGCTAGTGATTGGATATGAAAATTAATCATTGTTTTATTGAGAATTACAAGCAACAATTTTAAAACACCTAAATATAAGTACACAAAAAATGTCCGAAGTTTAAAATAAATATTTCAAAATTAGGTAATTATTTTTGCATCAGTAACTCAAACACCAATCAATGTATAATCCTACACACATGATTTTCAAAACAATATGAAAAATAATAATAATGACTAAATGGTAATAGAATCCTTAAATACTGTTTATACCATTCTTATAAGTACATTTAAACATTTTCAAGTAGAAAAATATTCCAATAAAATAATCCTCCTTTACATGCAAGGAAAATTCCAATAGATCCAGAAGATTCAATATTCATATTTTAGATGCATTTAGTATTATACGAGGGTCACTCTGAAATTTTTGAGATAGACCTAGGTTTTAAAGTTATACTTACAAAATTTTAGGTGTGTTCAAAGTAGTCTCCTCCAGCATCAATGCACTTTTGTAGACGAATTTTCCACAGATTAAATGCCTCAAGCCATTCATTTCTTCGAATAGATGAAAAAATGCATTTATAGCCACATCAATCTCTTCTTCTGAATGAAAACGACGTTCACGTAAGTTCTTTTTTAGATTAAAGATAAACCAAAAGTCGCACATAGCTAGATCAGATGAATACGGTGGATGTTCGATCACTTTAATTTGTTTTTGTTTAAGAAACTCAACTGTTAATCCGGCTGTATGTGAAGATGCCATGTCATGGTGAAGCATTAGTCCCCTAACATTCAGTTCTTGTATAATTTCTGGAAGACATTTAGTGGTATACCAGTTTGCTGTTACTGTTTTCTGTCCTTCCAATTTGATGGCTTTGACCAATCCCGTATTTCTGAAGAAAACGGCATACATCACTTTTTTCAGTGCGCGTTGTTTTTTCACCATTGTCGGCGTAGGATCATCTTCAAAGACCCATACTTTGCTTTTTTGACGTGTTGGAATGTCAAAAAACGGCATGTACGTTTCATCACCTGTTACATTTTTAGAAATGATGCGGTGTCCACCATCATTCAGCATATTACGAGTTTCTTGACTGATTCTGACACGCTCCTCGTTTTGATGCTCAGTTAGATTATGGGAACCCAACGGCAAACTACTTTTTTCATACGTAATTCTTCATGAATGATTTTGTGTATGGCTACGGATCCAATGTTAAGTTCCTTCTGTATAATTTGATAGGTACAGTGATAATCATCCATTAACATTTTTCGTATGGCAGACACATTATCCGGGATTACTGCCGACGGTGGCTTTCCTTTGTGTTCTTCATCCTGAAGAAAATTGCGACCTCTTCTGAATTCACTAAACTATCTGAATACAGTACCACGAGCTGGAGATTCATCATCAAATGCTAATTGCAACCGTTGAACACATTCTTCTTGATTTAATCCTGCTTTGAAATCGTAGAAAATCATAGCGCGAAAATGTTCTCTCGTCAACTCCATTTTCTCTTCTGTTTAAAATTTATTCCACGCTAAACAAGTTGAAGTAAGTCAGTAAAAATCGTCTTCTGTGTTAAAATGCTTTGTACTTTAAAATTAAACCGTTATTTTTATTTTGTAAATTCTCGTCTGCGCGTATCTCAAAAATTTCAGAGTAACCCTCGTAACGCCACCAATGAAGACAATTTTCTTTTTATCACTAATAATTTACAAAGCATCTCAATACAAATGTATCAGTGATGGCAATATTAGCCAATGATATATAGAAACTTTATTTATCACACTAACAATAGTAACTAAGTTTTGACCGATGTGACAATAAAAAAGCTCTACAAATTATATAATGATAGTTTTATTCGCATTTTTCATGATTAAAGCAAAAGCTCAGAAAAGCCAAATATGATAATTATTTACTGGAATAAAGTTTACGATACAAATCACTTAGATTAAGCTTCCAAGTTTTAGTATGTACAGTGTAAATTGCCTTCTAGGAGGATTTTTCATAGATAAAAGGTCATATTCACCTGTCGCATGGGAGAAAAAATGAAAAACACTTAAGCACCCTCCCCAACGGTGCAAGAAGTGGACAGTGAACCGATTAAAGAGGTTCTTGGAATGTGACCTGAGGTTAACAAGCATATCTTCCTCAACTTATTGTAGAAACATGATAGTCGCTTGTTGGCACCATTTATTTTGTTTATTTATTTCTCCAATTTTCTTCTGCACTCTCTCTCTCTCTGGCTTACAATTGCTTCTAAATTAAAGTTAAGTCATAAATGTAACTTTTAGAAGGCTGTATTAAAATTAACTGTTGAATGTCTATAAAGTAAGTTTTCCTGTTATCTTCAATGTGAGCTGTCGTTATTTTCTTGGAAGTGGTTGGGCTGTAGAATAATAGACAAAAATAGGATTTAATAGATAATATAGGACTTAGACACTTTGGGTAAATAGAAGGTTTGATACAAAATATGAATTGCTCGGCAAATAGTAGGCTGGTAGCGTATCTAATATGATATTCGATTGTAATCAGGCATTATGTTAAATACATTTGCGGGGCTCCTTACTTACCAACAAAAGCATAGAGGTATGTCACTTTTTCCAAATCTATTAGAGTGTATGGCGAATGCTATATGGCTGAGAGATAATGAAGTAATTTAGAAAATAATTTGTATAACATTGGCCTGTGGAGACTCTTGGTAATAGGGAATAATCCCATCGTCCTTGTTGAAATCTTGCCAGAGAACCATAGATTTTTGATAAAAATATAGACTTTAGGCAGACTTTGTTGATACACTATAGCCCAAATTCTTTAGTGTTTGACTTTGAGCTATGGGATGTCAATAGTTTACGGCTCTTTCATTTCCTTCTGCTCTCTCGTGTGCTTTTATCCATTTAATATTATATTTCCAGATGTGTTGATGTTGATGAAAAAATTCTTGAATGTTGTTAGTGGAGAGGTGTGATTTGTATTATCTATTGCTTTGCATTACAGGATTGAAGTCGCTCCAGATTGTAATGTTATTTATAATATGATCGTATAGAGAGTTTAGCGTTGATTGAATTGAAATAGTTTCTGCTTGAAGGACTAAATAGTGTGGGTGAAATTTGGTTTATTTGTAGTATACTTCTTTTCTTTCATATAACAAAGTAAATTCTGCTCCTACGTAATGATATTTTTTAGCCATCTTTGTAATAAATCTATGAATTTCTGGTTGGAGTCTTTTCTTTAATACTGTTCCTGGCTTTGATTATGTATATTTCTGCTCATTTTTTGACGGATGGACTTTATTTTTGCTTACATGTTGTTTATATTTGTGTGTGGATGGATTTTTTTTATGAAATTATTATAATTAGTCGGTCCTTGTAGTTGTAAGGTTTTTGTTTTATTGGCAATTTCTTCTGATTTAATATGAAATTAAGGTATTACTACAAGAGTTAAGTTACTGTAGATTTTGTTTTAAAAGCCTTAGTAACAATTAAGTGGAAGCATCTTTAAATGCTTAATAGAATCTTTTCCTTTCTGATATTCATAGATTGTGCCCATATAGAAACATCAAATGTAATAATTTTTTTCAATAACGTTAAGTAAGTGGTTGTCTTTAAAATTTTTATGTTTAAGCCCCAGGATCTAAGTGCTATTTCCTAAAACTCTGTATGATTGGAATTATTTTTGCTTTAAGGCTTCTTAAATGAGGCAGAAAAGAAAGTTTCTTGTCAAAAATAATATACCACTATTTTAGAATTTTAGGACAGAGATAAATTTAATGCTGTTATTGTTCAGTGTGTGATCTTCGAATTGAATTTAAGTTGTTTTTTAGGCCTTCCAAGGATAATGGCTTGTGTTTTCTCTGCCGAGAGAATGAATTTATTTTAAGAGAATAGTGTGTTAAGCATCTGTGCAGTGTGTCATTCCTGCTTGTTTTCAGTTCTGATTTGATGTCACCTAAAACTCTACTATTACAAATAGGGAATCATTTGCAATGACAAAGATGTAGGTGTAACTTTCCAACCATGATTGAGGAATTTGTTAAAAAGAAAAATATTCAAAAATTGGATCTGCTATGGGACCCTTTTGGAAATCCTAAATCATATTTTTTTATTACTGATCCTCCATCATAATTAAACACGATTTCTCTATTTTCTAAAAATAACTGAAGATTAAATTAGTACTATTTCCAAAGCATTGCGTTGATAAAATGGCTTTTTTGACTTCAGAGTATCAAAAATGGTTTGAATGTTAAAACTTATCAAAATCGTATATGCACATTATGGTTCTTATTTTGTTATATTTGATTCATTACAGTATTAATTCCATGCTCTGTTGACGTGTTATATTGGAATCCGAATTGTCTGCTGTTGATGCAATTAGTGATACAGGGATGGTGTCTTAAGTGGTCTATGCTACGTTTTTCTGAAAGTTTTCGAATAGCTGGTAGAAAGAATACTAGTCGGTATAAAAGTGGGTTCTAAGAATCTTTGCACTTCTTGTGGAAGAAGATAACTTGTCCTATCAAGATAAGTTGAGAGCATATGAAGATCAAAACATTCATTCCAAAATGTGATGATGAGTGTTTGGCGGATCTGATGGACAAGTTTAATAACAATGTTGTCAATACCATCTAGTGCAGGGGTCTTATTATTGAAAAGTTTGACTGAATGACCTATTTCCTTATGTATAAATGAATAAATTTTGCTTGAAAATTAACAAAAATAAATATTTTTAGAAAAGTAAATAATAAAAAGGAATGCATTGTTTCTCTCAACAAATGGTAGACAAGTTTGTTATTTCATCCAGTTATGTGATGTCTAAAAGTACTGTTAATAATAGACTGACAAAAACGCCCACATATTCTTATCAATGTTCAACTTTTATATAAATTTTGCCACAGAGAAGCATTCACTTATTAAAATATTTATCATGTAATTTCGAAAAAAAATATTGCTCTGCTAAATCATTACCATAATGTATAGCAGAGTTTTAGAATGAGAAGACAATGTCAAAAATATAGAATTTGTGTGCCTTAACGGAAATTTATATTCAGAATACAAATGAGTATAATAATACACTTGAGTATAATAATCTTTTAGATAACGTTAATATTTTAAATTTATTAGATAACGTTAATGTTTTAAATTTCTTTATTTTTCATTCAGAGAATCTAAAGTTAATCATAATGCAGTGTAAATATTTATAGTGTACCATTCTCTACATGTGAATTTATTTTTGAAGTACTATTGTCAGCGACTCATAAATATTGTTTGCCTAATTTATCGAAAATAAAGTCTTTTTATTCATGTTTCTCAAATCAGTATCACATATAAGGCATTTTTTGAAACCTTACTAACCGAGTAAAATTGTGTGAATGAACAAATAAATTTTCATTCAATATTATTATTTAGTTTTCATTCGAAATCTTTGCACTTTTTGCTTTCTAAATTAAAACTTTTGCATTTCCATTTGTGTTTTAATCTGTGTTTACAGCGATTACTTACTCCTTTATCAATGCCCATCCAATTGGAGATGTAAAGAAGAGTCGACCACCAGTAATTCCTGCATGACTCTAGGGGCGGATCTACTTGATCGTACCAGAAGGGTCCCGAACTGATCAGAGGCAAGAAGAACACCAGGCCCATCACGAGAAGCAGAGAGGGAGTGAGCCTAATTGAAGAATTTTCTTAATATATAGTACAATGGAATCAAAAATATATGGGAATAAACATTTTATATTTAGATGCAACATAAAAACATCTTTATGTTTTACGAAATTATATTTTTATCATGAAATGAAATTTCATTTGATATTCAGTAAAATAGCAAAGAGTAGTCTTTGCGTTATAAGTGTCATATTGATCTTGAAATCTATGGTGACATTGAAATCATTATCTTATACCTTCAAAAGTTGGCAATCTGTGGCTCGGGAGCTGCATACGGCTCTATAATCATCGACAAGTGTTCTTCTCAAAAATGCTCAGTTCTGGTATGAATATTACGTATTATCTTATCTTGCAAGAGACGAGTAAAATTTTTTGAAACAAAAGGCTATAAAGAAGAGGCACGTTTATAGGAAGCAAAAATATTACAGAATCTAGAGTACAGACTAATGGTGAGAAACTTTTTCGAAATTATTCCTTATAAATTTTAATGATTTTGACGGTGACATTGTTTCTCCATCAGTCATTTCAAAAATTATTACTTGTCCAGAATATATGACACATAATAAAAGCTTAAATTTAGAAAACACTTAACGGCTAATCACCAATCATTTAGGATCAAATATTCGATTGGTGATGCAAGAAAGAAAGCAGCCCAGAGGTGACAAGAAAGTTCGAATTCTATTTTTAATTACTGGGTGCAATCTTCTAACATTGTTAATATTGCAAATTTTGTAGTTAGTCAGGAGATTGCTCAGAGAGGAAAATCATATGTGGACAGAGACTCTATAAAATTGTTTTACAAATGTGAATCCGAAGATCTTTTTCGAGATTTCAAGAATAAAGCAGCATTTAAAAAAATCCGAGAGATATCTTTGTCTGCTAAAACAGTGAAAGATAGAATAGTAAAAATATCTGCTAACATAACATACCAATAAATTGAAGATCTCAAATTGGCTTCCAGTTTATCAATAGCAATTGACAAATCTTGTGATTTAAATGAGACAGCGCAAGTTTCTCTTTTTGTGTGATTTATCTATACTACAGGCTCTAAAAAAGGAACTTCTGTCATTATTGTCTTTCAAAGAACACATGCATGGAGTTGATATAACAAATGTTGTCACTAAATGCTTTGAAAAACATCAAATTCCATTAGAAAAATCTTCTCGATTTCAAAAGAGAGTGAGAAGAGTATGACAGGTGTGAAAAATGAGTTTGTTGCGGTTTTGAAAGAAAATATTAATCAGAAGATACTTATTTACTAATGTATTATTCACAAGATTCACGTTTTCTGAAGATATTTGCAAAGTAATGGAATTGATGATTAAGATTATTAACTACCGGGTGTATGCAAATGAAATAAGACTATTGTTTTAAAAAAAGACACAATAAATTTGCGAAAATTGTTAATATTTCTTTATTTGAAATAATATCCATCGCTAGCTACACATTTTCCCCGTCTTTCGGGCAATTTGTGAATACCATACCAAAAAAATTAATCGATCTTTTGAGGCCAGCCAGTCATCAAGCCAAGATTTGACATTTTCGTAAAAAGTGAAGCACTGATCAGCCAATGTGTGTCACAATGATGTAAAAAGGTGGTAATCGGTAGGAACCAAGCCTGGCGAGTAAACCGCATGCACTAAGGGCTCCAAGCCGAGTGCCTTAACGATGTCCTTGGTCGGCTTAGCACGGTGGCTAGGTGCGTTGCCATCAAGGAAAATCACTTTGTGCTGCCGTTTCTTGTGTTGTTCGCGTTTTTCGAGTATAGCATCATTCAAATCAAGTAATTGTTGCTTGTAGCGATCAGTATTAATGGTTTCGCCGGGTTTGAGAAGCTCATATAGATTGGCCCCTCTTTGTCCCAGAAAATACACAGATTTTCTGTTCGGGGTCAACATATGATCGGTTATGCTTTGGATTCTTGCGGCCGAAGCGATTCGGCTTTACGGTTGATTTGGACGGCTGTCTGGGGTCAACATATGATCGATTATGCTTTGGATTCTCAAAATAAATCCATTTTACATCGTTAGTCACAATAGGATGGAGATATGACTTGCGTTTGTAGCGGACAAGCAACATTTCGCACACGAATTTTCGGTTTTCCTGCTGACGGTTCGTTAGCTCATGTAGTACCTATCTACCACCTTTATTGTCTTGTCCATTACTTTGAGACGACGGGAAACAGTGCTCTGGCTAACATTTAATTATTCTGCAAGATGTCATTGCGTTTGGCCATCATCTTCATCGAGTAATGCTTACAATTCAGCATCTTCA
The DNA here is from genome assembly GCA_037975125.1 of Latrodectus hesperus. Lineage (NCBI taxonomy): Eukaryota > Metazoa > Arthropoda > Arachnida > Araneae > Theridiidae > Latrodectus > Latrodectus hesperus. The sequence goes on along the minus strand of JAJQOW010000016.1, from coordinate 3,452,489 downwards.
AATCTTTTTGCTGGTCTGCCACGCTCCTCGTTTCTCACATTTAAATCACCATTTTGAAACTTTTCAAACTACCTATAGCACTGCGCACGCCTTAGAGCATTGCCACCCTATCTTTCTACAAGCATTTGATGCGATTCGGCAGCATTTTTCTTCAGATGGTTACAAAAAATTAATGCTGTCCGCAAATCGTGGTCGAAAGGAATAAAATTCGACATTTTCAACACAGTAAAAAAACACAATGCACGATGAAACTCCTCCAAATGTAAATTAAACATGACTATCGAAGGTCAAACTATAAAAGAAATCAAGTGTTATGTTTTCGTAATGTTTGCATATATGCGTGGCGACATCCGTTAGCAATCGTCTCATTTGATATGCCTACACCTTGTATATTGCAGCTAAAGCTCTTTGTCATCACCAATTTAAAGGATTTCTAATCAAGATAGAAAGTAAATATGCAGATCTGCTGTGGTGCAGCAGATCTGCATATTCACTTATTTTGGGGCTTGCGCCATAAAACCCGAACAACCAACCAGCAGATCTCCTGCTGCATAACAAGGTTTGTTTTTTATCGAGAGGAAACGTTTTGCTTCACTGTTAACTGAAGTTAGAGTATTTTTTCTTAAGAAGAATGTTCACTATGCAGAGCTAACGAATGATCTGTAGATCTGGAAATTTTATTTTATGGTAAATGTTACTACTCATCTAAATCAGCTTAGTCGTAAGTTACAAGAAAAAGGAAACACAATTATAGAAGTACTTTAATTCGAAAACAAATTGTCACTTTTTGGATGAAGATTTTTAAAGAGAACCCCCAATTCACTTTCCATGCCTATTAAAATATTGTAGAGAAAGTAAGTTTAATACTGACATTTGCTATTTCAAAACAATATTAATAAATATGAAGGAAGCTTTCCTCAGCAGCTCCAAAGACTTCAGAAACAACAAAGCGACGCTAGTTTTTGTAATAAACCTCTGAATGTCATGATAACAGAACTTAATTTTTCAACCTTTAATATTGATATTGGCAACTTTGAAATGCAGTTGCTTGATTTAAAAAGTAAAGAATTGGGGAGCTCAAAATTCGAGCGACTTTGTGCCGATTTAGAGCTATTGGTGAGAAATAAATGTAAACTAAGTTTACAACACAAGTGGTCTGCTTTAAGAAATCTGGAGGTGAAAGATATGTTGATTTGTAACACTTAGAATAGTATTTCTGCATCAATTGATCAATTATCAATTGGATCAAAAGGATCAATTGATCAATAGAATCAATGGAAAAAACTAGCTTTCGCTATTCTTTCCTCATTTAGGTCTACATATTCATGTGAACAATCATTTTCAAGCATGAACAATATGATGAGTAAATTAAGAAATCGATTTATCGATGCGAACTTGGAATCGTGCCTAAAATTAAAAACTACATCATGACTTACCCTTACTTTGCAAGAAAATACAAGACCAATGTTCGCATTAGTGGAGTATTTGTAAATATTTTTAATAAGGCCTTTTATATTAATTTTTTCCAATAGCAGGCACTTGGGTGACGAACTCTATGCCACCACAAGGCCAGAAACTGCTACTCATTTGTCGTTACCCCGAATGCACCTGTGAACCAAGACACGGAGACGAATAGTGACCCACGCTATACCAACACAAACCCGTTTATAGGGTGGGCCACATTCATATATCATCACAGAAGAAAGGACAGAGAAACACAGAGAGAACAGAGAAAGAAAGTAACATCCATGTCCGAACAGGGATTCGTACCCGGGACCCACAGCTCGGGAGTCAGGAACGCTAACCACTCAGCCATCGGTCGGCGCCTTTTATATTATTTAAAAAGTGGTATTTTAAAATAAATATTCTCGTCTTTATTCAAGTATGAAATTAAGTTTGATTTAATTAACTGTTAGTAAAACTAAGACTTATTTTGCAAAGGTAAGCTTGAGAGTGTACTTCTAATCCTAATTAATTCCGTAATAATGTCTTCTACTAAAACAAAACTTATGTTAAAAAAATGACTCTTTGAATAAAAATTTCAGTTGTAAATTATCTAGATATAACTCTTTTGAATGACAAGGTTGCCAACCACTGTCTTATAACGATTATACTATGATATTGATTACACAGTATGATAACAAATCAAATTTGCATCCTGTATATTTTCAATCAATATATTTATTAGAAAATAATGAATTTAAACTATTGCAATATTCCTAAATAAAAATGCATTTTAACCACATTTTAAAAATTAATGATTTGGTTAAGTTTTTGAAACTTTTCACGGAATTACATTCACAAGCTTCGTCATTATTTTAAAAAAAATATACGTGCCATCAAACATACAGAATTTTTCAGATCCTTGAGCTAGATTCAAGGTTGTTTTCAAAAGTTTCGATATTTCTATCGTAAAATGGTGTTAAATTTTAGCGAATTAAGAAAAGATTTTACATTATAAGAGATTTAGATGAATTATTTTCCTCTATTTACCACAATTACTATTTAGTGTTTTCAAAATGATAGTTTCTATGGTCACTCTATTAATGTATAATAACAACCAATTCATATATTTAAGCACCAAAAGTAACTACCAAAATAACATGAGTTAAATATCCTTCTTCACTTCTATTAAATCTGTGTGTTCTTAAAGTAGTTTATAAACTTTAAAATAATAGGGGGAAGTTAGGAAAGTGTTTTGTGGTACCATTTCTTACTACATATAGATTTGTGCATTATACTTTTTATCTCATGCAAATAAATAATAAAAACTTCAGCCACTTTTATCCTATCGTTAAATATTACAACACATTTTTGGGATGTCCCAAAAATATTTTCCTTTAATGTTTATTAAATATTTTAATATTTATCCTATTATTAAGTTAAAATCATCAAACTCATCAAGGAATAATCAAGCATGTTGTACAAACACGTTCTAAGAATATTTCTGGGACGTGTTTGTCAACATGCTTGAAAACTTACACTGGTGTCTTTAATAAAGGAATTTTATTGCTTTCTTGCTTTATTTATTATAAATGTACATCCATAAAAAATTTGAACTAAATATTACAAGGCAATATTCATGATACATTGTGTCTTACCTTAAATATCTCCGTAGAATCAGCAATGGAATGTTCAGTTTTCCTTTCACTTTCTCTAATGATTTCATCCCTCCATAAGAAACCAATAAACCACTGCAAATATCCACGCAATCAAGATCAATTAAGAACCATTAAATTGTTAGAGATATACTTTTATATTTGAAAAAAGTGAAAGAAATAATTACTAGTATATGGGATCAATCAAGGCATATGGAGTCATATTCATCACCAGATGGCGTTGTGAACATTTATCATTTGACACCACCAATTTAATTCAAGAAAAGGATTTAAAAATGTTTTCACCATATTCTTTCATATATTTATCAAGTATTTAAAATAGATTTGAAAATATGTATTTAATTTATTTAAAATATTATATGTATTTAATGATTTTAAATATAGATTTCGAATTTAATTATTTGAATGTTTAATATCTAAAATTTTAAAGATACTTTTTTTTTATTTTCGAGAAAAAATTCTTCAGGAGAAAATTAAAAACCAATATTTCATGGCCATAAGTTGCTAACACGTTGCTGTCACTCATTATAATATATTAAATTAAAATCAAATATATAAAATTGTTTTTGTATTAAAATTTTTAATATTTGTAAAACAGAAACATTGTTTATTTATATAAAAGGAATTTTGCGCTCAAACATTCCTCGTATAATTTTAAGATATAGTGCAAAATTAAGAGCATCATTGTATTAACTATGATTCATAATAAGCAAAAGGTATATATATATATATATATATATATATATATATATATATATATATATATATATATATATATATATATATATATATATATATATATATATATATATATATATATATATATATATTATATATATATATATATATGCGTGTGTGTTTCAGGTAGAAACATTAAAGTATTTAAATATTAGCGGTGATTCCCCATTATAATTTACATTTTTTAAATGTTTTGTTAAAAATTTAAAAAAATCTTCTAGTTAAAAATTTGATACTCATTATACACTACTGGTCATTAAAATTGCTACTCCTAGAAGGAATGCAAATAACAGAACGATATTTATTGGACACATACATTATTGTGGAAAGAACAAGTGATTAGATTTACAGGAAATTAGGATGTATAGATCTTGAGAAATCAGTACCCAGAGCAGCCACCTCTGGCTGCAATAACAGCATTTATCCGCCTAAGCATAGAGTCAAACAGAGATTGTATGGCATGTACGGGGATCTCAGTCCATGCAGCTTCAACACTATGCCACAATTCATCGACAGTAGTGGATGGTGACTGATGGCGTGCCAATCGCTCGGCAACCATTGACCACATGTTCTCAATTGGTGACAGATCAGGAGAACGTGCTGGCCAGGGTAACAGTCGAACCTGTTTTGTATTAAGGAAGTTCAGAACAGTTCGGGCATCATGCGGTCGTGCGTTATCCTGTTGAAACAAAGCATTAGGGAGGCATCAAAGATAGGGCAGAGCCACGGGTCTTAACACATCGGAAATGTAATGGTTGCTTTTCAAAGTGCCGGTAATGCGAACAACAGGTGATCGAGACGTGTATCCAATGGCACCCCATACTATCACTCAAGAAGAGGGGCCAGTATGGCGATGTCCAATGCAAGCTGGTAATGCGCGTTCTCCACGATGCCTCCAAACACGGATGCGGCCATCATGGTCCTGTACACAGAACCCAGATTCATCTGTAAAGATGACATGATGCTATTCCCGCGTCCAGGTTCGTCGCTGATCACACCATTGAAGGCGCTCCTGTCTGTCACGCAGCGTCAATGGTAGCCGAAGCCATGGTAACCGTGCAGACAATCCATGCTGCTGCAAACGTCGTCGAACTGTTCGAGCAGAAACTTGTTGCCTTGCAAAGGACTCCATTTCTCGACTCAGGGTTCGTGACGCGGCTGTACGATCCCTTGTGACCATGCGGATAAGATGTCTGTCTTCTCTGCTGTTAGTGATGAGGGGGTTGCTGAGATCCTGCATGACGTTCCGTATGATTATCCTGAACCCATCGATTCCATATTCTTCTAACAATCGTGGGGTCTCGACCGACGCGAGCAGCAATATTGCGGTACGATAAACCGCAATCCTGGTAGGCTATAATCCTTCCTCGATCAAAGTCAAACACGTGCTGATAGGCATTTCTTCGTCTTACACGAGGCATTACAACAACTTTTCTTTGCCGAAAACAACGTTGAAGCGAAAATTGAGTATGAGGAAACTGCTGTCAAATCTCTGGTCTTATACACATTGTAGATGTCGCTACTGTCGCCTGCTTTGTATGAATACGCTGAAAATCTAATCATTTGCATATCACAGCAAGTCCTACCTGTCATGCAAATTTCACGTGTGTGGTGTGCCGCTTTCCTGGTGTAGCAATTTTAATGGCCAGTAGTGTATTAAAATTTTCAGTGCACGTATTTTCCTAGTAAAAAACTTACCTAATAAAGAAAAATGTATCTACAGCAGGGGCCGAATTATGAATAAGTTGAAAAGGCAATGAAGCAAACCATGTCTTGAATATATATGGCTCCTCTATAAAAAATCAAACACTTTCAATTATGCCAGTTGCCCCTGAACATTAGAATTTAATGGTTTTTTAATAATAAATCAGTAACTTATTTCTATAACTGCTGAAACTCACTGAGCAAATCGAAGGGAAGAAATACGTAAGTGTGAGCTAAAATAACCCAGCAGATTCCAAGAGCTTTGAGTCCATGAAAGCATTTGAATTCGGCTGATCCACCGGATGCAGACATCAAACGACTCAAGTTGGTTGGAAATGAAAAAGCAACGAGAAATGCTCTCACTGAATCTGTAATTAAAAAAAGCGATTTTAAATAAAGACACAAAATACATGCCCATGAATTTTCATAATTATTGTGCAAGTAATGCTTATGATTATGTAAGATAAAACATTGAAAGCTGTATGTTTTCGAAAAATTATATATTTAAGAAAGAGCAGTAAAGTGATGAGAATATTACTTGTCTAACATCGCGTTGATCATTGCATCCACAAGGTGGTCTCATAACACAATCACGTATTTTAGAATTTCTATTCATAATATTCTTTTGATATATGTAGGTTCGTTGTAAATGAACTTACTTCCAAAAGAAAGAGTTGACTGCTGACGAAATTGAAAGGTATGTTTTTCGGTAATGTCTATATAATTAACATTTCCTTTCAAAATAATAACTTATAGTAGCAACTCGCTAATGAAATGAAGATGTATACTGTAATGAACATTCTCTATGTTTGTCCAATACAAATGTTCAATTGCACAATTTGTATTCAGAACAACCTTAGGAGAAACAAACTGTAATTTAACTGTAATTCAAGATATCACTGTATTAACTGTAAATCAATATTGGAATTTTCATAAGTGACGGAGAAACAAATTAATGTAATCACAATTTCTCATTTTTGAGTTCTGATCTGAAATTTTATCTGTTTCTCTTATTTTGATGTTTTAAGCAGATATAAAAGAAAAATTAATAGATAAATGCTTCATTTACCTGATATATTCATCATATTTGCCATAAACTGTGACTCAACAAGCGTTCCTAGCACGACCATAACAAACAATATCGCTAAAACAGTTCTGAAATAAATGTCATTGATTGAATGAATCACATGATGAATGAAATTCATTCACCATTAAATAATAAATGAATTACCAAAGAAATATAAAATGGAAAGGGAAAATAATTCTAGGTAAAAATTAATTTTCAATAAAATTGCTCAAAAAATCTTGTATAGTTATTTAATATCAGTTAATTTATATATGTGAATTAAGTATTATTATGTTAAATGAATTTACAAAAAATCTTGTTATTATATTTTCATAGTACTAAAAAGTTTAATAAAATTTATAGTTGACAATTTTTATTTCATATAAGGAACTCATATTAAATATTTTAATCATAAAAATGTTTAAGCCTATTAAAAATAAATAATTATTACATTGATTTTTATAATGAATGTATTCGAGTCTTATTCATTTATACTTTAATTCAATCAAAAAATACTTGATTATACAAACAATAATAATAAAAGCTATTTAGAGAAATGCAATTCAAAGAAGGTATTTTTCCATTGTTAACAGTTAAGTGAAAGAATTCTTTTCATTGTCAGTCACATATTTTGCTTTGTTTATATATTTTTATTTGATAAAAATTAATGCAGTTTACGCTTTAGATGTTTAATACTTCAAGAACATCGTTTTCACGCGTATCAGCTATCCCAATAAGTTCTTATATGTCAAAAAATATGAATTAAACTTAATTCTTACTATTAATTTTTCTGTATAATGCCAACATTTGAGAAAGAGACAAACAGAAATTTAAAAACAAATGTGAATGGTAAATAAGCATTGAATATGATGATTACGATAAAAGTTTTGCTACGAAAGTATTATTTCATCAGTCTGGTTATTTATGCATGTTGAGGTTACTTTCTTCTTAACTAATCAAATTTAGAACCTAAATACGTTCTTCGAAGCATACTTCTGAACTAATATATTGTACCGAAGCCCAATATATAAAGAAAATAAAAGTTGTAGTCCATAATGTAGTAGATAATGGAATGTAAGCAGATTTATAATAATGGAATAGAAGTAGATTTATAAAGTCTCTGAGATAATGGCATGAACAGCAACAAAATAAAGTCAATGTAAAACATGTTGTCAAATCAAATACTATTTTCACATGCCAAAGAAATTGCAGTGTTCAAGCATTTTCACTTTTCCAGAATTAAAAAATCCATATTCACTTTTTCGGTGAGTGAGTAAATGTTTAAATTCTCTAATTTTGTATTAAAAATAACAAATAATCATATTTTTAATTGCTGTCTTTTGTACATCTAACAGCTTCCGCTAAAACGATTCTTTTCTGCTGTTTTAGATTAAGTGTTAACTTTGGATGTTCTTGGAGTAAGGTATTTTTCACGAATCTATGCATTATTTTCTTGACATGTTGAAATGTACTGAAAGGGAATATATATTTTCTTTTCTATCACAATTAGAAGCATAAGTTGGTATTTTCTTTCTGTGGAAATTCCTAAAATAGGTGAGGAAAACATTTCTGTTTTTGATATTCTGTAAATTAAAAGAAAGCATACAATTTTTTATTTATTTTCATCTTAAAATGATTTATTTACAATTTTGTTTGTTGGAAAATAATTTTTTTACAATTTTGTTTGTTGGAAAATGATTCAAGCACATAAAACAATGTCTCCTATGCTGTCGCTATTTAAAATACGAACTATATGAGTTTTTATCTAGTTTGGTTTGAATGGTGGCATTGCTTTCAGTAGTCACATTTATTGGTAAACTCTCCAGATTTTTCAAATCATTCAAAAACACTAATGAACTGTCACCTGTTTGAAGAAATTATCATCTGCTTATAAAATGCTATTTTTAAGGCAGATCATCATATAAATGTAAAGTAGAGACATTTTAGAGAGAGAGAATTGAGTTTTCAACACACAATTTATGGTACATTATTAAAACGGAACTCTTTCTTTCTAACATCCCTTCAGATGAATTTTTAACAACTTCAAAATAAACGAATAAATGAGAGATTCGCTGTAATTTTTGTTAAATTTACAAATGATAATGTTTTTATCTATGTATTATATAAATGTAATTTCCAATTTTGCAATTCAAAACTATTTTACTAACTATCATATTATTTACAATTGAAACTGCACTGCCTAATTCTGAACTTTCTCTCTCTCTCTAATTACTTAAAGTATAAATTTTATTAATTCTTTAACCTTTAACCACTCACACTTTTAAGTTCACACTTTCATTTTGAAATTAAAAGGAAAGTTTGTTTGTGTAAACATTTTACAAATTTAAAAAAAATAATAAACGAGAATTCTTATCAATAAATTTTTTCTTAATCCTAACTTTAATTTTTTAGTTTTATTATCTATATTTATATATAAATTTACATCATTTTAAAATATTTTAGATTTAGTATTAATCTCTAAATATTTTTATAATAATGATTTACCAATAAAAATTTTTTTATTTAGTACTAAATATTTATTATTATTATTGAAATGTGCAATACCTTTATTTCCCTTCTAGACATAATAATGAAGATATTCAAAATTATTTTAAAAATTTTACAAATCATAATCATATGCAAGTTTATGATCAGAAAATATTATATCGATAAGTAATCTTAAACTTACAATACAGCATAGTGGCCAGGCTGTAAAGGAATATCTTCTTTCACGTAACACATAGGAATCTTTACTGTAAGTCCACTCATATTAGAAACTACAACAGTAATCATTGTTAAGTTGTTATATATATATATATATATATATATATATATATATATATATATATATATATATATATATATATATAATGCTGATAAATCTGAAAATTATCAGAAATGTCTTTCAGAGAGAAAGTTACTCGAAAAATGTTATTGTTAGTAAGGAAAATCATTCAGAAATATCCTAATCATGCTACAAGATGAGACTGCTTTTGGGAACCGCTTTAAAGAGACTATGTTACAAAACGAAGATAAGAATCCTACTCAAATGCTACTAAACGATTTGGGCGCCAACTTTGCCGCCATGTAACAACATAGAGTTGAGAATGAGGCGGAAATAGGTTTACTGTTTTTATTATTACTTAAAAATTTTGTATCAAAAAATAAGTTCTGCAATAAATTAATACAAATGCATATTTCATGGTATGAATCTATAATTAAATTTCTCATCATTTTAAAATGCAGAGCTTGCATAAAAGATTCATTGGTTTTGAAAAACTATATTTTCAAAAATGTTATTTGTACCCATTAGATATATGTAAAAAGAATCACAAACTCAACAATTTTTAACGTGCATTTCTAGTGATAGAACGAGTCCCTTATCTATCCGATCAGTTGAAGCAATGAAAGATTAGTACGTGTTGAAATCGGGAGGGGGAGCATATAAAATGTTTTCGTGGCCTTGAAAATCCTAGTTGTTCGTATATTATAGCTGTGCAATGCGCTTTCAGAAGACATTGTGGAAACGAACTGCTATGCAAACAGATCATTTCATAATGGTTTAACCAATTCAAAGACACTTGCTTCAAAATATATGAAATATATTCGATTGATATCAAGACTCATCATGACAACAAAGAGGCAAATAATGTATATTTGTAGAGAGTGTATAAACTTGGTGAATTTGCGGTTCTTTTCAAATATTTTTCCTGTAAATACGTGTAATATTTTTCTAAATTTATCCTTTTTCAAAATGAATCAATCATTTATACTTGCCCTGTATATAATCGTGTCATAGCTGCCAACTCTACTGATTTTATCGGGAAACTCCTGATTTTTCATCATTTCTTCCGATTTCCCGATAATGTATGAAAATCTACTAATTTCTGGCAATTTCAATGAAATTCGCTAGTGTTTCCTGATTTTTTTCAATCAAAATCAGTAGAATCTACTGATTTTTTCCAAGGTTGGCAAATATGTCGTATGGTAATAGTTAATACGGGTATATCTTCACACGCGTACAAATGGCTTTCCAACTACTTTGATAGCAGAAATCTCTCAATAATGGTAAATAATAAGCATATTAAGACCAGCATAGAAAATTGAAAACTAAATAGAAATTTTATCTACAGTAAAAAATAAATACAGATCTTTTAACTAAGTAAATAGCATGAACAATGTATGAATAACTAATATTGCTAGAAAATTGCTGGTTGACAGTCATTGTAACATTCATAGCAGCATTTATTGACTGTTTCATTTTACTTATCACTATTAATAGAAGATTAGTTTTCTATTTTTTATGACATTTGGTTTTATTGTTGACATTTTCTCTCACTTTAAACTGTAAGCAAAATGTATACTTTGAATGTGGTCATTTGAAGCTGTAAAAAATGTGGTCTCATTGTGTAAAGTCAAATGATTTTCTATATCCCTACTTAAGTAAACTGCGGTAGTGCCAAAAATCACATACTTTTCCGAGACAGACGCATTTCTGTCTAGCTCAAATCATTTACTCTTGATATTTGAGAAATATTATTTGTCGTATGGGTACTGCTTCCAAGTAGCTCACGAGCTCTTCGCAAAAACACCACTCTCGGTGGTAAGCAAGAAATAGTTCTTATTTGATTTAGGAATGACGTCATGCATAGTTCATTAATTATGTTTCTGCATGCAAATATTCACATTCCATTGTCAATGAACATATTAATATGATCTCATTGCACAAAAAATAATTCCTCATCATTAATAAGATTTGGCATGATTATGGCATCAATGCGATAAGGAAGCTTGCAGCTATGTTTTCGAATCTTTTATATGATAGATTTCTGCAGTGAAATGAAAAATTTTAAAAATAAATCTAAATGAAAAGCCTGAGAGTTACAAATTTACTAGAATGCTAATGGAAGGCGAAAGTTATCGGTTTGTGATCAGTAGATAAAATAAAATTTCTAGTTCTGAGCATGTATATGTCTAAAATGCTTGATAGTAGCATGTGCTGCTAATAATTCCCTGGCATATGCGTTAGAATTTTGCCATATGTGTTTCGGGAGAGAAAAATGCAAGCAGTTGCGAATTTCTCTCGACCAGCAGTAGTAGAGTTTCCCTAACTGCATAACCTAATGCATCGACTTTGAAAAGAAATCTCCCATTTGATTTTGGATGCACTAAAAGGACTCCATTTGCAATCAATTGCTTACTATTTTGAATTTTTTTCTTCCTTACTTGTAACGGAATTGATCAACAAGGCAGTAATATTATTGTATTGCAGTTTTATTCTTGCCCCTTTTAAAAAGAAGTTAAGTGCATTTGGTATTTTTCTATATCCAGTGAAGAAAGTTTAAAAACCTAAAAGTCTTTGAAGTGCAGATATTTCAGGATTGATTCTACTTTTCTAGGCAAAGGCTTGGTAGCATTCTGAGTTGTTAAATACCCAAAAAAAGAATTTTAGTTCACACCAAAAAAAAAAACATTTCTTTATTTAAACTGTAGGAATTTAATTTCTCAAACACCTTTGTAGAAATAGAATTTATATTATTCTTCAGTAATACTAAATATCAGATGCATTCAAAATACACATCACAAAATCCAAGATCACTGAAAATTTCGTTCAGAACCATTTAAAATAAGAATATCTTCTTCTCTTTAAGCATCATATAATGTCTTACTTAAATATAAAAATATTTTCCAAATAGGCATAACAAAATCCAAGATGCCTAAACATTTCGTTCATAATCGTTTGAAGTATTTGAGCAGCACTGGAAATATGAAATTTAAGTACGGAAGTGCAACAGTACAAAGGCGCACTAGCGTCTGTTTTATTTGTATGTGATTAAATGCACAGATATACGAAAATATGCACAAACAATATCAAATTTTAAACAAGTAACACTACCGTGGAATAAATTTGAAAAATTCTATACATGGGATACAGGGTAAAGATCTGTTGAAGTTTGGCATATAGTCATCGGTTATCCCCAATACGGCTAATACACTACCAGAACTTCTAAAAACAACGTGTGGAGGAGAGAGCAACGGAGACTTGTATAGTTGTAAAATACCTTCAGTCCATCATAAATTGAAAATTTTGTTTCACCCATGTTTTCTACAATTTTGGATTGAGCTGTAAGAACTTACTTTGAACTGGTGATCACATCGTTTGTGGAAATAAGCTTTTTTTATCCTACGCCCGACTTTGGTTTATCAACCATCAGTCTCTGTCGGGCAGTCCAATACAATCTTGAGGTGAATGAAAAGTCATCTTCCGCAGAATTTCTAACTGCGTCGTCCGAAAGTCCAGGGCAAGTGTAAAGGTGGTCACCAGTCATGTCCTCTAGTCCACAAAAAGGGCAGATTGGAGAGTCCTTCAAACCCAAACGGTGAAGGTGTTTTTGCAGATAATCATGCCCAGTTTTAAGGCGAAAATTTGACACTCCCACAGCTCTGTGGAGGTTACACGGAATAGGCTTTGTTAGTAAGGAAGCCCATGCTTTCCCCTTTATGCACATCTTGTAAACATTTCTAAGATAGGAGGCTATATTTGACTTAATAAGCCTTTTAACAGTATGGTACTTCAAGGCTGGAGAAGGCTGTTGTAGATCGTGAAAATAAGTGCAAACTTGCTTTCAACTTGAATAAATCATAACTTGACTCAGAATTTCCAAAGCTGAAGAATTTTTATTCATAAAATGTCCTATATAAAACATTTTATGTTATTGTCCCCGAATTTGTCTCCACTTCTTTATCTGAATTAGATATGATTATTAAATTATAAACGAGTAATAAGAAGGAAATGCTGATTATAAACAATGTATTAAATAACTTAATAGTTCATTACTGCCACGAAATGTAAGAGAATTTTTAGCTAAAAACTTTATTCTTGCTGCTTTCAAAAGCAGTACTTTCCTCTAATATTCTAATAGTATATCCATATTTCTCTCAATTAAATTTCTTGCTGTTAAAATTTCAACAAAATGTCTATGATTAATAGAATCTTCATGTTCTTTCACTCTTACGTCTGCATTTTAGAGCAAGAAATTCTTTTACGTTTTGAACTTACATTAATCCTTCTTGTTCAACTTTTCCCCATTTGTTTTATTATGAATAAACATACTTTCCTTTAATGACCAAATTGCAGATTTTCTACCCTCTGCAGCTGCATTTTTAATGGTATGCATAAAGGAAATTTTTGATTAAGGTTTCATTTTTGTGCAAATAATATACCTATTCTAAAACGTAAAGGCCTCAAAAAATGCTTTAATTTTCCAAAACTAAAATATTATAAATAGTGTTAAGTATGGATTCTATAATTTGAATTCATTCTTCATCAGTGACATTTTCGGTTTCTCTTCACATTACCAGGTATGTCTTATTAACCATTAAATCATTGCTTCTTTTGTTGCAGTTGAGATCCTAAGTATACCACTTTTTTACGATTCTCATTGGTTTAAAATATCCATGACGTCAGATAACGTTTCATCCACATCACATCATATTGAAACGGCATTGTAAATCAGACTTGTTGACGAATTTGCTGCCTGTCTTCAAATCCCATTCTTCCATTCATCGAAAGGCAGCAAACAAGGTGAAGTTCAAAATCGAATATTGTATATTGTTGAAGTTCATTCTGTTAATAAAACGATTTCTTATGTAAGGAGCAAAGCATCAGTTTGAGAAGTCGTTTTCCATTGATTCAAACCATCAACACATGGACAACAACAAAAAAAGCAAAGTGAAAAAGACATGACAAAACATCCCTTTTATGGTTAGTTTAAATCGACAAGGATAACTTAAAATTTTAAAAATTTCATTGGTTCATAGAATTCTAAATTAATAATTGGAATGTTTGTAAGCAATCTCCTATGAGTCTTAAGACTATTGCCTGGTGAAAAAACTAAAATGGCGGTCGTTCTTTGTATTTATAAAAATTTTGTGTAAATGTGTTGAAGTTGAACTAATTATCAAACAAAAATTTAAACGAAATAGTCTTTTTCAAGACTTTTCAAAAGAAATGAAACATTGTTAGTGCTTAGAAAATTTATCAAAAGATTTATTTTGTTTTTTGGACGACAATGAAAGAATGCTGAATGAAGAGTAAAATTTTCGGTATGAAGAAGTTAATCGCTTACCAAAAATATTGATGTTATGAAGATGATATTGACTGTCAAATTCAGTTAGCTGCTGATAACGGAATAAGAAAATTTATTATATTATTTTCATTTTGTATTTCTAATAGTATTCCGAAAAAATCAGTAGCATTAAAATCCGAATTACTTCATTTAGTAGAGCATCATAATGGTATTATCGAAGCTCGCAAAACTACTTATAAAAGCCAACAAGGTTGAAACAGCTTTGGAGATATGTAAAATTAGTCATATATTTTAAATGTACCATTAAAACTTTTTATTCACCAAAACTTTATAACTACGAAATTTATTTTGAGTGACATTCCTGCGTTATGAGAGAAATTATCTTTGGTAAGCCTAGCAGAAGAAATTTTCTTAAATGATCTTAAAGTAAAAAGTATTCGAAGATTTACTAAGAATATTCTCCTGAACTAACTAAAACTGAATTAGTAAGTGTGATCGGAGATAATTTACCTGCAGAGATTACTTTATTTTTCTGACTAATAAAAATCTACGAATTCATTGATAATCCGAGACAGTGTCCAAAATGTTTTAAGTTTACACATTCTCCTCAAAAATGTCAAATCGCTAATCCAATGTCGTCAATGTGGTGTATCTCATGTTGATCAGTTATGTCAGATATCATGACTCATGTGTTGTGTCTGTAAAGACTCACATTCAGCTGACTTTATAAATTGCCCTGTTAAATTAGAGGGAAAAAAGTTTCTTAAATTTAAATGCAAGAATCCCCTCACTTTCACTGAAGCTCGATGGCAATATCCGTCAATTAAAACTTTTCCTAGCCATGCCAATGCAGCAAAAACTAATGCAACTGAATCATCTTTATCATGTAAAGAAATAGAAAGTTTAATAAACTACACCGATCAGACTACTGTAAAGGCAACATTTCAAGAAGTAAGCAAAACATTTGGAAGAAAAATTAATAGTCCTATCTAATAAGTAAAATGAAATGTTCTCAAAAGTTATGCTGACCACTCAAAAGTTAGCCGAATCCCAGATGGCTTCGCATGAGTTATCCTCTTCACCACGTCGTAAAACTAGTCGTAATAAAACAAATACAAAAAAATCAAATCTTCAGATAAGATGAAGTTACATCATTCCGCTTCTGACAAAAATGAAAGGTCTTATAAGGAAAGTGAAATTCTCTTACCAGAAAGTGATAAAGTGGAAGAAATATATAGGAACACTCTTCAGTTCACCATTTTAAGCTAGAGTTTATATATTTTTTACAAAATTTTAATAACTTTAAAGCATATTTTCTCTGATTTCATGGAATTCTCGCAGCATTTTCAAGAAACGCCGTTTTCTGAAACTCAAGTTTTTTGACAGTGCAAATGTGATGGCAATCAGGAACCTTTTCTAAAACACAGTAACCATTTTAGCTTATCAAATAAGATCATATTTAGACCTGATAAGCCTGATGGAGGAAAATGAGGCCTGATTTTGGATGCCGATAATGTTCTTCCCGCTCGACTGATCTCAATACCTGGGAATTTAACAGAGGGAAAGAAGTTCTTGTTATACGAATCTCAATTGGTAAAACAAATCTAATTTTAATTATTATATGTATATTCCCACTATTAAACTCTCACCTCAATGGATTCAAAACGTCCTTTAAGCTGTGTAACCTCCTTTCATAATCGTTGATGATTTCAATATAAGACCTACGTCCTTAGTTATCTATTCTAACTCACCTCAATCCACAGAATTTCTAAATTGGCTATTAGAAGATAACATATGCATTCTAAATGACGATACTCCGACCCATTTTGCTAATAATCAGTTACCCTTTCCCTGTTACATTTAACCTCTTTTCTCGCCAAAATTTTCCAGACAATTATAGCAGGGATCATCTTCCAAAGCACATTTCCATTAGTTTTCAACTTTTCATTCGTTATCAACGATAGACATTTATATCAAGTTTTATGTAAGATCTATCACAACGGACACAGGTGTCGTATAATCCATGATTCCAAATTCTGAGATTGGCGATTTTTTGACGGAATTTCTTATGTATTTAACAACCTCGTTTTTATTACGTCATACATAAAGAGACCTATAAGAATTATGCAGAAAATACTGTTTTGGTAACCCTAATATTTACGTCATCGCGCACGTCACGATTCGTCATTTTGGCAACATTTCTTCATCATCAAAAAAATTCAGAATTAGGAATCATGGATTATACGGCACCTGTTCTTCAAAATGTCTATCTATCAATTTATCAAAATTTATTACCTGAGTTTATGTTTTTCAATGTGAGCTAAAAGCATTCTAGCATGGAGTTACAAAAGTATACTTAGCAATAAAAAGATATTGCCATGCTTCTTGCATTTTTTTTCTTATGCTCTTTTTTTCACCATCAGAAGGCTGAAGATAATTTATTTTGCATAAAATATTTATATAATATCTTACATTAAAAATTGTCTTTTAATTAATATTGCTGAAATAATATAAGGAAGTTTTGCCCAACATAAGCTCAAAAAGTTCGTTAAATTTCTTAAAATTTTTATTTTATTTTATTTTTTCTTCAATTTCCGTTTCATCGACTTCTGTCATTTCTGCATATATTTCCTGGTTTCCCGAATATTGACATACTTCTTTTTCAATAATCCTTTCTTCAGATTGAATTTTCGTATCAAAATTTTCTGTTTTTGCAAACATATTTAAAGAGGATTTTTTGCTTTTTATTTCTTCTTGCATTTTTTTCTCGTGCTCTTTTTTTTTTACTATCAGAAGGCTGAAGATAATTCAATTTGCATAAAATATTTTATATAAAAAATTTGTTCAACATCAACTAAAACCACGTTCAGAAATTTAATATACGTTTTTCTACTCTTCCTATGTTTAATATCGTTACTAGACTTGTGTGACACATGAAATACGATCCCAATATCATATGCCCTTCACCACTTTTAGATCAGATAATCTGCGAAATATGTTACTCATGTACACTGAATCATTTATATCAGTACATTTTAATAAAAAAATAAACTTTTACGTTTATAAATTTAAATTGAGTATATAAATGAATTTTTATTTATTTGATGAAATAAAATGAAACTTATTTTTACATTTTTTAGCCTTATAGGATCAGGTAACCCCGAAAAACCGGGCCCTGACATTTTTCTTATTTATCTATATTATGGTCTGTCCTATGTGACGGGTATTCATCTGATTGTCTGTTCGTTGGGAAGTCATATACTAATCTTAATTTTTTGAAAATATTTCTTACTAAATAACACAACTACTATATATGAATCCCCTAAATTATATTTCAACATTGCGCTTATCACTTTCATATTTGAATATTTTTCAATACATACATTACACGTATAATTGCTTTAAATAACGAAATATATTTAAAAAAATTTTACTGAAGGTAAGGCTCATTTTCTCCTGAATATTGGTTTTTCATTATAATAATTAAGATTTACCGAATTTTGCTTGGAAAAAGTATAAAGTTATTACACATTCAAGTAATAATCTAATAATCCTATGCAATAACTTTGGGCACGTTTTCAGAATATAATAGATGCATCTGCTATTAATTGGTCAATTTTAACAAAAAAGAAACTCTTAACTAAGAGAAATATTTTTTTATTTGCGATACTGTTTATGCTTCCCTTCATTTTAGGAGCTGTTACATATTTTATTTAAAAAGTTATTTTTCAAATATTGATATCAATAAATATTTTTTTACCAGACACTCATAATTTTCACCATATGAAGACATATATTCTCACGTGACGGTAGCAAACAAATGAATTTTGAGGACTCATAATCGGTCACTTCTTTTTCCAAAAATCGTAGGAAATTCTTTATCATCTAGTAATCTGTGAGCCATCATAATCACAAAATTTCAAGCACACTTTAACATTTTTCGAGTAAGTTTCTTCGTTAAACACGTTTTATATATGTACATAGAATGCGAAGTCTATAATTATAGTGACAAATCTGACCTTTCTGTGCGATGAACTGCATGTCCTGTAGCGAGCACTTCGACGGTACACAGATAACCAGACGAAACCATTTATAGGTAAGAGCGTTAGCTGATACTCGAAATTGTCCTCCTAACTATTAAATATAAAAATATTCTATTGAAATTATTAAAAATCCTCCACAAATAATCCCATTTTTTAACATAAAGCTGTAAATTTGAATATAGAAAATAAAAGATGTAAAATTTCGTGCATTAACAATGTTTATTAAAATTTAGGAGTCTGTTTTACACAAGTTTATAAATGTAAGAATAAAAATATCAAGAAAATGATGACTGTTCTGTATTCACTATAAAAATAAATTTCCAAATTAAAAATTACTTAAACGAAGAATGCATATTTCAATATCCGGATATATATATATATATATATATATATATATATATATATATATATATATATATATATATATATATATATATATATATATATATATATATATATATATACATATATATATATATATACATATACATATATATATATATATATATATATATATATATATATATATATATATATATATATATATATATATATATATATATATATATATATATATATATAAAATATGCAAATAAGTGAAGGCTTACAATGAAATAAGTGAAATAATTATTTTACAAGTCTTCACAATAATTTAGCATATTGATTTTGATAGGCTAATTGATTTTTGCTAAATTAGTGTTCGATTTTTAACTTCTTTTTGTTTATTATACAATATATTTTAATGGAGCATAATTCAAATTTTCAGACTTCAAATGAAATATTGATTCGAAAGGTGAAATACTATCCTAATCGGTAATATTTTGTTAAGAATAAATGCCAAGAAACCCAGGAAAATAGTATACATAATTTTTTCCACCTGCATATGCAGACTGGCAACAATGCACGTCGCTGATTAAGTTTTGCCCAAATCTTACAATATTTTATAATTCATTACAGCGAAATTTAAATAAATCAATATTTAAAAAACTGATTTAAACAATAATAAACCTTTTTTAAGAAAGTCTTTGTGAAAAAAAAGTAACTTTTATCCAGGTTATAGAATCAATTTCTGCTGAAAAATGCTATTTAATTTTAACTAACTTTTGCTATTGTTAATACTTATGCATGAATAATATGTCAAAAAATATTGAATATTTTGTGTTTAGTAATATTTAAATGAATATATTTACTTCTATAAGCCATCTCTAATACATAGTATATTTTAATGATTTGAAATTTCAGACATTTTTAATTAATAATTAAAATATTAAATAAAACTTTTTGTGATTATGAATCACTTGAATTGTGTTATGAATTATTTCCTTCATCATGTTGAAATAAAAGTTAGTTCACTTTACTCTTTGTACAGTTTTCTTAAAAAAGCATATTTTTAGGCACAGGTAGTAAAATAAGTACTTTTATATATATATAAAATATACTTTTTTCCACAATTAAAACAAATTCTTTAATTTTATGAATTATGTATTACTAAAAAAGGGGTTTTACATGACCATCAAAAGTCCTTAAATTTATAAATCTTCATAAAATTTTAATTTAATTAATATTTGTGATAATTAATAACTTTATATATATATATATATATATATATATATATATATATATATATATATATATATATATATATATATATATATATATATATACATATATATAGCAATATTTGAATTACAGTTAGAGTCACCAAAATCAAATGACAAATAATGTTACAAATAAAAATATTAAATTAGATTTAATCAGTATTTATTGAGTATTCATATAGTTTAGAATTGTTTATTTTCTTCAGGTTGATATCATGGAATTTTGAAGGTGGAATTAAGACATAAATACCTATCACAAATGATGAAATCACAAATACCTATCACAAATGAGTTTTAAATAACTTATGAATGTCAATGAAATTCAACCCAAGACATGGTTTCCATGTCATCAAATAAATACTGATGAAAAACAAATAATTGCTTAAAATTGGCTTATTAAAGTAATCACTAGCATCACACCGATTTCTGTTTATTGTGGAGGTTTTTCTATTAACTTTTTTCTCTCTCATTCATGGGATAGATTTTTTTCCATGGCATTTACTAAATTAAGCTTCTATTTGATTTATTTATACTATTACATAATCATAAACTGGAATGTATAGGTTGATACTTACCGTGTCATTTTCATAAGCCAATCTACTCTTTACAAGCGAGAATTTTTCTGGCGGTGGCGGATAGGGCAGTCGGGCTTGCACACCACAAGAACTGCCCAGAAATTCTGAATTCGCGGATTTACTCCCCGGTGTTTTAATGGCTAAGCATTCATCAAAGGAGCCGTAATCGGCGAAAGTACCAACAGTTATTCCAGGATGTAACTTTGATGTTGCATCAAACACTGCAAAGAGAAAAACCATTGCTTTCTATTTGTATAATTAAATTTCCTAATTTCATTTGTAGGTATCTTATTGTTTTTTTTTATTGTAAAATTTCATTTATATATTTCTTTTTGCTTTTTATTGTATAGTTAAACATTATAGTTTTTATTTGTGTAATTTTATTTTTAAAATTTTGAGTTTTTTTATATATAAAACGAGCAGATGCTCGTTTTTATAACCTCAAAGCGGCAAGTAAAATAATACAGTGAGTGTAAAAAGTATTCGTACAGTACGACAATTGATTTAAAAGAGATCCGTTCATAAAAATTATAAACATAAATTCCATTTTAAATAATAATAAATACATAATAAAACATATTTTCATTAGTTTCATGTGAAATTTACACAAAATTAATTTTGTACATGAATAAATATTTACAAAACTGTAACAATCCAACATGTTGTGGTGTAAAAAGTATTCGAACACTAAAAGAAATGCAATTTTTTTTAGTTATATTTTGTGATTGGTTTAGCCATTAAGATGTAGTTAATGGACGTCATCTTGTAAGTTACTTAAAAGGTTCTTCAGTGGAAATTTTAATGCAGTGAGGAACTAGAAATTCTGCAATGGGTCATAAAAGTAAAGAGACAAGTGTTTCCGAAAGAGAACTGATTTTAAAGCTCCGTAAAATGGTAAATCGTACAACAAGATTTATGATCTGGTTGGTGGACCCCGTTCAACTGTGCAGTCAATCATAAAAAAGTTTGCTGCCACTCTAATGGTTCAAAACAGTTCTCGTACTAGATGACCATGGCTATTGACATCATCTGACAGACGGTTTCTGGTACATTCATTAAAGAAGGATCCAAAAATAAGTGCTCCTACATTAACATCAGAACTAAAGATTATGGAAACAGCAGTCTCCATAAGTACTGTTCGAAATGCATGCAGAAATGAAGGTTTTCATGGCCATGTTGCGAAACGAAAATTCTTTGTTAGTGAGAAGAATCGGAAGCTTCGATTGTCTTTCGCCAAGCAATACGTTATGAAGTTCCAGATTTCTGGAAAAAGATTATCTTTACAGACGAAAGTAAATCAACATATTTGGATCGGACGAGAGACGAATGGTATGCACAAAGCGCAATACAGGAATTCATCTTAAGAATTTAGTACCAACAGTGAAACATGGGAGTGGAAGTCTACTTGTTTGGGGGTGTATGAGTGCTTCTAGGGTAGGCAAATTAGTCTTTATTAAAGGCATTATGAATCATCAACTTTATATTGACATTTTAAACAATAGTTTAGGACCTAGTCCAACAAAAATGGGCTTGAATGGTGATAACGTTTTCATGCATGATAATGAACCCAAACACACAGCCCTAAACACAAGGCTCTGGATACTAAATAATACCCCAAAGTTCATGAAATTTCATCTTCAACCACCGGACCTCAACCCCATCAAGAATTTATGGGACGTTCTTGATAAAAATATTAGATCCAGACATATTTCTAATAAAAATGATTTGGAATCGGCTCTTAGTCAAGAATGGGACGCCATATCTAGCTCAATAACAGCAAAATTGGTGGAATCGATGCCAAAGAGACTCAAGGCAGTTATTCGAACTAAAGGATATCCTACAAGGTATTAGCTGTAATATTATGATTGTGTTGGCCAATATATGCCTGATGTACGAATACTTTTTACACCCCAAAATGTTGGATTGTTTCAGTTTTGTAAATATTTATTCATGTATAAAATTATTTTTGTGTAAATTTCATATGAAACTAGTGAAAATATGTTCTATTATATATTTCTAATTAATTAAAATGGAATTTATGTTAATAATTTTTATGAACGGATCTCTTTTAAATAAATTGTCGTACAGTACGAATACTTCTTACACTCACTGCACTTAAAATTGAAAGTTTGAAAAATATAAAAATAAGAGTTAAATCTTAAAACTAATTTAATTTGTGTAATTATTTTCTCTTCATAAATTGACTACAATTAGAAAAACAATTTACAATTACTACAAAAGAAAAACAATTACATACAATTAGAAAAGACATTTAATATGTACCATATAAGAAACACATGGAAAATAAAATTCAGACTTGAAAATAGTTCTTTATTTCATTTTATTGATGAAAAGTGAGACAAGGTCATCATTCATCGTTTTCTGTTTTAAAACTATATTTTTAAGGCACATTTTTTTTTTCACAAATGATTTCAGTCATGTAATCCTCCAATACTTCGTGCGCAAAATTTACTTCTGAATCCACACACAAAAATCCCTGAAATAAAATTTCGACAGCAATAGATTTCTTTGAAAATTTAATTCAGTTCTATGGAAATTCTATTCTATTCTATGGAAATCAATTTCAATTCAATGGAAATTCTATTCTATGGAAATCAAATTCAATTCTGTGGAAATTCAAGAGATATCAAGTAAACGTTCTTGTCTGTCTTTTGTTCCGATACTTACTTTTTAACCAAGCTCAAACAAATGATTCGAAAGTGCATTGCGCCTAGAATGTCTATTTAATAAAGGAATTCCAAACCATGAGACCACTGTTTGCAAAAATACTTTATGTTATAAGCACTTGATTATGCTCTGGTGCATGGGTTGTAAGATGGTTGTTAGTATAAGAGTGAGAAATTCCAAATGAATAGCTTCAAAATATTTATGATTTAAATATCAGCTGTACAGTTAGGTATTCAAAAATTGAAGGTTTTACGATTTTCCAATAAAAACGTCGATCTAATTTTTTTCAACCATAAAATAAAAAATGGAAAATTGAAATGATAAAAATTAAACTCTAATGGAAGTTGCATAAAAATGTGTTCGCGAAACAAGACCGTTCAAAATTTAAGTTCGTAAATGGGAATTAAAATTATTATTATGTCCATGGAACCATGTTAAGATTAAACTGTTCTAGAATTCGTGAGAGGTATTAAATTAGAGGTTTGAAGAAATGAACGTCTATTATATGTATGTAATCCTTATTTTACTTACCCGTCGAAATTTTGTCTGCAGGTCTGAGGGTTTTTTTTTCCAAAGTATATTTTTTGGAGCTCTATGCTAAAGTGCTTTTAGCTCACATTGAAAATAAAACATCAGTTAATAAAGGTCTGGGGGTGAATTGAGAAAACCTGCATGGAATGTACGGAATCACATATATAAGGATGCCGTCTCTTACTAACTCAAAATAAAAACTAAATTTCCTTTCAATACTTCGATCACAGCATTTACAATTAATTTAAAATACGGTTAAAGCTAATTTAAACTCCCTGTAAAGTTATTTATGCCATTCTATATATATTCATATATATATATATAAAATTTCAGGTATAAGAGATTTTACACTGGAATTCTCGCTTCAAGAAATAAGTAGTTCTTTTCTTCTTTTTAAAATGTTTTTTTTTTTCATAAACTTAAATGTTTATCGCAACAGATCCTTAATTATTTCTATATTTCCACACTGTATTTAAAAAAATAATAATTACTGTTTTTTCGATCTTCCAAAAATTATTATTTTTGCCTTCTTCAGCGAATGCATTTTCGTCATTCCTAACAATTCACCTTTCGAGAAAAAATATGCAAACATCAGGCTTTCATAACTACGCATTGTTGATTTTAAACTTTTGTTAGCAGATTCGTTGACAATACTCAATAGTCAGACAGTGTGGGAACCCACATTGTCTGAGAGAAACATCAGGCTTTCATAACTACGAATAGTTGATTTTAAACTTTTGTTAGCAGATTCATTGACAATACCTAATAGTCAGACAGTGTGGGAACCCACATTGTCTGAGAGAAGCCCTTTGCCCGATTCATTAAGGTGACGGATGGTAGGATGGATATATATATATATATATATATATATATATATATATATATATATATATATATATATATATATATATATATATATATATATATATATATATATATATATATATATATATATATATATATACGTATATATATATATATATATATATATATATATATATATATATATATATATATATATAACAATAAAATGCAGTTTGTAGGAAACGAAGACAAAAATGAAGTTATGTAAATTTATTCAAAACACACTTGACATAAAAGAGCAGGTATATATGAGAGCGAGAAAAATATGAAAAAAACAAGCTTTCTTCAACATTCGTTAACAGGTTCATTGACAATTGACAGTGGTATCCTGCAATGTATGTGAAAAGCCGTTTGTCCGATATTTGTTAAGGTAGTGGAAGGTCGGATGGAGGGAAATGGGTATGTCACAACCTGATGTTGCTAAATGCCTTAATGTATCTCTCAATGAAGACCAACTCTCTTCAAGCAATATCAAACTGAAGTTTCTGTATCCAAACCGCATGTTCCAGACTGACCACGAACAACAACACCTGCAGAAGGGCGTTTTACATCTCATTCGATCAGAAGGAGAATAAGCATTTCTGTGAAGTAACTTCTTTTAGACTACTCTGTTGCATCATGGAAAATAATATATGCTAGTACTGTGCAAAAGCGTCTTTATCATGCAAGTCTTCATGCAAGGCGACCAGTTGTGTGTGTCTCTGTTCCCGGACGACAGAGAAGGACCCTCTTATCCTGAGCAAGAGAACACATTTCCTCAACCAGAGAGCGATGGGGATTTGCTTTATACAGACCACTTCAGATTCATACGGAAGAGGGATTCAGACGAGAGCTGATCTGGTGGGATCAAAGCACAAGTACTATCAATCCGACACTCTGAAAAGACATGGTTTCCACGGTGGTGAGATTATGGCTTGTGCAGAGATCTCACTCGGTTGTCACACTGACTTACATGTTTTCCGGAGATGGGCTGTGACTGGTGTGATATATCAGGATGAGTTTCTTGATCCATATGTTCAACCATAAGCCGATGCAGTTGGAAATGATTTCATTCTGATGGATTATAACGCAAGACTTCATCAAGCTATAGTTGCTTAGGAATATTTTAGTTTAGAGCAAATGTGTGATATCCAGCTCCATCTCCAGATTTGAATTCTATATTGAACATATACTATCTTGATAAATTATTGCTTTAGGTCCTCCTCCAAAGTCTGAAGTAGAGTTGGAAAAAACTTACTGCGTGTCTGGTCTTCGCTTCCATTTCGGTGACCGACAACCTAATTAACAGCATGAAAAGTCGATGCTGTCAATGCATTGAAGTTAGAGTGGTAGGCATATTCTTTATTAAAACTCATTTTGCTCATATTTTATGATATTTTACTGCATAAAATTGTGTCTATTCTTTTTTCTAAAATTAAACTTTTCCAGCAAGATTACTTTTTTTTTAAAAAAAAAATCATTTATGCGTTTTTCTTATGTAGACTTCCATGTTTTAATCAATACATATCTATTTTGTGCACATGTCCTCCAAATTTTGTGTTTCTACGTTAATTCATTTGCAAATTAGGGCAAAAACGCAATCGTTCCTTAACTTTTGGAACTTTTGGAGGTCAGTGTAATTCACTGCAAAAAATGTATTTATTTATTGTAATGTGAGGATAAGACATGGTCTTTTCCGCAAGAAAATTTTTACATATTACATGAAACAGGCCCTCAGATGTTGCTGATATTTCATTTTCATGTTATCACATGACCTAATTATTAGATTAAAATCGTATGAGAATAATTATAATAAATATACATGAGAATTTTTAAAAATATGTTAGCTGAAAAATTATTTGCAGATTTGCAAAAATTTTTTAATTTGCTATTCCTGCTTGTTTTGCTAAATGATTTTTGAGAAAACATTTCCTAAGCAATTACATTATTCGCTTACATATCTGAAATTTAATTATATTACTACACATATCACATAACTACAATAAACAATATTTTTTAGTAAATATTTTAAACTTTCAATAACAATTGATTTGATATTCACCATTTGAACATTTTAAACATCCCTCAAGAAGGGTTATTTTACGAGAATCCATATAAAATATCACCTAAAATTTTATTTAAGAGATAAGGGCAATAATGTGTAAATACTCCTTTCCAAAATCGAAAACGATGATTCTTGGGTTATTTCTATTTATTTATTCATTTTTCTTTTATTAATATTTTACCGTCTCTTCTTTACTTACGAGTAATAATGCAGTCACGAACTATGATTTAAAAAAAATTACAAATTACTACAGCAAGGTCAAGAAAATTTTAATTGAAAGCCAGAACACTAACCATTCAATAGCTTGTACCTCCACGATTCCTTAATATGTGACTGTCCTCCAAAATAACCTCAATAAACAAATCCCTCATCATTCCTAACCTTGAAATAACTAATGCACTTCTAGAAAATACCAAACATTCTACGTAACTTGCTTGAGAAAAAACATGGCTAGAGGCTAGTTTATTCCCAAAAATTGAGGATGGCTTTTATTTCATAACCTTCACTGCCATGAAGTCAAAAATAATAGCTTTATTGACATCATTAGATTATTTATAAAATAAAAGTACTTTTAAACTTTTCTTTAATCGATTGTTAAGGTTAAGCACTTGTAAAATAATAGATCTATGACGACAAATTTTGTTTATCACACAATTTCATATACATTCTTACTAATTATAAGGACATGAAAATTATTTTTGTACGCGTAGAAATCTTTCACAACATACTTTTGTTCTAAATTTTGTTGAACACAATTATAAGTAATACTGAATTTCTAAAATTTGAAATAATTTTTTCCTGTTTTTAATTAGTTTTAAACTAAACAATTGAGACGACCAAGTTCCAATCACCTAGCTTATATTGATGAAGAAAAAAAATAATTCATCTGTTTTGATATGTAAAATAAAAATCTTAAATAAAAAAAATACATCTTGTTTTCAAGATGCGATTTTTGCTTTAAATGTACTGTGAAAACACAAAAATAATATTCATGAAATTTAATCAATTTTATTATTTACTTAACCACGACGACAAATAAATCTGATCAACTTTTCTCCAATAATATTTAATGCATAAATTTTGTTGACACATTTATTTTTAATGCATGCACACAATTGAAAGTATTATCTTTGTATTAAATTATTAGGTTGGTGCGTATGAAATGTCGGATTCTTAAGTGATTGTATAAAACTGCATATCTTTCTTCAAAAGCTGTTTATTCAATCAAAGTATGCTCCATTCGCTTCAATACACTTCTCCCAACGAGATTTTAAAGCGTAGATGCCTGTCTTAAAAAATTTTGGTCTTTAGAATTAATAAACTCTGATATCGAGTTTTTTAGACTGTCTTCATTTTCATAGTGTTTGCCCCTTAAAAACAGCTCTAAATGCTTGAAAAAATGAAAATCGGTCGGCGAGAGATCCGGTGAATATGGTGGATGCTGCAATGATGAGCATACGCTTAACCGATTCAGCTTATTTCGCTCTGTCAGTGCGTGCGGTACCCACTTGTCCATCTTCTTAACCTTGCCAATCTCAGAAAGGCGTCTCAATATCGTTGTATGGTCAACTTTCATCCTGATAGCAAGTTCCCTCGTGGATACGGCTGGATCCGCTTCCACTAGAGCCTTCAGGTCATCATTCTTCACAGACGTTTTGGGTCTTCCGCGCGGCTCATTTTGCAGTGAAAAATCGCCAGTCCGAAATTTTTCGAACCAACGCTGCACTTTCCGATCGTTAACCGTATTCTCCCCAAACGCTTGGTTTATGTTGCGTGCAGCTTCTGCAGCACTATTACCAAGTTTGTACTCATATAAGAAAATGACGCGAATGTCGGCAGAATTCATATCGGCAATAAACTCAAAAGAAATAAAAAAGGGAAGATCTTCGAGAAAACCTATTTTGCTGAAATGAGTCTCTGGCAGTGGACAATACGAGTATGAATGAGGTTATGCCAAATACAAAAGTATAACGAAAACAGGGAGGAAAACGTCCGCATGTAAAGAGAATCCGACATTTCATACGCACCAACCTAATATATGGTACATCGCATTGCTCATTATACAGAAAGTCACACAATTACCTTTAAATTTTTGAAAAATTATTCTTAAATTTGAACCTTGATAATTGTATTCATGAGTTTTTCAGTAAATAAGGAAATCAGCTTGATTCTCAATGTTTATTTATAGAATAATTTAAATTATAATAGCCGTAAATCATTAAATTTATCACCAAACATATATTTCAAGGATTTTAGTGTTACAAGGGATTTTTCTTACACTGATGATAACAAAAGTTTTAAATTTGATTTTGTGCATTATTGCCTAAAACATGAATGCTTGATTATTTGGATTAAATACAAGCATATCATCAAACACAGCAATATCAATAATAATACAATATTTTATAAAAAAAAAACATGACATGTTGGGAATTACATTGATTTTGATAAATAAAAAAAAAAGAAATATGGATACAAAGAAAGCCCCACAAATTTACTCTTATTACTCTAATTTTATTTGCTACTACAAAACAAACATATTAAAGTAGAGATTTTCTTCTTTGAAATACCAACAAGCAGAAATTTAAGTCGGAATAAATAATAAATTAACTATAAAAAACAAGATATTATTTTATAATTTTATCATTGTTTATTTAAAATTGTTATTTTTCTTCAACATAATAAAATTTTGGGATGATTCTCCATAAATAATAATTATACAAAATGGATATGTTCGGACATGGATGCTAAAAATTTAAATGTGCTTTATTAAAAAAACTTATATTTCATATTTTTTGTATTTTATTTAAAATTTTGAATTAAAATTTTGATATAAAAAATCGAACTATTATGTGGCATGATTACTTATATGCACAATTAATGAGTTAAAATTAATTGTTATCGGCAATTGATTTAAATTATGAAATTGATGTATCAGTAAATGTGACTCAAAAACTTACATGAGAGAGAGAGAAGTATTTAAAACAGCAATTAAAGATATTTTAAATGAGTCCTGAATTAAAATAAGAAACACTTTCAAATTTAAGATCAGGATATTACAGAAATTTTTGAGCGAATAGAAATTTAACAAGTTATAACATCATTTGTTCGTTTGTACTAAATTTATCTCTTTATTTAAATAACGAAAAAGAGCTATTTTTGTGTTAGCTTAAATTTTACACCTATGATCCATTTTAACTTGGTAATCATATTTATTTGATGATTTTCATCATTATTCTTTTAATATAGTATTTTCGTTTCTGCAGAATTAATATGTTGTAAAATTAGTTCTGTAGAGTTAGTATTCTGTAAAATTAGTCTCTCTCTCTCATTAAAACGATGATTTATTATAATATATCGTGACTCATTAATTTAGATTTTTAATTATAATTTCAAATACAATTTATAAAAATATTTTTTAAAAAAGTTATGATAAAAAACATACTATAAAAATAAATTCTACACATAAATACATTATATAATTTACGATTGACACAAAAATTATTACTCAGATTGAAAGGGAAAACACTTGCAACACATCGACTAACGTCGGTAAATGTGATAAATTATTGAATATTTATTACTTTTACCCGTAAATATGTATAACCCCCATATCATATTCCCTCAATATTATATTCCCCCTTAAAGAAATATGATAAATTCTAATTATTTTGTTGAAAAATGACATTTTAATTCAAAAAATAAATATTTTCAAATAATATTAGACATTTCACTCTTAAGAATTTCAAGAACATCATGATAACTTAGAATAAAGCTTCAATAATCTTACATTTTAGGGATTTAAATAACAGTGGCTCTTTTGTACGTTCATTTCAGTAGTTATTTTAAGACAGATATATTAGATAATAGCATGCGTTACATATCTAGAGCAAAAGATATTGAAAAATACAGAATGATCAAAATTACTAAAATTATTTTTAGTAATTTTAGTAATTCAATTTAATTTTAAAACAAAAACTCATTTCTTATTTCAGTTAATACTTTATTTATACAGGCCAAGTATTGGGGGTCTTCTGCTTGATCCATGCTTCAAAATCACGAAGACTCCACTTGGCTGTTTTTATCTAACAGGTAGAACCCAATTCAGGACTAAGTCCGAGGAAGCATGCTGGTGCAATAACAACATTGTTTGCAATCAATTTCATGATTTCCTTAATTATAAAATGTGCATTATTACAAGCTACGAAGATGAAAGCATGTACAATTGTAGTTTTAGAGTTATTTCACTTTTCCTTAATATCGATTTATTATTCAACTTTAATTTAAAAGTTATATATTTTTCTATTTTTTAAACCAAGAGAAGCATTAAAGCAAATATGTCCATTTTTAATCAAAATTTAAGAAGCATTTACATTTTTGTCAACTTCCACAATGAGGATAAAAATCTGTTGTTTTATTCCTCTATATTTAGCTATGATACTGAAAAATTAATTAAACACAAATATGTAACTCACATAATGTAAATGTAAAATATGAACCAACAATTTTAGAAGGTTTTCTTTTAACTGAATATATGAAAAATATGACTTCAATTTTTATTTTAATAAAAAATAAAAAACTGAAATAATAATTTCAGTTTTCATTTTTGCTGACTAAGAGTGCTAATATGTTACGACACTATATGTTATTGCTATATTAAGTTGAACGAAAGTTCTACAATATCGTATAAAAATTACAATTTCATAAGACATACAGAATAGCTTAAAGATTAAATCCTAGACCCAACCTATAAAAACGATGGAAAACATTTAATTTTATATCACTTTCATATGTTTTTACAAGTCTACTCACAATTGTTATTTCTCTTAATCTAATATCATCTAGAATGTTAAATGCCTTTTATCTAGAATTATTAGACACAAAAAACTGCAAATTTATAAATAAAACATAAAAATGTTTTTTTTTCAAAATTGTTCAGATTATAATGCATAAAAGTGATTATTTAAAATTATAAAATTAACGTTTATATACAGTATCCCCCTATATTAAAAAAGATAAAAAAAATTAATATAACTTTGAACAATTAAGAAAGTACAACAAATTAATTTATAAATTATTATTAAATTTATAGCATAAAAGGAAAGCTGAATGAAATTCCTTACTCTTAACAGCCCACGCTTTTGCCTGGGTTAGCCCAGCGGAATATTTAAGAAGCGCGCCTATACAATCCTGAGAAATTTCTTGCACTTCATAAAGTTGCAGCATATAAGGCATAAGTTGCCTTACTGCTTTCTTGATGATTTTCTTGAATTCATTCTCCAAATTCACCGTAAACTCATAGTATATTTGATCTTGACTTTTCTCATTCGATGGACTATTCCTTTCGTCTTCTCCGTTAACCGTTTCAGAGTAAACATTGTTCAATGGTATCAAACACAAAATGAAAAGCGTCCAGTTTAGCACCCACATTATGCGAGAACTGTTCCCAAATGATAAATACGATGTTATTTTGGAGAGATCTGGCAAATTCGATTGGTTAGGCTTCATGTTTTTGTCCCCGTCAAACAAGGTCACCAAGTCTAAGCATCTTCATCTTGCAAAACAAGCACGTCCGCTTTTAAAATATGCAATTTTCCCTTCTATTTTTTTGATATGGTAAATGTTAAGACAATCTATTCATCTGACAGTTTTTACACAGGTACATACGAGAAAAAATCACGGACGACCTTCAACTTTACAAATGAAATATATTCATCTGACAGTTTTTACACAAAATTTATTCTGAAAAATGTTAAATGAATTCATAGATAAGTTTTTTAAAAATGTACGCGCTCATGGACCTAGTCTAGCACTGCTGACTTCGGGAGCATGCAACAACAACTTAGATTAAGTTTGAAATATTAAACTTAATCAGTGAATGTAAATGCACTTAAATATTTTTCAGTTGTAAACTTGTGAATTAATCTAGAAATCTATTGATTAGTTTAGCATGTTCAAAATGCAATTAAATTGCACCAAATGTTTATTAATAAAGTTTGTTGATTTGGGTGTACTGCATTTTAGAATGCCCCAAGTATTTGCTGTTTTTATGAATGTCTATTTGCACTAGAAATATAATGAGACAGTGTAAAGTTCAATTCCGTTAAGTGTTTATTTTTAAATATGTGTGAAGTTTTTATCAACAAATTTACTAAATCGAGGAATCTAATAATTTCTGTTTAAAAATAATTTTAAATATCAGAAAATAGTTAACCAAAAAATAATGATTATTTAAAAATTCAGGAAGGTACAAATTGAGAAGTATTGACTGAAATTTTTATATTATGTTACATAAATATAATTTAATTTCCTATTATTATTAATGCCTAATTTTGTAAATTTATTAAATAATAAAAATGAGTGATCTTATTTTTAAAGCTCTACTGACATATGTCTATTTTTCATCATTTTATGACATTACAGCTAGATAAACAAACGTTCAGATAGTATTTAATTAAATACATAAATATGCTGCGAAATCATTAATTTTCAAATATAAATATTTTTTTCAGACACTTCTCATACATATGAAATTAAATTTTACTAAAATATGTATATAATCATTTGTGAATAAGCTTACTCTAAGACATTATGTTCCTATCATACCATAATTTAAAAAGCTTAAGTATTTTAATCGTTAAATTTATTATTATTATTGTTTTTACAAATCTACTCATAACTGTTACCTCTCCTAATCTAATAGTATCTTGAACATTAAATGTCTTTTATCTAGAATTATTAGATATAAAAAACTGCAAAAATTTACAAATAAAACATAAAGAAGTCCTAAATGTTTTTTTTTTTAAATTGTTCCAATTATGATACATAAAAGTGAATATTTAAAATTATAAAATTAAAGTTCATTTACAGTTTCTTTTAATAATATCGATATAATTTTCAAAAAATATGAAGATACAACAATAATGCATTTATTAAAATGTATAGCATAAAAGGAAAGCTAAATGAAATTCCTTACTTTTAACAGCCCACGCTTTTGCCTGGGTTAGCCCAGTGGAATATTTAAGAAGCGCGCCTATACAATCCTGTGAAATTTCCAGCACTTCATAAAGTTGCAGCATATAAGTTGCCTTACTGCTTTCTTGACGATTTCCTTAAATTCATTCTCCAAATTCACCGTAAACTCATAATATATTTGATCTTGACTTTTCTCATTCGATGAACTATTCCTTTCGTCTTCCCCGTTAACCGTTTTAGAGTAAACATTGCTCAATGGTATCAAGCACAAAATGAAAAGCGTCCAGTTTAGGGCCCACATTATGAGAGAACTGTTCCCAAATGATAAATACGATGTTATTTTGGAGAATTCTGGCAGTTTCGATCGGTTAGGATTCATGTTTTTGCTTTCCTCCTAAACAACAACTTAGGCGTCACCTAGGCAAAGTATCTTAACCTTGTAACACAAGCACGTGCGCTTTTAAAATATACATTTGTTTATCTGATATAAACAACTAATAATCTTATAACTAAATCTTTAACAATCTTAATTTCTTCCTTCTTCTACCTTTAACAATCTTAACTAATCTTAATTTATAACGTTAACTAACATAATTGAATAAAATAAAAACAAAAGCAAGAAGATTTTTCCTCATTTGATAAGATAAACAAAACTATTCTTTAACGAAAGATAACTATTTTTCTAACGTTTTCCTATCTCTAGTTAATAATTAGAAAAAGTTTTACAACAAATATACTTAAAATATAATTTACGCTTTGATATTTCTACATTTAATAATCCCAGAGCATTAAGTTTATTGAAAGCAAATTAGGAAAAATATGCTAACAAATGATTAATTATGCATTAAAAAATTGAATTTTCAAGCTGTCGACATTCAGTTCAAAATATAAATATTAAGATTTTATAATTTTTTAACTATGCATACACTAAATATCATATTTTTTTGGAAAATACATAAATATTAAATTCAACGATTAAAATACTTAAGCATTCTAAATTATGGTATGATATGATCATAATGCTGTAAAAGTAAGTTTATTCCCAAATGGTTATATACATATTTTAGTAAAATTTAATTTCATATACATAAGAAATTTCTAGAAAAAAATATTTATATTTGAAAATTAATGATTTCACAGCATATTTATGTAATCAATTAAATACTAACTAAACTTTTTTGTACTAGTTGTAATATGATAAAATTATGAAAAGATAGAGGGTCAGTAGAGTTCAAAAAATGAAATCACTTTTTTTTATTATTTAATAAATTTATAAAATTAGCCATTAATAATAAAGAGAAAATTAGATTACAATTATGTAACATAATATAAAATTTTTATAGTCAATGCTTCTCAATTTGTACCTTTCTGATTTTTTGAACAATCATTATTTTTTGGTTACATATTTGCTGATTAGGATGGCGTTTCAATTTAAAATTACTTTCAAATAGAATTTATTAGATACCTCTATTTAGTAAATTTGTAGTTAAAAACTTCACACATGCTTAAAAACAAATACGAGACAGAATTGAACTTTACAAAGCCTCATTATACTTCTGGTGCCAATAAACATTCATAAAGCAGCAGATTCTTGAGCAGCCCTAAAGCACTCATCTTTGCAACAGTTTTCACCCCTATTTTCTATTGTCCCTGGTTGTTTTTGCACCAGCATGCTTCCCTGTACCCTGAGTTGGACTCTACCAGTTAGGCAGAAACAACCGTGTGGAGTCTACGTGATTTAGAAGCAAAGGCCAAGCAGAAGACCCCCAATACTTGGCCTGCCACTCCCAGAGGTATCATTTCACTTGGAGGACATTGCGACCATGTCATGTTTTACGTATCCCAGCCACCTTTAGCAACACGGAGGATCTTCGGTTAAGCCAGGATTTGAACCTTCCAATAATAAGAAGGAAGCCCTATCTAACCAGGTCATCACAGCCTCTATGGTTCATGGTGCCTCACATTTGCACTGCCGCTGATTTTGAACAGTCCCACTGTGCCAGACACGGTCTACTTTGACCACGATGGCATGCGAACAATTCATTAACTTTTGCGTTTCGGGAATGCTTTCAAACTTGCCACGAAAGCCATTGATCATGCCCTATCGTATCTTTCCTACATTACGCCAACGAATGTAATGTGTCCTGAAATCCTCAAACACCTTTTATTTACTCTCAACTGCACTGTGCTGCCACCTGCCTTCTGTGATTGGTTGTTTAAAGTCGACGTCAGAAGTACGTGATGGCGACATTAATACCACTGGACGGTGTTTATAAATGATTACTTTTTCAGGATATAAACTCTATTCTTAACAAATTAAAATTATTCAAACTTTAAGTAATTACTTTAATTTAAACAAATTTAAGTAAAGATAAAATATAGAAATATAAATATGCTGGGAAAATAATTTATTATTTCCCCAATTTCAATTTTAAATATAGTAGTATTATGAACTTATTGAGACATTCAAATATAACTTACATAAAACTAGCTAAGATAAGAAATAATCTATGATAATATTTCTAAATTCTCCGCAATCTAATTTCTGAAAATATTCATATTTATATTTTTAAGTCATTTAAACATAGAGTCTTTATTATGAGGAAATTTGCTATTTCATTTCTCCTAACAAAATAATTAAAATGGTTATTGGTGAAAATAAATAATTCAAAAATTTAAGAAATAATTTCAAATAAAATTATATATTATTTCTCTGCAGTTGAAAATTTAATTTTTAAATGTTTTTAAATCTAGTGTTTTATTTTAATAATTATTCCCATCGCAAAAAACTTTCAAATTTTTTTTCAAATTTTCATTATTATATAATAAATCATTTACTTCAAATTTTTCTCCATATTCATTGAATCACCAACTGGTAGTTTAAAAAAAATCAGAAAACTTTCATTATCTCTATTCAGATTTGAAAATAAAATAACTTTCAATATACATGATATCTAGATTTATTTTATCAATTCCTTAATGAAAAAAATATTTGTATATTCATTTCACTGTTTTCATTCTGTAAATGGTCCCTTGACAAATAAAAAAAATGTTACTGAAAGACAATCAATTATTAATTGCATAAATTTTTCACATATTATTATAAATATTCCTTTATTTTCAAATATTACAATTCAAATTATATTTAAATCATTTTTAGGTGAAATTAAATTAAGCTTTAATAAATTGAAATATATATTTGAATCCCAATATTTTTTTTAAATAAGGAACTTTGAAGTGAAAAACATTTTATATTGTTCAATATCATAGCAGAAGAAATATAATTTTTAAACACATATAGATAGTAATAAAATATTACTTTAGTAATTATTTAGAAAGATATAATGTTTAAAAAATGCATTTGTATTCCTTAAAACTTAAATATCGAACCTTAGGCCCGATATTTAATGTTTTTTTAAACATTAGTTTTTCTCTTAAATTATTTTTAAATTAACACTACGTAAATCTCTAAATGCTAATTTTAGTAAAGCATAATGTTTGGACAATGAAGTTTTTTTCTAAAAAAAACATTGTAAAAATGGTATTATATAGTATTTTAAAATAAAAAATTCATATAATATGTTTTTAATCTATTTACGTTTTGATGCGAAGGTAAAAAAAATTAGTAAAATAGGTTAATTTGTATGCAACTAATGCAAATATTTTCTCAACCTTATGAAACAAAAGACATCTAAAATAAGCTCTAATTTCTCTCTCTCTCTCTCTCTAAAAAGCTCTAAAAAGCGCCAAATCTAACATTAATAATTTGTTAAAAACATTCTATAATATTATGATTTCGTGGAATACTTTATCACACACACAACACACACACGCGCATGTGTGTGTGTGTACATTTTAATGCGAAAATTTCATCTGTTTTAAAGTTGAAAGAATCATTTAAAAATTTTAACTTATTAAGTGTTCTCCATTATAAGAGGTGTCATTTTCCTATTAAAGGTAGAAAAATGTACTTTTAATTGTTTAACATTATATTATTTTACATTAAAACTCAATATAAGTAATTATTCTGTTGAATCAGGAGCATCCTGATTCAACAGAATTACCTTTGATGTAATTATTTTTATCTTTGATGTAATCTGAAAAGAAAAAAAAAAAAAAAGAAAAGGTCGCAATGATTTAAGTCTGGTTGTATAGAGCCACTTTATACAGTGAATTTCTCTGCATCTTCAAATCAATCAAATGCCGTTTCAAGATATGTGAAGACGTCAGCAGTTTTATGGTAAGATACCATCCTGCATGAGCCTATACTGTCTTGTCATGTAGAGATTGTTTCAGGGCCAAATCAACTCTCAATACTTTACTTGTGTCACCCTACCGCAAATATGAATATTGGATCAATTATCACGTGAATACCATTTTACTGTGTATCCTTTTCTTTCCAAGCTTTGAACAATATGCTTTCTTCGGTTACACTACTTTTGTAATTCTCATAAAATTTCCTTATCTTAAATAATTCTTTTTTCAAGGTAAGTATTTCCTTATCGTTTATTATTTATTTCTAATAATCAAATATTCGTCTGAAATGTGTACTTTAAAATAAGTGCTTTTACAAATGGAATAATTATATTAATATCCATACATTTGCCACTTTATTCACATTTGCCAATTATTAAGAATTATGTATGATATTGTTACAAATTTATGAATAATGATTATATTTGTCTTAAAATATCTCAGACAGATCGAAAATTCTCACATTTTGGGCAAAAATTGCGGTATTTAGACGTGTTATAGTTTAAAAGCTGATTTCCTATTAATTTGGCGACTTGGCGACAGTTGGCGAGATTCTTGGCGACTTGGCGACGGTTGGCGAGATTCTTGGCGACTTGGCGAGAAATCGATACTTTTGGAAACATCCATCACCTAAGCTCTAGGACCAATATTTTTCGAGATAGCCTAGAAGCTTCCAGAACCTTGGCGAAATTGCTCGATTTCTCCGCCAAGTCAGGTATAAATACCGCAGCCCGACCTGGAAGAGTCAGTTTTTGTGAAGACAGTCAGTGAGTGAAGACGATTAGTTGTGACTGCTAGTTGTTTTCTGTCTGAGGTATTTGAGACCTGTGATTGGAAGCTGTTTCTTATTATATCTGACGAATTGTAGCTGTATAATTGTGACTGTTACAGCGGGAATTTCGTTTATTTAGTGAAGTTCTTACGAATAAAAGTCTTGTGTTCATTAAGTGGTTGCTTTATTCAACTCTCAATCGACACGAACCCGTGAAGCTCGGTACAATATCAATGACAATTTGTTGAATATTTTTATAGATATGAAAAATATTTTATAAAAAAGGAATTTTTATATAATATTGGATCATTGCTTCTCAATGATATTTGATTCAAAATATATCAGATCCATAGTATTGCTTTATTGTCGCATGTATTTTAATTATTTTGGTGCTTAAAATATTTTCAAAAATATTGGTTGATCAAATGTTCTTGAAAATAATTGGCTGATGAAATATTCTCGAAAATAATTTGTATAAAAGAAAAGTATCTATATACATTAATTTTGTTCTCTAGTGAAATATTAAATGTATTAAATATCATACATTTAAAAAACGTTTAAAAATCTATTATATCCATTATTTTACACTTTTTATAGATGCTTAAATTGTTACTGAACAAGTCTCATGGAATCACCTGCATTTAAGAATTATGAACCACAAGTACTATAAATTCAGAGACTAAAATAATTTCAATTTATTTGGGCTAGAATTTAAATTTATGATAAATAGAGCTATAAAATTCAAATTATATAAGTTTACTCTTCTAAGTTAAAGATAAACAACTGTTTTTAAGCTTAAGCAATTTTAGGAGCAATGAAACTAGTCTTGCTAAGCTGTTTAGTTGAAATGCTTAGTGATTGTTGACTGAGAGAGAGAGAATCGATAAATTCAAAATAAATGAAAAACAACAATAATACGTGATTAAAGTTTTCAGTTTTTTGGAGAATTATAGATTTTGAAAGATCTATTCCTATTTTCAAAATGAAGTCTTTGAGTTTAAACGAAAAAATATAAATGACTATTAACCTTTTAAATAAAACTAGAATTTTCACAAAAAAAATTTTCAATAAACTATAAGTTATATAAAAGATGTCTGAAAATTAAGTTGATGCTTATATAAGTACCCATTAAATAAGCAAGACTTTAATATTCAAATAAGTAAAAGGGGTATTTAAAAAAAATGTGCATTGTCACTAAGAATTACTTTAACCTTAACAAGATCTTGTTAGATAATAAATGTGACGTAAATGTAAATGAATCAAAAATCTTACAGCCTTTCGTTTTTCTTATGATTATTTTCATCTTTGGAATAAAAATAGCTCAACTGATTCTTATTTCAGTTTTGTTATTCACGATATTAAAGTTGGGATTATTTACTGCCAGCCCGTCGTATAAGATGAAAATTCCGGTTTTGTCATAAGTTTTATTGCGAATAAAGAGAAAGTAATTGCTCAAGAAATAAAGAAAAAAGTTGTGTATTTTTTCACATATAAAATATGAAGCTTTAAAAAAAGGCTCATTTTTATTGACCATTCAACATTTAACTAAGAATACTGCAATGTTTTCTTTCTTTCTTTCATAAGCACTACAGCCGAAAGGATGGCCTTGACTTCTTGAATACTATCCTTCCAAACTTTCTTGTTTTTGATCTCAGATTTCCAGTTCTTTAGCTGCATGATGGTTATAAATCTTTGGTTGAATCATTAAATCTTACTTTTATCTTACTCTTGTTCTTTTGTTCAAAAGTCTCCAGTTTGCAATTTTATTTTCATCTACTCTTTCAATGAGATCCAATCATGCTAAACACCAAAATATAATAAATTGAATGATGTTTCAAGTTCAAAATTATCAAGTTCATTATTTTTTCTGATTTTTCACTGGGAATTTATTTTTTTTATTGGTTGAAAAATTCGTAAAGTTTTTCATTCAAAGATTAATAAGTTTTGCATTCCCTTCTCCTTAAGTTAATTTCATTTTTGATGAAATACTGATTAATTTAATTGGTTTTTTTTTTCAGCTCAGCTAAAATAAATACCAATTTTTTTTTTATAGATTTTAGCTAAGACCTGATTGAAATCAATAGACTACACAAAATTATAGATGTTATACTCATAAAAGTTTTCGAATATATTTAAACAATATAGATT
Organism: Latrodectus hesperus; assembly: GCA_037975125.1. Classification (NCBI taxonomy): domain Eukaryota; kingdom Metazoa; phylum Arthropoda; class Arachnida; order Araneae; family Theridiidae; genus Latrodectus; species Latrodectus hesperus. The sequence continues at coordinate 3,411,280 of JAJQOW010000016.1, read as the reverse complement.
TATTACGTTGTTGAATGACCAGCTCCAAAGTCACATTTGTATTCCTCTAAGAAATGTTTTGCAATAAGCACCATTTTAAGCTAAATTTAATAACTAACAGAATCTGGATTTATATTCAAAATTAAAAATATAAGAAGCCGATTTTCAAAACAAAATATAAAGCAGAAAAAATTTTCTGCTTAGGCTGTTTTATGTAATTTTATCGTTCTAAATTATTTAAGATTTTCAAAGATAGAAGAGATTTGATAATGCTATCTAATTAAATTTAAGAAATAAAAACTAATTATTTCAAAAATTATTCAAGAATCTTCGCCAAAAACGTTGAAATTAAACTGATAATATTTGTTACTTGTTTTTGTTGTTGTCGTGTGCCAGCTAGGCTGACAATATGGAGTGCGCTGCTCCACTTCTCCAACTGGACCATAATTAGGTGTGGAGTCCGACTTCCTCAGTACACACATGCCATAGGTACCCGTTTATAGGGTAGGCACCCATTCACACCTCATTCATACAAGGAAAGGACAAAGACAAGATAGATAGAGAGAGAAAGTACATCCATACCCGAGCCGGGATTCGAACCCAGGACCTCCCTGCCCGCAGTCAGGCACGCTGACCACTAGACAAGTTGGGCGGCGCTTGTTTTTGCAAATCCTTATAATTAAAATAATGTTTCTTATGGAATAGCCGAATTGTTTTTCCATAGATTTAGCTCTAACACAATTGACACCATTTCATAGTTAAACAGTAAAACAGTATGATTGTTTGATATACGATAATTATAGGGTAGTTACATTTTAACTGCTATTTAATTTTTGTACATAAATTCTTTCGCTGTAAAAAGTAGCCTCTACTTATTTCCATCTTTTTTCCCCTATTTTTAATATTTGTTCTGTTTTCTTAAAGGTATAAAAAAAATTTATTTTGAAAAATTTAATTAATTAAAATCTAGTTCATGTTAATTCATTGTAATGAAAATTATCCTAATAAATCATGAGATTTAAACTTTCAATGACCAAAACAAATTCTTAATGTTTTATGTAGTTTTCAAAAAAAAAATTTAAAAATACCGTATTCTTATCTCATGTGAAAATGAAAATTTATTTTAATATATTGCATTTACAACTAAGCCGTTTCATACAGATATTCTAAAAACAAGTTAAACATTCATTCTTTCATGAAAAAAAATTCTTACACAAGAAAAACACTACTAAGTTCTTACAATTTGATTAAATTGATAAATTTGAAATAAACACGGAAGAACAAACAGTGGATTATTAAAGATGAATAAATATAATGGAAATATAGTTTATACACAAAAATAATAATTTATCCTAGCAATATAGTTTCCAGTTTCAACACTTAAACTGATAAAATTTTATTTTTCATGTAATGTTTTATATTTTTATAAATTGGCCTGATTAAAAGTTACACTAATATATTAGTTTTTATGCAATATTTTATAGCTTTGCCTGTTTAATTTATTATGTAGAATATAGAGTTACCACATTTTTGTATAATACTTTTTATTTTTCTGTTTTAAACGTATTTGCAATTTTTAAGAATATAGCATGTTATGCAGGCTTGTGTGTATTTTTAATTTTATATAACTGTGTAACACAGTGGTTCTCAAAGTGTGTGCCATGCGGAAAGATCAAGGGTGCCCGGAAGATACTACCAATCTAACCAAAAGAAATGTGTGTCAAAGTCGCCAGCCAAAAGCCAATTTATTCCCCAACTATCAGAAGACACCTGCCCAAATAATTTCCACATCTTTAATGTTCTTTGCACCTACCCTCTCCACTGCAGGTGTTTTACAATAACGAATAATCAGTAACGCAAGAAGACGAGAGAGTCGATATTCCTCGCCGCCTGCCCTCTATCTGATCAGTATGTCTGAGCCAATCATCTCGCTAGTGTTCGTTGCGCAGGTCGTGTTTTATAAAATTGTCGATTTCATAAAAATGGACAGAATTTCGATGAGAAAAACGTAATGAAAGTACTAATAAAGATCATGTATTGACGTGTGAAATGCATGGAAAGAGGAACTGACGCAAATACAATAACAACTATTTGTATTTCGGCTTCACTTCAGTAGAAGTTAACGATAAAAAGAGACCGCAGAGTGTGATATGTTCTAAAGCTCTATCATCCAAGAGCATGAATCTAAATAAGTTGAGGCAGAACCTTCAAGCAATGCATCTAACATGGTTGACAAATCACGTGAATATTTTAGCAGAAAAATAAAAGATTTGCACCAACAAAAGAATGTTTTCACTAAATAAGTATCAGTGCCATAAAATGCCTTGTTGGCATCATTCAAGGTGACATACAGATTAGAGAAGTGCAAAAAGGCACACACTTGCTGAGGAATTAATTCTACCGGCTTCTGTGAACGTGACTAATATATTCATAGGAGAATATGCGAGGAATCTTCTGGTGAATATCCCTTTGTCGAACCATACCAAAAGTGAAAGAATACAAGACGTGGCTCAGGATCCCAATTGATAGAAAAATTGAAAGGAAATGAATTTGGACTGCAACTGGAGAAGGATACTGACAGCAATAAGGATATACATCGTATTAGCTATGTACGTTTCATTGATGGTGGTACTATCGTTGAAGACCTATTTTGTAAAAGCTTTTCTGGAAGTACAATGGTTGAAGATATGTTACACACCTTTGACACATTTATAACAAAATATAATTTGAGTTGGACAAAGTGTATCGCGCGCGCGGTGTGTGTACTGATGGTGTTCGAGCAATGTCTGGTTAGTATGGAAGTCTAAAGGCGCTGATTGTCTCAAACCCCTGGATTGCTTGTGGACTAATTGGATCATTCACTGAGAAATACTTGCATTTAAATCACTGAATCTCGTTTTAGAATGTGTAATAAACGCGGTAAACTGCATAAAAACTATTCTAATTAAAGCCAGATTTTTCAAAACTCTCTACGAGGATTTGGAGGCCGAGCACTCGTCTCTGATGCATTGTAACTCACATTGGCTTTCGCGTTGTAATGTACAATTTGGAGCTTTTAAACTTAGACAAGAAATTTATAATTTATTAAAAGAAAATGATCATGTGAATGCCAACAATATCGCGGACCCCGACTTCTTATTTAAACTGGCATATCATATTTATGAGATATATTGGAAAAACTAAATACATTCAATGCTTCTCTTGAGGGCATTTATATATTAAAGCTTGCGACAATTTCAACAATGAAGGAAAAACTATAGCCGTGGAAGAGAAAATGGATGATAATGGAGACAAAGATTGTTTTTTCCTGTATTGCAGCTGCACATGGTCTGTAGTGGAGACAAACTTTCAGATAGTATGCTGACACTTTTCACGGGGCATTTATTACAATTAGCTGACTGGTTCTCAAAGTATTTTCCAGAAGACTAAACCGAGATGTGTAGATCTAGGATCTATTCCATGTTGAAGCTCCAAAAGAATTCACTTCACAAGAAGAAAATTATTGAGTTATCAAGTGACAGAAGCCAGAAAGCAAAATTCGCTTGTTTGATGTTGGCAGAGTTTCGGATATTTATAAAAAATGAGTACCCTATTTTAAGTTCAAAAGCAATGAGTGTTCTTATTCTCTTTGCAGCTTCATATCTCTGTGAAGCTGGATTCTTAGCAGTTGTTAAATAAGAGCGAATATCATTCGAAAATTAATACTGAAAGAGAATTCAGAGTAGTTGTATCAAGCTTTATTCAGTGATTTGAACAACTGTTCTGTAGATTGCAGGCTCATCCGGCTCACTAAAACAAAACACACATATAATACGAGCACTTTTAAAGTCATTTTACTATTAATTTAATTCTATTAATGTTATCTTATTAATTATAATTATGTTTATGTTCTTATCATATTTAATTTTCTTCTTCACAATCGTACAAATATGAAGTATATATGTTATATGTAATATATACTACATAATAATATACTATAGAGAAATATTATATATGACGAGAGAAAATTCTAATTCTTTTAAGGTTGAAACGATTTGAATAAGTTTGAGAACTCCTGGTAAAGCATATTAAGTAATATAGAATTTTTCTGTACATATTTAGTGAGAGACAAATAATTAAGACTCAAAATAACTAATTAAACAATATGAAGATTAATTTAATCTAATGACATTTCATGATAAGAATAATTATTAAAATATGACCTTTTATGTGTATATGTAATAACTTCAGTTAAGATTTTATTCGTATAAATAGAGAGAGTAATTATCAATACAGATTTTTATTGACATGTATGATATCTAAAATTGAAATTTTACTGAGAAGTGCAATACTTATAAAAAGATATTTCTATAGTTTTAAATATTTTAGTCTGTTCTTAAATTTTGTCAGAAAATTGCGATTAAAGAAATAGAAAAATGCTGTATATAAGGAATAAAAAGTTTCAACATAATATTAATATATAAAAAGGATATCATTTCCAGAATTATCTAATTTAATTGAAAACTGAGACTCGGGTGTCTTAGGAAAGAAATATTTTTATTATTAGCATTTGTGCTAACTTTCGTACATTCAAGGGGTTTTCACTTTCCTCTAGATGTCCTTGTGAGCTAAGTTTTTTTTTTTTTTTTTTTTTTTTAATGTGAAAGTAAGCAAGCTTCTGATTATGTAATTTATATTCTGTGCTCCGAAGAAAACCAGTTCATATGAGTCAAGGTAAAACGTTCAGTAATGAATTCTTACAATTTTCAGTGAATAATGTGCTTGACCTACTCTTTGGTTACTTAACATCAGACTTAAAATTTTTCTTTTAAGAAAACAGCTGCAACAAGTTTGATATGAAGTTCTTATTTCAAATTTTATATTTCATTACTTCCAATTATTACTGAATTATCATGAATATAAGTACAAAGTTTTTCTTTAAGTTTCATACAGAATTCGAATTTAAAAATTTGAACTAAGTTGAAAAAAAAACATAAATTGAAATTTTCATTTCCAATGTATTTCTGTGTTTTGTCTCTTAAAGCTGTTGACAAGTTGATCATACATTGAAGCATAAGCCTATCTGGTTCGACGAAAGAGATACTTTTTGCTTCACAATTTATCTCACTTGTGTGTGAATGCAAATTTGATTATAATATGTTAATTATCTGTTTCAGAATGAGGGAGCTCCAGTGGCTCAGTAGCTTCATGCCGCTTCCCGTAAGCTCAGCAAAGTGAAGCATCATTTGCCGCAGGCAGTGGTTGGGAGGGTGACCACGGTGTACTCTCCTTCACTGGGTTGCTGGAACTCCGTAGGTTGGGGACGTGTCTACGTTAATCTGTGATGTCCAAAGTCCTTCCGCTGGTGTGGCGTGGATGTGGAGAGGAGGGTGCCAGCTCAGGTGTGGCCTCGTCACTTGACCTTGGTTCAAAATTACGAGGCACTTTAATTAGAGCAAAGACGTACTTTCACCTTCGTGGTGCTCTGTTCCAAACGAAAGACGCACCCTATTGACTTAATTCGCACTGCCAACGGCATAGCGAGCTTGGCTTGTCCAAGTGTCATAAGTAACAACAACAACAGAATGAGCGAATAATTATTTTTAGCTATTTTCTATTATGTTTATAATTAAGAAGGGCGCTCCGTGGCTGAGTGGTCAAAGGCATCACCGCTAATCGCTTGAGAGCGTAGGAGTGTGGGTTCGATTCCCACCGTGGCCCTGGGTGTTTTCTTCGTTATTCTTCTGTGGTTGTACATCTGTCATTAAGCTATTTGTCCTAATATCGACGAAGACTTGCAAGCGGATCTCAAGAATCAAGCATACAAGTCTAAATATATATAATGTAATAAATAAATATAAATAATTAACGATGGCTGAGTGGTTAGCATTCCTGACTCTAAGACTGACCATGGATGTTTCTTTTTCTCTCAGTGTTTCTCTATCCGTTCTTCTGGGATGATGTATGAATGTGGCCCACCCTATAAACGGGTTTGTGGTGGTATGCTGCGGGTGATACTTCTCGCCTCCGTGACTTGGTTTACAGGTGTCCTTCAGGTAACGATAAATGAGTAGCAGTTTCGGGCCTTGTTGTGGTGAAGGGTTAGTCACCCAGTGCCAGCCATTATTTAAAAATAATAATTAAGAATGATGTGATAGATATAATTATACAGTTAAATTTTGTGAATGATCACCAAAAGTATAATTTTTTTGTTTTGAATTTAGAGCAATTTATTTCAGTTTATAAAATTAATTGATACTTTGTGTTTCTGAAAAAAAGAGTTTGATTTTTCTCTTATCTTTAACACAATTTAGTACTTAAAGTTTTAATCTAAAGAAATAAAGTAGTTGATATAGTCCTTAAGAACACTGAAATATTCCCATCAATTAATTTTTCATATTTGTAATGCGATCATTATCTATTGCAATATTTAGTTTGATTACCATTATCATCATCTGTTCGATAATAATTGACAACTTAGATAATCATTATTTAGCTGCAATGATAACTGACAGTTTCGATTTTAATTATGGTCTAATAGCAGAAAAGAGGAAGTAAAAAATTAAAAAATGAAAATTCATAAAAAATATTATAAATTTTTATTTGGTGATCAAATATTAAAAAAATGCTTAAAACTATTTTATTGTTACAATCTTAGTATAAACTTGCTGCTTTGTTAGCATGATTCAGCCTCAGGATAGGTAACTAATCATTTAGCGACCAACTCAAAACAATACGTTCATAAATAATGTGATTAAATATCCTAAGGTAGTGGGAAAAAAACTGAAATTCTTAGAAAAAAATTTTATTTTTAAATTATTGTAAATATTTTCATGACACAAGTTTTAGAATTGTTTCCAAATAATGTACAGTTGTCACATATTTGATCAGTTCAATTTAGCAATATAAAAATTATTTTTACACAAAGCAATTTATTTTAAATTGTTGAAATAGCTTTTACATTATGAAAAAGTAAATATCAACTAGAGTAGATCTTCATAAGTGCTAAAGCCTTGTTACAGGCCAAAGCTGCCTTTTAAGCTTCCTCTGCCTGACCCCATCATGCGTAAGTTTTTCATCGGTACACCCCTAGCAGTTTAAGATCGTTTTCTCTCTATTCTTAAAGAATTTCTTTTTCTTTCTTATTTTTTTGTGGAGAATCATCATATCTATAAATATGGCCTATTAATCTAATAAGGGAAGCCTTAACTCTATTTTTACGATGTGAAAATCATATTTTTTATATATTTCATGGCCACATAAAATTCTCCACTATTTTCTTTTAGTGGTCCAAAGATTTTCCTCGATTATTCTTTTTCGGAAAAGTACTTTTGACTGTAAAAAAGTCTCTCAGAAGAGTAAACTCAATATATCTCCATTCTCCATGTATATACAGGGTGATCATAATTAAACTGCAAATTTAAAAACGCTGTAAAAAAAGAACCACTGGTCAGAAAGACCTGAAATTTCACCAGAATGTACTTCAAACAGGGGGATTTTGTTTGGCGTGGGAAAAAAAATTAGGAAAAAAGTGGCCTATAGATGGCGCTGCACAGGTGGTTATATGCAAATTAACGTCTTCTATAAAATGCTGAGTAGCTTGAATTCTCGTTAATTGTCGATGGTGATGCAACGCCATTTCGGAAATGACCGCATTATCAGCCGACATTTTCCAACTCCCTGGCCGCCACGATCACCGGACATCACTCCCTGTGACTTTTGGCTCTGGAGATTTCTGAAAAATGTTGTGTACAGTGCTCCACTAGACTCCTTAGCGGATTTGAAATGCCGCATTACTCAGCACGCTAACAACATCAGCACTGATACACTCCAAGCTGCTGTGGAAAATACCGTTTTACGTTTACACCTCCTAACAGAAAATGGTGGACACCATATAGAAAATTTCTTCAAGAAGACTAAGGACAATTAAAAACCGAATTATTGTTGGCTTTTTCTACGGTTTTGGCCGCAGGGCAATTAAAAACCGATTTTTTCCTATTCGATGTGACACCACCTTGTCGCTCTGAATAGGCTTTACACCAAGAGTGCCACAACATCTGCCTGAATTACAATAGCACAACTGGTAACGTTCAGCTTACAGCCACAATTGATTATCGTTCATGTCAGAATTCATGTAATTAACCTACAGCCGCCTGTGCAGCGCCATCTATTGGCCACTTTTTTCCTAATTTTTTTCACACGCCAAACAAAATCCCCCTGCTTGAAGTACATTCTGGTGAAATTTCAGGTCTTTCTGACCAGTGGTTATTTTTTTTACAGCGTTTTTAAATTTGCTGTTTAATTATGATCACCCTATATTTGCGCTTTTACTATCTATAAATCTATATAAGTTATATAAGTATTTAATGAAACAAATGTTTGGTGTAACAGTATTATATTTTATTAGTATTAATATGTAGTATTATTTGTATAAATATGTATTAATGCAGTATAATTAGTATAAATGTGTAGTAAAAGTTAAAGAAAATTAAATATTGAAATTTTCCTTTTCTATACAAGTTGACGTAAAATATTGAAATCTCTTTCAATGTAAACAACTTGGCCTTGAATAATAAAATAAAATGCAAAATGAGGATTTTGACAGCTATTTCAGTTCGCAAAAATGAATATTCTAGAAAGACAAGTTTCGTGACAGGAATTTAAGACTTGCTTCTTTTAATAATTTAGAATATCAATTTTCAAATCTTGTAAACTTACAAAATCATTTTGGATTAAACTTTGATTACTGAATGTATAGATATGAAAAAGATTTCTTATTTCTCTCTCTCTCTCTCTCTCTCTTATAACAAAAATCTCATTATTTTCTTCCTTAAATGTGTGAAAGCATTAACTCTGAAAATGGGAGCGAAGTAGTTTACGAAATTATTGCATTAAGTATATTATTATAATATAAAGTTATCTTTAAAGTAATACATAAAATTATTTTGTAATGCAAAGATTCATAAATATTTTGTATGATTTGCATGAATTTTTGCTTGCAAAATAATTTAGTCTTGTAAAATTCATATATCTTTAGGTTACATCTAAAATAGTTTTTCCAAAATTAAATGTATTTCTCAATGCTAATTAAAGCAGTGTTCCATTGCATTTCAACCTGTCTATTTCTGTCATTCAAAACTGCTAAACACAGCCAATAGTCTCGAAAATTTGAACCACAATCATGTGACGTAGTTTACAACTGAGGTGAAACTCTTCTGTCCACTCAACGCCAATTTTTCCACTCAAAACTGCTAAAGGGAAAGTCATGGGACCTCTTCGATGACCATTCTATTGATAGAATGGTCTTTGGAGAGATCAAGTATCAATCTCCCCACCTATTAAACATAAGAGTGATCCTTATCCCCACCAGATTGCAATCCCTACTGCAATCCTCAAGTAAACCGAATTATTTATCAAAACAGATAAATAAATTACTAAGTATGTAAAGGTCTTTTTAATTGTTTTCATATTTCAAAATTCATTGTTGGAACTCAATCAAAATCTTCCATTGGATTCCTTTTTTTAATTATAACACTGCACTCAATAAGTTCGTAATATAGCATATATTTTCCATGTCCATAAATCAATGCTTTTTAGGAATATCAATCTTTAAATGACACGTGTCTAAATTTCATAACCACTTGTCGTTCATATCTCACTTTACGATTTTGTAGTGACGCTACTTCTTTAATTTTCAAAACAGCAGAAAAATCTGAATTTCACTTGTTGATAAAGGATTGCTTTACATGGAGAAAATGACTGTTCGAGCAAAGCAATAGCTTAAAAATGCTATTAGAAGGCATCGAAATCAAAACAAATAATGAAGTAGTTTGCTGATTTTAAACGTAGCCGTAAATACAAATGATGTTGAAGTCTCTAGTTCCCAATTTTGTTCGAAGTAGATGCACCGTATCTTTATAATTGACCACAAACAACAATGCTTATATGATACAAATCACCATTTGGAGATACTTTGGTACCCCAAATGGTGCTTAAAAACAGGACAGTTTTGAAAAAATGAAAAGGATGCATAAATTACTTTTTACATTCTTTTCAAATTTCTTATTTAGTTCTTATATTTATTTCTTAAACAATATTATTGTTAAGCACATAAAGGTGTATAATTTCAAACAAGTTTCGATTTTTAATGGGTTAGGAATTTCTTAATATCAAAGTAATCATTTCATTCCTTTAAAATATTTTGTCTTTTTTATCTGGCATATTCACAACTACTTTACCGGTAATGCAAAGTTTCAATAACTTAGGGTTATAAAATGATACTTCACGTTAGAAAATTCCGTGTTGAACTTGGAACAGGTTTCTTAAAAAATATTCATTAGAATTCTACCACAGAAACATCTAATTTTTATTCTATGTCGATCGCACTTTTTTTTTGCAAGTATCTTCATCTGACAAATTTATCTTAGCTTTCATTTGAATTATTTTCTTTTTTTTCCCCGTATGACAATCAATGTGCAGGTACAGAAAACCTAATGCTTTTTATTTTTCATGCTGTAAATAAGAATTTAAAATATTTCTTTGTAAATTAAACTTAAAAAAATTATATTTTAACAAGAATTCAATTTCGATGTTTTTGACTCTCTCTCTCTCTCTATCTTCAATATTACCACTTCATATTCCATAACTTCGCAAAAGAGTATCCAATAGTTGCGCGCGCAGTTCAATTTAGAAATCACTAATATTCTAATAGATATTGATGATGAATTTTGTAAAGGAAAATTTATTTAAATTTTTATTCGTAGAAACTTTCAAAGATTGTAGTAGTAATAATCTGCATAACAATATCTATAACGTCAAATAGGGAGAACATCAGAGTTTTTTCTAATTTTTAATATTTATTCATATTATAAATATTAATAAGATTTTTCGTTATGAAAAGGGATAGAAAAGATTCGCAAGAAGATAATTTCAGATTAAACAAAAGAAGTAAGAGTGTGTGTGTGTGTGTGTGTGTGTGTGTGTGTGTGTGTGTGTGTGTGTGTGTGTGTGTGTGTGTGTGTGTGTGTGTGTGTGTGTGTGTGTGTGTGTGTGCACATACACATAGAGAAACGAATGTGTTATGTATAAAGAATTATCAATCTCCTTCAAAAAATAATATAATACGGCGTTCACACACACAATAAGCAAAATTGTTTAGTTTTTAAAACAATAATTGATGGTTCACCGTTGCGTCATTTCCTTTACAAAAAGGATATCTGAGACAGAATTAGGATTTAAAAATATGAGCTGTTGATGCTCAATCAAGAACTCTAAAAACTTGGTTGCAACGTCAGGAAATAACTTGAGAGAAAGAAGAGAGTCTAAACTATAATGATAGAAAGAAAGAGCAGAGAGACAACTGAGATGGAGCAAAAGAGAGAAAAAGGAGTTAAAATAAAAAGAATACGAATAGAAAGCACAAGAGAAAGAGAAAACGATAAACTGAATAATCTGACGATTATTGAAGATTGAAACGAAACTGAAGATTGTACTGAAGATTCATGATAAACAATGAGATCGAGTAAAATGTACTAACGAAATAAAAGAGAAGGAAAATATATGAGAGAAGAATTGATATTATTGTGATGTTTCAGATGCAACAAAAAAGAAGAAAATAGAGAAAAGTTAGAAAAAAAGATTACTGTGATTCTTTTATGAGGTAGAATGATGGAGGAAACTCGGAGAGAAAATGCCCTTTACAAAGAAATGAGAATAAGAAAGAAAAGAAAAGGGAAAACAAAAAACGGAAAATTTATAATAATTGATTTTTTTCTTAAGCCATAAAAAACAAAAAAAAGAAAGGAAATGATTAAAAAAAGAAATAAAAGGATAAGAAAAAAAGAAGTTGCAATGATTCTTTCCTATATAATAGATCGAGGAAAGGAGAGAAGTGAGAGATAATGTTGAAACTCCTTTCTTTACTGCTTAATAAAAGAGAGAAAAGAAAGGATAAGAAAGTAAAGAGATTGTAGAGATTCCTTTTCATAAAATAGAATGAGAAAGTAAAAAAAAGAGAAAGTTGAATTTCTTTTCTGTACAATTTAATGAAAAAGACAGAAGGAAACAAAGAAAATGTAAAAATAAATATATTGGTGATGATAGCACTATAGCTATAGCAAAAAGGAGACAATCTAAAGTTTTTTTTCTTGTGATATAGGGAAAGATATGGAAATAAAGTTTAAAAAAATGGGATAAAAAATAAAATAGTTACTTATGGTGCTTTCTTCTTAACATTAGATGAGAGAGAAGTAAGAGTGTATTAAGTTTGTTAATATGAAAAAAACGACGAAAAAATAAGAAAAGATTTTCATTTAAAATAACGGAGTGCACCAATAAGTGTGCGAGCAAATTAAGTGTCCCTATCTTAAATGAGAAAAAGAAAAAAGATGGAGTGAAATAAAGGATGGAAATTCATTCTTACAGTAAAATGAGAGACAAAAAGAAAGAACGTGAGAGAGAAATAAGAGGAAAAGGAATATTGATTTTTTTCTTTAATATATGTTTTATAATATTTCAGTATACTTTTTCTCTTCTACTTAGTAATTACTTGATTTGAACATTTCTGCTAGTAAAATGGAAGTTCGATTTTTTTTATAGGATCTACATAATATTATGTTTGCAGACATATCTAAACTCTCATTTTGTGAATTGCGCATGACAAGTTTTAAGATAAAGGATCAATATTATAGTCCCTAGTTCAACCGTACATGAATCAGATTCTCACATTGGAAGGGAGTTAGTTTAATATTTTGGAAACTATTTTAAACTATATGCTATAGTCAAAATAGCCCTCTTTGTCAAAAATGACCACAAAATGTCAAATCATGTCCAAAAAGGGCTAACTGTGAACGAGTGATACGGAAGCGTGTTTAGTGTAAAAATTCTGAGGTTCGATACCACTTATTTTTGAACAATGGGAAAAAGAGCTTCTGGTTTGCGCTTGCACATTTGTCGAAACATGTACTGAAGTTTGCCATGCTTCCTACATTGCGTTATTGCTATTAATCTCTGTGTCCTGCGTCTGCTTAACGGGATTTACGAGTTTATTCACCCTCAAAAAGTCGCATACTAGCATAGGTAAATACAACAGGTCGTCGTAGGACAATCCTAGACATGTAAGAATATGTACCGGAGAAGCCTGTTCTTGGTTACATTTCTGACAAATCGGATGGGTCTTTTGATTACCCTACAAGACAAGGTTTCATAGACGGCCACTAAAAAAGTAGGAGAGATCTATGCTTCCTTCTTCCTTCAAGCGCGTCAGAACCAATCTTTGTGATAATTGCTCCAATAAAATAATAAAATAAATACTAAATAGATGATTAAAAAATTTTTAAATGCTCCCAATTACTTCATTGAGATATCGTATCCAAAGGAACTCATCTTGGATATCGATCTTCAGAGAAAAAAGTTGTAAGCTCAATGATAGCCATTACAGAACGGCGTAATATTGGTTCTGCTCTTCTTAATTCTGTGTGCACTTCCCTTGCAATTCAAAGTTTTCCAAGTTTTCTCTCTCTTGCCACACTGCCCAGTGTGGATGAAAATTCTTCATTGAAGACAAATTATAGCTGGATATTAAAACGTTTTAAGCTGTTACACAACGCAGATAATCATTTAAACCTCGTATTTTTTATGAAGATGATTATGGTACCAATCTTTATGACCGAGACCAATGATTGAAAATAAATGATAGAAAACATACTAATGTAACTTCGAAAATATAAAAAGCTTAATATTTTTTGCAAAGAAACTGTTTTATTGAAAATCATAATATTCAAGATAAATTCATTTTCCCGTGAAAATATTTTTCTTCATATAAATCGTTACTCCTAAGTCAAGATAAATTTAACTGCCAATGAATATTTTTCCCCTAATTTCGAATTTATCTTCAAAAACATTCATAAAGGAAAACTTTTTTATGTAGAAGGAACTTCATTTGTTATTTTCCCCGAAAAGAATGTTATTATGGGTTGGAGGTTAGTCTTATGAAACCCTAAAACGGGAAACAGAAATTGCGCTGTGCTCCCGAAATTGTATTATGTCACATTCCATCCTGTTTTTCCCCTTTAAATGTATTTTCTCAACTGGAAATAGCTTTATTGGTCAGGAATGAGTAAAAATCTAAAATTTGATTAATTTAAAAAATACTTAAGCACCCATAAAACTCTCTTTTTATCGCTAAACCCGCTTAAAATATTTTTTATGAAACACTGTTAAGAAACAAAAATTAAAATTTTTTGTGCTAATGAGGCCTTTAGCATGTTTTGCTTTATATAGGGGAAAGCCTGTTATAACAAATGTTTTATGTTGCTGAGTTTGATTAAATAAGGGTTGTTTTTTTTTAATTTGTGTTTAGCAAAATAAAAATAAGAGGTTCGTATAATTTCAGATGCTTAAAATTCTTGATGTCATTAATATTGAACAATTTGCTTTTTAGAATTCGTAAAAATATTGTCTTAGGCACTACTTTATGAAATACAAAATGAAAAAGTAAAATTTAAAATAAATGACTAAAATTTATTTTATATAATTTTTGGCAGAGATACTTTCAAATGTATTATATTTATGTATTTTTTATAAAATTTAAATAAATTAATATTTACCACTCTCTAATACAAGATTTTAAATTATATAATTTAAAATGCTCGTTAGTTTTCAACATGAAATTAAAATATTTCCGAATATAATGTAACTTTTGGACGAATTTTTAATGATTTTTATCCAAATGAACTTTAGTTTTAATGTAAATTAAAGTTGGTGTAAAACTTACGTGATTTTGATCTTTGAAGTAAGATGCAATTTGTTATTGATATAGAAATATGTCCATTTCTATCTATGTCATAATCTAACTATGTCAATTCTACAAAATTTATTCTTTTTAAAAAAATAGAGCAAGTGTAAATTGTGTGTTCAGTCAAATATATTATAAATCATATAATAGAAAATATAAAAGGAATCACCAATTTCTTAAGCAGAAAATTTTTCTTTTCACTACTATGGAAACAAAGGAAGAAAGTAAATTCCTTATTACTGGGGATTATGTGATTTTGAATATCACATACACAAATGCACGCATTTTGTAGAAGCGCAGTGCTTAGTTAATTTTCTTCTCTTTCGAAAATAAAAATGCAATTTGTTGAGCGACCTGCGTAAGTTTTTATAGGAATAATTTCAAACAAATATATAAAACTTAATTTTTTTTCTAATCATCACATAATAAAACAGAGGGCTGCAATGGCTTTGTTGGTTAGAGCGTCGTTCTCATTACCGGAATCTATAGCTAGATCAAATCCCAGCTTAAGAGAAGATCCATCATGTTCACTAATGACAGCTAGAGTAAGTTAAATAGGTTTTGGTAGCAATGTCCTCCAAGTGAAATGATATTTTAGGAGGTGGCAGGTCAAATATAGGAGAGTGCTCTGCCTAGTCTGCTTTTATATTCTGAAGATTCCAACCTATATGCTTTCATCTAACTGGTATAGACCGACACGGGCTAGGTACAGGTAAGCATTCGGCTGATATAACAACAAAAAATAATCGAAATCATATATAATTTCACAAGCCGATAGATATTTTTATAAGAGTGTCGTCTTTGAGGTTCATAATTTACATGCAAAGCTGGCTTAAGAACTCTAAACATTTAATTACTCATTAATTTCAAGAAGTATTGTCTAGGAAGCCTCGATAATTATTTAATGAGACTCCAATATCACACAATATTTATTCAAAAGATGTCTGATGTCTTCTAAATAAATTATAAATACATGATAAAATTGAAGTTTTTAATGTCCCACTGGTCATTTAATACGGTTTAGAATGCCTAAACAGAATACAGTAGTAGCAGAAAAAGATAACTTCTGTACACCATGTCACAACAATCTTTCCCCGCTTTCTATCTTATCATCCTTTAACAGAATACCGTAGTAGTCCTCGACCAATTTCGATTTGATTTTGCTTATTTTATGTCTAAATTATACATTTTATGTTTTCATTTTTATTTAATGCACAAAAGATGTAAGCCCAGGACACATTTTTTAATTTATACTATGTATCAAAAGTGTGCATCTTGTAAAAAAGTTAAGACCTCGGTGATTCGGTGAAATCCGGGTTTTGTGTGCGTCCTCGGTTAAGCATTAAAATTTACATTGTGTATTTCAAACCAACTTCTAATATCATTCATTGGGATAACTTTAAAAAGACTCGTGTGGCAACGGCATTCTGGAGACGTCACTGAGATGAAGGTGCTTAAGCTGTATAACTAGGACTACTGATTTGCTCTTTCTCGTTCTCCGTTTTCCAGGTGGATTCTATTAAGTTTGCTTCTTATTTTCTGATTTATTGTTAAAATGTTGTATCTTTTTAAATTATAAGTTTTGTTTTAAAACAATTTACAAAATTATTTGGAGTTCATTTGCGACAAGTTCTTTTGGAATCTCCAAGCTCTTAGACGTGGACGATGTTGAAATAAGGCACATCAATTATTATTTTGATTTGGAGTTCATAACAGTAATTTTAAATTTATGAGTTATGGACTGCCTCATTCCGCATTAAACCTTAAAATGCATCGATTTCTCACACACATAACACATTTGAATGACGACAGTTCAGTATTTTGAAAAAATTTTCCCTTTTCAACTAAACCTGACTGATGCGACATTTTATTATCAAATGATTTTAATCTCCATTATTTGAATTTTCAGAACACGAATACTGTTGTGACTAAGAATACGCAAAAGAAATTTAATTTAGAAACTTTTTAATGTATATGAATTCCCCAACAAACTTATTACTATGAATCTGAAATCTTATTTAATCTTTCTGTGAATTTTGAAAATGATTCAAAATTTTAACTCGCACCCGGGTAGGCACAAACCAGCAACATTTCGATTATCAGCCGAACGTGCTAATCGATTGCGCCAAGGATGTCGCATCAGCTGCCATATAACCAGCATAAAATTAATTGAATGAATACTACCTTTAATGAATATTCAAATCGAGATTGCATAGTAAAACGCATGACCCTCTACATTGTATATTAATGTAATGAGTTATTAAGTACACACTTTTAACCCAAATAGTAAAACTATAGATTCCGTTTTTCCAATATCCGTAGTGAGGAATGGAAGCCAGCCTTTTGCCTGACAAGTGGGGATACATTCCACTATACTACAGAGAACTGCAAAAGACGCCAGCGATATCGAAATAATGAATACTAATTACTTCTTTGATTTGTAGTTTCAACAGTCATGTTCAAAAATAAGACTTTTGGTTTGTCTCTTTCAACATTAAATCTTAATATGTATATATAGATTTGTTAATCGCATGACACCTTTAATTGAAGATCTGAAGAGAAAAATGTTTACACTAAATCGTTTGAATTTACATTGCTATCCTATAGTGTCATAGAGAAGTATCAGATATGAGGAAGCGAATATTATTTTAATTCAGTAAATATTATCCTTAAAAAACTACATAAACTTGTCGTAGTAAACTGCATTATCTTCGATGCTGTGTATGATTGTAGTGGAACAATAATTCTCGACGACTGTGCTGCGACACTTTTGTGTGTCGCTAAATATTCAAAATGTATATAGTAAAAATAAAGTTTTCTTATTACGATTTAAATAATAAACGTACTGTAGTTTTTGTAGAACATATTGTATTATTTTATGTCAAAATTATTATTACAAGCTACTTTACACGCTGTCTTATTGGTAGGTAAATAACTTTTAAACTTATCTTTTTCTTTGCCGCCAAATTTCGCAATCGTTAAAAGTGTGCCACGACAGAAATACAAGGTTGAGATTCACTGTATTAAGGTTTCGGTAGGCAAACGTTTATCTGTTTTTGGCAAATTTTATTGATTTTGAATCAGCTCATGATGAATTATGGTGAATACGTACTATTTAGAAAAATAATTCACTGAATATCTTTATTCCTCTTTTTCTAATTATAAAATTAGAAAAAGGATAAAAAATATACAGTGAATTCAATTTCTATGCTGAAATTTGCGAGGAAAAAAACTTAATCATAAATACAAGTAATAGTAATTGGGCACGCTCAATGCATATATTTTATTGATTGAAACTCTTTAAAATTACCTTTATTCTCATACATTAATATGCAATTATTTTCATTAATTTTAACTGATAATGAATAAATGCTTCACGAGTAAAACTTGTTTGTCAGCAAAATATGGACTCCTTATTAACTGAATACCAACCCAAAGTTGGCTTTTACTTGAAAAAATTACCAAAATGAGTCAAAAAATTTCAGTAATTTTTCAAGAACTCAATTTTTATTTAACTGAACTGTAAAATCATAAGTATTTTTTACATAAGATACCTTTTTATATAAGATTTATTACTAATAATTGGAAAGATGCAAGGAATAAGATCAATATCAGTATTTTATATGAAGGCATTATCGATAAATTTTTGTCATATATCGTTTTTACTATTAATTTTTGTTGTTGCATGCCCCCGAGGTCAGCAGCGCTAGATAAAGTCCATGAGCGCGTACACCTTCAAAAAGTATGCACTATTCATGAATGGGGAAGGGTTGCAGCCTCCGTTAATCCATAAGACTGGACCCAAAGGAGGAGTGACTAAGCTCCGTAGCTCCAGGCTTTAGCTGAGCAAATTGGAGTGGCCTTCACGCCTTGAGTGACCCTACCACAAGAATCTCCCGACGTACTTCGCCAACTCCGTCTAGGAATACCCCCTCGCCGGCATCTAGGGTACACTGTGAGGTCGTTCAGGCCCGTGGGATTTGAGGGGATTAAGTTTTCTCAGCTAAACTTAACTGTTGAGCAATTGACTCTCAACGGTCAATTCATACACCCTAGTTCTAATTAGACTGAGGCCTACAATTTAAAGTGGATTCCCAACCACTGTAAGCATCCATATCCAACATAGAACCTAGAAAACCAAAAAACTTGGTTGCTCCTCCCAGATGTATCACGACCTATTTTACCTGAAGTCTATTAATGAATACGAAGGCTCTTTGAATAGAGTATAAAACCGGTTACCTTCCCGCGCAAGAGGTAACGACGTCTTTTCAACCATGACTACTGGGAGCCACCTGAAGTTTAGGTTGAAGCAACTAATGAGCCCAAAAGATTTGTTCCGATTCCTAAACACACAAATGTTATTCCGTCATTAAACTTACGAAATTGTCTTTACGTTGCAAATTCCCCCAAAAATGCATTTAGTTTATTTCCCATATTTGAAAATCATAAAGGAATGTAAAATATTTTTGTATTCACGTTTAAACATTCCGATTGTAAATATTCCATGCTCATATTACATAAGCGAATTTATAAAATAAAGTTGAACATGCAATTAACAGAGGAATAATCTTTGTAAAATACCATCAAAATTCTTTCCCTTTACTATTACGGAAATAAATTTTTTTTTACCAAATTATTACACAAATCCTGGATTTAATCTAATCGCTGAACATTCCGGAGCTGCTGAATGGTTAGTGAATTGGGATTCGTTTGCGAGTTCGATTAATATTTCGGACTTAGATGCTTGCAATGATTCGAAACTCACTTTAATTTATAAGTTGGGGTCTCATTAGTTCTTCTGTGCGATGACCACAGAGAAATAAAATAGATCAACATTTATTGACTTCTGATTTTAATTTTAGATTCTCATTTCCGCTTAGATCTAAATCTAATTTAAACTATAGGTCCGATCAAATTAACTCCAGTGTACAAATAGCGAAAATGGTGTGGTATAGCAAATATGCAACATTTATTTTACGCTTAGGCCGGCGACAATTAACAATTGAAATAGAAACTATAGGAGCACCATAAGCTGTTAAATTACATTCCGATGTTCACACGATTGAAATCTGTATACTGCTTTTCTTTAATATGCATGACCTTTAAATGCTAAATCAAATTATAAGTAATAAAAAATTTGAACAAATTTCTATACAATAACATGTTACAAATGATCTGTTACTCGAAGTAATGGAAGACAATATTATCTGATGGGAAAAGACGTAGTAGCTATTAAGACGAGGAGATAGTTAAATTTCTATATAACCCTGCCGAAGATCCTTCGTACTGAAATGGCTTATTACACACTCAAAATTTGCATGTCTCTTTATTCGTTTCCACATTAATATGTGACGTCCAAAATCCTTCCACTGGTGTGGCGTGGATGTGGCCTCATCATCTGACCGTGACTCGAAATAACGAGGCAATTAGTGATAGGGGACTATTGATTACGTTAACCTAAGGGTACAGTCCGGTAAGGTACAGCTATGTATGTAGTATGTATGTATGCACTTATCTTCAATGGAGAGTTAGTGGAGAAAGTCAGGTTACATATTGATCTCATCGCATGATAATAGTTTTAAGCTATTTATATTTAGCGGGTTTTCTGTCGATAGAAATAAGCAGCCAGATACAGCAAACAAAAAATGATTAATTTATCTATTGATCGAGATTTGTTACCCATTAAACAATTATTGGTTATTAGAATACTGGCATGATAGGTTTCTCTCTCTCTCACCTTTTTAAAATTTGCTTTTTCAATGTGAAAGGAAAGTTTGTCACACTACAACTATTTTTGTGCACGAGGGCAAACCACACTGACAACTAAAATTAAATTGGCTCATTTCTTGTGACGTCAAAGTCACATGTTGAATATACTCGGCGATACATTTTTGCTTATTTGATGAGTCCACCACATAAATTCTATTAAATTTTGCATCGAATAAATTATAAGCATCATTTCATTGAAATTGATTTCTTAAAACGTTACTGAGACATTATGACTTCTTCTGGTAAAGTATAAAATAGCTACTGCATTCGAGTTACGTAGTTA
Source organism: Latrodectus hesperus (assembly GCA_037975125.1). Classification (NCBI taxonomy): domain Eukaryota; kingdom Metazoa; phylum Arthropoda; class Arachnida; order Araneae; family Theridiidae; genus Latrodectus; species Latrodectus hesperus. The sequence continues at coordinate 3,390,476 of JAJQOW010000016.1, read as the reverse complement.
TTTTGGCAGCTGTCAATGATACAATGCAAAATGCTTCATCTTTCAACATATCAATCACAGCAATTCTGAGGACAAATTTCTCTTGACACGACGAAGCTATTTTCTTTTCGAAAAATATTTATTTGTGAAATTAATTCAGATCATTCTCAAACAGACTTTAAAAAATTATAAATAATACATATATATATATATATGCTTGAAGGTTTATTTATTATTAAGCGGGACACATTTTATAAATCAAAAACTGTTGACTTCACTTTTCTGGATAAAATTGCATTGGGATACTTTAACAAATTTCGAGATTTTATATATATATATATATATATATATATATATATATATATATATATATATATATATATATACATAGATATATATATATATATACATAGATATATATATATATATATATATACATAGATATAGATATAGATATATATATATACATAGATATATATATATATATACATAGATATATATATATATATACATATATATATATATATATATATATACATAGATATATATATATATATATATATATATACATAGATATATATATATATATACATAGTATATATATATATATATACATAGATATATATATATATACATAGATATATATATATACATAGATATATATATATATACATAGATATATATAGATATATATATATATATATATATATAGATATATATAGATATAGATATAAATATAAATATATAGATATATATATAGATATAGATATATATAGATATAGATATAGATATAGATATATATATATATATATATATATATATATAGATAGATAGATAGATAGATAGATAGATAGATAGATAGATAGATAGATAGATAGAGAGAGAGAACAATTGACACTTGATATTTGTCATGACAAATACCTACAACAGAAGCGTCGTCTGGTGAATTAAATCCATACCGAACTACTGCAAATATCCAAGCCTGAGATAAGAATTCAAACCCACGGCTGTTGAACCAAAAGAAAGAACATTCGACTGCTAAATCGGCAAACGAAAGAAGGTAAAGCACGAAATTCATATCAATGGATACTTTCTACAATTACGAATAAAATAACTAAATAATTGATTCTTGAAAATGAGAAAGAATAACGATGCAAGTTGTATCTAACAGAAATCCCTTTCTATTTTTATATCATTATTCACGTTTTCCTTATTTTTAAAAATATATTTCTTCTAAAAAAAGTGAATGATTAATACTTTCCCTGGTGCTATCACCTATCATTGGTATTATTCATATTTTCGAGTTGAAACATTTAAAATTTGTAAAGTTACAAAATATATATGGTATATAAAAATAAAATTGAAAATTATCATTTAAAAGATATTCTTTTGTTCCGTAGGGCGCTCCGTGGCTGAGTGGTCAAAGATCACTCCGCTAATCGTTTGAGAGCATAGGAGTGTGGGTTCGATTCCCACCGTGGCCCTGGGTGTTTTCTTCGTTATTCTTCTGTGGTTGTACATCTGTAATTGTGCTATTTGTCCTATTATTGACGAAGACTTACAAGCGGATCTCAAGAATCGAGCATACAAGTCGGAATATATGTAATGTAATTAAATAAATAAATTTTGTTCCGTATATTTTTGTATAGGGTGAATCATGGATAAGGCACATGCTCGTGATTCATGATCAAAATTAAAGTGAAATGTGCTTAGAAATCTCATTAAAAAATACAACATTAAAAAACACCCAGAAACTTATAACGTAAATTTAAAATACATACGTATATATGAAGAATTAAATTCCATGGAAAACTAGATTTTTACGAGGGATATATTGCACAGCTAACAATGAACTAGTGTTTTGAATTTGACATTACAAGTTCAATATCTGACTGTCACGAATTCATTGGAAGACAAGTATAAATTCTATCGTATAGTATATGCTTAAAAAGACGTGATGACACATTACCAAAAACAAAAGCCGCATTTTGTGCAAAGATCAGCAGTAAATGAATTTTGATATGGAAGCAAAAATATAATCCTCAAATTTCCATGTCCTACGTTTACGAATCCCTGGTAATGAAAACTTTTTCTCTTGTTCTCGGAAGGTAGCAACCTCACCTAGGCTTGCCTTCTTACTGGGGTAGCCACAAACCTATTAAGTAAATCTTTTCCTGCTCATGTGGTATAATTAGAGAAAGTAATTTAATAAATATACAGGTGTCGATCTTGTCATTTGAATTTGCTAAGAAAGAAAGCCAGGTGGAAGAAGAACATTGCTAAGAAAACAAAGCCGGGGTGAAAAAGTAAACTAAATCGTCCAAAATTAAATGCATTTCAAAGAAAGGAAACCCATTAATGAACATAAATGTTAAAACAATCTGAATTAATTCAATATTTACCCTCTGATGTAACATGTGAAAAAAGTAAAGGATGTTACCATACGTATCGCAACACACAACAAACAATTTATAATTATTTAACGGAATAAAATAATTACTAGGAATTTAACACATTCAACAATAATACAATATTAATTTAAAATGAGATTGTGTATTTTTTAACTAACTCCAAGAACGTAAAGTAAAATAAATAAAAATTGTATCCGATGATATGTTGTAAATATATTTAAGCATTCCTTTTTATTTTTCCTCGAATTTGCAAATCCTGATTTCGTATGCAAGGTCCTTAAAAATTAGGTTTTTCTTTCGTCATGTTAAGGTAATGACATACATTTGTACACATCATAAGAATATATTTCGTTTAATATCGATTTCAAATCTTTTTTAAATCCCGATATCAAAAAATATTTAATTAAATCTAATGGTATTACATATCAAATAAAGTTACCAACGTACTAAAATAAAACAAATATATTTTTATTCGTATGAAAGTATATGCATTTAGCTCAAAACTCGTTAAAAATATATAAGGAAATGTAGCCTACCGAAGTCACTCAGTTACTGAATCTCATTCAATATTTTTAACAAAAATATTATTTTAATAATGAATTGCTGGATTTCGATATATATTACATCTGCTGTTATTACGCTCATAATTTTTATGGCTATCAAAAAAAAATTTTTTTATTAGAATTGTGTGTGTTTTTAATGTTAGTGAAGCGTATATAATAATTTGCTGTAAAATAATTTTAAAAAATTTATCATTGTAGTAGTAGCTGAATGTTTAGAGCTCAGACTTTGATTCCACACACGTGGTTCTTGGATTCAATTCCCTCTATGACTTGTAATCCGCTTAACTTAATTCCTGGCCCAAGTAGACTTCGTGTGCGAAAGGTACTTCATAACCACGGGTTGTCATAAAGGAATGTTAAATCAATGAGAATTCAGCTCTCAGACTATAATGATTTGAAAATATTCGTATGTAAACGTTGAGCCTACATTTAATTTGTCTCTTATTATTATTTCATGTCAAAATTTCTACTCGACTCTTTGAATTGAAAATATGTGAGCATTTAATTGAAACAATTACTCGTTTTCTTAAAATTAGAGGATATTTGTATGCATTGTTGTTTAAGTTTTCTGTATAATATGTTTTAAATACAAAATCAATACTAAGAATATATTAATATACTTGTGGGTGTGACCGTCTTCCTCTGGAGGAAACTATACCTTACTAAGAAGAAAGCTGTGTTTTGCAATGGCGGCCGGGTAACTTAATACACATGGAACAATGAATAATTTGTAAACTCGCATGAAATTATAAACAATGCAATGAGTTATTATCATTCATATACAAAACTAGTGTGATTTTAAAATTTAATCAACAAATTTGATATACTAGGTTGGTGCGTATGAAATGTCGGATTCTCTTTACATGCGGACGTTTTGCTCCCTGTTTTCGTTATACTTTTGTATTTGGCATAACCTCATTCATACTCGTATTGTCCATTGCCAGAGACTCATTTCAGCAAAATAGGTTTTCTCGAAGGTCTTCCCTTTTTTATTTCTTTTGAGTTTATGGCCGATATGAATTCTGCCGACATTCGCGTCATTTTCTTATATGAGTACAAACTTGGTAATAGTGCTGCAAAAGCTGCACGCAACATAAACCAAGCGTTTGGGGAGAATACGGTTAACGATCGGAAAATTTCGGACTGGCAATTTTTCACTGCAAAATGAGCCGCGCGGAAGACCCAAAACGTCTGTGAAGAATGATGACTTGAAGGCTCTAGTGGAAGCGGATCCAGCCGTATCCACGAGGGAACTTGCTGTCAGGATGAAAGTTGACCATACAACGATATTGAGACACCTTTCTGAGATTGGCAAGGTTAAGAAGATGGACAAGTGGGTACCGCACGCACTGACAGAGCGAAATAAGCTGGATCGGTTAAACGTATGCTCATCAATGCAGCATCCACCATATTCACCGGATCTCTCGCCGACCGATTTTCATTTTTGCAAGCATTTAGAGCTGTTTTTAAGGGGCAAACACTATGAAAATGAAGACAGTCTAAAAAACTCGATATCAGAGTTTATTAATTCTAAAGACCAAAATTTTTTAAGACAGGCATCTACGCTTTAAAATCTCGTTGGGAGAAGTGTATTGAAGCGAATGGAGCATACTTTGATTGAATAAACAGCTTTTGAAGAAAGATATGCAGTTTTATACAATCACTTAAGAATCCGACATTTCATACGCACCAACCTAATAAATAAGTATTCTTACTGTTTAATTTGAATAAATAACAATAAATAGAATATAACAGCTACCCACGATTCAATTGAATTATAATAAATGATATATATAAATATAGTTGGAAAGTTTGACAAGCAACTGCATTAGCAATATATTGAAACAAGTGTTGCTTTGAAGTAATCTGAAATAATAAGCACGGTTAATTAACAATAAAATCATTTAAAATCCAAATCTATCAAAATTATTACAATCATGAATAGGAAGCAATATTTTTAAACAGTAAATTCTTATATTTATATAGCAATAAAAAATTTTCATTCGTAGCAGTCTGATAATGGGAAACTTATTGATTTGTATGCACTCTCTTTTAAATCTGCAAAAATTCCAATCTTCTACAAAGAGGAATCATTTAAAGTTAAATAAAAATTAGCACAAATTTTTAATGTGTGTTAAGCAGAAGCAGTATAATTTTATTGTATTCGATCATATTTTAAAATCATAATTATATGATAAATTCTAACTGAAATATATTTTTCCAAACTGAAACTAAGTACCTCTCTCTAATTAAGCATTAAAAAGAACACGGTATTCTATAAGATAATGAAGACAATTAAGTCAGTAATGAGTATATCCTCAATGATCAGTAATAATTGTCACTAAGCGCCGAAGCATTTAATGATAGCTTAATAATTTTGTTCAAAAATGATTACATACTATCTCCACTTGTCAAAAGGTAAACGATTTTATAGATTACAGCTTAAGTTTGCCTGCTAGTCGTTTCTTAGTGTCCAGACTAATCCATGGATGAGTAATCAAAAGAATGGCTATGTCAGGGAGTAATAAATTCGGTGGTTCATTTGGAAATTGTAGGAAAGAAGTAGGTACATTACGTACAGTGGAGCTCTGATTTCAGTCAAGATCTGAAGGAAAAAAAGTTGTAATGTTTCAGCTATAATACTGTGTAAATAATGCACTTGTAATATGTATTAAGGGCTCTGGAAATAAAATATTGAATCACCGTCAATATTATCCTTTTTCCTTCAATTTTATAATGCACTACATTTCTGATTTTGTAATGCTTTAAGCTTGAAAAACTATTCACATTAAAAAAGGATGTAAGAAACCCATGTCAGACCAAGTTTATTCTTATATTTTTGTAAAGGTTAGTAAATTGAAAATTTTAGTGGAACAAGTCTTCAGTTGTAGTAATGAATGTCAATTTTACAACACTGAATTTAATTACAAATTCGAAATCGAATTCTAATTCATTGATGTAAAATCAATTGTTTTAGATATTTCGTGAAAGTTACATATAATCATGATTTCTTCAGCTTAAACAAGTTGAAGTTTTTAATTGAAAATAGGTCATAAAATCGCGGATGAAAGAAGAGCTCGAGTCAAAGCTTCACATGAACTACTTAAGCGCTTGTTTATCAATCAATGTGGTTAATTTTTGTAAAATACTACTAAATAGAACAGGACCTACAATTTAGAATGACTTCTGAACCATTATAGACATCTAATCCTAATTTGGGAATAGAATACAAGAACTCTCTGTCGAATTGAAGGCTAGACTGCTAATCATTCGGTTGGAAACTAGACATTGTAATTTCAAAATATAGCTATGATGACTGAATAATTTTGAAATTTATTCTTGGAACTTTAAATTTTTATTGATTTCATTTTAACAAATATTCAAATAATTCAATTTAATTTTGCACATTAACTTTTGTCACATTTTTCAGCGTTAATTTAACATTATTCATGTACACAAACATTTAACGTTTGTTTTCACGATAGGAATTCAGTGATTAAAGATATTTCGTTGCTGCTCTTGATAATTTTATCCATGCTTTATTCTTTAATTTGATCAGTAAATAATATTTAATACTTTATAGTGTTTAAAAAATTGTTTTATCAATAACACAAATTTTATATAGCATTTAGAACTCGATCGAATTTAGTTCTTTTGCTAATAGTAGTAGTCTAGCCTATTGATATCTCAACATGCTACAATTCTTTCTCAATGTGATATGCATTTTTCTTTCTTAAAAGAAGAACAATATATTTCTTGCAACAAAATAATTTACATTCAAATTTCAGATGAGAAACATACTACGAAATTTTGCTTTATAAATAGTACACATCGCTGCGCTAGCATGTTTTTATGAATGCGACGAAAATGCAATACTTTGTATCTTTTGTCATACAAATTTTACGTGGTGATTACTTAGTTTAACAATGCAATGGTCAATAGTATACATAGCAGCGAAACTTGTCACAAGAAACAATTTTGAACAAAACGTGGTCATAGATGAGATGGTCATTTTAAATTAACTTAATATTTTTGTGAAAAAAATGTTTTTCTCCATTTAATCTTTTAAGTTCTTTAACAGAATTTTAAATGAATTTAATATTTTTGAAAAGATCTTTATCCCCATTTAATCTTTCTAGTGTCTTTTACGGAATTTGCACAGCCAAACAGATAAAATATTGAATTCATAAGCAAAATTAGTCTTCAAAATTAAGATAATTTAGAATAGATAAAATTTTTACACAATCTATAATATAAGTATTACAAATTATAATATCTTTCATTATTCAGATTATTAGACTAAAATGAGAATTTGTTCAAAGACTACTTTTTTAATGATTACATTTGATCAAAATATGTTTAACCAATCAAATTAAAAACATTAACTCAATCATATTTGTTATTTTTAAGCATCGATTATTTATTTATTTTTATTTTTTTTTGGATATATTTTATCAATACTGATGAAATGATGTTGATATACTAAAAATACGAGGGTTAATCTGAAATTTTTTAGATACGCGCAGACGAGAATTTACAAATAAAAAATAACGGTTTAATTTTAAAGTACAAAGAATTTTAACACAGAAGACGATTTTTTACTGACTTACTTCAACTTGTTTAGCGTGGAATAAATTTTAAACAGAAGAGAAAATGGAGTTGACGTGAGAACATTTTCGCGCTATGATTTTCTACGATTTCAAAGCAGGATTAAATCAAGAAGAATGCGTTCAACGGTTGCAATTAGCATTGGGTGATGAATCTCCAGCTCGTGCTACTGTATTCAGATGGCTTAGAGAATTTAGAAGAGGTCGCAATTTTCTTCAGGATGCAGAACACGCAGGAAGGCCGCCGTCGGCAGTAATCCCGGATAATATGTCTGCCATACGAAAAATGTTAATGGATGATAATCGCTCTGACTATCAAATGATACAGAAGGAAATTAACATTGGATCCGCAGCCATACACAAAATCATTCATGAAGAATTACATATGAAAACAGTAATTTGCCGTTGTGTTCCGCATAATCTAACGGAGCATCAAAAAGAGGAGCGTGTCAGAATCAGTAAAGAAACTCTTAATATGCTGAATGATGGTGGCCACCACATCATTTCTAAGATTGTAACAGCTGATGAAACGTACATACCGTTTTTTGACATTCCAACACGTCAAGAATGCAAAGTATGGGTCTTTGAAGATGATCCCACACTGACAATGGTGAAAAAACAACGCGCACTAAAAAAAGTGATGTATGCTGTTATCTTCAGAAGTACGGGATTGGTCAAAGCCATCGAGTTGGAAGGACAAAAGAAAGTAACAGCAAACTGGTATACCACTAAATGTCTTCCAGAAATTCTACAAGAACTGAATGTTAGGGGACTAATGCTCCACCATGACAATGCATCTTCACATACAGCCGGATTAACAGTTGAGTTTCTTAAGCAAAAACAAATTATAGTGATCGAAAATCCGCCGTATTCACCTGATCTAGCTATGTGCGACTTTTGGTTATTCTTTAATCTAAAAAAAAACTTACGTGGACGTCGTTTTCATTCAGAAGAAGAGATTGATGTGGCTATAAATGCATTTTTTCATCTTTTCGAAGAAATGAATGGCTTGAGGCATTTAATCTGTGGAAAATTCATCTACAAAAGTGCATTGATGCTGGAGGAGACTACTTTGAATACACCTAAAATTTTGCAAATATAACTTTAAAAACCTAGTTGTATCTCAAAATTTTCAAAGTGACCCTCGTATAAAAATTATGCTTTATTTATATAATAATGCACGCTTTCAATTCAACAGCGAATGTTATTCTAATATGCATCCCCCACATAAATATTTATCTTTCTTTCCACTTCAACGGGGGGTTGATATAAAATTATATTCCCTTAACTACTGTTGTTTCTGTTGTGGCTTATCCTCCTTTTGTCTGACTTCGTCAGACAAGGTCCATAAGACCACTAACCCGAAGAAAAACTGATACAAAAAGGGGGAAGAATAAAGGTCCTTCTTGGTGAGCCTCATGCAGTCAAGAACATGTTCAATGGAGGCCTGTTGGGCTCGGCATTTTGTACGTAATGAGTCGGTCTTCCTTGCTGGCTGAAGTGGATCAAGTCTTTCTTGCTGGCTGAAGTAGATAAACTGAGGTGAAATTGGACTCTTGGGAGTCCTTCTGCTGGACTTAAGCAAGATTTTAAGGAGTGAGGCTCAACATTATCAGAAGGTAAATGCAGAAGCACAACGTGACTAAAGGGGTTGTTTTTCTTCAGTCGCCGATTGTTGCACCGGTTGTTTAGATACACGGATGTTTTGTTATGCTGGCCATAGCTGGAAAGTTTGTTAAAGTATTTGGTGAGAGGTTAGCCTTTCTTCCAGTTTGAAGCGGTTGTAAGTTAGCTTCATAGAGGACTATTTCTTTGGGACAGCTGCGCTTCAGTCCAGTAATAATTCTGGCAGCACTTAGTTGAACTCTTTCCAATTTATTCATGTTAGAGTCTGAGGCACAGCAATAAATAGGAAAACCATACTCCAGGATGGGCCTAATGAGTGCTAAATATGTAGTTCTTAGAGTGACTGCGTCGGCTCCCCAATCTTTTCCAGCTATGAATTTAAGAATATTTAAGCGTTTCCTACTCTTTGAGACAATATGCTCTATATGCTTATTACTTGTCCATTCAGGATCCAAGATATAACCCATGTATTTAGGGTGCTTCTCATAAGAGAGGTCCTGGTTTTCCATCTTTAGCTTTGGCTGATAATTGTATAACTTTTTGTCGGTGGTAAGGAATGTGGCAATGGATTTGGTAGGATTGAAACAAATTTCATGTTACGAAACAAATCTTGATAAAGCGAGAGGGTGTTATTGAGAGTACCTTCCATTTTAATTAAATCATTACCAGAGCACATCCTTAACTATTTAATATAGGAAATGAATTTCATTGTTTGTAAAATTATTGGCTTATACGTACTTACTGAATGGATGAATAAACATTAATTTGAAGTCTCTCTGTGTTCTTTAAAGGCACTTCACTTACTTTTCATTAAAAAAGATCTCATGATATCTTGGATGAAAAGTTCTCTCCAATTACTCATTGTCTGGAATGAGAACTCGTCATTGCATGTCATATCTTGCTACAACACTATAAACTCTTTCGAAATTGTAGCACTTTTTAACATTATAAAAATCTTAAGTTATTTATAAACCAATTCTTATTGAAATAACTTCATCCAAGTAGAAATATTGCTAAACAAACTGTTTCATACACACAAGGTTTGCAAAAGTACATTGAATTTAATGAAGTAATTATAAAAAAATGTTATTTAGGATTCGTTTTGTTAAATATAATAAATCATTTTCACTTACTTTAAAGGATAATATCTTGTAACAACCGAATCAGTCAATTTATTAGATAAAACAGAATGAACTTGCTTAAAGGAAACAAGATTTGATTGCAGCATGTAGAAAACCCTGTACTACAACCCTAGACAATAAAAGAAAAGAAAAAAATTATCCTCTATGTCTATTAAAATAGAAATGTGAAAACAGCACTACATAGCATTTAACAATTTTAAATTGAAATTAAATTGAGATACTTTTCTTAGCTTTAACAATTTTTAAAATAAAAAACACATAAAATTGTTATAAATATTAGGCATGAGAGGCAAATTTTTCTCTTAAAACAATTTTATTTTATGAATTTCTTATTGTAAGACATGTAGAGAGTCATTAATTTTATGTAATTTAAAAAACCTTACAATTGTGACGGTGCCTCAATAAGACATAGATACATTTTTCCCTATCAATTAAAGTATACAAAATAAAGTATTAGTAAATGAGATTTATTGGATAATGATAAAGATCGTAAGCAGCTAATATTCTAAACACAAGCATTATCAGAATGGAACATTTTCAAACATTTATTGCGTTTTTTACTTCTTGGATATTTTTATTAAGTTATTGTATAAGAATGGATGCTTACACTCGGAAAAGAGGCCGTGGTAGCCTAGTGGTTAGGGTATCGGCCTTCCATCCGGAAAGGTGGGGTTCGATTCCCAATGCCGCCAAAGACCCACCGAGTACATGCGATATACGTGCTCGTTAAATCTGTGGAATCGAAAGTCCTGTGGTCAGTCGTTGAGCAGTTATCATGGGTGCAATGGTCTGGAGAAAATTACTCCCCCTTTAGATCAATACAAAATTGAGGGAGTAGATCCTCTGATGCTGCCATCTATCGGAGGATTTGGAGAGCAAAAGTCGTACTTTCACCTTCATGGTGCTCTGATTAAACGAAAGACGCCCCCAATTGACTTAAATTCGCATAGCCAAGGCATAGCGAGCTTGGCTTGTCCAAGTGTCATTAGTAACAACAACAACAACAACACACTCGGAAAAGGTAAGAATTAAATACCATAAAAGTTTTAAGTTTAAATTACATAATAATGCAATTTTATAATTCCTTATCAAGAATGCTATTATTTTCCATTGTTCTTTTTCGATTAAAGATACAGTAAATTTGTATTTTTATTCGTAAAAACTGAGAACTTAAAAAATAATCAAAAAAAATTGTAAGTTCTTGTATTTCAAGGTTTTTATATTCACTATTTTACATAAGCAAGTCCCTGAAATTTAAAAAGTCCCATGCTTAATATAAGTTTTTTAAAATACAAATTGTTCGTATTATTAGGTTGTTTACGTAAGAAAATATTTCTGAAATCACAAGTAATTTATGAAATTAAATAAGGCAAGATTTCTTAGTAATTTCTTTAAAAATGAATATGCTATGTGTAAGCAAATCTAATTGATTTGACGTCAAAAAATTTACCATCGTAATGTAACATACGTAATAAGAGAACAAAATTCTTGTCAAAATAATTTAACTATAAAAACGTGCAAAATTTAATATGTAATCGTAAGATTTCATTAATAGTTCACACCTGTTGTCATATAACACCTGCATCTCTCTGCAAAGTTGGAACTGGTAATGAAACAATTCCTATTTGACGGCTAGACTTTCCTTCCCTAAACACCTACTAAATGTTGTACATGTTCGATTTTTTTTCCTATGCAAATTGCATGTAAGGCGCACCAGCTAGTTTCCTTTAATAAAATTTTCCCGGCAAGACTAATTTTGTATTTTTTATAATTTTAAAAAGAATTAATTTTAGAGGTTGAAGTATATTACTAAGATGAGAGATAACAAGATACATAGCGATAGAAAGTTAAAGTCTAGAAAATGGCGAGGATAAAAAGCGGAGTCTTCCACTTAAGTGAAATAAATAATATAAACTATATAGCAAATTTTGTTAACTTTCAAGCTAATTCTTGAAGGGTTGAACTGAACTTTTAATCAGAATGCTGTACTACAAAATGACAATATGAATTTACACTTACAGTGATTCCCTATATATCCTAACTTTCAAAATGGTCAGACGACGAACCGTAAATCACTAAAAAAACATGTTTTAGTAGCTAAATGCACAGTCAGAAAAGCGTTACAGTCACAAGGAACAGAGAAATGATTGCTTGGTGTATCAGTGAGCCACTATAAACATGCAAATCAGTTTCTCTTTAAAAATGTGCTGTAACATGCATGTGAATTAATTATCGTTTACTTGTAACATGAGACGTGGCTGTAAGACAAATACCTTTAAAAAACGAGACCTTTATCAAAAATTCACAAAATTCGAATGACGTCGTGTAATAGAGGTACGAGACAGTTCATTTCGCGTCATTGCAGAAAGATAGAACAAGAATGTATTCACAGTGCATGACTTATTGGCAGAATTGGTGAAGAGAGAGAGTACTGCTACAATGAATGTTACGAGAGCCACCACAGAGAGCGAAATTCGATGAGATGCCAATGAATAAGCGAAGTTAGGTGTGACTACAATCTGTAGCAGACTTTCGAGCTGCATTAAGCCTATACAACTTTTAAACATCAGTTACTCTATAAACAATTCTAAGCTAAACGCCTTGCAGCGTGGCTACCACTGTCCTTTAAGTACTACCAATTCTGACGTGCGGAGTGTCAAGCAACAGCTGATTGGAGTGAGTTGTTGTTCTAGCATAATCCCTGTACCTATCGCAGAGTTCTATCACTTAGGTGGAAGCGTCCAAGTGGGAATCTTTGAAATTTACAAGCAGAGACTAAAAGAAGCAGACCCCCAATATTTGACCTGATAACTTCAGAACTATTATTTCATTTGGAGGACATTGCAACCATGACCTATTTAACGTGAATCCCCCCTGCAGTGTTTAGAAACCCGAATAATCTTCAGCTATGTGTTAGGTTTTGAACTCACTACCTTCCCATAATGAAAACAACGATCTAAATAACCAAGCCATTGCGACCTCATAGAGGACAAAGTGGAAATTTGTTGTGTTTCATGAAAGCCGGTTCTATACTGTTACAAATGTTGGTATGGGTTGGCTGAATGGAAAACAGCTGTACCTTGTCGGCCAGCCTGTCTGGCTTAAACGCACCTAGATAAATATTTCAAATAACAGTCGAAGGGGCAATTTCCTATCACATCAGGTACATCCGCGTTTATCCCACACAATTTGACTACGAATAAATTCATTAATCAAATGATTAAACTGTTGTGCGGCTTTTCATGAACAGCATTTCTCAGTGTTTACAACAGGATGAAGTTAGATTTCATGTAAATGCTGTAATCCAACACGCTTTGCAGAGTGGTAACATCGGACTGATGGATCACCAATCGAGGACTTGCGAGATACCCTTGGACGATAACCCGAGCGTCACAATTGGGATTAATCCTCTTTGTACTGATTAACCAACTGCACCAACCATGTAGTTGCATCCAACAAAATGACATCTGGCACCTGTCTGAGATACATGTTTGTAAGTTTATATACTTGTATTCAACATTCTGGTAAGAATACACCATTTATAGATATACCAACATTTTACAAGAGTATAGAATCTTATTCCGCCTACCTCAGAAATGAGAGTGTAAGCGTTTAAATACATTACTTAGACAATATTAGTACCATTTCATTTCTCTACTTTCATCTGTTCTTGGTGACAAAATATTATCTGTCGGTGAACCTTTACTTAGTAGCAAATTTTTATTAATAAATGTAATAGCTTTTTAGAATACATTAAATTAATATAAAAAGCTAATATCGTATATTGTTGTATTTCGTTAGTATATCATTTCTCTATTATCATTTTCAATTCCAGGTACCAATTTGAATAAAACTGAATTTGTGGTTATTAAAAAGGAATTGTAATTTTATTAATTTGTTTCTTAATTTGGAGGGAAAATTTTTTATTTCTCCTTCTCAAGTTAGTATCTGAAGATGTAGAAATATCTGGAAATACATGTAATATATCAATAACGACGCCATTTTTCAATTAAAAATTATTAGTTTTATCATTTTGAAATTGACTTTATTTAGCGTTCCAGCATGATCCACATTTAAATGCTTCACTTATTTCCCTTTTCTAAATTATATCAAAATATTTAGTGACACCAAATTGCATATATTCAAAGCAAATTTCTTTAAAAAGTAATTATACAATTTAATGACCATTTTTTGACAAAACACCATCCTATATAGTGTATTAAAATAAAAATCTAGTTAACCCACCACTTTTTCTCTCTGCTATGGAGAAATGTGAAAGTTGTTCTTTTAATTTCGTTGTTATCATTAGGCGTAAATTATTCCCATTCAAACCAAATTGAAAAAAAATTGAATTATCTATCATATTCGAAATGCCACAGAAGTAACTAACTTCTAATTTCAATTAATGTCGTTTTTTTAAAGAAAGAAATCAAATCCTTATAATATTAAAATGGAAACTGTTAATAAGAATTTTTCAAATAAGTAATTAATAAATTAAATAATTATTTAATTAGCAGAAAGATGGGCTCCAGAAAATATGCGATTTCACATTTATTAAGACTAATAAACTTATCATTACAACGAAACTATTCCAACTAATTATTTGATTGGGCAGAAAAAAAAACTGTAATCATGGTAAATTAGTTTGAAATTTTCATAAGAATAAAAAATAAAGTTTAAAAATCAGAAATGAATTCAGGTATTTAATTAAAAGAACACACACATCTACCATATCTACGATGTCAGAAGTGCGACAAAATCATTTCGGATCTAAGGAAAGCACCATTAAGGAATTATATCAATTAGAGACTCAATATCAGAAAATTATTTCTTGAGAAAGTGTATTAAAATTGTAAAAATAGTGCATCTAAAGGATAACCGTAAAGTTCCAAGCTCACGTTCTCCTAAGTATTATTTTCGAAGAAGCGGAAAAGATTACATTTGGGCTTGCAAAAAATATATTAAGGGTACTTACCAGATAAGCTATGGACAACTGTGTAACTTTTATTGCAAAAAGAACAATTTCCATGGTGAATTGCTCATCATGGTCGCCAAGTGTGCCCTCCAGATAATAAAATTGATCAGACATGTTTTAAAACAAAAAAGTTTAATTTTCGTTGTTGTTATTTATGACACTTATTTATGACAACCCAAGCTCGCTATGTCTTGGCTATGCAAATTTAAGTCAATAGGGAGCGTCTTTCAATTTAATCAGAGAACCACGAAGGTGGAAGTACGTCTTTGCTCTTTAAATCTTCCGATAAATGGCACCACCAGAGGATCCACTCCCTCAATTTTGGCATAGATCTGAAAGGGGAGGAAATTTTCTCCAGACCATTGCACCCATGGTAACTGCTCAATGACCGACCACAGAACTTTCGATTCCACAGATTTAACGAGCACGTATATCGCATGTACTCGGTGGGTCTTTTGCGGCATTGGGAATCGAACCCCACCCTTCCGGATGGAAGGCGGATGCCCTAACCACTAAGCTACCACGGCCCTTTTAATTTTCGTGAACACAAGTAGCTACACAATAGCACGTAATACAAGAAAAAATTACTTACATGTGGACTGAAATATGTAGAAAATGTTCGAATTCTATATGTATAAGTAAGGTACTGGGATACGTTAAATAATTCTTGATGGCAATGTCCTCCAAATGAAATTATTGCAATTTTTATTAGAAAAAGAAAAGTATGTAGGAATATCTGATAGCTTTTTCGTCAAATTCTAAAATATTGTTGAGACAAAACGGATGATTGGAGTATATAAAGTCATTGGGTGGCAACTAATATGTATTTATGTCTATTTTTTTTTTTAACTAGAATCTACTCCTTCGAAATAATCTGATTTTAATACAAAATTATGAAAAAGTGTCTAATATTAAACCCGCCACCTTCCCAACAAGACTTTCCAAGTAGCATTGAGTATTAGTTTTATATTTATAATTTAAAGTTCTCCACATACACCTCCCAATCCCAAAATCTCTAGGGGTGGCACATCAAGTAATGGATAGCCTGCCTAATCCCTATTTGTAAGTTTCGAAGATTCCCAAGCAGCAATTTTCACCTAACTGGTACATCCCAACTCCGAGCTAGGTACTGAGAAGTATGCTGTTGCGATCATTATATCGCGCAGTGCGAGAAAGAAAATATAACGCCAGCGAAAGAAAGTTATTACAAGATATTTTCAACTAAATTTAATTGGCATTTCAAGCAATCGTCCAAAAATGCATGAAATATTTGTGATTCGAGATTTAAAAAGAATTGAGTCTCTGGGCTTTAAGGACGGCAAAATTAAAAATATTAAGCGTAAGACGGAAAAGTAAAGAGAAAAGACGTATTTGTATGGTAGCAGATCGGATGGCAACATCATAAATTTTTGCATTTCTTTTGACTTTGAAAAAAAAATTGCCTTTTCCAAAACGGACTATATCGGTAATTTACCATACGCGAAAGCTATGTTTACAATTTTGGTTGCAGTGATTTAAATAAAAATAAAAGTCACGCGTTGCTTTGGCTGGAAACCGAAGGATCTCACGGGTCCCGGAAAATTTCTTCATATTTAGGAGTGTATAAATATTTGTGCTAAAATTGTAAAAATTAACAATAGCATGTAGAAACTTGTAAACTGGATAAAACAGAAATATCAAAACTGTTTTAATTTCATTGAAGTTGCTACAAAGTAAAAAAAATACAAGCTGAGCTAAATTAAATCTGTAAGTGGACGTAGAGGCTAACTAAAGGATTCACAATTTGCCATCTTCAAAACTCAACCAAAATAAATCAGAATATTTCCCTGCAAAGAGTTACTTGTACAACATCAAAACCCATAAAAAGAGTGTACCGTTCAAAATTCATACTTTTCAAATGATATATCAGAGGACTTCTTCAGTATTACATTTTCATCCAATGCATTTTCAGACTTTTTACTGGTATCTCTGTAACATTTACTGAATGCTTTTAGTGATATCTCTGTAACTTTTATGTTAGTAAAGTTTGAAAAGCTGAAACCTCATCTCAAACAATTCAAGTATGATTCTGACGAAGGTACAGAATTCCATTAGTATAAGAAAATAGTAATCAGATCACTGAGACTGAAAAATGTAGATCAGCCTTTTTAGCATACAACAGGCAAAACTAGGATAAAAGGGAAGAAAGATATAATGTATTTGCTGAAATCCATTCCTAAAGCATAAAATTAAAAGACAAATCGGTATGGCGGAAACTCAAATAAAGCAACCGATAAAGACAAATATGTTGATAAACCAATTTAAACCAAGTGCTATCCATAGTACTGTATATCTGTAATAGAACAGTTATTAGTTTTTACTACAAAATCTTTAGTAAAACATAATTATACAATGAAATTTTTCTATAGACTGAACTTGAATTAATAATTTTCGTTCAGTTGTGTCAAAGTAATTTACTCCGTATAATACGTAAAAATTAAAGATATTAATTTCTCAAATACTATTTTCTTATACTTTCCATCCCTTATAACTTTATGTAAAATATTAACATGTCCTTCAATAGACAATTCATCACATTTGGCAACCAGGAATATTTTATATCTCAAATAAACTGTTCAATATATAATGAATAATGCCAATAATGAATTTATTTATTGACATTATGAACTGCCAATAAATAGTGAACTTAAAAATTGCACCGACTCAAATATGCTTGATAAAATAACATCTATCATTCTTCGCCTATAGTTTCTCATTTTGAGTACTTCCACTCAGTGCAAGTAAAATAGCAAAACTCACCAGCATACCAATCTACTCAACTCTCTTCATGAAGAGATGTTACAAATTAGAGCGAGATACACTGGAAACATTAGCAGTTCAGCTTCAAACAGATTTATCACAAAGAGATCAATATTTCTCAGCATGTTCTATTGAAGCCCGTGTACATAAAGACACCATTCATCCCTCAATCTGGCTTAAAAATATTCACTTTTATAATCTACCGCAATCACCTAAAACCATCATCAAACCATCTAAGTTCAAACCACCAGCTGATTATTATACACATGGTTTAAAGTATGACTAATATACAGGAGTTGCTTTCACAATTATGATAAATTCGATTATAAGGAAACTTAATGTCTCTTCAAACTGCCAGCTTTCAACTCAATCTTTCAAGCCAAAGCTTTGTCACTCCTGAAAGCCCTTAACCATGCAAAATAAATGAAATACTACTTAATGATTACTTGGAGTGACAGCTTATCAGTTCTTATGGCAACTTGTGATCCACAGCATAAAGTAAACTTAATTCATGAAATACAGCAACGCTTCAATATGTGCCAAAGCTCAGGGCGATGAGCTGGCGGAACAAACAGCAAAAGAGGCAGTAAAGGATACTAATGGCCAGATAAATATCTTACCACACTCAAAATCTGCTCTACAGTTAAAACTGTAGCAACAGACTAACCCTATGGCAAGAGCAATGGGACACTGTGGAACAGGACCAATTCCTCAAATAAATAATTCCTACAGTTTCAAACAATACTGTCCAAATAAATCCATACATCAATTACACGATAACGAACCATGGTCCTTTCCCTATTTACTTCAATAGAATTTTAAAAAAATCCAAGTCAAACCTGCGCGTGCGGTATACATTTGACCACTATCTGCTGATATGACCCCTTACGAATCACCTACATTTAAAGAAACCTGCTAATATGCCTCCATCGCTTTTCTAAAATTTTACCTTTCAAGCTCCTTTCGGAAAAAAAATATTTACATACATTGTGATGCTTACTGCTCACGGATTGGATATTTGTCTTATGTATATATATATATATATATATATAGAAGAGACATATATGGAAACATCAAGTTCATCGGATTCGGATTTCACATAAGAAACTCATTCACTTATAAACAATGGACAATTTCAATATACTATGAATTATAATCATATAAAAACATTTATTTTTCCATCTCCTTACTTCTGATTCTATGCTAGTGTTACATACCGTAAACGATAGTCACTAAAGTTGTAAATAATCCTGCACTTGTTCCGAATCACCTGTATATATAAGTATTATAACCAAGTATTGCATTCTTAAAATTTTCAATTATGTATTAATCATAGTTTCAGATTCCTTTTTGGATGGATATCTTGTTGTTCAAAAACTATTATTTTAGTTTTCAGACATGTACTTAAAGGGTAAGTGTATAAGCATCCTAGTTTAAAATTTTTTAAAATAAATATGAGTGATGGAGGGGAACCAACCCGATAACCAATAGGTACAGAACGGAGGTCCCTTCTCACTGCTAAATGCTTAATGTCTTATATTTTCTACATGTTGCTAGATAAAAGATGCACACGCAGTAGTGCAGAGTAAATTATATTTTTAAATTTTAATTAGAAAGAAATTTTAAAAAAATAGGATGATTATTTTATTATGTATGTATTATGTATTATTATGTAGATGTATTATTTTCTCAACTACCTGTTTTGTTACGTAAATCGATTTGATAAGATGTATCCATGTATGGAATTACTTGAGGGGTGAATATTTTACTAACACAATGAATTTTATTAACAGTTTTAAAAACACTGAAATTATTGATATAAAACTTCCTTCAGAATAACTCTTAAATAATCTATTTAAATACAAAAAAGAAATCAGCTCAAAATAAATTTTTATCTTTTTAAATAAATTATACTAAAATAAAGCTAATATTTAGTATGATAATATAAAATTTATATGCAAATTTAATATTTTTTAGAAAGTTTATAGCTGCATGATTTATTATAAAAGGAAAAATTTAGTAATGCTCAAACTTAAATAGAGAACGTAACAGATTGATGATATATATATATGCCAATTCAAATTATTATAAATCATAAAAAAAATTAAATTCCACAAAAATGGAAAAAAAGTTTATAACCTCACTTACAAGATTTGATTTTCACAACAGCTCCAGGAAGGTGTTCTGTGGTACCAAGAAATCTCATCCAAAGAAACATGGAAGGAAAAAAATTAAAAACATGAATGGTACTTTCTCTAAAATTATGAACATGTTATTTTATTATCCTCAAAAACGCATAACTAAGCAAGTACTGAATAAGTAAATGTTCTATAGATAAGTATGAATTAATTACAATTTTTAGATTCATTTCACATAAATAATATTAATGACAGTAAAATATGTTTGTCGAAAAAACTATTTCAATAAAGAAAACCGGAATAAATCATTAATTAAGTAATTTGTTTATTTAATCGATATATTTTTTAAACTGCCGACTGAATTAAAAACTGAAACCGCTATTGTATTCCCATTTCTCTCCCGTAAAGGAATCTGAACATTGCCTTGAATATATATGAATACATAACAATTAACAAAAACGAATAAAAAATGAATGGCAAAATATAAACCTTTCCAACGATTAAATATAGAAATAAAGTATACTATTCATAAAAGGACGAAAGTTAATTTGTTAATGGAAAAACAGCAGGACATAAAATGTTTACAGGAGAGAAATATTACATCAAAGTTCATGATATTAAACATTCAGAAAAAAATTTAATTATACATTTTGCTGATATGGTAACAGTTAAGAAACTATGAAGCATAAAGTCATTATAATTTTACCGCAGTGTAAAGAAGTTTTCAACAACTTGAAACAAAACCAAAGTTTGGTTTGGTTTGTTTGTCGCTCAACGGTCATTTTTAGATCATCAGCGAAGATTTCCTATGAAATTCTAAGATGCTCTAGGCAGAAGATACGTTTAATCGTAGGCCTCATAACTGGGCACTACTATTTCAGAAAACATCTCCATAAAATGGGACTGTTTCAGCAAGATCCTATCTGCAGGAAATGTCATATGCAAGAGGAAACGGCCAAGCATATCATTTATGAATGCGAGGCTCTTGCCCTCCCTAGATTAACCGCTTTAGGCATCATCCATACTAGAGAGTTACACCTAGATTCCATTAAAGGGTTATCAGACTTTATTAATAAAGTGGGTGATCCGAGCAAATGGAACAAAGAAACATTGGGTTTAGAGTTAACAGTACAAAATGCTGATAAAAGCAGAGGTGCTCAATGACATACAAACCCAACTCGAAGAAGAAGAACGGTCATTTTTTGCACACGAGGGCTAATTAGACCGGGACTTACGGCTTAAAGTGGATTCCGAACCACTAAAAACATCCATGCCCAAGGTGGGATTCGAACCCACGAACTGTTGAACCGAAGGCAAGAGCGCTAACCATTCGGCTGCCAGCTCGGCGAAACAAAACCAAAGGAAATATAATTAAAGGAATTAAAAGGTATCAGTTATCATCGTTTTGGAGGACACTGCTATTTATAGATAATATCTATCAATCATAAGAATATTCTAAGACTTTTAGAGCTTTTTATCGATTTAATTCTAAAAATGATAGCCGACCGATGACGAAATGGTTACCATCCCTAAATTCGAAGCAATGGGTCGTGGGTTCGAATCCTGATTCGGACATTGAAGGTCCTCTCTCTCTCTTTGTGTTTTTTTCTATCCTTTCCCTTTCGGGGTACTGAGGGCATACCTACTGGGCGCCCCACTGTAAACAATTGCTATCATCTTCCCATCTTGTAGCGCAGAATCTGATTAAATTCTAAAAATCATCATCGCATTTGAAAAAAAGAAACTAGAAATGATATACTTATTGAACTTGTCAATTTCATTTTAATTATTAAAAATTAATAAATTAATCTCAATCCCTAAAAATAAAATTGAAAAATACTTACATTTTCTTCAGTATGTAATTTAGAAAGCTTATGTGAAATATTTGCACTTAAATTAACTTAGAAAAATAATCTAAAATTTAACATAAGCAACATTGTTACGTTATGCGCTCTTGCCTTCTTTGTAAATTCTAACATTGTTCAGTAAAAGCATTAATAAAAAAAACTTCAAGTTGAATCCCTTTCTTTTCAATTGTTATTTCTAAATAATTAAGGAAAATTTAAGTATATTTCTTATAATATTTCACTGATGTATTCTTTTTTTAAAAAATCACGAAAGAGTTTTGAAAAAATTCTGAGTAAAGTTTTTTGAGTAAGTTAAAAAATGTGAATTTGTTAAAAAATGTTCAGTTATTGAAATCCTTAAAGAAAATTCAATACTAATTCCAAAAACGTCAACATTTTACTAAACAATGAGTAATGGTCAAACGGCTAATTAAAAAAATTAATCTGATAAATTGGAAAAAATAACTCGGAAAAATAGTAGCCTTTTTTATTTCTTTTACTAATAATCAATTTTTTAATCCAAATTGCAATGAAGTTAAACATTTCGTTAAAGTTTTGTTATCGTGAAATAAATTAATGTGCTCTCAAATTATCACTTATGATGTTTAAGTACACAGCAGACTATATAAATTCTTAAAAATTAAATATTGATATTTCTATTCAAAATTATATTCGATTTGAAACGAAAAAATTGTTAATATGAGCAATACGAGATGAAAATTAATTTAATTGTTTTTTAAGAAGTAAGCAATTATCTACCTGATCTTCCAAATCTAGGTTATTGATAACAAATTATGCTCACACTTCTGCTCTATAAAATATCCATTACTAGTTAGATGCTTGTCGTTTTAGTTCTTTTATATATATATATATATATATATATATATATATATATATATATATATATATATATATATATATATATATATATATATATATATATATATATTTATTTATTTATTTATATATATGTATATGTAAACCTTATTAAACTTAAGTTTGGTGCATAAATTGATGAACATGTTGCAATGAAGCATCTAACAAGTTTATGGACGTTGCTCTTAAATAAAATCAGCAAATGTAAATGCATAACAAACTCGCATAAATAAAAATAAAGAAATATTAAATAGAATACGTATGATTAATTAAGAAACTACCACATTCAAGACTACGGAATAATACACTTGAATATTATATTTAACTATCGCAAGGAGGGAGTTAATGAAAAGGCAAAACAGTTTTAAGTTGACAAATGGCAAATTTCCCTGTTCATAAGATGATACAATTATTTCTAGTATTGCCACAATTATATTGCACAATTGTTTCTAATATTTCTATTATTTCAGAGGAAGAAAAATTTTTCCAAATTTATTTACATTCCAAAGTAGTTACTACCACCCAACATATATATTATACACCTGACTACCATTGTATTCATAAAAATAAAATTTAATTTTGTCCATTTGACATATTATCAACTGGCGTTGAATTGAGAATGGCTGCACAGATCCGAATGAATAGAAATTAAAAAGAAATAATGATATTTGATATATAAAATTTAATCTTTTAACCATCACTGGAAGTACCCTCTCAGTACAGGAAATATATAATTATTTCCTTAACAATTAAACTTACATAAGAATATTCTTTCTTAATATCGATATCTTTTAAATAAATATCAGAAAGTTACAAAAAGCATAATGAATTCCCATGGGATATACAAGTCAACTGCAGAGAGGCAGTTTTGGTTACAATATATTTATTCGTAATGTATTTCATTCTTTTAATTTTAAGAATATTCTTACATATTATATTGCAAAACCTTTCCTAAAGAGCTTCCAGACGAATCTTTTAATCATCGCTGGAAGTACTCTCTCAATAAAGGAAATATAAATTATTTCCTTAACATTTAAACTTACATAAGAATATTCTTTCTTAATATCGATATCTTTTAAATAAATATCAGAAAGTTACAAAAAGCATAATGAATTCCCATGGGATATACAAGTCAACTGCAGAGAGGCAGTTTTGGTTACAATATATTTATTCGTAATGTATTTCATTCTTTTAATTTTAAGAATATTCTTACATATTATATTGCAAAACCTTTCCTAAAGAGCTTCCAGACGAATCTTTTAATCATCGCTGGAAGTACTCTCTCAATAAAGGAAATATAAATTATTTCCTTAACATTTAAACTTACATAAGAATATTCTTTCTTAATATCGATATCTTTTAAATAAATATCAGAAAGTTACAAAAAGCATAATGAATTCCCATGGGATATACAAGTCAACTGCAGAGAGGCAGTTTTGGTTACAATATATTTATTCGTAATGTATTTCATTCTTTTAATTTTAAGAATATTCTTACATATTATATTGCAAAACCTTTCCTAAAGAGCTTCCAGACGAATCTTTTAATCATCGCTGGAAGTACTCTCTCAATAAAGGAAATATAAATTATTTCCTTAACATTTAAACTTACATAAGAATATTCTTTCTTAATATCGATATCTTTTAAATAAATATCAGAAAGTTACAAAAAGCATAATGAATTCCCATGGGATATACAAGTCAACTGCAGAGAGGCAGTTTTGGTTACAATATATTTATTCGTAATGTATTTCATTCTTTTAATTTTAAGAATATTCTTACATATTATATTGCAAAACCTTTCCTAAAGAGCTTCCAGACGAATCTTTTAATCATCGCTGGAAGTACTCTCTCAATAAAGGAAATATAAATTATTTCCTTAACATTTAAACTTACATAAGAATATTCTTTCTTAATATCGATATCTTTTAAATAAATATCAGAAAGTTACAAAAAGCATAATGAATTCCCATGGGATATACAAGTCAACTGCAGAGAGGCAGTTTTGGTTACAATATATTTATTCGTAATGTATTTCATTCTTTTAATTTTAAGAATATTCTTACATATTATATTGCAAAACCTTTCCTAAAGAGCTTCCAGACGAATCTTTTAATCATCGCTGGAAGTACTCTCTCAATAAAGGAAATATAAATTATTTCCTTAACATTTAAACTTACATAAGAATATTCTTTCTTAATATCGATATCTTTTAAATAAATATCAGAAAGTTACAAAAAGCATAATGAATTCCCATGGGATATACAAGTCAACTGCAGAGAGGCAGTTTTGGTTACAATATATTTATTCGTAATGTATTTCATTCTTTTAATTTTAAGAATATTCTTACATATTATATTGCAAAACCTTTCCTAAAGAGCTTCCAGACGAATCTTTTAATCATCGCTGGAAGTACTCTCTCAATAAAGGAAATATAAATTATTTCCTTAACATTTAAACTTACATAAGAATATTCTTTCTTAATATCGATATCTTTTAAATAAATATCAGAAAGTTACAAAAAGCATAATGAATTCCCATGGGATATACAAGTCAACTGCAGAGAGGCAGTTTTGGTTACAATATATTTATTCGTAATGTATTTCATTCTTTTAATTTTAAGAATATTCTTACATATTATATTGCAAAACCTTTCCTAAAGAGCTTCCAGACGAATCTTTTAATCATCGCTGGAAGTACTCTCTCAATAAAGGAAATATAAATTATTTCCTTAACATTTAAACTTACATAAGAATATTCTTTCTTAATATCGATATCTTTTAAATAAATATCAG
Source organism: Latrodectus hesperus (assembly GCA_037975125.1). Lineage (NCBI taxonomy): Eukaryota > Metazoa > Arthropoda > Arachnida > Araneae > Theridiidae > Latrodectus > Latrodectus hesperus. Next base: position 3,364,719 of record JAJQOW010000016.1, on the reverse strand, counting down.
AAAGTTACAAAAAGCATAATGAATTCCCATGGGATATACAAGTCAACTGCAGAGAGGCAGTTTTGGTTACAATATATTTATTCGTAATGTATTTCATTCTTTTAATTTTAAGAATATTCTTACATATTATATTGCAAAACCTTTCCTAAAGAGCTTCCAGACGAATCTTTTAATCATCGCTGGAAGTACTCTCTCAATAAAGGAAATATAAAATATTTCCTTAACATTTAAACTTACATAAGAATATTCTTTCTTAATATCGATATCTTTTAAATAAATATCAGAAAGTTACAAAAAGCATAATGAATTCCCATGGGATATACAAGTCAACTGCAGAGAGGCAGTTTTGGTTACAATATATTTATTCGTAATGTATTTCATTCTTTTAATTTTAAGAATATTCTTACATATTATATTGCAAAACCTTTCCTAAAGAGCTTCCAGACGAATCTTTTAATCATCGCTGGAAGTACTCTCTCAATAAAGGAAATATAAAATATCTCCTTAACATTTAAACTTACATAAGAATATTCTTTTTAATATCGATATCTTTTAAATAAATATCAGAAAGTTACAAAAAGCATAATGAATTCCCATGGGATATACAAGTCAACTGCAGAGAGGCAGTTTTGGTTACAATATATTTATTCGTAATGTATTTCATTCTTTTAATTTTAAGAATATTCTTACATATTATATTGCAAAACCTTTCCTAAAGAGCTTCCAGACGAATCTTTTAATCATCGCTGGAAGTAATCTCTCAATAAAGGATATATAAAATATCTCCTTAACATTTAAACTTACATAAGAATATTCTTTTTAATATCGATAACTTTTAAATAATTATTAGAAAGTTACAAAAAGCATAATGAATTCCCATGGGATATACAAGTCAACTGCAGAGAGGCAGTTTTGGTTACAATATATTTATTCGTAATGTATTTCATTCTTTTAATTTTAAGAATATTCTTACATATTATATTGCAAAACCTTTCCTAAAGAGCTTCCAGACGAATCTTTTACTCATCGCTGGAAGTACTCTCTCAATAAAGGAAATATAAAATATCTCCTTAACATTTAAACTTACATAAGAATATTCTTTTTAATATCGATAACTTTTAAATAATTATTAGAAAGTTACAAAAAGCATAATGAATTCCCATGGGATATACAAGTCAACTGCAGAGAGGCAGTTTTGGTTACAATATATTTATTCGTAATGTATTTCATTCTTTTAATTTTAAGAATATTCTTACATATTATATTGCAAAACCTTTCCTAAAGAGCTTCCAGACGAATCTTTTAATCATCGCTGGAAGTAATCTCTCAATAAAGGATATATAAAATATCTCCTTAACATTTAAACTTACATAAGAATATTCTTTTTAATATCGATAACTTTTAAATAATTATTAGAAAGTTACAAAAAGCATAATGAATTCCCATGGGATATACAAGTCAACTGCAGAGAGGCAGTTTTGGTTACAATATATTTATTCGTAATGTATTTCATTCTTTTAATTTTAAGAATATTCTTACATATTATATTGCAAAACCTTTCCTAAAGAGCTTCCAGACGAATCTTTTACTCATCGCTGGAAGTACTCTCTCAATAAAGGAAATATAAAATATCTCCTTAACATTTAAACTTACATAAGAATATTCTTTTTAATATCGATAACTTTTAAATAATTATTAGAAAGTTACAAAAAGCATAATGAATTCCCATGGGATATACAAGTCAACTGCAGAGAGGCAGTTTTGGTTACAATATATTTATTCGTAATGTATTTCATTCTTTTAATTTTAAGAATATTCTTACATATTATATTGCAAAACCTTTCCTAAAGAGCTTCCAGACGAATCTTTTAATCATCGCTGGAAGTAATCTCTCAATAAAGGATATATAAAATATTTCCTTAACATTTAAACTTACATAAGAATATTCTTTTTAATATCGATATCTTTTAAATAAATATCAGAAAGTTACAAAAAGCATAATGAATTCCCATGGGATATACAAGTCAACTGCAGAGAGGCAGTTTTGGTTACAATATATTTATTCGTAATGTATTTCATTCTTTTAATTTTAAGAATATTCTTACATATTATATTGCAAAACCTTTCCTAAAGAGCTTCCAGACGAATCTTTTACTCATCGCTGGAAGTACTCTCTCAATAAAGGAAATATAAAATATCTCCTTAACATTTAAACTTACATAAGAATATTCTTTTTAATATCGATAACTTTTAAATAATTATTAGAAAGTTACAAAAAGCATAATGAATTCCCATGGGATATACAAGTCAACTGCAGAGAGGCAGTTTTGGTTACAATATATTTATTCGTAATGTATTTCATTCTTTTAATTTTAAGAATATTCTTACATATTATATTGCAAAACCTTTCCTAAAGAGCTTCCAGACGAATCTTTTAATCATCGCTGGAAGTAATCTCTCAATAAAGGATATATAAAATATCTCCTTAACATTTAAACTTACATAAGAATATTCTTTTTAATATCGATAATTTTTAAATAATTATTAGAAAGTTACAAAAAGCATAATGAATTCCCATGGGATATACAAGTCAACTGCAGAGAGGCAGTTTTGGTTACAATATATTTATTCGTAATGTATTTCATTCTTTTAATTTTAAGAATATTCTTACATATTATATTGCAAAACCTTTCCTAAAGAGCTTCCAGACGAATCTTTTACTCATCGCTGGAAGTACTCTCTCAATAAAGGAAATATAAAATATCTCCTTAACATTTAAACTTACATAAGAATATTCTTTTTAATATCGATAACTTTTAAATAATTATTAGAAAGTTACAAAAAGCATAATGAATTCCCATGGGATATACAAGTCAACTGCAGAGAGGCAGTTTTGGTTACAATATATTTATTCGTAATGTATTTCATTCTTTTAATTTTAAGAATATTCTTACATATTATATTGCAAAACCTTTCCTAAAGAGCTTCCAGACGAATCTTTTAATCATCGCTGGAAGTAATCTCTCAATAAAGGATATATAAAATATCTCCTTAACATTTAAACTTACATAAGAATATTCTTTTTAATATCGATAACTTTTAAATAATTATTAGAAAGTTACAAAAAGCATAATGAATTCCCATGGGATATACAAGTCAACTGCAGAGAGGCAGTTTTGGTTACAATATATTTATTCGTAATGTATTTCATTCTTTTAATTTTAAGAATATTCTTACATATTATATTGCAAAACCTTTCCTAAAGAGCTTCCAGACGAATCTTTTAATCATCGCTGGAAGTACTCTCTCAATAAAGGAAATATAAATTATTTCCTTAACATTTAAACTTACATAAGAATATTCTTTTATACTGCACGCAGTGATCGCCCGAACTGAATTCGGGCGAAACTGGCAAGGGCTTAATCAATGAATTAGAAACTATTCATATTTCAATTTTTTCTTGTTGACTTTATAATGGAAAACAATATATGTTTGTTACTCTTAATAAAACCGGTAATTTTCAAAAACAAGAGCTTTTTCTTTAATAGAAAATTTGGACTTTTTTTATTTGCGCAATAAAACGGATGCAGGTTTTTGTATAGTTTTCTTAGCTGCATCAATTTGGAAGATATGACAACTTGAAAATCACGGTAAAGAACTGCACGCCCTAGTTATGTCACCGAAATAAATCACATTGCAAAATATATAAATGAACCAAATCACCGTATAAACTATTCCACAAGGAATTTAATCTCGCATTAATAATATTTTAAATAAAATCCATAAGTTGTAATCAAAATTTCACAATGAAACATATTTTTCATTTAATGTTAGCCAGAGACAAACACTGATGTAATTTTCATTCCAATCCAAGCAGTGCTTTTCAATTCAAATTCCAATAAAATTTCGGTGAGAAAAAAAGAGAAAATAAAAATTTTATTGATACAGAGACATATAAAGGCCTTTTGTTCGTATTAGAAATTGTAATTTGTTTGACAGTTTTGAAGTGGAATTTAATAAGATTCCCTATGCTCTAATAGGAAACTGCTTTTTGGAACGAAAGGTCTCGATTTCTATCTCTGCGAAGGAAGAAAGCAAGATAAATTTCATAATTTTTTAATGCGCGTCTGTTGGGATGTATACTCAGGAGATTTCAAAGTTTCCACCCTTTCGACAGAGAAAACGGCCTTCTATTTGTAAAATATTTTCTAATAATGCGCAATTTAAAAAATGTATATCAAAATCTCTTTCAAGAAACTTTGATCATTAGACAATTTACACAATATGATATCCAAGGTTAAATTTAGCAATTCAGATATAAATAGTTATGAAGTTAATTTTTATTAAATTGTGATTTTTTATAAGTAAATGTTAAATTTTAATCGGATTTTAATACATTTTTCAGTAAAAATGCATAAAGCTACTTTAAGCTTTCTTTTGAAAACACATTCACACAAGCTTAATTTTCTAAAATATACTAACATATGTTTTGCTTAATTTTACCCTTTCATTTACATTTTTTCGTTTATGTTTAATAACCACTCACATAAAAAACAGCTAAATGAAAACAGCGAAATAGAAATATATTAACCATATAATTTAATGAATGTAAATATTCACAGTTAAATTCAATTTAGAGTGAAATAATTTATGAATAAAAACAAGTCTCCTGTTTTGTAATGTGATATTTTCAGAAACTGCAAATTTTCATAGAAGCTGCATATTATTTTGGAGACGCATAATTATATTGTTTCCAATTCATGAATTTTATTAAACTAAAATGTACTATACATTTTATTAAACTAAATTTGCAATAAATAACATGCAAATTATTGTACTATGAATAACTAACCTAGTACAGATGTCAATGCTGTAATAAACTAATAACAAAATTATTTTAAATACGCGTGCAATTAAATTATTTACATTTTTAATCTCAGATTGGTGGAAAAAGGTTTCAACACATTTTTTTACACATTAACGGAATATGATTAAAACAAACTTTCTTACTGCTGTTATACTTCTCAATAAATAATACCGTCATCGTGCATCATCCATCCTCTTAGATTTTTGAAAAGTAGATTCAATGCAGAAACTTAATTAAAAGAGAATCATAGAACAGAAGAAATTCTTTGAACATTTTAAATCAAAAGCATCAGTTTGATATCTAAAATTACTCTCGATCCTGCCAGGTAAAAGTTACCAGATCGGTACGAGATTGGCGCGATTTCAAATTTTGGCACCAAGCGCTCTACAGCTCAGTCGCCAACCTAAATTACGTCACTACGCGCGATAAATGTCAACCAATAACAATCGCGTTCGAACTTCAGCTTTGAAATCACGCGTTTTTTCGAATTCCAAATATTAATAAGTTGAATATTTCATTACAATTAAATACTGTAGAAGTTTTAAAATTCGAATAAATAGAAAGGAAATTTTTATCACTTGATTTTAAATATACCGAGCAATGGCGCCCACCTTAAAAAAACATCAGTGTAGCGCTACCTACTGCAGTGCCAACCAGGCAGTAAAACTAAATTTCGAACGTTAACAAATTTAAATTTTTGTTTAAACTCGAATTTTAATGTAACGAGCAATGGCACCCACATAAAAGAAATTTCAGTACGCGGCACATTCTAACACTAACATGCAATACACACAACTTAAAAATTCATATTCTTACATTCTTACTACCATCACGCTCTAAATAAAAAAACGTAAGTTCAATACATTCTCATCCATAGTTAATTTTCTCTAGCAACACACTAACTCCAAAATTCGAATATCGAAACTAAATTATTAAATATTATTCTATAATAGTTTCAAGGGTTACATACAAAACGCGCTTGTCACGCGATCATGTTACCCAATAAACGAAAACACGTCATACATACGTAATCCGAACCGTTAAACCAATTTGACGAACTTATCACACCACTTTATCACCTGCTTGGCGCATTTTACCCTTCGTACCGATCTCTTCACTTTAGCGGAAAATTTATTAGCAGTTTATTAGTATTTTGAAGATTAAAATTAACTCTCAAATTTCCATCAAAGTTTAGAAAAACTTCATATTAAAAAACATCAAGATTTTAAACCTTAAAATATTTATAAAAACTAAGTTTTCAAATGTACTCCATCATCTCAATAATACAAGTATTAATTTATGTAAAAGTTAATTACTTAACTCTGCACAAATAAAAAAAATCAATTGACTTACCCAATTAATTCAGCTAAATGGTAAGCACATTAACAGATGTTTATATCCTGTAAAAAAATGTATAGAAATACATTCATTAAAAATAAATTGTTTTTTATTAATATTACTTTTAAATTTACAAATATTACTTAAATGTACTTTTCTCATTCATTTAAATTATATAGACCATAAATTGTTACAGAATAAATGTAAATATTTGTAAAACTCTGATTCATAATTAGTTTTGACAGGTGGTAATTAATTGCATAGATTTTTAAATCATTCACCTTTTTATTTTAATTGTGTATACATTTTGATTGTTGTTTTGGAAAAGTAAGCTGTAAACATTGAAAATGAGTTTTAGATAAATGCACATATTCACTGACAAAAATAAGCACCTGTAGTCTTAAGAATAAATGCGCAACAGTGAATGGCCGAGTGTGTGAACTTTTCACAAGATGAGAGATTTCACAATGTGATAAATACACACATAAACATAAAATGTATCTCATTTTATTCAAAATAAAAAGCTTTACTCGTATTCACTACTTTAAAAAAAACTTAATAAAAACATTATTGATGAAGCATTTTATCCGAACTTTTTCTTCTATTTGAATACAGTTTTTCCATGGACAAGATAACAAAAATAAAAATAATGAATAATTTATGTTTTAAAACTGGAAGCATGTATTATTAAAGATTCCTTATTAAATTAAATTACTTAATTTTATTTCAGGGCTATTACTTTTACAGCTGAAATTTCGGAGTTTGAAAAGTAAGTTTGCATTTTAAGTACTTCTAAAATTCTCCGATATTCTGAAAATATCTAATTTTAAAGTAAAAATTAATCTTCATTTTTTAAAAGATAAAATTATTTTCAGGTGATTTACTCAACTGAAATTATTTCATTGTTGGCATATTCTTAACAGAATAATAAAAATTAGGAATGGAAAATTTGAGAATCCCTAAAAATAGTGTAGTTTACTTAAATGGAAAATAAAATGAATAATAAATATTCAAATTTCTGATTTATGTAAGGTGACTTCTAATGATTTTACTGCTATTTTTATAATTCCAATAATTAAAAACTTGTTTAATTAAAAGAACTAGATATTATACATATTCAGTCTAATCAATAGGTCGCGATTAATAGTAAATAACATAGGACTAGCAGAACTAGCCAACGGACCCACGCGCCAACTTTCGAGGACATAAGCTGCCAGTAGAATATGCGCTCGATTATTATTATTATTATATAATAACGTTATTTTACTGAATAACATATTTCGAGGAAATCCGTGATTCAGTAAAATAACGTTATTTAATATTTTTAACGATAAATACAATTTGCTTCGTTTAAGACGCTGTTATACACAATGAAATCTGGTTTTTATGAGTAAAAACAAATCGAATGAGTTGTAGAGCACTTGAAACTTCCCTTTAAGTACACTGTTAGTAAATGTTGAAGTTGGAATTCATATATTTCATCGACTTCTAATACACTTCGGTAACCGGTGTATTGATAAAAAGCGTAAATATATACTCGCGCTGCAACGCATAATAACAATCAACTTTATCAAAAAATGAAAAGCATAATAACTATAGTTATTTTTTAAAAAATATATTTATACACTAAGGGATTGCAAGAGAAAAACGGGATAACAGGCGCCGTACAATCTTTTCTGCTACAAACGGACATACATACCTGAAATTATAAAACTCTGGCTTCCGTTCTTAAAATTTGAATTACATTTATCTTTTAACAATGGCTTAGACATTAATATTAATTAAAAGTATCGAATATATTTTCCACAAAAATAAAATAATGTCAATAAAATAACCGCATTTAAAAATACTCAAAGTAATTCCAATTTTACAAGACTATAACAGAAAGGAATCAAGAGTCGCGACTGTATATATAAATTTCTTTTCTTACGCAAAATTTCCATTTATAAAACAGTTTTATAATAGTTATAATTTGATCAATCCATTTTTGTATGAATTAATTTGTGCTAATTGTGCTAATTTAAACTCTAATATATTCATTAATATATTTTTTCCATTAAAATGAAAAATATAATTTAATGGAGAAACGTTATAATTACGTTTGTTTTTGTCAATAAGGGTTTTTAAAATTTGTGTTTACATTCAGTTTAATTGACGCAGTTTTATAATCTCGTATGAAAAATACAATACTTTAAATAATAAAAACAACAGCGCCAATCAATTTCAATATACCAATCTATTTCTATACATTTTTTTTTCATAAGCTTGAAATAATAAAGAAATCGATTCTCAGAATTTAAGATTTTTGGTCAGAATGGGAGTAAATAAGAGATGCCCTCCTTACATGTGAACGTCGATACAAATGAAACATTAAACTAAAAGGTAAACCGTTGAAAAGTAATACATAATATATTTCATCATGAAAAAATTAATGGATAACGTCAATGACTATTTTTAACGAATATAAGTAGAGCACTCAATAAAAGGCCAAATCCATCAACTTACAGAAAATTTGCGGAAAAATATTTAAGAATTAATTTACTATTAACATTTCCGTAGCGAGAGATCTTTATGAAATATTTGCTTATTGTATTTTTCAAAAACAATTATATCCATTTTATACATTTTAATAACAGATAAAAATACAAAATATAAAAAAATCGTAATTTAATATTTAAATTGATTTGGAAAAATAAATGATTTTGATGTTTTATTCAAATACTAAATTTGATATTAAACAGAATAAAAATTATATTTCATAATATATGAAAATATTCATACCACTAAATCGATGATTCTAAAATAGCATTTATTTTGTGAACTAAAAATTTGATAAAGTTCTAAATCAGAATGGTATGCTGCACTTACATAAATGTTGTAGTAAAATGAAATATAGAAAGATTAAATTTTTCCTTTAAATATAACTCAAAATTCTAACATGAAAATTAATTTAACTGCTGGATCCTGAGAACCTTTTGCCACTAAACAGTTACTTTTTTTCCTTCAAGATTCAATTTAATCAAAACCTACACTTTTCAGTGAACTCTGAAGCGTTACAAATATTCCCAACCGAGATGGTAACCGAATCCACGAGTTTTTGTGTCAAAGACCAGAATTAGAGATTCAGTATCGTACATACAGGTAACCCTCCTATTACACGGTATCTTTTAACACTGTTTCGCTATAAAACGATTCGTAAATTGCGGGAAAATTTCTACAACACGCCATCCTATAACACGGTTTTGTTCCAATGTTAGAGCTTGTTATCGGTCGGCGGAAACATGTTCACTCCTTACTGCGTGAAACATCAGAAAACGAAATTGGTGCCAAATTAAAAGTCGCTAAATCAATCTGAGGCAAAGGTTTTGTAGACATGGCTACTGAAGACACTCAAGAATTATTAGTTAAAGAAGAAGTTGACGAAGCGGATTTGATGTAAATGACATCCCTGGATGCAAATCAAATATATTTTGAGGACGCTAGCTCTGATGAAGAAGGTGCAGTTAAGAATTTAACATTAAAAGAATTACAAGAAGGCCTATGCTTAGCGAAAAATCTCGAGTCATTTTTCTTGAAAACAGACCCTTCCACGGAAAGAAGTCGAAAATTCAAAAGGGAGCTGCAAAACTGTTTAACTCCATACCGCGAAATTTACAATGACCTAGTGAGAACTAGTCAGCAAAGTTCGATTACAGATTTTTTAAGATAGGAAAACATACAAAAACTTTAAATAGAGAAAAAGTTCAGAAACTGAAGGCGATATCGTTCCACCCAAAAAATGTTCTCGGTTGATTGTACTGAGCAGTGACGACGAATAAATTCATTAAATTAGGGTTGCGTTAGATTAAAATAATTTTTTTCTTACTTTGTGTTGGATATACATTTATTATTTAATAAAAATTAAGTTGTTTATGTCGAATTAAAGAAAATATTTGTTTTTATTAAGTTTTTGGAACGTAACTCCCATTTTTGTACTAGTTCTGGGTCTCATACAACACGATTTCACACAACACGGCATTTTCTAGGAACCTAACTACCGTGTTATAGGAGGGTTACCTGTACTTAGTTCTACCTACAGCGCGGAGATGAGAATTTTAAAGAGGAGCAAAGAATATTTTATTTTATTGAAGAGAACAGATGTCTAACATGGTGGGAATCACGGCATAACTATACAATAAATTCAAATCACTACTAATTACGGTTTAAATTAATTTCAGATGCTGATATCACACACACAAAGTGTGTATGGAAATGAAGCGTATCTCTTAGCTAAATTCCAACTTTTTTAGAATAAGATTCACTTAATTCCACGCTGCACTCTCGCTTAAACGCCAAACAAAATTTCAGAGAAAAAATTGTTTTATTTATAGAAATTCGATACAAATACACTTAATGAAAGAAATCAGTCTAAAATCAGATTTGAAAATGATGAAATGATTCTTAAAAAGCAAATGAATTTTTCAAACTTACTTTTATATATTTCGGCAAATTAAGCAACTAAAACAATAACGAAAAAACGTTTTAGTTGAAAAACTAGGTTTTTTTCAATCGCTCCATTCTTGTATCAGCAGTCAAAGTTTCAGACTAATAAAAACATGAAATTGCAAGGCACGCGGCAGCAAAGAACTAAAGTGCTGATGTTTCTTCTGAGAGGGGAAGGAAATATTTTTCTTCCCTTCGAACAAAACCTAGATTTAAAACTCGAGCTTTGGATTGCAGAAGATATGAGCTTATATGCAATTATTGATAAGAAGAATGTATTCACAGTGCATGACTTATTGGCAGAATTGGTGAAGAGAAAGAGTATTGCTACGATGAATGTTACGAGAGCCACCACAGAGAGCGAAATTCGATGATGCTGCCAATGAATAAGCGAAGTTAGGTATGACTAGAATCTGTAGCAGACTTTCGAGCTGCATTAAGCCTATACTAACTTTTAAACATCAGTTACTCTATAAACAACTCTAAGCTAAACGCCTTGCAGCGTGGTTACCACTGTCCTTTAAGTACTACCAATTCTGACGTGCGGAGTGTCAAGCAACAACTGATTGGAGTGAGTTGTTGTTCTAGCATAATCCCTGTACCTATCGCAGAGTTCTATCACTTAGGTGGAAGCGTCCAAGTGGGAATCTTTGAAATTTACAAGCAGAGACTAAAAGAAGCAGACCCCCAATATTTGATCTGATAACTTCAGAACTATTATTTCATTTGGATGACGACATTGGAACCACGACCTATTTAACGTGAATCCCCCTGCAGTGTTTAGTAAGCCCGAATAATCTTCGGCATATGTTAGGTTTTGAACTCACTACCTTCCCATAATGAAAACAACGATCTAAATAACCAAGCCATTGCGACCTCATAGGGGACGGAGTGGAAATTTGTTGAGTTTCATGAAAGCCGGTTCTGTACTGATACAAATGTTGGTAGTGGGTTGGTTGAATGGAAAACAGCTGAACCTTGTTGGTCAGCCTGTCTGGCTTAAACGCACCTAGATAAATATTTGAAATAATAGTCGGAGGGACAGTTTCCTATCACATCAGGTACATCCGCGTTTATCCCACACAATTTGACTACGAATAAATTCATTAATCAAATGATTAAACTGTTGTGCGGCTTTTCATGATCAGCATTTCTGAGTGTTTACAACAGGATGAAGTTAGATTTCATGTAAATGTTGTAATCCAACACGCTTTGCAGAGTGGTAACATCGGACTGATGGATCACCAATCGAGGACTTGCGAGATACCCTTGGACGATAACCCGAGCGTCACATTTGGGATTAATCCTCTTTGTACTGATTAACCAACTGCACCAACCATGTAGTTGCATCCAACAAAATGACATCTGGCACCTGTCTGAGATACATGTTTGTAAGTTTATATACTTGTATTCAACATTCTGGTAAGAATACATCATTTATAGATATACCAACATTTTACAAGAGTATTGAATCTTATTCCGCCTATCTCAGAAATGAGAGTGTAAGCGTTTAAATACATTACTTAGACAATATTGGTACCATTTCATTTTTCTACTTTCATTTGTTCTTGGTGACAAAATATTATCTGTCGGTGAACCTTTACTTAGTAGCAAATTTTTATTAATAAATGTAATAGCTTTTTAAAATACATATTAAATTAATATAAAAAGCTAATATCGTATATTGTTGTATTTCGTTAGTATTCATTTCTCTATTATCATTTTCAATTCCAGGTACCAATTTGAATAAAACTGAATTTGTGGTTATTAAAAAGGAATTGTAATTTTATTAATTTGTTTCTCAATTTGGAGGAAAAAATTTTTATTCCTCCTTCTCAAGTTAGTATCTGAAGATGTAGAAATATCTGGAAATACATGTAATATATCAATAACGACGCCATTTTTCAATTAAAAATTATTAGTTTTATCATTTTGAAATTGACTTTATTTAGCGTTCCAGCATGATCCACATTTAAATGCTTCACTTATTTCCCTTTTCTAAATTATATCAAAATATTTAGTGACACCAAATTGCATATATTCAAAGCAAATTTCTTTAAAAAGTAATTATACAATTTAATGACCATTTTTTGACAAAACACCATCCTATATAGTGTATTAAAATAAAAATCTAGTTAACCCACCACTTTTTCTCTCTGCTATGGAGAAATGTGAAAGTTGTTCTTTTAATTTCGTTGTTATCATTAGGCGTAAATTATTCCCATTCAAACCAAATTGAAAAAAAATTGAATTATCTATCATATTCGAAATGCCACAGAAGTAACTAACTTCTAATTTCAATTAATGTCGTTTTTTTAAAGAAAGAAATCAAATCCTTATAATATTAAAATGGAAACTGTTAATAAGAATATTTTCAAATAAGTAATTAATAAATTAAATAATTATTTAATTAGCAGAAAGATGGGCTCCAGAAAATATGCGATTTCACATTTATTAAGACTAATAAACTTATCATTACAACGAAACTATTCCAACTAATTATTTGATTGGGCAGAAAAAAAAACTGTAATCATGGTAAATTAGTTTGAAATTTTCAAAAGAATAAAACATAAAGTTTAAAAATCAGAAATGAATTCAGGTATTTAATTAAAAGAACACACACATCTACCATATTTATGATGTCAGAAGTGCGACAAAATCATTTCGGATCTAAGGAAAGCACCATTAAGGAATTATATCAATTAGAGACTCAATATCAGAAAATTATTTCTTGAGAAACTGTATTAAAATTGTAAAAATAGTGCATCTAAAGGATAACCGTAAAGCTCCAAGCTCACGTTCTCTTATGTATTATTTTCGAAGAAGCGGAAAAGATTACATTTGGGCTGGCAAAATCTATATTAAGGGTACTTATCAGATAAGCTATGGACAACTGTGTAACTTTTATTGCAAAAAGAACAATTTCCATGGTGAATTGCTCATCATGGTCGCCAAGTGTGCCCTCCAGATAATAAAATTGATCAGACATGTTTTAAAACAAAAAAGTTTAATTTTCGTTGTTGTTATTTATGACACTTATTTGTGACAACCCAAGCTCGCTATGTCTTGGCTATGCAAATTTAAGTCAATAGGGAGCGTCTTTCAATTTAATCAGAGAACCACGAAGGTGGAAGTACGTCTTTGCTCTTTAAATCTTCCGATAAATGCCACCAACAGAGTATCCACTCCTTCAATTTTGGCATAGATCTGAAAGGGGAGGAAATTTTCTCCAGACCATTGTACCCATGGTAACTGCTCAACGACAGACCACAGAACTTTCGATTCCACAGATTTAACGAGCACGTATATCGCATGTACTCGGTGGGTCTTTTGCGGCATTGGGAATCGAACCCCACCCTTCCGGATGGAAGGCGGATGCCCTAACCACTAAGCTACCACGGCCCTTTTAATTTTCGTGAACACAAGTAGCTACACAATAGCACGTAATACAAGAAAAAATTACTTACATGTGGACTGAAATATTTAGAAAATGTTCGAATTCTATATGTATAAGTAAGGTACTGGGATACGTTAAATAATTCTTGATGGCAATGTCCTCCAAATGAAATTATACTTTTAGGGGTGGTACATCAAGTAATGGATAGCCTACCTAATCCCTATTTGTAAGTTACGAAGATTCCCAAGCAGCAATTTTCACCTAACTGGTACATCCCAACTCCGAGCTAGGTACTGAGAAGTATGCTGGTGCGATCATTATATCGCGCAGTGCGAGAAAGAAAATATAACGCCAGCGAAAGAAAGTTATTACAAGATATTTTCAACTAAATTTAATTGGCATTTCAAGCAATCGCCCAAAAATGCATGAAATATTTGTGATTCGAGATTTAAAAAGAATTGAGCCTCTGGGCTTTGAGGATGGTAAAATTAAAAATATTAAGCGTAGGACGGAAAAGTAAAGAGAAAAGACGTATTTGTATGGTAGCAGATCGGATGGCAACATCATAAATTTTTGCATTTCTTTTGACTTTGAAAAAAAAATTGCCTTTTCCAAAACGGACTATATCGGTAATTTACCATACGCGAAAGCTATGTTTACAATTTTGGTTGCAGTGATTTAAATAAAAATAAAAGTCACGCGTTGCTTTGGCTGAAAACCGAATGGATCTCACGGGTCCCGGAAAATTTCTTCATATTTAGGAGTATATAAATATTTGTGCTAAAATTGTAAAAATTAACAATAGCATGTAGAAACTTGTGTACTGGATAAAACATAAATATTAAAACTGTTTTAATTTCATTGAAGTTGCTACAAAGTAAAAAAAATACAAGCTGAGCTAAATTAAATCTGTAAGTGGACGTAGAGGCTAACTAAATGATTCACAATTTGCTATCTTCAAAACTCAACCAAATAAATCAGAATATTTCCCTGCAAAGAGTTACTTGTACAATATCAAAACCCTTAAAAAGATTGTACCGTTCAAAATTCATACTTTTCAAATGATATATCAGAGGACTTCTTCAGTATTACATTTTCATCCAATGCATTTTCAGACTTTTTACTGGTATCTCTTTAATTTTACTGAATGCTTTTAGTGATATCTCTGTAACTTTTATGTTAGTAAAGTTTGAAAAGCTGAAACCTCATCTGGAACAATTCAAGTATGATTCTGAGGAAGGTACAGAATTCCATTAGTATAAGAAAATAGTAATCAGATCACTGAGACTGAAAAATGTAGATCAGCCTTTTTAGCATACAACAGGCAAAACTAGGATAAAAGGGAAGAAAGATATAATGTATTTGCTGAAATCCATTCCTAAAGCATAAAATTAAAAGACAAATCGGTATGGCGGAAACTCAAATAAAGCAACCGATAAAGACAAATATGTTGATAAACCAATTTAAACCAAGTGCTATCCATAGTACTGTATATCTGTAATAGAACAGTTATTAGTTTTTACTACAAAATCTTTAATAAAACATAATTATACAATGAAATTTTTCTATAGACTGAACTTGAATTAATAATTTTCGTTCAGTTGTGTCAAAGTAATTTACTCCGTATAATACGTAAAAATTAAAGATATTAATTTCTCAAATACTATTTTCTTATACTTTCCATCCCTTATAACTTTATGTAAAATATTAACATGTCCTTCAATAGACGATTCATCACATTTTGGCAACCAGGAATATTTTATATCTCAAATAAACTGTTCAATATATAATGAATAATGCCCAATAATGAATTTATTTATTGACATTATGAACTGCCAATAAATAGTGAACTTAAAAATTGCACCGACTCAAATATGCTTGATAAAATAACATCTATCATTCTTCGCCTATAGTTTCTCATTTTGAGTACTTCCACTCAGTGCAAGTAAAATAGCAAAACTCACCAGCATACCAATCTACTCAACTCTCTTCATGAAGAGATGTTACAAATTAGAGCGAGATACACTGGAAACATTAGCAGTTCAGCTTCAAACAGATTTATCACAAAGAGATCAATATTTCTCAGCATGTTCTATTGAAGCCCGTGTACATAAAGACACCATTCATCCCTCAATCTGGCTTAAAAATATTCACTTTTATAATCTACCGCAATCACCTAAAACCATCATCAAACCATCTAAGTTCAAACCACCAGCTGATTATTATACACATGGTTTAAAGTATGACTAATATACAGGAGTTGCTTTCACAATTATGATAAATTCGATTATAAGGAAACTTAATGTCTCTTCAAACTGCCAGCTTTCAACTCAATCTTTCAAGCCAAAGCTTTGTCACTCCTGAAAGCCCTTAACCATGCAAAATAAATGAAATACTACTTAATGATTACTTGGAGTGACAGCTTATCAGTTCTTATGGCAACTTGTGATCCACAGCATAAAGTAAACTTAATTCATGAAATACAGCAACGCTTCAATATGTACCAAAGCTCAGGGCGATGAGCTGGCGGAACAAACAGCAAAAGAGGCAGTAAAGGATACTAATGGCCAGATAAATATCTTACCACACCCAAAATCTGCTCTACAGTTAAAACTGTAGCAACAGACTAACCCTATGGCAAGAGCAATGGGACACTGTGGAACAGTACCAATTCCTCAAATAAATAATCCCTACAGTTTCAAACAATACTATCCAAATAAATCCATACATCAATTACACGATAACGAACCATGGTCCTTTCCCTATTTACTTCAATAGAATTTTAAAAAATCCAAGTCAAACCTGTGCGTGCGGTATACATTTGACCACTATCTGCTGATATGACCCCTTACGAATCACCTACATTTAAAGAAACCTGCTAATATGCCTCCATCGCTTTTCTAAAATTTTACCTTTCAAGCTCCTTTCGGAAAAAAAATATTTACAGACATTGTGATGCTTACTGCTCACGGATTGGATATTTGTCTTATATATATATATATATATATATATATATAGATAGAGACATATATGGAAACATCAAGTTCATCGGATTCGGATTTCACATAAGAAACTCATTCACTTATAAACAATGGACAATTTCAATATACTATGAATTATAATCATATAAAAACATTTATTTTTCCATCTCCTTACTTCTGATTCTATGCTAGTGTTACATACCGTAAACGATAGTCACTAAAGTTGTAAATAATCCTGCACTTGTTCCGAATCACCTGTATATATAAGTATTATAACCAAGTATTGCATTCTTAAAATTTTCAATTATGTATTAATCATAGTTTCTAGATTCCTTTTTGGATGGATATCTTGTTGTTCAAAAACTACTATTTTAGTTTTCAGACATGTACTTAAAGGGTAAGTGTATAAGCATCCTAGTTTAAAATTTTTTTAAATAAATATGAGTGATGGAGGGGAACCAACCCGATAACCAATAGGTACAGAACGGGGGTCCCTTCTCACTGCTAAATGCTTAATGTCTTATATTTTCTACATGTTGCTAGATAAAAGATGCACACGCAGTAGAGCAAAGTAAATTATATTTCTAAATTTTAATTAAAAAGAAATTTTAAAAAATAGGATGATTATTTTATTATGTATGTATTATGTATTATTATGTAGATGTATTATTTTATCATCTTTCTCAACTTCCTGTTTTGTAACGTAAATCGATTTGATATAGATGTATCCATGTACGGAATTACTTGAGGAGTGAATATTTTACTAACACAATGAATTTTATTAACAATTTTAAAAACACTGAAATTATTGATATAAAACTTCCTTCAGAATAACTCTTAAATAATCTATTTAAATACAAAAAAGAAATCAGCTCAAAATAAATTTTTATCTTTTTAAATAAATTATACTAAAATAAAGCTAATATTTAGTATGATAATATAAAATTTATATGCAAATTTAATATTTTTTAGAAAGTTTATAGCTGCATGATTTATTATAAAAGGAAAAATTTAGCAATGCTCGAACTTAAATAGAGAACGTAACAGATTGATGATATATATATATGCCAATTCAAATTATTATAAATCATAAAAAAAATTAAATTCCACAAAAATGGAAAAAAGTTTATAACCTCACTTACAAGATTTCATTTTCACAACTGCTCCAGGAATGTTCTGTGGTACCAAGAAATCTCATCCAAAGAAACATGGAAGGAAAAAAATAAAAACATGAATGGCACTTTCTCTAAAATTATGAACATGTTATTTTATTATCCTCAAAAACGCATAACTAAGCAAGTACTGAATAAGTAAATGTTCTATAGATAAGTATGAATTAATTACAATTTTTAGATTCATTTCACATAAATAATATTAATGACAGTAAAATATGTTTGTCGAAAAAACTATTTCAATAAAGAAAACCGGAATAAATCATTAATTAAGTAATTTGTTTATTTAATCGATATATTTTTTAAACTGCCGACTGAATTAAAAACTGAAACCGCTAGTGTATTCCCATTTCTCCCCCTTAAAGGAATCTGAACATTGCCTTGAATATATATATGAATGCGTAACAATTAACAAAAACGAATAAAAAACTGAATGGCAAAATATAAACCTTTCCAACGATTAAATATAGAAATAAAGTATACTATTCATAAAAGGACGAAAGTTAATTTGTTAATGGAAAAACAGCAGGACATAAAATGTTTACAGGAGAGAAATATTACATCATAGTTCATGATATTAAATATTCAGAAAAAAACAAAATTAATTATATATTTTGCTGATATGGTAACAGTTAAGAAAATATGAAGCATAAAGTCATTATAATTTTACCGCAGTGTAAAGAAGTTTTCAACAACTTGAAACAAAACCAAAGTTTGGTTTGGTTTGTTTGTCATTCAACGGTCATTTTTAGATCATCAGCGAAGATTTCCTATGAAATTCTAAGATGCTCTAGGCAGAAGATACGTTTAATCGTAGGCCTCATAACTGGGCACTACTATTTCAGAAAACATCTCCATAAAATGGGACTGTTTCAGCAAGATCCTATCTGCAGGAAATGTCATATGCAAGAGGAAACGGCCAAGCATATCATTTATGAATGCGAGGCTCTTGCCCTCCCTAGATTAACCGCTTTAGGCATCATCCATACTAGAGAGTTACACCTAGATTCCATTAAAGGGTTATCAGACTTTATTAATAAAGTGGGTGATCCGAGCAAATGGAACAAAGAAACATTGGGTTTAGAGTTAACAGTACAAAATGCTGATAAAAGCAGAGGTGCTCAATGACATACAAACCCAACTCGAAGAAGAACGGTCATTTTTTGCACACGAGGGCTAATTAGACCGGGACTTACGGCTTAAAGTGGATTCCGAACCACTAAAAACATCCATGCCCAAGGTGGGATTCGAACCCACGAACTGTTGAACCGAAGGCAAGAGCGCTAACCATTCGGCTGCCAGCTCGGCGAAACAAAACCAAAGGAAATATAATTAAAGGAATTAAAAGGTATCAGTTATCATCGTTTTGGAGGACCCTGCTATTTATAGATAATATCTATCAATCATAAGAATATTCTAAGACTTTTAGAGCTTTTTATCGATTTAATTCTAAAAATGATCGCCAACCGATGACGAAATGGTTACCATCCCTAAATTCGAAGCAATGGGTCGTGGGTTCGAATCCTGATTCGGACATTGAAGGTCCTCTCTCTCTTTGTGTGTTTTTCTATCCTTTCCCTTTCGGGGTACAGAAGGCATACCTACTGGGCACCACACTGTAAACAATTGCTATCATCTTCTCATCTTGTAGCGCAGAATCTGATTAAATTCTAAAAATCATCATCGCATTTGAAAAAAAGAAACTAGGAATGATATACTTACTGAACTTGTCAATTTCATTTTAATTATTAAAAATTAATAAATTAATCTCAATCCCTAAAAATAAAATTGAAAAATACTTACATTTTCTTCAGTATGTAATTTAGAAAGCTTATGTGAAATATTTGCACTTAAATTAACTTAGAAAAAAAATCTAAAATTTAAAATAAGCAACATTGTCACGGCATCATGTTATGGGCTCTTGCCTTCTCTGTAAATTCAAACATTGTTCAGTAAAAGCATTAATAAAAAAAACTTCAAGCTGAATCCCTTTCTTTTCAATTATCTCTAAATAGTTAAGGAAAATTTAAGTATATTTCTCATAATATTTCACTGATGTATTCTTTTTTAAAAAAAATCACGAAAGAGTTTTGAAAAAATTCAGAGTAAAGTTTTTTGAGTAAGTTAAAAAATGTGAATTTCTTAACAAATGTTCAGTTATTGAAATCCTTAAAGAAAATTCAATATACAATTCCAAAAACGTCAACATTTTACTAAACAATGAGTAATGGTCAAACGGCTAATTAGAAAAATTAATCTGATAAATTGGAAAAAATAACTCGGAAAAATAGTAGCCTTTTTTATTTCTTTTACAAATAATTATTTTTTTAATCCAAATTGCAATGAAGTTAAACATTTCGTTAAAGTTTTGTTTCGTGAAATAAATTAATGTGCTCTCAAATTATCACTTATGATATTTAAGTACACAGCAGACTATATAAATTCTTAAAAATTAAATATTGATATTTCTATTCAAAATTATATTCGATTTGAAACGAAAAAATTATTAATATGAGCAATACGAGATGAAAATTAATTTAATTGTTTTTTAAGAAGTAAGTAATTATCTACCTGATTTTCCGAATCTAGGTTATTGATAACAAATTATGGTCACACTTCTGCTCTATAAAAAATCCATTACTAGTTAGATGCTATATATATATATATGCATATATATATATATATATATATATATATATATATATATATATATATATATATATATATATATATAAACCTTATTAAACTTAAGTTTGGTGCATAAATTGATGAACATGTTGCAATGAAGCATCTAACAAGTTTATGGACGTTGCTCTTAAATAAAATCAGAAATGTAAATGTCATAACAAACTCGCATAAATAAAAAATTAAATAGAATACGTATGATTAATTAAGAGATTACCACATTCAAAACTACGGAATAATACACTTGAATATTACATTTAACTATCGCAAGGAGGGAGTTAATGAAAAGGCAAAACAGTTTTAAGTTGACAAATGGCAAATTTCACTGTTCATAAGATGATACAATTATTTCTAGTATTGCCACAATTATATTGCACAATTGTTTCTAATATTTCTATTATTTCAGAGGAAGAAAAATTTTTCCAAATTTATTTACATTCCAAAGTAGTTACTACCACCCAACACATATAATATATACCTGACTACAATTGTATTCATTAAAATAAAATTTAATTTTGTCCATTTGACATATTATCACCTGACGTTGAATTGAGAATGGCTGCACAGATCCTAATGAATAGAAATTAAAAAGAAATAATGATATTTCATATATAAAATTTAATCTTTTAACCATCGCTGGAATTACCCTCTCAGTACAGGAAATATATAATTATTTCCTTCACAATTAAACTTACATAAGAATATTCTTTCTTAATATTGATATCTTTTAAATAAATATCAGAAAGTTACAAAAAGCATAATGAATTCGCATGGGATATACAAGTCAACTGCAGAGAGGCAGTTTCGGTTACAATATATTTATTCGTAATGTATTTCATTCTTTTAATTTTTAGAATATTCTTACATATTATATTGCAAAACCTTTCCTAAAGAGCTTCCAGATGAATCTTTTAATCATCGCTGGAAGTACTCTCTCAATAAAGGAAATATAAATTATTTCCTTAACATTTAAACTTACATAAGAATATTCTTTCTTAATATCGATATCTTTCAAATAAATATCAGAAAGTTACAAAAAGCATAATGAATTCCCATGGGATATACAAGTCAACTGCAGAGAGGCAGTTTTGGTTACAATATATTTATTCGTAATGTATTTCATTCTTTTAATTTTAAGAATATTCTTACATATTATATTGCAAAACCTTTCCTAAAGAGCTTCCAGACGAATCTTTTAATCATCGCTGGAAGTACTCTCTCAATAAAGGAAATATAAATTATTTCCTTAACATTTAAACTTACATAAGAATATTCTTTCTTAATATCGATATCTTTCAAATAAATATCAGAAAGTTACAAAAAGCATAATGAATTCCCATGGGATATACAAGTCAACTGCAGAGAGGCAGTTTTGGTTACAATATATTTATTCGTAATGTATTTCATTCTTTTAATTTTAAGAATATTCTTACATATTATATTGCAAAACCTTTCCTAAAGAGCTTCCAGACGAATCTTTTAATCATCGCTGGAAGTACTCTCTCAATAAAGGAAATATAAATTATTTCCTTAACATTTAAACTTACATAAGAATATTCTTTCTTAATATCGATATCTTTTAAATAAATATCAGAAAGTTACAAAAAGCATAATGAATTCCCATGGGATATACAAGTCAACTGCAGAGAGGCAGTTTTGGTTACAATATATTTATTCGTAATGTATTTCATTCTTTTAATTTTAAGAATATTCTTACATATTATATTGCAAAACCTTTCCTAAAGAGCTTCCAGACGAATCTTTTAATCATCGCTGGAAGTACTCTCTCAATAAAGGAAATATAAATTATTTCCTTAACATTTAAACTTACATAAGAATATTCTTTCTTAATATCGATATCTTTTAAATAAATATCAGAAAGTTACAAAAAGCATAATGAATTCCCATGGGATATACAAGTCAACTGCAGAGAGGCAGTTTTGGTTACAATATATTTATTCGTAATGTATTTCATTCTTTTAATTTTAAGAATATTCTTACATATTATATTGCAAAACCTTTCCTAAAGAGCTTCCAGACGAATCTTTTAATCATCGCTGGAAGTACTCTCTCAATAAAGGAAATATAAATTATTTCCTTAACATTTAAACTTACATAAGAATATTCTTTCTTAATATCGATATCTTTTAAATAAATATCAGAAAGTTACAAAAAGCATAATGAATTCCCATGGGATATACAAGTCAACTGCAGAGAGGCAGTTTTGGTTACAATATATTTATTCGTAATGTATTTCATTCTTTTAATTTTAAGAATATTCTTACATATTATATTGCAAAACCTTTCCTAAAGAGCTTCCAGACGAATCTTTTAATCATCGCTGGAAGTACTCTCTCAATAAAGGAAATATAAATTATTTCCTTAACATTTAAACTTACATAAGAATATTCTTTCTTAATATCGATATCTTTTAAATAAATATCAGAAAGTTACAAAAAGCATAATGAATTCCCATGGGATATACAAGTCAACTGCAGAGAGGCAGTTTTGGTTACAATATATTTATTCGTAATGTATTTCATTCTTTTAATTTTAAGAATATTCTTACATATTATATTGCAAAACCTTTCCTAAAGAGCTTCCAGACGAATCTTTTAATCATCGCTGGAAGTACTCTCTCAATAAAGGAAATATAAATTATTTCCTTAACATTTAAACTTACATAAGAATATTCTTTCTTAATATCGATATCTTTTAAATAAATATCAGAAAGTTACAAAAAGCATAATGAATTCCCATGGGATATACAAGTCAACTGCAGAGAGGCAGTTTTGGTTACAATATATTTATTCGTAATGTATTTCATTCTTTTAATTTTAAGAATATTCTTACATATTATATTGCAAAACCTTTCCTAAAGAGCTTCCAGACGAATCTTTTAATCATCGCTGGAAGTACTCTCTCAATAAAGGAAATATAAATTATTTCCTTAACATTTAAACTTACATAAGAATATTCTTTCTTAATATCGATATCTTTTAAATAAATATCAGAAAGTTACAAAAAGCATAATGAATTCCCATGGGATATACAAGTCAACTGCAGAGAGGCAGTTTTGGTTACAATATATTTATTCGTAATGTATTTCATTCTTTTAATTTTAAGAATATTCTTACATATTATATTGCAAAACCTTTCCTAAAGAGCTTCCAGACGAATCTTTTAATCATCGCTGGAAGTACTCTCTCAATAAAGGAAATATAAATTATTTCCTTAACATTTAAACTTACATAAGAATATTCTTTCTTAATATCGATATCTTTTAAATAAATATCAGAAAGTTACAAAAAGCATAATGAATTCCCATGGGATATACAAGTCAACTGCAGAGAGGCAGTTTTGGTTACAATATATTTATTCGTAATGTATTTCATTCTTTTAATTTTAAGAATATTCTTACATATTATATTGCAAAACCTTTCCTAAAGAGCTTCCAGACGAATCTTTTAATCATCGCTGGAAGTACTCTCTCAATAAAGGAAATATAAATTATTTCCTTAACATTTAAACTTACATAAGAATATTCTTTCTTAATATCGATATCTTTTAAATAAATATCAGAAAGTTACAAAAAGCATAATGAATTCCCATGGGATATACAAGTCAACTGCAGAGAGGCAGTTTTGGTTACAATATATTTATTCGTAATGTATTTCATTCTTTTAATTTTAAGAATATTCTTACATATTATATTGCAAAACCTTTCCTAAAGAGCTTCCAGACGAATCTTTTAATCATCGCTGGAAGTACTCTCTCAATAAAGGAAATATAAATTATTTCCTTAACATTTAAACTTACATAAGAATATTCTTTCTTAATATCGATATCTTTTAAATAAATATCAGAAAGTTACAAAAAGCATAATGAATTCCCATGGGATATACAAGTCAACTGCAGAGAGGCAGTTTTGGTTACAATATATTTATTCGTAATGTATTTCATTCTTTTAATTTTAAGAATATTCTTACATATTATATTGCAAAACCTTTCCTAAAGAGCTTCCAGACGAATCTTTTAATCATCGCTGGAAGTACTCTCTCAATAAAGGAAATATAAATTATTTCCTTAACATTTAAACTTACATAAGAATATTCTTTCTTAATATCGATATCTTTTAAATAAATATCAGAAAGTTACAAAAAGCATAATGAATTCCCATGGGATATACAAGTCAACTGCAGAGAGGCAGTTTTGGTTACAATATATTTATTCGTAATGTATTTCATTCTTTTAATTTTAAGAATATTCTTACATATTATATTGCAAAACCTTTCCTAAAGAGCTTCCAGACGAATCTTTTAATCATCGCTGGAAGTACTCTCTCAATAAAGGAAATATAAATTATTTCCTTAACATTTAAACTTACATAAGAATATTCTTTCTTAATATCGATATCTTTTAAATAAATATCAGAAAGTTACAAAAAGCATAATGAATTCCCATGGGATATACAAGTCAACTGCAGAGAGGCAGTTTTGGTTACAATATATTTATTCGTAATGTATTTCATTCTTTTAATTTTAAGAATATTCTTACATATTATATTGCAAAACCTTTCCTAAAGAGCTTCCAGACGAATCTTTTAATCATCGCTGGAAGTACTCTCTCAATAAAGGAAATATAAATTATTTCCTTAACATTTAAACTTACATAAGAATATTCTTTCTTAATATCGATATCTTTTAAATAAATATCAGAAAGTTACAAAAAGCATAATGAATTCCCATGGGATATACAAGTCAACTGCAGAGAGGCAGTTTTGGTTACAATATATTTATTCGTAATGTATTTCATTCTTTTAATTTTAAGAATATTCTTACATATTATATTGCAAAACCTTTCCTAAAGAGCTTCCAGACGAATCTTTTAATCATCGCTGGAAGTACTCTCTCAATAAAGGAAATATAAATTATTTCCTTAACATTTAAACTTACATAAGAATATTCTTTCTTAATATCGATATCTTTTAAATAAATATCAGAAAGTTACAAAAAGCATAATGAATTCCCATGGGATATACAAGTCAACTGCAGAGAGGCAGTTTTGGTTACAATATATTTATTCGTAATGTATTTCATTCTTTTAATTTTAAGAATATTCTTACATATTATATTGCAAAACCTTTCCTAAAGAGCTTCCAGACGAATCTTTTAATCATCGCTGGAAGTACTCTCTCAATAAAGGAAATATAAATTATTTCCTTAACATTTAAACTTACATAAGAATATTCTTTCTTAATATCGATATCTTTTAAATAAATATCAGAAAGTTACAAAAAGCATAATGAATTCCCATGGGATATACAAGTCAACTGCAGAGAGGCAGTTTTGGTTACAATATATTTATTCGTAATGTATTTCATTCTTTTAATTTTAAGAATATTCTTACATATTATATTGCAAAACCTTTCCTAAAGAGCTTCCAGACGAATCTTTTAATCATCGCTGGAAGTACTCTCTCAATAAAGGAAATATAAATTATTTCCTTAACATTTAAACTTACATAAGAATATTCTTTCTTAATATCGATATCTTTTAAATAAATATCAGAAAGTTACAAAAAGCATAATGAATTCCCATGGGATATACAAGTCAACTGCAGAGAGGCAGTTTTGGTTACAATATATTTATTCGTAATGTATTTCATTCTTTTAATTTTAAGAATATTCTTACATATTATATTGCAAAACCTTTCCTAAAGAGCTTCCAGACGAATCTTTTAATCATCGCTGGAAGTACTCTCTCAATAAAGGAAATATAAATTATTTCCTTAACATTTAAACTTACATAAGAATATTCTTTCTTAATATCGATATCTTTTAAATAAATATCAGAAAGTTACAAAAAGCATAATGAATTCCCATGGGATATACAAGTCAACTGCAGAGAGGCAGTTTTGGTTACAATATATTTATTCGTAATGTATTTCATTCTTTTAATTTTAAGAATATTCTTACATATTATATTGCAAAACCTTTCCTAAAGAGCTTCCAGACGAATCTTTTAATCATCGCTGGAAGTACTCTCTCAATAAAGGAAATATAAATTATTTCCTTAACATTTAAACTTACATAAGAATATTCTTTCTTAATATCGATATCTTTTAAATAAATATCAGAAAGTTACAAAAAGCATAATGAATTCCCATGGGATATACAAGTCAACTGCAGAGAGGCAGTTTTGGTTACAATATATTTATTCGTAATGTATTTCATTCTTTTAATTTTAAGAATATTCTTACATATTATATTGCAAAACCTTTCCTAAAGAGCTTCCAGACGAATCTTTTAATCATCGCTGGAAGTACTCTCTCAATAAAGGAAATATAAATTATTTCCTTAACATTTAAACTTACATAAGAATATTCTTTCTTAATATCGATATCTTTTAAATAAATATCAGAAAGTTACAAAAAGCATAATGAATTCCCATGGGATATACAAGTCAACTGCAGAGAGGCAGTTTTGGTTACA
Organism: Latrodectus hesperus; assembly: GCA_037975125.1. Lineage (NCBI taxonomy): Eukaryota > Metazoa > Arthropoda > Arachnida > Araneae > Theridiidae > Latrodectus > Latrodectus hesperus. Next base: position 3,337,304 of record JAJQOW010000016.1, on the reverse strand, counting down.
ATATATTTATTCGTAATGTATTTCATTCTTTTAATTTTAAGAATATTCTTACATATTATATTGCAAAACCTTTCCTAAAGAGCTTCCAGACGAATCTTTTAATCATCGCTGGAAGTACTCTCTCAATAAAGGAAATATAAATTATTTCCTTAACATTTAAACTTACATAAGAATATTCTTTCTTAATATCGATATCTTTTAAATAAATATCAGAAAGTTACAAAAAGCATAATGAATTCCCATGGGATATACAAGTCAACTGCAGAGAGGCAGTTTTGGTTACAATATATTTATTCGTAATGTATTTCATTCTTTTAATTTTAAGAATATTCTTACATATTATATTGCAAAACCTTTCCTAAAGAGCTTCCAGACGAATCTTTTAATCATCGCTGGAAGTACTCTCTCAATAAAGGAAATATAAATTATTTCCTTAACATTTAAACTTACATAAGAATATTCTTTCTTAATATCGATATCTTTTAAATAAATATCAGAAAGTTACAAAAAGCATAATGAATTCCCATGGGATATACAAGTCAACTGCAGAGAGGCAGTTTTGGTTACAATATATTTATTCGTAATGTATTTCATTCTTTTAATTTTAAGAATATTCTTACATATTATATTGCAAAACCTTTCCTAAAGAGCTTCCAGACGAATCTTTTAATCATCGCTGGAAGTACTCTCTCAATAAAGGAAATATAAATTATTTCCTTAACATTTAAACTTACATAAGAATATTCTTTCTTAATATCGATATCTTTTAAATAAATATCAGAAAGTTACAAAAAGCATAATGAATTCCCATGGGATATACAAGTCAACTGCAGAGAGGCAGTTTTGGTTACAATATATTTATTCGTAATGTATTTCATTCTTTTAATTTTAAGAATATTCTTACATATTATATTGCAAAACCTTTCCTAAAGAGCTTCCAGACGAATCTTTTAATCATCGCTGGAAGTACTCTCTCAATAAAGGAAATATAAATTATTTCCTTAACATTTAAACTTACATAAGAATATTCTTTCTTAATATCGATATCTTTCAAATAAATATCAGAAAGTTACAAAAAGCATAATGAATTCCCATGGGATATACAAGTCAACTGCAGAGAGGCAGTTTTGGTTACAATATATTTATTCGTAATGTATTTCATTCTTTTAATTTTAAGAATATTCTTACATATTATATTGCAAAACCTTTCCTAAAGAGCTTCCAGACGAATCTTTTAATCATCGCTGGAAGTACTCTCTCAATAAAGGAAATATAAATTATTTCCTTAACATTTAAACTTACATAAGAATATTCTTTCTTAATATCGATATCTTTCAAATAAATATCAGAAAGTTACAAAAAGCATAATGAATTCCCATGGGATATACAAGTCAACTGCAGAGAGGCAGTTTTGGTTACAATATATTTATTCGTAATGTATTTCATTCTTTTAATTTTAAGAATATTCTTACATATTATATTGCAAAACCTTTCCTAAAGAGCTTCCAGACGAATCTTTTAATCATCGCTGGAAGTACTCTCTCAATAAAGGAAATATAAATTATTTCCTTAACATTTAAACTTACATAAGAATATTCTTTCTTAATATCGATATCTTTTAAATAAATATCAGAAAGTTACAAAAAGCATAATGAATTCCCATGGGATATACAAGTCAACTGCAGAGAGGCAGTTTTGGTTACAATATATTTATTCGTAATGTATTTCATTCTTTTAATTTTAAGAATATTCTTACATATTATATTGCAAAACCTTTCTAAAGAGCTTCCAGACGAATCTTTTAATCATCGCTGGAAGTACTCTCTCAATAAAGGAAATATAAATTATTTCCTTAACATTTAAACTTACATAAGAATATTCTTTCTTAATATCGATATCTTTCAAATAAATATCAGAAAGTTACAAAAAGCATAATGAATTCCCATGGGATATACAAGTCAACTGCAGAGAGGCAGTTTTGGTTACAATATATTTATTCGTAATGTATTTCATTCTTTTAATTTTAAGAATATTCTTACATATTATATTGCAAAACCTTTCCTAAAGAGCTTCCAGACGAATCTTTTAATCATCGCTGGAAGTACTCTCTCAATAAAGGAAATATAAATTATTTCCTTAACATTTAAACTTACATAAGAATATTCTTTCTTAATATCGATATCTTTCAAATAAATATCAGAAAGTTACAAAAAGCATAATGAATTCCCATGGGATATACAAGTCAACTGCAGAGAGGCAGTTTTGGTTACAATATATTTATTCGTAATGTATTTCATTCTTTTAATTTTAAGAATATTCTTACATATTATATTGCAAAACCTTTCCTAAAGAGCTTCCAGACGAATCTTTTAATCATCGCTGGAAGTACTCTCTCAATAAAGGAAATATAAATTATTTCCTTAACATTTAAACTTACATAAGAATATTCTTTCTTAATATCGATATCTTTCAAATAAATATCAGAAAGTTACAAAAAGCATAATGAATTCCCATGGGATATACAAGTCAACTGCAGAGAGGCAGTTTTGGTTACAATATATTTATTCGTAATGTATTTCATTCTTTTAATTTTAAGAATATTCTTACATATTATATTGCAAAACCTTTCCTAAAGAGCTTCCAGACGAATCTTTTAATCATCGCTGGAAGTACTCTCTCAATAAAGGAAATATAAATTATTTCCTTAACATTTAAACTTACATAAGAATATTCTTTCTTAATATCGATATCTTTCAAATAAATATCAGAAAGTTACAAAAAGCATAATGAATTCCCATGGGATATACAAGTCAACTGCAGAGAGGCAGTTTTGGTTACAATATATTTATTCGTAATGTATTTCATTCTTTTAATTTTAAGAATATTCTTACATATTATATTGCAAAACCTTTCCTAAAGAGCTTCCAGACGAATCTTTTAATCATCGCTGGAAGTACTCTCTCAATAAAGGAAATATAAATTATTTCCTTAACATTTAAACTTACATAAGAATATTCTTTCTTAATATCGATATCTTTCAAATAAATATCAGAAAGTTACAAAAAGCATAATGAATTCCCATGGGATATACAAGTCAACTGCAGAGAGGCAGTTTTGGTTACAATATATTTATTCGTAATGTATTTCATTCTTTTAATTTTAAGAATATTCTTACATATTATATTGCAAAACCTTTCCTAAAGAGCTTCCAGACGAATCTTTTAATCATCGCTGGAAGTACTCTCTCAATAAAGGAAATATAAATTATTTCCTTAACATTTAAACTTACATAAGAATATTCTTTCTTAATATCGATATCTTTCAAATAAATATCAGAAAGTTACAAAAAGCATAATGAATTCCCATGGGATATACAAGTCAACTGCAGAGAGGCAGTTTTGGTTACAATATATTTATTCGTAATGTATTTCATTCTTTTAATTTTAAGAATATTCTTACATATTATATTGCAAAACCTTTCTAAAGAGCTTCCAGACGAATCTTTTAATCATCGCTGGAAGTACTCTCTCAATAAAGGAAATATAAATTATTTCCTTAACATTTAAACTTACATAAGAATATTCTTTCTTAATATCGATATCTTTCAAATAAATATCAGAAAGTTACAAAAAGCATAATGAATTCCCATGGGATATACAAGTCAACTGCAGAGAGGCAGTTTTGGTTACAATATATTTATTCGTAATGTATTTCATTCTTTTAATTTTAAGAATATTCTTACATATTATATTGCAAAACCTTTCCTAAAGAGCTTCCAGACGAATCTTTTAATCATCGCTGGAAGTACTCTCTCAATAAAGGAAATATAAATTATTTCCTTAACATTTAAACTTACATAAGAATATTCTTTCTTAATATCGATATCTTTCAAATAAATATCAGAAAGTTACAAAAAGCATAATGAATTCCCATGGGATATACAAGTCAACTGCAGAGAGGCAGTTTTGGTTACAATATATTTATTCGTAATGTATTTCATTCTTTTAATTTTAAGAATATTCTTACATATTATATTGCAAAACCTTTCCTAAAGAGCTTCCAGACGAATCTTTTAATCATCGCTGGAAGTACTCTCTCAATAAAGGAAATATAAATTATTTCCTTAACATTTAAACTTACATAAGAATATTCTTTCTTAATATCGATATCTTTCAAATAAATATCAGAAAGTTACAAAAAGCATAATGAATTCCCATGGGATATACAAGTCAACTGCAGAGAGGCAGTTTTGGTTACAATATATTTATTCGTAATGTATTTCATTCTTTTAATTTTAAGAATATTCTTACATATTATATTGCAAAACCTTTCCTAAAGAGCTTCCAGACGAATCTTTTAATCATCGCTGGAAGTACTCTCTCAATAAAGGAAATATAAATTATTTCCTTAACATTTAAACTTACATAAGAATATTCTTTCTTAATATCGATATCTTTCAAATAAATATCAGAAAGTTACAAAAAGCATAATGAATTCCCATGGGATATACAAGTCAACTGCAGAGAGGCAGTTTTGGTTACAATATATTTATTCGTAATGTATTTCATTCTTTTAATTTTAAGAATATTCTTACATATTATATTGCAAAACCTTTCCTAAAGAGCTTCCAGACGAATCTTTTAATCATCGCTGGAAGTACTCTCTCAATAAAGGAAATATAAATTATTTCCTTAACATTTAAACTTACATAAGAATATTCTTTCTTAATATCGATATCTTTCAAATAAATATCAGAAAGTTACAAAAAGCATAATGAATTCCCATGGGATATACAAGTCAACTGCAGAGAGGCAGTTTTGGTTACAATATATTTATTCGTAATGTATTTCATTCTTTTAATTTTAAGAATATTCTTACATATTATATTGCAAAACCTTTCCTAAAGAGCTTCCAGACGAATCTTTTAATCATCGCTGGAAGTACTCTCTCAATAAAGGAAATATAAATTATTTCCTTAACATTTAAACTTACATAAGAATATTCTTTCTTAATATCGATATCTTTTAAATAAATATCAGAAAGTTACAAAAAGCATAATGAATTCCCATGGGATATACAAGTCAACTGCAGAGAGGCAGTTTTGGTTACAATATATTTATTCGTAATGTATTTCATTCTTTTAATTTTAAGAATATTCTTACATATTATATTGCAAAACCTTTCCTAAAGAGCTTCCAGACGAATCTTTTAATCATCGCTGGAAGTACTCTCTCAATAAAGGAAATATAAATTATTTCCTTAACATTTAAACTTACATAAGAATATTCTTTCTTAATATCGATATCTTTCAAATAAATATCAGAAAGTTACAAAAAGCATAATGAATTCCCATGGGATATACAAGTCAACTGCAGAGAGGCAGTTTTGGTTACAATATATTTATTCGTAATGTATTTCATTCTTTTAATTTTAAGAATATTCTTACATATTATATTGCAAAACCTTTCCTAAAGAGCTTCCAGACGAATCTTTTAATCATCGCTGGAAGTACTCTCTCAATAAAGGAAATATAAATTATTTCCTTAACATTTAAACTTACATAAGAATATTCTTTCTTAATATCGATATCTTTTAAATAAATATCAGAAAGTTACAAAAAGCATAATGAATTCCCATGGGATATACAAGTCAACTGCAGAGAGGCAGTTTTGGTTACAATATATTTATTCGTAATGTATTTCATTCTTTTAATTTTAAGAATATTCTTACATATTATATTGCAAAACCTTTCCTAAAAGAGCTTCCAGACGAATCTTTTAATCATCGCTGGAAGTACTCTCTCAATAAAGGAAATATAAATTATTTCCTTAACATTTAAACTTACATAAGAATATTCTTTCTTAATATCGATATCTTTCAAATAAATATCAGAAAGTTACAAAAAGCATAATGAATTCCCATGGGATATACAAGTCAACTGCAGAGAGGCAGTTTTGGTTACAATATATTTATTCGTAATGTATTTCATTCTTTTAATTTTAAGAATATTCTTACATATTATATTGCAAAACCTTTCCTAAAGAGCTTCCAGACGAATCTTTTAATCATCGCTGGAAGTACTCTCTCAATAAAGGAAATATAAATTATTTCCTTAACATTTAAACTTACATAAGAATATTCTTTCTTAATATCGATATCTTTCAAATAAATATCAGAAAGTTACAAAAAGCATAATGAATTCCCATGGGATATACAAGTCAACTGCAGAGAGGCAGTTTTGGTTACAATATATTTATTCGTAATGTATTTCATTCTTTTAATTTTAAGAATATTCTTACATATTATATTGCAAAACCTTTCCTAAAGAGCTTCCAGACGAATCTTTTAATCATCGCTGGAAGTACTCTCTCAATAAAGGAAATATAAATTATTTCCTTAACATTTAAACTTACATAAGAATATTCTTTCTTAATATCGATATCTTTCAAATAAATATCAGAAAGTTACAAAAAGCATAATGAATTCCCATGGGATATACAAGTCAACTGCAGAGAGGCAGTTTTGGTTACAATATATTTATTCGTAATGTATTTCATTCTTTTAATTTTAAGAATATTCTTACATATTATATTGCAAAACCTTTCCTAAAGAGCTTCCAGACGAATCTTTTAATCATCGCTGGAAGTACTCTCTCAATAAAGGAAATATAAATTATTTCCTTAACATTTAAACTTACATAAGAATATTCTTTCTTAATATCGATATCTTTCAAATAAATATCAGAAAGTTACAAAAAGCATAATGAATTCCCTTGGGATATACAAGTCAACTGCAGAGAGGCAGTTTTGGTTACAATATATTTATTCGTAAAGTATTTCATTCTTTTAATTTTAAGAATATTCTTACATATTATATTGCAAAACCTTTCCTAAAGAGCTTCCAGACGAATCTTTTAATCATCGCTGGAAGTACTCTCTCAATAAAGGAAATATAAATTATTTCCTTAACATTTAAACTTACATAAGAATATTCTTTCTTAATATCGATATCTTTCAAATAAATATCAGAAAGTTACAAAAAGCATAATGAATTCCCTTGGGATATACAAGTCAACTGCAGAGAGGCAGTTTTGGTTACAATATATTTATTCGTAAAGTATTTCATTCTTTTAATTTTAAGAATATTCTTACATATTATATTGCAAAACCTTTCCTAAAGAGCTTCCAGACGAATCTTTTAATCATCGCTGGAAGTACTCTCTCAATAAAGGAAATATAAATTATTTCCTTAACATTTAAACTTACATAAGAATATTCTTTCTTAATATCGATATCTTTCAAATAAATATCAGAAAGTTACAAAAAGCATAATGAATTCCCTTGGGATATACAAGTCAACTGCAGAGAGGCAGTTTTGGTTACAATATATTTATTCGTAAAGTATTTCATTCTTTTAATTTTAAGAATATTCTTACATATTATATTGCAAAACCTTACCTAAAGAGCTTCCAGACGAATCTTTTAATCATCGCTGGAAGTACTCTCTCAATAAAGGAAATATAAATTATTTCCTTAACATTTAAACTTACATAAGAATATTCTTTCTGAATATCGATATCTTTCAAATAAATATCAGAAAGTTACAAAAAGCATAATGAATTCCCTTGGGATATACAAGTCAACTGCAGAGAGGCAGTTTTGGTTACAATATATTTATTCGTAAAGTATTTCATTCTTTTAATTTTAAGAATATTCTTACATATTATATTGCAAAACCTTACCTAAAGAGCTTCCAGACGAATCTTTTAATCATCGCTGGAAGTACTCTCTCAATAAAGGAAATATAAATTATTTCCTTAACATTTAAACTTACATAAGAATATTCTTTCTTAATATCGATATCTTTCAAATAAATAGCAGAAAGTTACAAAAAGCATAATGAATTCCCTTGGGATATACAAGTCAACTGCAGAGAGGCAGTTTTGGTTACAATATATTTATTCGAAATGTATTTCATTCTTTTAATTTTAAGAATATTCTTACATATTATATTGCAAAACCTTTCCTAAAGAGCTTCCAGACGAATCTTTTAATCATCGCTGGAAGAACTCTCTCAATAAAGGAAATATAAGTTATTTCCTTAACATTTAAACTTACAATAAGAATATTCTTTCTTAATATCGATATCTTTTAAATAAATATCAGAAAGTTACAAAAAGCATAATGAATTCCCATGGGATATACAAGTCAACTGCAGAGAGACAGTTTTGGTTACAATATATTTACTCGTAATGTATTTCATTCTTTTAATTTTAAGAATATTCTTACATATTATATTGCAAAACCTTACCTAAAAAGCTTCCAGACGAATCTTTTAATCATCGCTGGAAGTACTCTCTCAATAAAGGAAATATAAATTATTTCCTTAACATTTAAACTTACATGAGAATATTCTTTTATACTGCACGCAGTGATCGCCCGAACTGAATTCATGCGACACTGGCAAGGGCTTAATCAATGAATTAGAAACTATTCATATTTCAATTTTTTCTTGTTGACTTTATAATGGAAAACAATATATGTTTGTTACTCTTAATAAAACCGGTAATTTTCAAAAACAAGATCTTTTTCTTTAATAGAAAATTTGGACTTTTTTTTTTTTTTTTACGCAATAAAACGGATGCAGGTTTTTGTATAGTTTTCTTAGCTTCAGCAATTGGGCAGATATGACAACTTGAAAATCACGGTAAAGAACTGCACGCCCTAGTTATTTCACCGAAATAAATCACATTGCAAAATATATAAATGAACCAAATCACCGTATAAACTATTCTACAAGGAATTTAATCTCGCATTAATAATATTTTAAATAAATTCCATAAGTTGTAATCAAAATTTCACAATGAAACATATTTTTCATTTAATGTTAGCCAGAGACAAACACTGATATAATTTTCATTCCATTTCATGCAGTGCTTTTCAATTCAAATTCCAATAAAATTTCGGTAAGAAAAAAGAGAGAAAAAAATTTTATTGATACAGAGACATAAAGAGACCTTTTGTTCGTATTAGAAATTGTAATTTGTTTTAAAGTTTTGAAGTTGAATTTAATAAGATTCCCTATGTTCTAATAGGAAACTGCTTTTTGGAACGAAAGGTCTCGATTTCTATCTCTGCGAAGGAATAAAGCAAGATAAACTTCATAATTTTTTAATGCGCGTCTGTTGGGATGTATACTCAGGAGATTTCAAAGTTTCCACCCTTTCGACAGAGAAAACGGCCTTCTATTTGTAAAATATTTTCTAATAATGCGCAACTTAAAAAATGTATATCAAAATCTCTTTCAAGAAACTTTGATCATTAGACAGTTTACACAATATGATATCCAAGGTTAAATTTAGCAATTCAGATATAAATAGTTATGTAGTTAATTTTTATTAAATTGTGATTTTTTATAAGTAAATGTTAAATTTTAATCGGATTTTAATACATTTTTCAGTAAAAATGCGTAAAGCTACTTTAAGCTTTCTATTGGAAACACATTCACAAGCTTAATTTTCTAAAATATACATATGTTTTGCTTAATTTTTCCCTTTCATTTACATCTTTTCATTTATGTTTAATAGTCACTCACATAAAAAACAGCGAAATGAAGATAGCGAAATAGAAATATATTAACCATATAATTTAATGAATGTAAATATTCACAGTTAAATTCAATTTAGAGTGAAATAATTTATGAATAAAAACAAGTCTCCTGTTTTGTAATGTGATATTTTCAGAAACTGCAAATTTTCATAGAAGCTTCATATTATTTTGGAGACGCATAATTATATTGTTTCCAATTCATGAATTTTATTAAACTAAAATGTGCTATACATTTTATTAAACTAAATTTGCAATAAATAACATGCAAATTATTGTACTATGAATAACTAACCTAGTACAGATGTCAATGCTGTAATAAACTAATAACAAAATTATTTTAAATACACGTGCAATTAAATTATTTACATTTTTAATCTCAGATTGGTGGAAAAGGGTTTTAACACATTTTTTTACACATTAACGGAATATGATTAAAACAAACTTTCTTATTGCTGTTATACTTCTCAATAAATAATACCGTCATCGTGCATCATCCATCCTTTTAGATTTTTGAAAAGTAGATTCAATACAGAAACTTAATTTAAAGAGGATCATAGAACAGAAGAAATTCTTTGAACATTTTAAATCAAAAGCATCAGTTTGATATCTAAAATTACTCTCGATCCTGCCAAAATCAACCTTTTGCAATTTGGATAAATCACTTTTTTAAGGAAAATTTTTATTACAATCTCTTGTAGGAAGAATAAAACGTAAGACAAAGCATGAAATTGTAAAATATAAATACTTTCTTAATGAATTTTTGTTTTACAAATAAACAAAATATGTTATAAAAATGTATGAAAATTTATTAGCAGTTTATTAGTATTTTGAAGATTAAAATTAACTCTCAAATTTCCATCAAAGTTTAGAAAAACTTCATATTAAAAAACATCAAGATTTTAAACCTTAAAATATTTATAAAAACTAAGTTTTCAAATGTACTCCATCATCTCAATAATACTAGTGTTAATTTATGTAAAAGTTAATTACTTAACTCTGCACAAATAAAAAAATCAATTGACTTACCCAATTAATTCAGCTAAATGGTAAGCACATTAACAGATGTTTATATCCTGTAAAAAAATGTATAGAAATACATTCATTAAAAATAAATTGTTTTTTATTAATATTACTTTTAAATTTACAAATATTACTTAAATGTACTTTTCTCATTCATTTAAATTATATAGACCATAAATTGTTACAGAATAAATGTAAATATTTGTAAAACTCTGATTCATAATTAGTTTTGACAGGTGGTAATTAATTACATAGATTTTTAAATCATTCACCTTTTTATTTTAATTGTGTATACATTTTGATTGTTGTTTTGGAAAAATAACCTGTAAACATTGAAAATGAGTTTTAGATAAATGCACATATTCACTGACAAAAATACAGCACCTGTAGTCTTAAGAATAAATGCGCAACAGTGAATGGACGAGTGTGTGAACTTTTCACAAGATGAGAGATTTCACAATGTGATAAATACACAAATAAACATAAAATGTATCTCATTTTATTCAAAATAAAAAACTTTACTCGTATTCACTACTTTAAAAAAAACTTAATAAAAACATTATTGATGAAGCTTTTTATCCGAACTTTTTCTTCTATTTGAATACAGTTTTTCCATGGACAAGATAACAAAAATAAAAATAATGAATAATTTATGTTTTAAAACTGGAAGCATGTATTATTAAAGATTCCTTATTAAATTAAATTACTTAATTTCATTTCAGGACTATTACTTTTACAGCTGAAATTTCGGAGTTTGAAAAGTAAGTTTGAATTTTAAGTACTTACAAAATTCTCCGATATTCTGAAAATATCTAAGTTTAAAGTAAAAATTAAGCTTCATTTTTTAAATGATAAAATTATTTTCAGGTGATTTACTCAACTGAAATTTATTTCATTGTTGGCATATTCTTAACAGAATAATATAAAATTAGGAATGGAAAATTTGAGAATCCCTAAAAATAGTGTAGTTTACTTAAATGGAAAATAAAATGAATAATAAATATTCAAATTTCTGATTTATGTAAGGTGACTTCTAATGATTTTACTGCTATTTTTATAATTCCAATAATGAAACACTTGTTTAATTAAAAGAACTAGATCTTATACATATTCAGTCTAATCAATAGTTCGCGATTAATAGTAAATAACATGGGACTAGCAGAACTAGCCAACGGACCCACGCGCCAACTTTCGAGGACATAAGCTGCCAGTAGAATATGTGCTCGATTATTATTATATAAATAACGTTATTTTACTGAATCGCATATTTCGAGGAAATCCGTGATTCAGTAAAATAACGTTATTTAATATTTTTATGGATAAATACAATTTACTTTGCTTCGTTTAAAACGCTGTTATACACAATGAAATCTGGTTTTTATGAGTAAAAACAAATCGAATGAGTTGTAGAGCACTTGAAACTTCCCTTCAGTTACGCTGTTAGTAAATGTTGAAGTTGGAATTCATATATTTCATCGACTTCTAATACACTTCGGTAACCGAAGTATTGATAAAAAGCTTAAATATATACTCGCGCAGCAATGCATAATAACAATCAACTTTATCAAAGAATGAAAAGCATAGTAACTATCGCTATTTTTTTAAAAAATATATTTATACACTAAGGGAATGCAAGAGAAAAACGGGATAACAGACGCCGTACAATCTTTTCTGCTACAAACGGACATGCATACCTGAAATTATTAAACTCTGGCTTCCGTTCTTGAAATTTGAATTACGTTTAACAATGGCTTTAGCATTAATATTAATTAAAAGTATCGAATATATTTTCCACAAAAATAATATGTCAATAAAAGAACCGCATTTAAAAATACTCAAAGTAATTCCAATGATAGTTTTACAAAAGACTATAACAGAAAGGGATCAAGAGTTGCAACTGTATATACAGTCAGTCACAAAAGTCTACATACACACTCTGATTTTTATATATTTTGCACATAACTCATAATTTCGAAAACTCAATTTTATTTTCACAATTATTTCTCATAATAACTTAGAATAAATAAATAAAATTATCAACATATTTGTTAAAACGCAATGAAAATAACAAAAGTTTCAAATTATGTGGTCACGAAAGTCTGCATACAGAGACAGGAAACTCAAATTTTTGGCAATAAACAAAAATAAAAATACCATTAATACTTGGTAGGCCCTCCCTTTGAAGCAATGACTGCATGCATTCGGTTTGGCATCGAATTCACCAGGTTCTTTGTTGTTTCAGGTGAAATTTGGGACCAAGCCTGCTGCATAGCCTTCTTTAGGGTTTCGACGCTGGTAATGGGTTGTTGTCTTATTTTTCTGTCGACTTCCTCCCAAATGTGTTCGATAGGGTTAAGGTCTGGAGACTGTGGAGGTGAATGCAACTGTTTGGGCGTCTTGTAGAGGAGCCATTCCTTCACAATCTTTGCTGTGTGCTTAGAATCATTGTCTTGTTGGAAGACAAAGTTGCTTCCAAGTCCCAATTTTCTGACTGATTCATGTAGGTTGCCTTGCAAAATCTTCAAGTATCCAAAACAATCCATAGTACCCTCGATGAAAACCAAATTGCCAACTCCAGCTGCTGCCATGGCACCCCAAACGATCACACTGCCTTCACCATGTTTTACGGTGGGAGTCAAATTCTTGGGGTTCATTTCTGTGTTTTTTTTTTCCTCCAAACTTTTCCGCGGCCATCACTTCCAAAAATGTTGAACTTGCTCTCGTCGGTGAACAAAACTGTTTTCCAAAACTCAAAATCCTTGTCAATATGTGCAGAAGCAAAGGCAAGTCTTTTCTTTCGGTTTACAGATGATACGAATGGTTTCCTTCTGGGAACTCTGCCATTGTAGCCGGCCGATCGAAGAATTCTACAAACATTTTCTGGGTGTACCTACTTTCCAAGTTCTGTTTCAATTTGATCCGCTAATTTTGGGGCACTAATTTTTGGATTTTTCTTCACTTTTCTTACCATGGCTCTTGCTTCTCGATCATTGAGCTTCCTTGGACGACCACATCGAGATTAGCTGAGCACATGTCCGCGTTTAACAAAGTTTCTGTAGATTGTTTGCACAGTTGACCGACTTTTGTTTACAATTTTGGCAATTTCGGAGTAAGATTTCTTTTCACATTTCAATTTTACTACCAAATTTCGAAGTTCTAAGGATGTTTCCTTTCCCTGGCTCATTTTAAAGCAATTTGCTATTGTAATATCATGGAAAATACTAACGATGAACTAACTACAAAAGTGTCACCTCAAACTTAAGTAACCTTCAACAAATCTTCATATGTAAATTTTCTCTTCTCAACCAATCGTGTGTATGCAGACTTTCGTGACGCGCTAATTTTTACCTATTCACAAAATTTCCTAGTAGATGATAGTTTGAAACTTTTTAATTTTGTAAATCACAGTTTTTAGTGAAAAAGGAAATATTTATTCTATTTTGCAAATTAAAATATAACTCAGTTTTGAAATGTGCCTTTTTTTAGGGTTGTACGTAGACTTTTGTGACTGACTGTATAAATTTCTTTTCTTACGCAAAATTTCCATTTAAAACAGTTTTATAATAGCTAAAATTTGATCAATCCATTTTTGTATGAATAAATTAGCACAATTCGAATTAAAATTCCATTATATTCATAAATATATTTTTCCATTAAAATGAAAAACATAATTTAATGGAGAAACGTTATAATTACGTTTGTGTTTTTGTCAATAACTGTTTTTAAAATTTGTGTTTACAGTCAGTTTAATTGACGCAGTTTTATAATCTCGTATGTAAAATACAATATTTTAAATAATAAAAACAGCAGTGCCAATCTATTTCTATACATTTTTTTCATAAGCTTGAAATAATAAAGAAATCGATTCTCAGAATTTAAGATTTTTGGTCAGAATGGGTGGAAATAAGAGATGCCCTCCTTACATGTGAACGTCGATACAAATGAAACATTAAACTGTAGTTATAAAAGGTAAACCGTTGAAAAGTAATACATAATATATTTCATCGTGAAAAAATTAATGGATAACGTCAATGACTATTTTTAACGAATATATGTAGAGCACTCTATAAAAGGCAAAATCCATCACCTTACAGAAAATTTGTGGAAAAATATTTAAGAATTAATTTACTATTAACATTTCCGTGGTGAGAGATCTTTATGAAATATTTGCTTATTGTATTTTTCAAAAACAATTTTATCCATTTTATACATTTTAATAACAGATAAAAATACAAAATATAAAAAAATCGTAATTTGATATTTAAATTGATTTGGAAAAATAAATGATTTTGATGTTTTATTCAAATACTAAATTTGATATTAAGCAGAATAAAAATTATGTTTCATAATATATGAAAATATTTATACCACTAAATCAATGATTCTAAAATAGCATTTATTTTGTGAACTAAAAATTTGATAAAGTTTTAAATCAGAATGGTATGCTGCACTTACATAAATGTTGTAGTAAAATGAAATATAGAAAGATACAATTTAGCCTTTAAATATAACTCAAAATACTAACATGAAAATTAATTTAACTGCTGGATCCTGAGAACCCTTTGCCACTAAACAGTTACTTTTTTTTCCTTCAAGATTCAATTTAATCAAAACCTACACTTTTCAGTGAACTCTGAAGCGTTACATATATTCCCAACCGAGATGGTAACCGAATCCACGAATTTTTGTGTCGAAGACCAGAATTTGAGATTCAGTATCGTACATACTTAGTTCTACCTACAGCGCAGAGATGAGAATTTTAAAGAGGAGCAAACAATATTTTATTTTATTGAAGAGAACAGATGTCTAACATGGTGTGAATCACGGCATAACTATACAATAAATTCAAATCACTACTAATTACGATTTAAATTAATTTCTGATGCTGATATCACACACACACAAAATGTGTATGGAAATGAAGCATATCTCTTAGCTAAATTCCAACTTTTTAGAATAAGATTCACTTTATTCTACGCCAAACAAAATTTCAGAGAAAAAATTGTTTTATTTATAGAAATTCGATACAAGTACACTTAATGAAAGAAATCAGTCCAAAATCAGATTTGAAAATGATGAAATGATTCTTAAAAAGCAAATGCATTTTTCAAACTTACTTTTATATATTTCGGCAAATTAAGCAACTAAAACAATAACGAAAAAACGTTTTAGTTAGAAAACTAGGTTTTTTTTTCAATCAATCAATTCTTGTATCAGCAGTCAAAGTTTCAGACTAATAAAAACATGAAATTGCAAGACACGCGGCAGCAAAGAACTAAAGTGCAGATGTTTCTTCTGAGAGGGGAAGGAAATATTTCTCTTCCCTTCAAACAAAACCTAGATTTAAAAATCGAGCTTTGGATTGCAGAAGATATGCAATTATTGATAAGCTGTTTTGTCATTTTTATGAAAAGAATAGAAAGTACTGATATTTATTATAATATTTTCGCTTTTCTTTTTAATTCATCCATAATGAAGTACGAATAATTTGCTTTTCTTTAATTCTCTGAATAAATTATTTAATATCTTGTTGGAATATTATAAATGGTTGTATTTTTTTTGTCATAAATTTTTTTAAGTAGAAGATTAAAAAATTAGTCACGAGCCATCGAATTTTTCAAAGTGTTATATAAACTAATAAATATTTGAATAACTATACGTTAAAATCTATTTCTTTAGTAAAAAAATATTTTTACTTCATAAGTTTATTTAATATTTCATCATTTTTAATAATAAAATACACTCGATGGTAATAACTGAAATATATAATTAAATTTCAGAATAAATTATTTTAAAGTTATTTTCAAATAATTTACACAAGATATCTATTAATAGACAGAAAATAAAAAAAATTCCCTCCAGAATATCGTGGAAAAGAAGCTATATACAAATACTTAGATATGCATCAGAAAACTCTGAGAAAAAAATTACTAAGATAAGCTTCTTTTAATGAATAATTTCCTCAGGATATAATTTACATTTACCTGTGTCATTTAATTATTTGATATCAATTTTTTAAAAAGTAAAATTAAAATTTATTAACATTTTGATTTCATTTTATAAAAAATCAAAATCAATGTTTTTGGGAAAACTGTAACAGCTTATAAAAAGTTTTAAGTGTTTTCGTTAAACAGTTCTTTTTAATATAACCAGAAAATCGGAAAAATAATCACAAAAATTCATATTTCTGTGTATTTAAATCATTAATTTTGAATTATGTACTTTCGTGATTTTTCTTCGTACAAGTTTCATTCACTTTCTGCTTCTATAATAGCTTTTATACAGAAAATACATATTGAAAACTTTTAGGTAAATACAATTTTATAGAAACAAGGTATAACAATAAGCGCATGAAATATTAATAGTTACAAATAGGAAACCGTAAAAATATAGTTGTTTTTGTAATAACACGATTTACTAAAAGAAATCAATTTGTAAGAGAAAATTTAGGCTTATCTTATTCGTAAGGAGATTACTTATTCACGAATATTCCATTTACATTCTACAAAGATGATCAAAGAAAAATTTTCCAATATCGATATTTATCATTAAGAAACATTATAGGAGGGCATATATTTACCAGAAATTATTTACAAGATTTACTTTCTGTGCGCACGCATGTATATTCCTTACGGATCAAAACATAGTAGTGTTCTATTTACTTATATCGCGTGGAAACATGGGATTTAAGACTGACGTCATAAATTCTCAATTGACAAAGAGGGTTACATTATTTTTCGATGATCGACAACATTTTCATTATCTTCCTCTCACTGAGTTTACATCTCAGAAAATTCAAACACACTATTCAAATTAAAATTTACAAATTCTCTATATCACAGTACAAATTATTAAGTTTCAAGATAAATCAATACTCTTCAAATAATAAGAAAATATCAAAAAAACAAAATAATTCAATTATCAATGAAATTAAATTAACTTACAAAATTATTTTCAATATTAAATCTTAAAGTTCCGAAATAAAGCTTTTAAAATATTATATAAAGTCCAAAGATAAGGAGTTCTTGCTGTAAAACTTCAATTCTTCAACACAAGTCTTTTTATTTGTTTTAACCTTTTTCCATATCGAGAGGTTCATTCCTCAAGTTCAGTCTTGTCGAGAGGTTTCCTATTAATTCCACTAGTTTCATAGAAGGTAAACTTTTCAACAGGTGTTTCATTTTCTTGGAACACTTCTTTTTCATTCTTAATCACTTCTAGAGTATATAGTCTCAACACCAGAGTAGAACTACTACATTTTTAGCTCTCAATTTTATAAGTCTAATATTCCCATTTGGTTTCGTAAAAAATTTCAATCACTTTTCCTAAAGGCCAGTCCAGCCTTTTCATGTTGTCACTAAATATTAAAACAACGTCTCCTATCTTAATAGGCGGTGGACGTCACACTTTTTTTCAAATTGCCTGAGATGTCCTGAATATTCTGAGCGAAAACATTTTTAAAAATCCTGTCGTGGTCTCTGGCAATGACATACCTTTTATTTAAAGATTTATGAGAGGTCTAAATTAGGTGCACCAGTTTCTTAAACTTTCTGCAAGAACATATTATGTGTAAGAGGCTCTGCGTCATATGGATGATGACATAAAACATTGGGTGAAGATCTAATTCTTCAACGTGAAGAGACGTTTGTCCCAAAACTTTCCGAAGTATTTTTTTTTTTGATTACTCCAATCAAAAACGTTCCCAGAAGCCTCCCCCTTACCATGGTGCAGGTGGCGGGATAAACTTCCAATTGATTTTGTTGACATTATATTTATCTTCCTACTGCATTAATTCCTTTGATAAGATTATTTACTACAAAAAATTTTTCCCATTATCTGAGTAGACTTCCTTGTCGTGTGATAAATCACCGGAATGACTGCAAAAATTGTTCAGTGGATGTGAAGTGGTCAGTTCCAACTGAATTGCTCTAAATACAGCGTAAATATAAATTACAATCCAGGATTTATTTGCTGAATTGCAATTCAATTGTAAAGTCAATTTCAACTATTTCAAACACACCGGTCGCTCAGAGACGATCTATTAGTAATGGAGCTGTTGGAGTTTCTATTGGGCGTGAATTAAATTTCCTGCAAATAAGGTAATTCCTGATAAACTTGCACACGGTTTTCCTATATTTCAATTCCCAGAATATTTCTCTCATGTAAATCATTACTATCTGAACATCTGCATGACCAAAAGAATAGTGTTTCCATCGAATTAGTATTTCACAGGAAATTTAAAATTATCAAAATATTCTTTCAATGATAGTCTTGCCTCAATTTCCGAAAGGATTATTTTCATCCACAAAATTTGAAATTTTTAGTCTTTTATATCTCGCTTAACTTTAGTAATGAAATTTCAGATCTATTTTTTTCTTCCATATTAAAGTTTTCAAATGTCCTAAAATACTTTTTTACTTAACAATTATGGAAAAACGATGCAATTAAGAGAAGTTTAGAATAATAGAAAAGACGTTTGTAATTTTTTTCTTCTTTTTTTGTAATTGTAACACTAACAGTTGTTTTTCTTCTTTCAGCATTGATAATCTCTTCATCAGGAAAAATATCAAATTTAGGTCATTCTTCTGGAGGGTTTCTTAACCAATTAGACATAGCTAAGTTTTCAACGCTACATCTTCGAAATAGTAAATCAGCTTTATTCAGTTGTCTATAAAAAATGTGATGCCAATCATTTGGATCATTTAACTGGCAAATTTCTTTGACACGATTGAAAGTAAAAGTAGCCCAGTTTTCATTCTTTTTTATTCAGTAAAAAGCATTACAGGAATCAGACCAATATTGTGTAGTCACTTTCTCCGTTCCTAACCTTTCACAGATTGATAAAGTCTTGCTCCTGTATATTACATGCTAGAAGTTCTAACCTAGGTACTGATATAGATTTAATTGCAGCGACCCTTGACCAAGATGGTATTAGTTGGCAATCTGTAGAATTTTTCCCCTCACTCCTCCAAAATATACAATCAGCATACGCTTTTTCTGATCATTGGAAAAGACATGCAGCGTTGTTTCTATTTCCTTCATTTATGTCTAAGCATCTAAGTGTTGAAATGTCTAAAATTTTGAGGCAATTTTTCCAAATTTAATACAAATTTCTTTACCATCCAAGGAGGCAAATCAGTATCCTAAGTTAATTTCATTTTCCAGCATTTCTGTAACATCAGTTTTAGTATTAATTTTTGGGACAAATAGCATCAAATTTTCTGAACTGTTGACAAAATAATCTTTTTAATAACTGGTTGATCTTCTAAAATGGGCTCAAAATCTCTCAAATCAGCAGACAAGTTCATTTTTATCTTCCCATTTTAAACCCAAAATACACTACTGGCCATTAAAATTGCTACACCAAGAAGGAATGCAAATAACAGAACGATATTTATTAGACACATACATTATAGTGGAAAGAACAAGTGATTAAGATTTACAGGAAATTAGGATGTATAGATCTTGAGAAATCACTACCCAGACCAGCCACCTCTGGCTGCAATAACAGCATTTATCCGCTTAGCCATGCAGTCAAACAGAGATTGTATGGCATGTACGGGGATCTCAGTCCATGCAGCTTCAACACTATACCACAGTTCATCGACAGTAGTGGATGGTGAGTGATGGCGTGCCAATCGCTCGGCAACCATTGACCACACGTTCTCAATTGGTGACAGATCAGAAGAACGTGCTGGCCAGGGTAACAGTCGAACCTGTTCTGTATCAAGGAAGTTCAGAACAGTACGGGCAACATGCGGTCGTTCATTATCCTGTTGAAACAAAGCACTAGAGAGGCCTCGAAGATAGGGCAGAGTCACGGGCCTTAACACATCGGAAATGTAACGGTTGCTGTTCAAAGTGCCGGTAATGCGAACAAGAGGTGATCGAGACGTGTATCCAATGGCACCCCATACCATCACCCCAGCAGATGGGCCAGTATAGCGATATCCAATGCAAGCTGGCAATGCACGTTCGTCACGATGCCTCCAAACACGGATGCGGCCATCATGGTCCTGTATATAGAACCGAGATTCATCTGTAAAGATGACGTGATGCCATTCCCGCGTCCAGGTTCGTCGCTGATCACACCATTGAATGCGCTCCTGTCTGTGATGCAGCGTCAATGGTAGCCGAAGTCATGGTCACCGTGCAGACAATCTATGCTGCTGCAAACGTCGTCGAACTGTTCGAGCAGAAACTTGTTGCCTTGCAAATGACTCCATTTCTCGACTCAGGGTTCGTGACGTGGCTGCATGATCCCTTGTGACCATGCGGATAAGATGTCTATCTTCTGTGCTGTTAGTGATGGGGGGTCGCTGAGATCCTGCATGACGTTCCGTATGATTGTCTTGAACCCATGGATTCCATATTCTGCTAACAGTCATGGGGTCTCGACCGACGCGAGCAGCAATATTGCGGTACGATAAACCGCAATCCCGGTAGGCTATAATCTTTCCTCTATCAAAGTCAGACACGTGCTGATAGGCATTTCTTCTTCTTACACGAGGCATTACAACAACTTTCTTTGCGAAAACAACGTTGAAACGGAAATTGAGTATGAGAGAACTGCTGTCAAATCTCTGGTTTTATACACGTTGTAGATGTCGCGACTGTCGTTTGCTTTGTATGAATGCGCTGAAAATCTAATCATTTGCAATCACAGCAAGTTCTACCTGTCATGCAAATTTCACGTGTGTGGTGTGCCGCTTTCCTGGTGTAGCAATTTTAATGGCCAGTAGTGTAAGAACAGTTCTGTTTTCTGTTAAGTCAGATTCACTTTGTTTTAAAAGAGTATGCTCCACCCTCATAAATTAAATTTTGGTGTATTAAGAATTTCTTGTGATTTCTGAATAAATTTCACAAATTATTTTTCACTATTCGCTCTATAAACACAATTGTCAACATAAAAGTACTTCAGAAGCTTTTGAGTAGTTTTTAAGTATTCAATGAGAACATTGTTCAAATGAAATTCTGAAATAGATTCTTACAAGAAAGAACTTGAATAAATCCCAAAAACTACCATCGATAATGAAAAATTCTTAATTTTTTTTTCTTTCCATCCTACTACAACAAAAGTTTTAAATATGGACTATCATATTTTCCTATTCTAAATCTGTTTATGATAGAAAGTATTTACTCCACAAAATTGGGACCCTTTTCTAAGCAGTCGCTGATTGAAGATAAATTTTTATCTCTAGCAGAGCCATCACGCACACACACAAATACTGGCCTAATTTTCATTGCTGTATTTTCTTTGAAAACAGGACGATGGGGCAAATAGTGTTCAGAATTCCAACTATGCAATTCCTCTAAAATATCCTGTTCCAACTAGTCCTTACAAATATTTTCGTATTTTGCAGTTTTGTTTAACTTATTTAAGGACGTGACACAATTTACAAGTTTTTTCTCTCATAAAATGTCCTTGCAAATTGTCAAAGAGGACTGTTAAAAAATCTAAAAAAATGACATATTGCCGTTAACATCATGCTTTAGCTTCCAATTAAGAAACAGTTTCAAGTTGACATGAATATTAATAACAATAAAATTACTATTTAAAAATACAAAAATACCAGCTGAAACTGTCTAACAAGGACATATTCTAACGTATACAGATTTAAATGCAATGAATATCAATTTCTACAAAACGATGATCAAACATATGAACATATCTTAACATTCAATCAACTGTACATAGCATTTGACAGCTTTTTAAATCAATATTAGATTGAAATATCCTGTAACTTTGTATAAGAATGTATTTTAAAAATTTTAAGCAAAATCTTAAACATACAGCTGGCTACCCAAATTGCAACACCAGAAATACAAGAGATATCACAAAAAAAAATTTTTTTTTTGATAGCATGTTGACCAAGTATCAAATGACTAAATTTAGAGACTTCTTTGAAGTGTGGTGCTTGCCAAAATCAGTCGCCAGAGTGGCCACAACTGTTGGAAATCACCGCTGCCACGCACCTCGGCATTGATTCAAAGGGACTTTGGATGTGTTCTTGGGGTACAGCAGACCGAGAAGCTTCCACAATTTGCCAAAGTTGATCTGGTGTGGCTACTGGGGATGTAATCTGGGTCAATCGCTGATCAGCCATGGACAACATGTTTTCTATCGGCGAAAGATTAGGAGAGTGAGCCAGCCAGGGAAGCATTTCAATCTGGCAATTGACGAAGAATCCTTGGGCAATGCGTACCACGTGTGGTCGCGCATTATCTTGTTGAAATATGGCTGTGGGTAAGCCCTGAAGTTAAGGACGAACAACTGGCTCCAACACCTCGGAGATGTAGCGATAGGTGTTTTAAGTACCAGCAATGCGTACTAGAGGAGTGCGAAAGTGATATCCAATACCACCCCATACCAAAATACCCGTGCAGGACCAGTGCGTCAAGAGTAGACGAAGCAATGGACGTCTTTGGACAGACGTAAACGTCTGCTGTAGAACTGCTGTAAACGGCATAGAATGGTACGTGAAGACACTGGATGATGCGTTACAGACTGAATGTGCTGTGCTATGGTTCGTGATGTGGCTGAGTGATATGTCTCTGACATGCGCGTAATTTGCTGTCACCACATGAAGTGATGCACTGAGGGGGATGCGATCGAACACGTCGGTCCATCATACTCTCCTGTATCCAACGATTACATATCAGCATTACAGTTCTTTGGTTTCGTCCAACACAATTACCGATTTCCCTGAAAGATAATCCACAATATCGGTAGGCCACTATCCTTCCTCTGTTGAACTCGGATACTTGATCAAAAAACGATCGCTGTTTTCTACGAGGCATAATTGATCACTTTTTCTTGAAAAAAACACAAGAAAAGTACATTTGCCGAACTTTAAATCGTCGAAATCTCCAAGCCTTAAATAGCGCTTTGAAGTGGTGCCATAAGCGCATGATGTTCGTCTGTGCTGAAATTCTAATCATTTGCATATCTCACCTTTACTAATGCACGTTGTAAATTTCATGTTATTCGCATGTTTTTTAAAGGTGTTCGATTTACAGTGGCCAGCAGTGTGTATATTGCCAAGATGACGTAAGCACTAGGCTTGCCAAATTAGATTTTCCTACATAATTCCTTGGCAGTCTGCAAATTCGTAGATGATTGCATGAGACTTGTCTCGCGAGACAAGCTGAATATCTCAAGAGAATCGCATCAGTCCAAATGCTGTCATTGATGTCTTAGTTACGTCAGAAAAGGGGTGGAGCGCGAGACGATTTTAGATTTCAAGCAAGTTTGAAATATCTGGCAACATTCCGTGAGACAGCGCTCTCATTGGTTCTCCAGACAAGAATTTTGTTTAAGAATTCCATGACGTCAGATATAACATTTTAGCTACGTCACGCTAAGACATCGACGAGACCGCATTTGTCTATTATAAGATGGCTTCTTAATCGGATTGTCTACCGAATTTGCGGCCTGCCTTATAGCTGTCATATATCATATATATGACGTAATAAAAACCAGGTTGAAAGATAAACAAGAAAATCTATTAAAAAAAACCCAAACTCAAAATTTGGCATGCTGGATTATACGGCATCTTTGCCCTATATAGAAATTGCTTGAGTCAGAGAATACATGACGCACAGTCGCTTATTTGAGTGAATAACCATGTGACTCTTGACTAAGAGAATGCTGGATGATACTGTACGCACTCATAAAGTTGCTCTTGTTTATGAATCTTCTCATATGCCCGTGAGCATCTTTCCTCACAATGCTTGCACTTGTACTTTTGCTCTGCTTCAATTCCTTCACGACTCTTGAGGTGACTAACAACTGGGAAATATTTATAATATTCACGATTAAACTGAAGCTGAGGTTTATGTTGCATCGTATAAAATCAGAAATGACTACTTTTATTTATACATTTAGCCATTTATATAAAATATTTTCACATAAATGGCAAATTAGCGTAGTGTCTTTAAAATCATTCATAATCAATTCCACTTAGCCCACAATAAGTCTTTCACACGGGAAAGAAAACAGCTTGTAAAGATTTTATTTACTGTTACGTTTCCAGTATACAGTATTTACAATCCTTTCATACATACCAGATATTTATGAAGATTATTGCACTACATTTCCGCGGCTGCTTACAAACTAAAGCTTAATTAACTGAGTAGAAAATCACGTAATTTTTTAATTATATTTTAAATTACGACACTGACATTCTCTATCAGATTAATCCCCTATTAGGCACAAATTTTAACGTCCCACAGGTGCTTGAAGGATGATATTATATAGTATTATTATTTAATTTCGTGGTTATATCAAGGTGTAAAAATAATAAAGCTATAAATATCAGAATATAGTGAAGATCAAAATATATCATGAATGTTCCCAAATAATGAGTATTTAATTTAGAAATTATTTTATAAATTTATAATTGTAATTTTATGTTTCATTTAGCGCTGCATATATTTGTACAAAAAGCATTATGGGACACTCTTAGTGAGGTTTTGAATGTAAGGAAGATTAGGTGCGCACATGTTGCAATCTTTCACGTAGCAATGTTTTCAAAAATGACTTGCTGTCTCATGACTAAACATGCTTGCAAAACAGATTATTACACGCAAATTATTTAATTAATGTAATGGAATAGAGTTACATAGAAGTAAATAATGATTTGTTTTCATATGCTTCCTTTAAATTCGTCAAGTGGAATTCCAGTTGCTAAATGGAAGATTAGTTGTTAATATTTGTAAATATTATTTTTAAATTAAAAATTAAAAAATTAATGGTGAAATTTAAAGTGGTAAAATTTTTTAGATAATAAATTGAAAATTAGCATAACTATCTGTCAGCTATGGGACATTGAAGAAAATTGTATTCCTTCAATGAGAAGATATTTTCTAAATTTTTTACTATTAAGAAAATAATATGTTATTACATATCACCTAATTCTGTTCAATATTATTTCCAAATCATTGCAAACTGCATTTTATATGCATAATATGTAAAATTTATCAATATATACTGCCCAACATTGAAAATACATCACCAAGAGGAGTGGCTAGAAAATTATGCAAATTTCAGGGTCGACGCACCTTACCGAGTTATGCAAATAATGTGAAAAATACAAGTATACTAAATAGACAGTTTCATTAATATCTGAGACAATTTCATATAAAATACAAAATAACCTTATTTTCTTAATTATGAAAATTTTATGGTTTTAAAATATACTCAATTCTCTTTTATATATAAAATACAACATTTAAAATAGTACATTTTGAAGTTACAACTACAAATTTAGGAAACATACAAATTAAATTAGGAAATTAATAAAAAAGTGATAACAAATAAGCGAATTAAATATTATAATATAATAAGCGAATTAAATGAAGAATTTAATATTATATTCGAGTAAAAAAATTTGCAGCTAAAGTACACTGTCTCTTCTTTGTTATTCTTTTTGATAAAGTTAGGAATCAATGGTAAGATTCGGTTTATTTTTATCTTTGTATAATACCAGATAATTCAATTGAATAAGACTTTTTAAATTATATTTAATTAAAGAACATTCTAATTTTACAAGTGAATACAGAGGCTCATTTTGCAATTTTCATGTGCTCCAATAATCAACATAAGTTATTTAGTAGTGCTGACAATTTTAATGTTATATCAAGTATTAATAAATAATAAAAGAAAAAATTTTGGAAAACAAAAAGAAATATACTGGTAATAAAAATAAATGAAATAACAATTTTTTTCACTTAATAATATCACACATGATTCCTCAAAAATATTTAAAAAAATTCAATTTAATTTGTCTCTTCACATTTAAATGTTTTAATGTTTTTTTAGAAATTACTAAAACAATAGAGACATATTTTTGCAGTTTGAAACTTTTATTTTCACGATTTATCTCATCTAAAATTTCTTAAAATTGTTGACAAATAAAAATCTAAACTCTCTTCAGATACAATCTACCTCTTCATTCAAAATACAGTATTCAGTATTCATAATACAGTATGTATTTTCTACAGATATAAAATAATTAGCTTCATAACATTTTCAAAAAAAATCAATGAATTTCTTAACTTTTAAATACACTGATTGAAAAAATTTAATTAAAAAAACTAGTTACAATGAAAGCAATCACAAAATCTGCAAAAATATTTAAACTATAAGTATAACCAATATAATGAAAAATTTATAAAACAAATATTTCTCTTTTAAACTTAAATACAATCGTAAAAGAAATTGTTTTATCTTGTGAAGTTAAAATGAGTTAATGTTTTCATATATTACTTAAAAATTACTTAAAACAGTTGAATAAAACTGAAAATTAAGCACATTACATAATTAAACATAATATAATTTTTCATTTAAAAATAATCAAATTTTCTTGTTAAAAGTAAAAAAAATTAAACTGAAAAATTAAATTTACAAAGTGATTTGTAAAATTAGATAAAACTCAATAAAAAGTTTTTTTTTTTTTAGTTTATTAAAAATGGAAACAATTTCTCACTATATATAAAATATAAAAAAATCTTATTTTTTACCTTTGATCGCAATATTTTATTCTACAAAGAAATCATTAATTAAGCAACTGCATTTACTTTTTTCTTTTCCTTAAATTCTGATTGCATAACTAATAATACTAGAGAAAGAGTAAGTTATTTTAATTTTCTCTTAAGCTTATGCTTCAGGATTAACAGTAGAAGATAATTATTGAGTCCTTAAAAGTTCATGCTCATTAATTTTCACTGGTATTGTTTTCCTTTTTCCAACATTTTCGAGCCTGAACGTTTTATATGAACAATTACTTTCAACAAAATACATATAAGTTTTCTGAAATTAAATCCCTTCAATCATAAACCATTATTTACCATTTATGTAACAGCACTTACTTATTGAAAATATGTTAATATAAAACCATAATATTTTAGAAAAAATCTTAAAGTAATGCTTTGATTATTTTTTACATCAAGTACACAAAAATTTCCAAGAAATTTACATATGATTTAAAAAAAATTTTCTTACACAAAAAATTCCAAAATAAGAAATTATTATCAAATAGAGTAAACAAAAAAAATGACAATTATCTAACAGATTTTGTAAATATAGCAATCATCTTTAATTAAATATGAATCCACATACGTTTCAGAGTTTTGATACATTTCAAAAATTTATTATTTCAAAAACATATTGTAAATAAATGTAGATAAGAGTAAAACCTTATTTCTAAAACTGAAATTTAATTTTCAAGCAATTATAATATTAATATAATGATTTTTCTCTATTATAATTTTCAAATAATATACCAATACATATTTTTTATTCATTATTAAGAGAGATATAGGAATTATGATTACTCAAGTGTTCATAATTATTCAGAAAAATATAATAAAATTATTCAGAAAAAATATAAAAAACGACAACATTGATATAAAAATTGCAATGGTAATTATCTAGTTTGAAATGAAAATTAAATGAGAAAATGATTTCTCAAGAGGAAATTAAATATGTCATCTAATATAACTATAATACAAGACAAAGAATAAACATAAACAGCCAGTTTTATCATGCTGATTCTTAAATTACTCATTTACTTAGTAATAAATATCACACGACTAAAAAAATATTACACAATGAATCACATCATAATCCCCTAAGATGGAATGCTCATGATTTTTCCCTTCGTTTTATGGCAAATATAGTTGATTTAAACTTAAAAATTTATGATAAACTAATTATATTAATTGCTAATTGCCAGCCTTAGATATAATCGAAAATATAAAATTTATTCGTGCTAAAAAACAAATTTAAGTTTTATGAAATAAAGCATATAATACAGAAAACAATTTAAATCATTAAAAGGACTATATAGCTAAAGATGTCATATTTCTGAATTAAAAAAATTAAGGAAAAATATGCCATCATAGACAGCAATAGAAAAAATGTAAGAATGAAATGATTACAACATATTAACTATTACATTTCTTTTAAATTGCAATTTTTTTTACTCCTAATTTAACCTTTACTTTATAAAAACGTTAACATTTAGCGATAAATAAATTTGCATAAAGGAGAATAATCAAAGGGATCATAATATGAAAAACTGTAAAATATTTTAAATAAAATGTGTAAATACATTAGATAAATATAAGGAGAATTCACATGCTTATCTCATTCAAAAGTAAATAGTAAAAACAGAAATTACTGAAGTACAAAAAAATATTTTTAATATATATAATAAATATGTCTCGATAAAAAAATTGCTATTTTAATTAAGTAAGAAAAATTAAGTAATAATAATTATATAAGTATAATAACTAAGTAAGTCTATAATTAGATCATCATTAAAACGAATTACATGAAATATGAAAACATCATTAAAACGAATTCTAAATGATGATCAAAATTGAAGAATATAAAGCAAAATAAGAATAAATATCAATGATAATAGTTTTCCTTTTCATTAAGACCTCATTAACAGACATTTACAAAATAATTATATATTTTTTTCATGTAAAATTTTGTTTCATCTACTGAAAATCTTAAACTATAAAATTTATTACAATACAACAAGTTTTTAGCAGTGAAGTAAGATTTATATGTAAGTTAAAATAATTTAAACATATTATTAACTAAAACAGATGAAATAAAATCTGTAATGAGATGAGTAAAGTAATAAGATAAAAGATGTATAATATGTTGTATCTGAAGATTACTCTCAGGATTTGAGAAAAGTTCAAAGTATTAACAATGGTATCTTATTTTGATTCAGTAATTATAAATTGACAGATTAGTATGTGTGTATATAAAGAATGAAATTCACATATTCCTTGTTTATTACAATAAGAAAATGTTTATTAATTTTCTGTATTTTAATTACAAATATGCATTTTATATACTTAAGAAACATGTTTGTTATGCACCATAGTATGATAATTCATTAAATGACTCTCCAAGTGAATTTTTTGAATAAAGGTTTTTCCACAAGTGATACATAAAAAATTATGTTCTCCTGTATGAATGCGCAAGTGAACTTTAAGATTCTCTTTTCGATTAAATTTTTTACTACAGAGGACAAGTAAAAGGACATTCACCAGTATGAATACGCATATGCTTTTTTAAATGAGTTTTGGTGGGTGCAATATACAGACACAAATCACAAATGAGGAAACAATTCTCTTTTTCCTCTTTGGATATTTCTTTGTGATCCAAAAGATTATTGAGCAAAGCCTTTAAAATACATTCAGAACATATTTATTACTTCAGAACAAATTTTGATAAAAATTTTCACACACATATAAGAAAATTTAAAATACAACACATGTATATTTCCATAATACATATAATATATTACTAATAATACAACATCTCAAAAAAATAAAGGAATATAGATAGCAATCTCTAGAAAAATGTTATACAAAACTATAAATATAACATTTAATATTACATTTTGGTAAATTAAAAATTTCAAAGATTGTTTGTTTCATTTATAACATCATAATTCAATATTGTCTAGTCTATAATCAAAGCCATATTAACTATAGTCAAACAATTATTTTTCAGCCTTATGATCCAAGTAATAATTGAATAAATATATTTCTTAGCATGCAAAATAATGGTTATTTTTTGCTTGATCAGGTAGTATTTGCTTGATGAATTCTGAAATTGTGTGGAAAAAATATTCTAAATATATATATTTAACCACCTTAAATAACACAAATATCTTATTTAATATTTTAATAT
This sequence comes from Latrodectus hesperus, assembly GCA_037975125.1. Taxonomy (NCBI): domain Eukaryota; kingdom Metazoa; phylum Arthropoda; class Arachnida; order Araneae; family Theridiidae; genus Latrodectus; species Latrodectus hesperus. The sequence goes on along the minus strand of JAJQOW010000016.1, from coordinate 3,306,953 downwards.
ATAGCTTGGGGAAGATGAATCAGTTAAAAATGCCTTACAGACTTGCCCAGTATAAACAATAATAATGAAATTTTTAATTGAAATAAAACCCCAAGAATCATTTTCAGAAACCAAGATATACAAAAACTAATATTTTTATTGTCTGCATTAAATATTAAGTAACCTGAGAAATAATTCAGTTTGTAATAAATGGTAAAAACAAATTTTAATGATGGCAATAAATATTCTGAGCAAAAAAATATTCTGAACACTAATGTAATGAAGTAAAAAATTAAATATCTTATTATTTTATCACATAAAAACATTCTCAAATATAATTGAGAAAACAAAAATTAATAAGTTTATTATAAAATACAACATATATTTAATTTATAGATAAAATTGTTATATAATTTATATAAATATTTATATTTAATAAATTTAGACTTAATATTGATATTTCCTTTTTATTAATAATTTTTGATATATATTTAATGTTAATTATTAAATTGCCAAATTGTTAATAAAAAAAAGAAGAAAGAAAAGTGCTATAAGCAATCACATCAAATTTTTAAAACAAGCTGTTCAAATTAAAATAAATAATAATAGTAGTAAAGTAAATAGTATTTTTCTTTGCATTAATTAAAATTCATTTCAATAAAGTTGCTGAAATATATAATGTGCGATTAAATTTTAATTAATTTAAATTTCAATTTTTTTTTGTGAAACTATCTATTTTTGAAATAAAGTAACAAATAAACTTCTGTTATAAATATGATAACAATATCAGAAAAATTTTATTTTCATATAACTTAAAATGTAATGCAAAATATTAGCTATTATTGCAATATTATTTGCTTTTTTTACTGTAAAGCAGCTTATTTTTAAGAAAAGGTTTACATTCCATTACTGTTGTTTTTTATATAACACTCTATTTAACCAGGGAAGTAAGTTTGAATAACTTTTTAAGAACAATTATTTTTAAACAATTCATCTGTAAAAATCACAAAGATTTAATAAAGATCTGCTTGCATTTTGTAACTAATAGCTATAATTTCTGTAATTGAAAAAACTCTGCTTTATTAAAAAACGGAGAAACTGAATTCTCTCATAATATACTTTTTTGAATTTCTTCAAATGTATTAACTAGCTTTTGAAATAGATTAAATTATGTTTATACAAATTTAATAAAGAAATGTCTAAAAATGATATAAAATAATAATACCTAATTTTATTCAATAAAATTTTTTATCATATGAAAATAACTTTATCTATATTTAAAATCTTAATATCAAAAAAAATAATAATACAAAAAAATACAAAAAAACTTATACCAACTAAATTTAATTTTGAATTTTATTTCCAATCATTTCAAATAATTTTTAAAATATCACACTATGCATACATTTGTATGCAGTTTCAATTAAAGCAAGGTATAAAAATTAATTGAAAACATATTGTTAGAAAGATAGAAAATTAAGTTCTCAACAGAAAAAAGTCAAAAAAAAATGGCAGGATAATTAGAGGTTTAACATAGTTCAAAACGAAATAACTGTAAATAAACCATTAGTAATTATATGTATGATATGTTTGTCACACCATACAATTAAAAAAAATGCATATTCTCCAATATTTTTATACAAAAAGTTTATTAATTTACAATTTTATTAGTAAAATGTTAATTTAAAGCAAATCAAATTTTTGCAGGATATACATAAATACATTAAAATTACTTGGTTTCTTTATTTCAAGTTTTAGAAAAATGAAAGTAAAGTACCAAGGTAACAAAAATAAAATGCTTTTGGTTATTTAAATAGTATTTAGTCATTCTACAAAAATACACTCTGACTTATTAGATAAATAAATCAGTCAAACATAATTAAAGAAGCATTGAAAAATTTAAACAATTTATTTTATTTTCAGTAATATTCAGAAAATAGCATTTAAGATCCCTGTCCATAGTTTCATAATGAAGAAATACATTGTTTGTATTTTCATCTTAATCAGAATTGCTCAAGTCCTTTTTTAAGCAATAAAACATAAGATTTATTACAAATGCTCATCTCCAACCCAGTTTTATCATTCTTCCTAAATTAAGGTATTAAATTTTAAAGCATCCTTTCTTTCATTTTCAAAACAATTTCTAAATTGTGATATTTTCATAATATATATACAATACATTAAAAGAAATTGACAAATAGGGACAAAAATTAATGCTGTTTTTATTTATCTTTAATGAATGCTTCAAAACAGAAAGTGTGGGATATAACTGTTAAGAAAAGAAAATTTTTATAATCAGTGATTGTTATGTATTATTAAAAATAAAGTTTTATGACAAATCTACAAAGAAAATTTTTCTAAATTTCTTACAAGGTAATGAACTTTGGAATGTTTGTCAGCATATGCCTCAGTAAACCCAATATTATTGTGTTATAAAAAAAAATAACATAGATAGAAGAAATTAAATTTTTATTGAAGCTTAATTAAACAGAATGTCAATGAAATTCTACATAACAAGAAGCCTGCTGAAATTTTTATTTCTTTATCAAATGCATTTCCATTTTTAGATACCAGCATTTTTAAAAAAACTGTTTTTTGTTTTTTCTAAAGATATAGTAATTTTTAATGCAACTTATCAAACATTAATTATTTAAGAGTCTGGGGCTTTTAAAAATAAAACCTAACAATTATAATAGCAAGGTCATGATTATGAGATTATATTCCATATATAATATCCATTTCGAGATATAATCATAATTTAGTAATTTGTTACAAAAATCTCATGACTTAAGAACATCTAATATTAGATTTTAATGTTAAAATATTTGCCACAAATCATTTAAAACAATTCTTAGTAATAAGTTTCGCTAGCAATGTCTGAAATAAAATCTCAATAAATTTTAATAAATATTTTAAAAACTAAATCATACTTAAACCAACAAACAAATATGATTAATAGTACATATCTGTGAAAAACTTTGTTTACAGACAAGAAAAAAATAATTAGAGTTTATATAAGCAAATAAAAATTCAATTTATTAATATATAAAGCATACATACTGAAATTTTACTCAAGTTTACAGTTAAATTGAACACCAGAAAATTTATAACGAAGTATTTTTTTAATTAATTGCAGCATTATGTTTGCGAAGAATGTGTACATGCATATTTTTCTTCCACTTAAAACGTTGTCCACAAATGTGACATTCAAACTTACATTCACCAGTATGAGTACGCATGTGAGCATTCATATTTTCCTTTCGGTTGAATTTTTTTTTACAAACAGTACACATGTATGGATGTTCTCCAGTATGGATGCGAATATGTTTCCTTAAATGAGACCAGCTTGCAGATATGTAATTACACTGACTACAAACAGGAAAAGCTTTTCCATTGCATTGTATTGAAGTCTCAGTAGGAAGCACATTTAACAATTTATCAGCTACAATGAAGAAATGCAATATAAATTTCAAAAGTATATTTCTTTGCATCAAAAATAATTCAATTCAATTATAGGATCATATAAAAATCTCATTGTTAATAGAATAAATACAAACTGCAACCAAAGATATTATTTAAACTTAAACTTAGCAAACTTCAATAAAAAAAATTCCATTCAATTCCATACACAGATATGAAATTGTATTTTAAAAATATTTTAAATAAAATTCTCAACATAGAAAGCAACATAAAGACATAAAGAGTAGAATAATAAGAATCACTTATTCATTTTAAAATTGGTTCACATGCAATTTTGTAATAAAAATATATAAATTGGTTCATAAGAAAATAGAAAAAAAAATTGTATAAAAATTAAAACAAAATATATTACATCAGATAATGAAATTTTATAAAATTCATTATGAAAATATGCACACATGTCAAAATAAGTAAAAATAAATAACACAAAAATTTTTTAAAGTTTTAATTGTAAAATACACTTTTTGTAATATTTACCAAATGCATTTTTTTTTTTTTACATTAAGCAACATTTACCCACAAAGCATATTATATTTGTATGTGTGTGTATATATATATATAAACATACATCACATAGCTTAAATGATAGATAGGAACAAAATTCCTAAATCTATGCATGAAAATCTGAGAAAATGTTGTGGAAAAATCAAGTATTTTAAATTATCCAGAAAAATGGTGAATCAAAAACTTGTAGGTAAAAAAGAAATAGTTTTTGCTAATAGTCTTATAATTTTGTCACAGGAGTCTGAAGTAAAAGTTTTGAAAAACTATTTAGAATATTAAAATCACTAAAAATATTATATGCATTTTATATTTCATTCTTCACACCAGTTTAATTTTATTTTAAAAATGTATATCATTCATAATTAAAATTATAAGCTGCTTTATAATTCCTTTAGTACACACAGCATGTCTATATTTCAACTGATTTTGTAATTTTGCACATATTTCTTTCAAACACATTTTTTAGATATAATCTTAATATAAAGATTATTTTTAAGAGATTTCTTTAAATATTAAATATAATATTGAAACCAAAAAACTCTAAAATTTTATTTAAAAGGAAAAGTGATTAAAAATTAGAATTTTAATAAAATTAATTATTATAAAATAAAATTTCATATAAAATTTTCTATTAAAATATTTTCATTTCAATATATTAATCATAAAAATTGCAACTGCTAACAAGGAGATTACTTAATATTTTCAAAATTTAACAAATAAGAACCATTAACATACCAAAAGAAATAATTTATAACAGTTAAAATTTGATTTAATTAAATTAAAAGTAGGTTTGAATGAATTTTTATTCAAAGTAAATTTTATAATATAGACATAATTGTGTTCATTAAAAAACTACATTTAATTCCATTAGATATTGGAACCATCATGTATATGAAATACATGCTTTTGCATATCCTGCTTACGAAAAAGCGTCTTTTGCAAAAGGAACATTCAAAATTACTAAATCAATATGAATATGCATGTGAGTATTCAGATTTGACTTTTGATTGAATTTTTTTGGCAAATAGTATATGAGTATAGATCCTCTCCAGTATGAAAGCGAATATGTTTCCTTAAAGAAGACCAGCTTACAGAAATGTAAATACAATAACTACAAATAGGAATATCTCTCCCATTGCATCCTACCGCATTCTGAGTAAGAAGCCCATTTAATATTTTACCATCTATAAAGAAGAAATGCAACATAAATTTTAACATAAACTGCAATATAGAGATATAAATCAAAGCTACAATAATAACAACTGAATAATAAGAATTCTTTATTCATTTGGAAAATTTACTCACATGCAATTTTTTATATAAAAATACATAAATTAGCTCATAATGAAATATGAAAAAAAGGTATAAGAATTGAAACAATATATATTGTAACAGATAAGGAAATTTTATAAAATTTATTTTGAAAACATGCACACATGTCAAAACAAGCAAAAACAAATAATTCAAAATTTTCAAAGTTCTAAATGTAAAACATAATTTGTAATATTTATCAAAAGCGTTTTTGTCACATAAAGCAACATTTACCCAGCAAAGCATATTATATATATATATATATATATATATATATATATATATATATATATATATATATATATATCATATAACAAAAAATAAATCATTGGTGGGCAATAAAGTAATCCTATGGCACTGGTAAACTGCTAAGACATTAATGAGTGTTCATTAATGTTCATTTTTATGATATTCTTATCTAAAAATATAACTGTTTAACTACCATCATCATTGAATATGATTGCAACACAAGTAAAAAATTAAAAGTAGCTTTTGCCCTAGAAAATTCTGCCTACCACTGACTTAAATTATTTGAAAGCATAGTAAACTGGCTAACATAGTAATTTACAGCAGTGTGAATTACATAATTAGGAAATGATTATTAAATGGGTAACTACAGCTAAAAAAAAAAAGAAAAAAAAAACAGTGGTTAAGATTCAAAAATGTTTCTTACTGTAACTGTAACATAATTGTATAACAAAACGCTTTTAAAGTGAAATTTTGAAGATTCTGAAGCTCTTTGGTTTAATAGAATCATATGCATACATATCAATAATTATTTGTTTAAGTGATAATTTTTTTTAACTTTACATAAAACTTAAAAGTTATTATTTAAACTTATAATCCTTTTTTTGCAGATTTAGAAATTTTTTCAAAAACACATCTATACACAATATAGACTGCATAAAAGCAAATCTAAAAATTTATATCAATTATCTTATATCACAATTAAACTGTTTGTTTAGTAATAAAAGATGAATAATAAACATAATCAAAATCATTCAAATAAGAAAAAATGTGGATAGAAACTGTTAAAGTATTAAAAAATTTTATTTACAGCTAAAAATTTTAGTAACAATGTTTAAAATACATAAAAATTAACAGTTTAGAGTTAAAATATATAAAACAATATATGAAAAATCAGAAAAGAGAATTTGATTTACATATTTATTTACATTTGTATAAACTCATATAATAATTACTTATAAAACACAAAGCCATTTAAATAACAAGTAAAATTTTTGTTGATTCATAAAAACATTTTGTAATTTTGATTATTAGATTTTAGGAATAATAAATGACACAGGAAAAATAATATAACAAACAACTTAATGGGAAAATATCTACTCTTCATTAAATCTGCATTTCTAGAGGTAAACTTTCTTAAAAATATATAATTTGTTGCAATATAACAAATATTGATTGAATATATTTCTATTTAATTTAAACCAATATAGGAAAGTTCAATAATCCTTATTCATTAGATTAATTAAGGATTGATTAAATATAATAAAATTTACATTATGCTGCAATTTCACATATTTTTGAGAAATTTTACTTTAATAATAAAATATAATACATAATTATAGACTTCTCTCTTAAGCAAAACTAATCAGAACATTCAAAAATTATATATGTTACATACCTATGAAACCATTAAAATAACTCATTTTTATAGTAAATTGCATAGAATAAAAAAATTTTAAAGATTACAAAACAATAACAATAAATAGTATTTTCTTAAATAAACCATAAAACAAAATTTAAAAAAACTATTGTTTTGAAATCTGAGTGTTAGATACATATATCTTATTCACTTAAATAGAGTAGACAGATGGTATTTATATTGGTAAAAAAAAGTAATGTAAAAAATATCTGTATCGTTCATACTCTCGCTTCTTGTCGTTTACCTCGAATCAAGGAAAGTGATCTGCCCGCACAATATCAGAAGAATATCATGTCTGGGATTATTAACAATTTGAAGTCACTGAGATCCTCGGTGCTCTGCAATGGTCAACATGGCTTTTCGAATCGAATGACAGGCATTATATCCTGACTAATTAAAGAAATTATAAATCAGAACAATAAATCACATGGTTGAGCAGTCAAAATATTTTTAATGACAAAAGCTCCAATAGAAGAGAGGTACAGCACGATTTTTAATTGATTTCATAATAAGAAAAGCCTGCTGGACAATTTTATTCGCTTAAAGAGAGTAGACAGATGTTATTATTTATATCTGCTTCATACATTAATTATAATCAACAGGATATCTCAGAAAACAAGAATCATGCAAGGTTGAAGTTTGTTAAATGCAGCTTTTAAAGTGTTACAGTTTTAACGTTATTAATTACGTTAAGTAAATCAAGTAATTTTAGAATTAATAATCTGTCTATTTACATCGTATCAAACCTGCAAGTGTTATTCTGAAAAGCATTCTATGAGCAAGCTTGTAATTTTAGAGGAATGCATTAATGCATACTTTCATGATTAACTGAAATATTGTATAATGTATCAGGTCCGCAATACACATATAGCACCTCAAAACCCATCAAAAGTTAAATACATGTTTTTATATACTTGGTTGTTTTATTGTATGTTATAAGGTAGTTAGAATAAAGATATAAAAAAGATGTAAATGGAATAAAACGTAGAAAAATGAATACTTTTTATATGTAGAGACACAAATAATTTTTAATATACTATCATGGAAAAGCACCATGTTATACCAACATCCAATAAAAATTTCATTTTAAGTAATATAAAAATTAAGGACAAAAGTTTTCACATAGTGGGACTTAAAATAAATAAAATCCTATTTAGGAAAACATAATGAATATACATACGTGTCAGTAAATTTGCTTTGTTTTCCCAATAACGGAGTAAATTGTTGATTTTTTTTTTCCTGTTAATGAAACCAAATTGTTTTTTGGCTTAAGAAGTATAAAACAAATGGCCTTGTAAGTAAATAAAAATCTAGTTTTTTTTTTTTTTCCCCTTCCGAATTCATAACAAGTTTTAGTAGCATCACTGTGCGAGTTTAATATTGAATGATTCAAACAAACTAATTTTATTTTCAAAGAAGCAATATTCTCAACAAGCATAATTTTAGCAAACATCGACTCTTTAAGAATAAAATTAATGATTTAGCTATACTATCGTCTGTTTTTGTTTCAACTTTTAAAAATAAAATATTTATTATAAGAAATTTGTAAGTTACTCATAATGAAATATAAACCACTTTTTTAATACGCAGAAAAAATAAGTAGTTTTTAAAATAATATAAGAATTTTTTTCATATAATAAATGAGGAATTTTTAAAAGTTCTCCTGAAATAAAAATAATTTTTAATACATAGGAACTCAAAGCCAAAACTGTGCTTCCTTTAAACTTTCTTTTCAATAACTTTTAAGAGGTAGATATTTACTCATGTATTAACTATAGTTTTTATAACAAAAATTTTTTTTTAATTTATTTATTACGGAAAAAGGGAGTCTTTTCTTTTAAATACTTGCAGAAATAAAGAAAACACTGATCTTTCAAGAGACAGATTCTCATCTTGACCGGTTGCATGCAGAATGATCAACGTTATGTTTAAGAAACTGTTCTCAGAGTAATTTCATATAAGGATTCTTCTCCACACACATGAGCACAGCGATGAGGTTAAGTACGTTCAAACATATAATTTAAGTAATTTACAACCCTAAGAATTAAGTAAAAAAAATAGTATACTAAATAGACTGTTTTATGAATATCTGAGACAATTTCATATAAAATACAAAATAACCTTATTTTCATAATTATGAAAATTTTATGGTTTTAAAATACTCAATTCTCTTTTATATATAAATTTCTTAAAATAGTACGTTTTGAAGTTTCAATTACGAATTTAGGAAACATACAAATTAAATTATGAAATTAATAAACAATAGTGATAACAAATAAACGAATTAAATCTTATATTATAATATAATAAGCGAATTAAATAAAGAATTTAATATTAAATTTAAGTAAAAAAATTTGCAGCTAAAGTACACTGTCTCTTCTTTCTTAATTTTTTTAATAAAGTTAGGAATCAATGGTAAGATTCGGTTTATTTTTATCTTTGTATGATACCAGATAATTCAATTGAATAAGACTTTTTAAATTATATTTAATTAAAGAACATTCTAATTTTACAAAATAATACAGAGGCTCATTTTGCAATTTTCATATGCTCCAATAATCAACATAATAAGTTATGTAATAGTGCTGATTATTTTAATGTTATATCAAGTATTAATAAATAATATAAGAAAAAATTTTGGAAAACAAAAAGAAATATATTGGTAATAAAAAATAAATGAAATAACAATTTTTTTTCACTTAATAATATCACACATGATTCCTCAAAAATATTTAAAAAATTCAATTAAATTTGTCTCTTCACATTTAAATGTTTGAATGTTTTTCTAGAAATGACTAAATAATAGAGATATTTTTTCAGTTTGAAACCTTTATTTTCACAATTTTTCTCCTCTAAAATTTCTTGCAATTGTTGACAAATAAAATCTAAACTCTCTTCAGATACAATCTACCTCTTTCATTCAAAATACAGTATTCAGTATTCATAATACAGTATGTATTTTCTTCATATATAAAATAATTAGCTTCATTACATTTTCAAAAAATATCAGTGAATTTTTTAACTTTTAAATACACTGATTGAAAAAATTTAATTAAATAAACTAGTTACAATGAAAGCAATCACACAATCTGCAAAAATTTTTAAACTATAAGTATAACGAATTTAATGAAAAGTTTGTAAAACAAATATTTCTCTTTTAAACTTAAATACAAATTTTAAAAGAAATGGTTTTATCTTGTGAAGTTAAAATGAGTTAATGTTTTCATATATTACTTAAAAATTACTTAAAATAGTTGCATAAAACTGAAAATTATGCAAATTACATAATTTTACATAATATAATTTTTCATTTAAAAGTAATCAAATTTTCTTGTTAAAAGTAAAAAAAATTAAACTGAAAAATTAAATTTACAAAGTAATTTGTAAAATTAGATAAAACTCAATAAAAAGTTTTTTTTAGTTTATTAAAAATGGAAACAATTTCTCACTGTATATAAAATATAAAAAAATCTTATTTTTTACCTTTGATCGCAATATTTTATTCTACAAAGAAATCATTAATTAAGCAACTGCATTTACAGTTTTTCTTTTCCTTAAACTCTGATTGCATAACTAATAACACCAGAGAAATAGTAAGTTATTTTAATTTACTCTTAGGCATATGCTTCAGGATTAACAATAGAAGATAATTATTGAGTCCTTAAAAGTTCATGCTAATTAATTTTCACTGAATCATTGTTTTCCTTTTTCCAACATTTTCGAGCCTGAACGTTTTATATGAACAATTACTTTCAACAAAATACATTTAAGTTTTCTGAAATTAAATCCCTTCAATCACAAACCATTATTTATCATTTATGTAACAGCACTTACTTATTGAAAATATGTTAATATAAAACCATAATATTTTAGAAAAATTCTTAAAGTAATGCTTTGATTATTTTCAACATCAAAGTATACAAAAAATTCCAAGAAATTTACATATAATTTTACACAAAAAAATTCAAAATATAAAACAATTATTAAGTAGAGTAAATAAAAAAATGGCAATTATCTAACAGATTTTGTAAATATAGTAATATCTTTAATTAAATCCACATACATTTCAGAGTTTTGATACATTTCAAAAATTTATTATTTCAAAAACATATTATAAAATACTGTAGAATTTCGGTTTTTAGAAATAAGAGTAAAATCTTATTTCTAAAAACCGAAATTTAATTTTCAAACAATTATAATGATATTAATATAATGATTTTTCACTATTACAATTCTCAAATAATATACCAATACATATTTTTTATTCATTATTAAGAGAGATATAGGAATTATGAGTACTCAAGTGTTTATTGGAAAAATATAATAAGATTATTCAGAAAAAATATAAAAAATGACAACATTGATATAAAAAATTGCAAAGGTAATTATCTAGTTTGAAATGAAAATTAAAAGAGAAAATGATTTCTCAAGAGGAAATTAAATTTGTCATCGAATATAACTATAATACAAGACAAAGATTAAACATAAACAGCCAGTTTTATTATGCTGATTCTTAAATTACTCATTTACATAGTAATAAATATCACACGACTGAAAAAATATTACACAATGAATCACATGATAATCCCCTAAAGATGGAATGCTCATGATTTTCCCCTTCGTTTTATGGCAAATATAGTTAATTTAAACTTAAAAATTTAAGATAAACTAACTATATTAATTGCTAATTGCCAGCCTTAGATATAATCGAAAATATAAAATTTATTCGTGCTAAAAAACAAATTTAAGTTTTATGAAATAAAGCATATAATACAGAAAACAATTTAAATCATTAAAAAAACTATGTAGCTAAAGATGTCATATTTCTGAATTAAAAAAATTAAGGAAAAATATGCCATCATAGACAGCAATAGAAAAAATGTAAGAATGAAATGATTACAACATATTAACTATTACATTTCTTTTAAATTGTAATTTTTTTTTACTCCTAATTTAACCTTTACTTTATAAAAACGTTAACATTTAGTGATAAATAAATTTGCATAAAGGAGAATAATCAAAGGGATCATAATATGAAAAACTATAAAATATTTTAAATAAAATGTGTAAATACATTAGATAAATATAAGGAGAATTCACATGCTTATCTCATTCAAAAGTAAATAGTAAAAACAGAAATTACTGAAGTACAAAAAAAATTTTTAATATATATAACAAATATGTCTTGATAAAAAAATTGCTATTTTAATTAAGTAAGAAAAATTAAGTAATAATAATTATATAAGTAAAAAAACTAAGTAAGTCTATAATTAGATCATCATTAAAACGAATTACATGAAATATGAAAACATCATTAAAACGAATTCTAAATGATGATCAAAATAGAAGAATATAAAGCAAAATAAGAATAAATATCAATGATAATAGTTTTCCTTTTCATTAAGACCTCATTAACAGACATTTACAAAATAATTATATATTTTTTTCATATAAAATTTTGTTTCATCTACTGAAAATCTTAAACTATAAAATTTATTACAATACAACAAGTTTTTAGCAGTGAAGTAAGATTTATATGTAAGTTAAAATAATTTTAACATATTATTAACTAAAACAGATGAAATAAAATCTGTAATGAGATGAGTAAAGTAATAAGATAAAAAGATGTCTAATGTGTTGTATCTGCAGATTACTCTCAGGATTTGAGAAAAGTTCAAAGTATTAACAATGGTATCTTATTTTGATTCAGTAATTATA